>JBAMCE010000141.1:191348-1419848 GCA_037075305.1 Drosophila kanekoi | reverse complement strand
GGGTATACATAAATGAACTATGCAAGTAAAAGGACTGAAGTCGGGCGTAACTGACTAGGGGATACCCTTACTCTTTCTCAATTCAAAGGATTTCCATAGATATGGCAGATATTACAGACAGATATTAAGAACATTTATGACTGATATAACATACGGATAATGCAGACTGATATGACCGACAGACTTGGCAGACAGATATGACAGACAGATACTACAGACAGATATGGCTGATATACAGATATGACATACATATATGACAGAAAAATACTACAGACTGATACGACAGACAAATATAACAGATATAACACACAAATAATGCAGACAGATATGACAGACAGATATAATAGACAAGTAAGACAGACAGATATGACAGTGAGATATGGCACAGAGATATAATAGGCAGATAAGTATACGAAACAGATATAATAGACAGTTATAATAGACTGATAATACAGAAAAATACTGACAGACAAGTAAAACAGATAGTTATGACAGTGAGATATGGCAGACTTATCTAACAGACAGATATGACAGATACAACATACAGATAATGCAGACAGATATAAAGGACAGATACGACAGACAGATAAGTATAACAGACAGATCAGACAGACAGATATAATAGACAAAGAAGACAGACAGATATGACAGTGAGATAAGGCAGACATATATAACAGACAGATATAGCAAGCAGATAAGGCAGACAGATATGGCAGACAATTGATGCTCGACTATTGATGCTGATCAAGAATATATAAAACTTATGGAGTCGGAGATGCTTCCTTCTGCCTGTTACATACATTTGCACAAAAACAGTATACGCCTGTTAACCACTTTCAAGGGGTATCAAAATCAGCTAAATATAATCAAAATTTGATTGAATTAATGTTTGATTTATAAGTTTAAAGTACAAATACTTTTTGTGTTGGATTGCAGATTTATCGTATCAGATTTCGGAAATTAAAAATCTGCCTTACATTCGATTGATTGATCAGAAAACTATATCGTCCATTAATACTAAAGGTAAGTGCAATTCCAGTTCTTCCAAAAACATCTTTCGCTCTTCAATTTAGAATATATATATAATCTTCGACTATCGCTGATCTCTGAACAACAGAAGTTGTTAGTAATCAGAAATATATATATATATATATTATAAAGTATATTTAATCTTCGGCTTTCACTTAACGTTCATTTAGTTTTCTGGCCACGGGCGAGCGTAATTATTATTAGTAATTGATTTGCAGGCGCTGCTGTAATTATGTGAATTATTTTCAAATGTTGCCAATCGTGGGCGTGGTTCAATAACCGCCCCCTCTCCTCCCCATCCCCACTCTCTCCGCGGCCCGATTTGGTTAACGCCCAAATGTGCGCTTTAATTTTTCGCATTTCGCGTTCATTTTTAATTGAAATGCGCGCTGACATTTTTATGGCTTTTCGTTTAGTTTTTAGTCGCAATTTGGCCAAAATGTTGCAGTTTATTTATTGAAATTTATTGGCTTCGGTTATTTGGTTTGGCGTTGTTTAAGCAGATCCCATTTAAAATTCAATAAAATTCAGAGCTGAGAAAATGCCGGGTCAATTGGGTAATTTCGCTCTGCAAGTGTACGTGTGTGTGTGTGATGTGTATGTGATGTGTGTGTGGTGTGTGTGTGAGTGTGGTGTGTGTGATGTGTGTGTGATGGGTGTGTGTGTGATGTGAATGTGTGATGTGTGTGTGATGTGTGTGTTTGATGTGTGTGTGTGATGTGTAAATGTGACTGCCAGATGCTTTTCCTCCTGTTTTGCCATTTTATACCCTGAACCCATTGAAAATGGGCAAGAAGGGTAAAATGTATTTGTGCAAATGTATGTAACAGGCAGGGGGAAGCATCTCTGAACCCATTAAGTATATATTCTTGATCAGCATCAACAGCCAAGTCGATCTAGCCATGTCCCTCTGTCTGTCCGTCGCAAGGATCTCAGAACCTATAAGAGCTAGGGACTTGAAATTTTAGCTGTAGGTATTGCCTGCCCAGATCGATTAATCGATAAATCGATATCAAAATGCTGTTTTTTAAGCAATTCTGAGAGAGAGAGAGAGAGAGAGAGAGAGAGAGAGACCAGACTTGACGTGTAGCTTCTAGAATAGTATAAACAAATGAGGTTTCTTTCAAGGAAGGAGATGGTTCAGGGTATCCCCTAGTCGTGCACGCTCGACTAGAGCATTCTTACTTGCTTTAACACAGATTAGGTTAATTGTGCATATTGAATATTGATGCTTTTAAATACTTGGCAGATAGCAGCTCTTTAATGTGCCCCACGTTCTTGTTGCATATCTATTGATATAGACTTGGCTCATTTTCATGGTCTGCGGCATGGACTTAGGTATTTGTTGCCTTTGTTGCATATTCCGCCAACCACTTCGCATAATGCCTGTAAAATTCCCAGCAGCAATTGCTTCTTTTTGCCTTTATTTTTATAATTTTTTTGCTGTTTTCCTAACCCACGGGACAGACAAAGGCCGTTGCAGTTTTCGTAGTTGTTGTTGTTGTTGTTGTTACTTATTGTCCTGGTCGGTTGCATCATTTCCATTATTTTTGTTTTGCATCTCGTGCCGCACTCCAAGCGCTTTTCCACTTGAGCAGCGAGCTTTTCTTTGCTCGCACTCAAGCGGCGCTTCAATTCGCACTTCACCTGAAGAGTCAAGAGAGAGACCCAGGTGCAGCGATTCCTCCCCTCGCCCAAGCTGCGCCATAAATGACAATCGAAGGCTGCTACAATACCCCCACCCACCCTCTCCCTCCTCTGGACAAACCGCATCACAATTAAAAAAGAAGCAGCAATTTTTGCTCGTTGAGTGAAAGGGGTATATGTGTATGTATGTAACAGGCAGAAGGAAGCATCTCCGACTCCATAAAGTATATATATTCTTGATCAGCATCTATAGACGAGTCGATCTAGCCATGTCCGTCAGTCGGTCCGTTCGTCTGTCCGTATGTATGAACGCAAGGCTCTCAAAACTTTTAAGAGCTAGAGACCTATTACCTATAAGAGCTAGAGAGCTGTAGGTCCTCCTAGAGTCCGGCCAGATCAAGCTTGTTTCCAAGTTCGATAACTTGCCCCGTTTCCAAGCAATCGATAAACATCGGTTCAGGGTATTCCCTAGTCGGTAGCTGCCGAGTAGAACCTCTTACTTGTTTTTATTTGTCTTTGGCATTTTTAAGTGTATTTGTGTTTAATTAAAATACTTTTCACACTTTGGCTTTGTTGATTGCATATTTTGTTTGCCCGACTGACTGACTGACTGACTGATTGACTGACTGACTGACTGACTGAAAACTTTTGCGCTGGCATTTTTTGTTTCCCCTTCATTTTTCTTTTTGCCATTTGCAGCATTGTGCATGGGTTGGAAATGATTTGCATTGTTCGCTAACTGAAAGTATTTTAATATAGTTTTTTGGCAACTCGTTTAACATTTGCTGCAGCTATTTTCATTAAGCGTCGTCTGTGCCTTTGCCTGCCTCCTGTTGCAGGTAACTCTCGACTGGCAAATTATATTTCGAATGTTCTGCATTAAAGCTGCATCGTTTTGCCAGCTCTGGCAGCATATTACAGCAGGGCTTTGCACCTTACTATAAGTTTAATATATGCTATTTTGAATCGCTTTCAATGCTTTTTTCAGTCTCGAACTTGGGCAAATGAAGTATTAGAAAGAATGAAAGATTCAATATGGAGCACGTTGTTTAAGTTTTTCGTTCATTTGTTTAAGCACAAATAATCGCAAATTTCTAGTTATAATCCCTAGAGCACATCTTAAAGTTCAGTTCCTTATTTGTAATTATATTGCAAGCTTAGCTCAATTTTTTTCATATACATTCTGAGAAACTTTTATTAAATGTATATTTAATACACTGAAATTCCAAAAAAAAAAACCTGCGTCAGGTCTTCAAAAAACCGGCTTCTAAATATTCAAAGAAAAATTCTAATATGCTTTTGATTAAATGCGATTACTTTTTAATTTTGCCTAAGCTAATTGATTGTAATAGACATACCGAACTTTATATCCTCATTAAATACTACTTACACACACACACACACACACACACACTAGCACACACCCACTCGCACCTTGTATTGAGTTTTAATTAATTCTCAGTGGTTTCTTTGTGTAATTAATTATAATTTTCTGCGATTTCAAAGCAGAAACATGTTGCCAAACTTCTTTAGGCTGATTAAGAGCGCACACACAATGCGTGCACGTCTGTGAGCCTCGATTTAGCTAGCCAGATTTAAGATAAACAGGCTTAAATCTAGCCGGACTTTGGGATAAATCATTTTGTACATACCCAGGAATCGCAGCTACGCTTGACAACTAGATTTAGTTCGTTGTATTAAGTTTGAATTTCGTTTGAATTGTTTAAATATCCGCACTTGTTTTCAATTGATTCATGACGTTTTATTTAACTGACGATTTCAAGTTGATTTCCATTTCGAAAAAAACACACAAAAACTCGAGTTTGTATTGCATTCATTAATATAGTATGTATATCTGATATGGGCTTTTTTTGTGTGTTTGCGAAATTTGGCAGCTGCTTGAAGAAGATTTCAATTGACATTTGTAAGACTTAGAAATTGGCGCAGTCTAAGACAAGTTTTAAGAAATTTAACAATGCAAATAAGAGAATTTGAGCCCTGGAAATTCAAACAAAAACAAAAGACAATAACTATTATTTGGAATAGTTTTTCAGAAACTCTGCGTCACGCATGGCTTTGTTTTTCGGCTAAGGGCAGCCCTTTGCAAAGCTGCCTGTTTATGGCTGCTATTAGAGTTTTATTTTATAGCATTTAGATTAGTTACAGACTATGAAGCCAACGGTTAAATGCTTATGCTTGAACACGCCTGGGACTCAAAGCCGGCTGTCCATTCTATTTTCAGTTAGTTAGCTTGTTAACTTGGCCAACTCAGCTTGGCCAACTTAGCTTGGGCAACTCAGCTAATGCTCGTAACATGCATAAAAAATGCAGATGCCTGTCATAAGCACAGCAAGGGGAGCCCGGCACCGAAGTGGAATGCATTACTATACAGAATGCGGCACAGCTGATGCCACTTTCGAGTTGTGTGTGGCAGACTCAACAAACAAAAAGGAAGGCATGAAAAACCAGCTGCCAGCTAGTAAAAATTACACTACACCGCCCAAACGTATGCTTTATTTATATTTATATTTATATTGTTTGTAACAATTACACGCAGTTCGCTTGAAGTGTGACTGCTGCCTGCTGCCTGTTTGTTTGGCTAACTTGTCAAATTTGATACGCTTGGCGCTTTCGGGCGCTGCAAATGTTGCCGCTATCTTTGGCCGCACGGCGCTAGAGAACTCTCGAACTTTTCGCTTAAATCGTTCGTTTGCAACTGAAGCGACCGTTGCACACAGCTCGCCAAAATCGCTGCACTCGTTCGACCGACGCGACCGTTGCCAGCCAGTCAGCCAGCAGAGACAGCAGCAGAGGCGACAACACAGGCAGCAGCAGCAGCAGAAGCAGCAGCCAAAGGCTTCCAATGCGTGCCGAAGCTCAGGCGAACGTTGCCCAAAAGCAAACAAAACAGAGAAATTGCGCCGGTTACCGTTAGACGCATTCGTGTCCCATTCCCAAAACGTTCCACACACGAGTTGTGCGAATGCTGTTGGCTAACAAGCAGCTGTTAATATTATTGTTGCCATTTTGAAGAGCTCTCAATCTGAATAATGTCCATTCAAGTTTTTAAAAAAAACCCAAATAAGACAAACTTTAAGCAAATAATTCGAATATGATTTAATATCTGGTCGAATTATAAATGGTTTGTTGTGCTTTTGCTGTGAGAGAGCATTCAAAATGCACTTCACGCAATGCATTGGCGCTCTCATGCCCATTTTATGGCTCTCTGCATGCTGTTGCACATTCGGGAAATGCACTGGAAACGACTGGAAAGTGGAATGGACAGTGCATGTTTCGCAACTTAGGCAATTTTACATTCACTTGACGGCAAGCAGCTGTGAAGGATAGCAGAGCTATGCTAGGGATATGTAAAGAATACTTGTTTTGCGGACTGTAAAAATTTTAGAAAAATTCGTTCAAGCATAAGAAAATCAAAGCCAATAAATTAGTCCAAAATAATTCACACATTTATATACAATAACTATTTAAAACTTAGATCAAAAATAAGCATATTCGACATATTTATCATTTCACATATATTTTAAGCCTAAAACAGGCTACTTTACCATATGTCTTTAAGCTGAACTAAACAATTAACTAAAAGCCGCTTCCAGTGGCAAGAACTCTCTTAAATAAACAAAGACGTGCTCTTAAATCGTTTTGCCATAAAGCACTTGGAAGCGAGATTCCAGTGTTTCACAATACCAAAACGTTCCGCCGAAGTTGCCATAAAACTTCCAGGAGCACCTATGCAAGAGCGTAGGCTCGTCTTTTAATATGCCCCCTCCCTCTCTCTGTCTCGCTCTCTCTCTCTCTCTCGGACTGCCGAGAGAGTGTTAACAGTGCTCTGTTACTCTCCCCAAAATGCTGTGCTCCACATTTCAAAGCCACAAATTGCTGGCAGCTGACACTTTCGAGATGTCACTCCTAACTGCACGGAGGCCACTCGAAGGCGCCACGCGGCGATTTACGAGCACGAACTGCGAAACGAAGTGCGAAAGCCAAAAGACAGTCGCCGTCGGTGGCACGAACAGCAACAACAACAGCTGCTGCCGCTCACATGGACGAACCTGCCTCAAGGAAAAGCTGTGAACGCAGCGTTCACACCGGCCGGCTCGGCGATAAATTTTGGGGAGCGGAAATGTTTAGAGATTTGCGGTTTGCGATTTAAAATTGTAACGGTACGCGAAGGGGCGCGCCTTAAATCATGCTACAAAAAAAAAGCTGGCAACAGTGGAGGCTCTTGCCAGCTGAAGCTGAAACTGTTAACGGTAATCAGCTTTCCATTTGAAATTCTACAGCCCTTGCCTCACCTTTCGTTCGCACGCACAACTGACAATGCGCCACCTGGCCCACACCTGTGACCACAAATGCCCAAAAATTCGTATATAGTTTTCACGTTCATCCGCTTACACGGCGCGGCCTTTGTTCCATTCCATTTCATGGCATGCATGGCCTACAACTGCCCCCCACCCCCCACACTCCATCCATTCCCTCAGCCTCCCCCTCCCTCGTCCCCCTTATCAACCCAGAACCCTCGCAAGTGGTGCTGCCTTTGGGGTGGCCCCAAATCAATTGCTCGCAACATGACTAAATCTTTTGGATACATGAAATTTGTTTAGTTTGCTCCGCTTTGGCGCCCCGCGTTTCGTGTGAAGTGGACTCTGAATGGTGGGCGTGGCATGACGTGGCATGGGGATGCCCGATGGACCGGGCATTGATTACAACTGGCAATTTTTCAGCTTGTTGCACATTTGGCGTGTTATGTTGCATGCAACGTGCGGCTTCGCTGGGGCCAGGTGTTTGTTGTTCAAGTCGATTGTGTGTGATGAACAGCATCAGCAGCAGCAGCAGCAGGCACACAGAAACATCAGATTACAGCCAGCTACAAAGAGAAATGTATTTTAACTTAATACATAAATACCTAGAAGCTTACAAGAAACATACACAGAAGCTAATTATTGAAGTGAATATGTAATATCTGAGCATGTTAACAATTCAAAGTGAATGCGTTATGTTGTTTGTTATCCAGAGCTAATTATTGAAGTGAATAATATAAATAATGCACAGTGCATGCAAAACGAGCTATCTCGTAGCTAGTTATCGAAGTGAATAATATTACAAATTCATATTTAGTTAGCATAAATCATTAAATTAGTTTTCGATGAAGCCCAGATTTGAACCAAAGGCCAGCAGATAAGAGGAAGATATGCGTACGCAAGCACACGTGAACAAGGATGCCTTAATCCATTGTACTTACAAGAATTTGACTGGCAGATATCCTCTTATTTAAGGAAGATCAGCTTGGAATTGATCGGTATTAGCCCAGTTGTCGTTGTGAAAAACTTTTTATTATGTTCACAAAGTATTTACACAAATTTTAAAATTTCTAAAGTATCTCTGAGATACAAAAGTATCGTAAATACAAAAGTTCTCTGAGATACCAAAGTATCTCTGAAGTACAGAAGAATGTATCTCTGACTTATAAATGTATCTCTGAGTTACAAATGTATCTCTGAGTTTCCAATGTATCTGTGAGATTCAAATATATCTCTGAGTTACAAATGTATATCTGAGTTTCAAATGTATCTCTAAGTTACAAATGTATCTCTGAGTTAGAAATGTATCACTGAGATACAAAAGTATCTGCGTGACTGAATGACACTTTCCACAAAAAACTATCTGTAAGATAAAAAAGTATCTTCAAAAGTATCTGTGAGATATTTTGGTATCTAAGCGATACAAAATGATCTGCATCTGTAAAGTCTATTAAATGAAAACTCCTTTTACCTGTGGGCTCATTCAGAATCTACGAACTGAACGTTTTTCTCAAATAAACTTCATACATACAATTTCGGGCTTCGATATTTTAGGCATTTTTCAAAATTTTCCAAAATTTTCCCATGCTCGTCTTATGAAAGGAAAGCTACACCTAAAGTGCGACAAAGACATCAAATGAATTCGCTCGTAAGGTTTTTGATATTCGTAGCATGTCTCAACCTGCTATGCCTCATGCAATTACTTTACGAGGTATTTAAATAGTCGAATTGGTGCACATTGATGGAGAGAACTTTTTATCAACTATACGATACGATACGTCTTTTTGAGAGATTTAATATTTTTATGCAAGGCTTCCTTTATATGGCATTGAAGTTTGAAAAGTTTTGGCATTTGTGATTTTTCGGTGCAATTCAAAATTTCTTTGCCTAATGGAGAAAAATATCAAACTCAACTCTAAAAGCTACTACCAAAATATTAAAACCACACAAATACTTATACGTAAACCAAATACAATATTTATCACTACGAACTAGGACCACAATATAAATATGACATACTCTAACCGCGACAAGCTCGATGGCGAATGCCCCCTCGAGTGTCCAAAAGTCGAGGTAACCAAGACGCGTCGTTACACCTGGATGAATTCCTGTGGCCGCGTTGTCAGTCGCCCGCTTACGAACTACGAGTGCCAGCTGGAGGATGATGTGCAGAAGCTGCAGGACGCTCTATTCTCAATATCCTCGCACTATGCCAAGATTCAGTTTCGATTGCGTCAGATAGCCACAGCCTCGGGCTACGAGCGGGACTGTCTGCTGCGCGAACTAGAGCGGATAACATGCCTGGGCATCGATAATAGCCAGCGAAACGATGAGCTACCCAACTTGTTGAGCGATTCGCACAGCTTGGGCAATGTGCTTGTCAAGCAGCAGAAGATCATCGCAGATATCAGGAGTCGGCTGACGAACCTGGTCGAAGGGACCGATGAGTGTTTCTGCGCAGAGTCCGAGAGTAGCTATAATTTGCGTAGGTATCAACCGAAACAGCAGAAGAATGCACCTTTCAATGACAAACCTGCCACAGAGGAGCATGAGAAGAACTGTTCGTGTGTCGTTTGTCTAGAACGTATGGAGGAAGAATGCAAAGTGCCAGCCTGTCAGCGGGGCTATCTGACGGAGACCTGGCCAGGCGAGGATCGCATTAATGAACCCCAAACCAAGAAGAAGAAAAAGTGCAATAAAACCTGTCTGGAAAAACTATTAATCGAGGAAGCTCGCCTCTTAAATCCTAGTCGCTCCATTAAGAGTCGCTCCACAGGAAGTGCTTCTTGTGGCAGAAAAATTCCCAAGGAAGACAATTCGATAAACAGAAATTCACGAATCAATGGGGTACAAAGCGCTAGAAATCTCAATCGCGGAAGTTCTGTTAACAGTAAAAGCAAATGCAGAAGTTATCAGGATATCAAAAGGCAAAAGAAAGGTGTTGCGCAAAAACCACCAATGCAAAGCTCGAAGTGCTGGCAATTGCAACGAAGAAAATCGAACGAGCCACAACAATTTGCTCAAAAAATATCGAGATTACGAAACGCTTTAGATGCAGCTGAGGTAAAGTGCATGCCTGGTTGTAAATGTCCAGGATCAAAGCGTCTGAGTCTACGGGACTTTGCATTAATGCAAAACTACAAGAAACGAATGGAGCTGAAAAAGAGCAAGTCTAGCAATAAGGCAATAAAGGGTCCTCTGAGCTCTAAAACAGAATCATCACGGAGGAGCCAGAGCAGCCACAGTAATCCAGTAGAGAATAGAGCCAAGTCTACAACCCGATGTAATGGCCAGAGCTGCACGACGATATACTCTGGCAATCAAGTAGAGCATAAGAGGAAAAACCTCAATATCAAGAGTGCTAAGGAATCACCACAAACAAGTCCTCGGGGCTCGGAAATGCAATATTCCAAAAATAATGTCGAGATACGTAGAGAATACAATGTCAAGTACCAAAATTGCAAAGGAAGTTTGGATGGAAGTCAACTACAACCAAATGTGATTATCAAGAGAGCAATCCGGTGTAGTCTTCAGACCTCCATCCCGCAATACCCCGACAATCAAGTGGAGCACAAGAATAAAAACATGCGTAGCAATAGTTTAAGGGAATCATCCCGAAGTAGTTCAATAAGCCAAAAAATCCAATATCCTCCAAAAAGAGGAGAGCAGAAAAACGCACGTATATCTAGAAATGGAAGTCAGTCCAGCGGACCAAGAACTCCTCCAAGTGAGATAATGCGATGCGATGGAAGTCGAGATGCTTGTGAAATTAGCAAGTCCAGCTTTAGATCTAAGGAATCACAATATCAACCTGCCAAAAGAGTCCAATACCAGTTCATGGAATGCGAATGCTCAAGCGAATCTGAACTAAGTCAAAACAATCAACACGACTGCAGCCTAGCTACCGACTCTAGCCAGTACACGGAAAGTAAGGATAGGGATAACCAATATACTACACAGGGGCCAATGTACAATTGTGCCTTGGCAAAAATGTCCTCGCGTTTCGTTCAGAAACGTAATGCCAGTACATTATGCGACAAGCGATGTTGTAAGTCTGTTTGTTCCAACACTTACTCATGCTGCGATCAGCTGCCGGATAAAATTAATAAAAAGCCAAGCAAGAAAGAATTGAAATCTTGCAACCAGGAAACCTGTTCTCTTCAGCAGGCCAAAAGGCAAGCGAAAGAGAAGCCCGAAAAGAAAGAGAGCAACAGGGATTTCAGATCAAAATCTGAGGCGTTTTTACGAGACATAAAGCCTTTGGCATCAGCAGTAAAAACTGCCCGCAACTCCGTCGAGAGCCAGAAGAATAGTTACCTAATCTATCCAAATGTGCCAGCCAAATATGGATCTCAAAGCAAAGAGAAATGTGGGCGGCGTTTCTGTAGATTGTTTTGTAACAGGCTTAGCAACACGTTGGTAGATAAAAAGCCTAGCCAAAAAGAAGTTAAGTTAACCGAAAGCTTAACTAATCCCTGCCCTGAAACGTCCACATCCCATCTGCGCGAGTCTGTGATTCAAGAACTAAAGTAAGTTAAGAGACTGTATCTAAAGCTCAACTAAAACGATTTGTATTTAAGGGCTCGCTTCAAAGGTCGAGAGATGGCCGCAAATGATGAAAGCCGTCGTCGGGCTCAGCCATAATCATAAGTTATCTTAAAACACTCTCAAACAATGGCAGGAACTCTGGAACCACGTTGAAAGTGTTTTAGTTTAGTTTAGGATTATGCTCGCCTACCATATGCGGTAGGTCGTATGATTTATATTGTATGATGGGCTATTATTGTGTAAGCCGTTGTAAATGTAAACTTGGCTCAAGTTTAGCAGATGTGCCATGCACGGAAAACGGGTCTTGGGTGAGTGATAATCTGTGAAGAATTCAAAAGTATTTACTAAATCTTTTACTCAGAGATCATCTCGCTATAAGCAGAGTGAAAGCCGGGCCCTGCTGTTGATCTTGGCCAAGAATATCAGAGTGCAAAGTCGGGGAATTATGCGTCTCTTCATGTTTGGATATTTAGTAAAATAATAAAGAGCTCTCTATATTGTTGTTCATAATTGAACTCGGAATGCCATTGTTAATCTCCTCAACTGGGAACTACCTTTAGATGATTGAATCTCCAATTGGTGCTGTCTCCCATCAAGACTGGGACGATTGTTTGTTTGGCGATCCCAAGTGCAGGCAGAAAAGAATCGACGCTGCATAACTCTCTACAAAACCAACAATTTTATTGACTCAAAAACGTACGGATTGTACGCTACCCTAAATACTGCTGGCCATGGTCATTGAACCCCGGACAGCATCCCCTAACCGGCGCTCTCTACCAAGGCTAACACACACAATACGCCTGAACCAAGGGAACCAGTTTTTATAGTCGTGACGCGTCGCATCCAGCGTTTTGGCAATTTTCCGCGCATGTCGAAAGCATTTTTGCAGTCTGTTAGGTAGAGGACCGTACCGTACCCGTCTAAAGGGCCAGATCGTATGGACCGCATTTAGGGTTGTTTTCTCTCTCTCTCGCTCTCTCTCTCTGTTCATCTCTTGGCAGCAGCCGCTGCCACTGCCTCATTGTTTCTTGAGTTTCCCATCCGATTCATTCATGAGTGCGCCTGTGCCGTCGTCTGGCCCGTCTGTTTCGAGGGCATCTTTCTAAGTTGGTCTATAACGCTTTTGGCATGCCCACATCTTTTTACCCCTCATCGCGCGCCGCTCATCCTCATGCTTGTCCCACGGCGCATGCGCTGCTGGGCTTATCTTTTGTCTCATTGTCGACTGGTTTTTATGACGCCTTCCGTATTAATGGTCCCAACGTCCCGTCCTGAGGGTTTTTGCCTGACATCTGGCCAAATGTGTGTGCTGGGCCCATACGAGCAGGGGTTAACCGTCCACACACACACACACAGACACATTTGTGTCAGATATGCTAATAGTCTGGCATGTTTAATGATATTCGTATAACAATGTGAGATAAAAGCAGTTTGTTGTGTGAAGATGGCAGATAAGATACCAATAGATAATTGAAAGCAAAACATGGCCACGGATTTGGATATGGGATGAATTACAAGCCGGGATATAGAACATGTTACAGTATATAAACGGCAAGACTTTTGGGCTAATTCGTATTTATCCTTAAAAAGGATATGATTCGAAATATATGTAAAGAGCAATATCTGAATATTATGTTGCACATTTGCACAACATATATTTTATATAATTTGTATTATTAACTTCTACAAATCTGCAAGAAAAAACTCCAATCGACAAGTCAATTCTATAATGTACGTATTTTATTAAACTTTTCATTTATAGATATATATATGCATATATTTATATAAATATATATTTACAACGCTTTGCAAATGTTGACGAAAGTATTTGTTCAAGAAACTATAAATAGATTTAATAATATATTTGTATAAAATGCTAATATATTTAATATGTATTTGCCACTTTAGATTGAACTTAAAAGATCACAATGCTGCAATTCTCAACGCATTGGCAAGATTTCAAATGTTTTCGGTTCGAAATGAACTTGAATTAAGAACTATTTAAAAAAAAAACGATAGTGAAATTAACGTAAATTACGAGTTTCAGTTAGTTGTGATGAGACGTTGGCTAAGATAAGCTTTAAATATCTATATAGACATGTTCCAGCATTAATTTGATAATTTTCTTTGAATTTGGCAACAATAGGAAAATAAATAATAAGAAATCTGAATTTAAGACTTAAATGTTGCAAGTTACTGGTCCATATATATATGTATATATTCAAAGGCAAATAGATTCAAAGATAGATTCAGGCTGCAGCGAAAAACTGGAACTGTTTGTTTAGATACATATGTGTGCGTATGTATGAGCGTGTGTGTGTGTATGTGTGTGTAGATCGACTTAGAACTAAATTAACGTTTATAATAAACTAAATCTCATACATTGCTAACTTTCTTTGTCTTTGTTGTTGTGTCTTTTCATAGAGTTCATATTTGTGTTTGTTTGCTTTTCTTTGTGTTTTTTGCTTTTTTTGGGCATAGCTTTAAAGAAGTTTTCCATAGGGGCTGCTACATTTGGTATAACTACGTATTGTTCCTTTTTTTTGGCATGGCACAAATTTGGCATTGAAAATTGTTCGTTTTATGGCAAATTGAGAGTCTCTCTCAGAGAGAGGGAGAAAACAATTGAGTTGGGTAAATGAATGGCAAGAAAACTTGTTGCTTTGAGCAGCTGCATTAATCCATAATGAGCTCTACTTTTCTCTACTACGACTAAAAAAAACTAGAGTTAACCCGAAACCCGGACCCCAGCCCAAACCCGGAGACCCAGCCCCACGCCTATTTGGCCGCCTCGCATTGCTGCATCTGAACAACCAAGAGGAGTATGCGATTCATTAGATTGTCCGCCTCCGAGTCCTCCATGCTGTTCAGCTTGGCCGATATGAAGCCACAGAATTTGGAGTTGAGCACCTCGCGCACCGTTTGCGGTGGCGGCAGGTCGAGACCGCCAGCCACAGCTGCGACGCTCTGTTGCTGCCTGAGATGACGGTGCTGTTGCAGCATTTGATCTTCGTAGTCGTCACCATCGAGATCCGCATCCTCCAGCTCATCCGTTTCGCCGTTGCGGCGACGCTTGCGCGGTATTGCCGTCTGCCCGACATCGGGGCCGCCGCTGATGCTGCGCGGCGAATTGGAGTCGAGTATGATGGGATAGGGAAAGTCGGCATCGATGGCCTCCAGCTCCTCCACCTCGTCGGAGGCATTGCCGCCATCCTCGTCGCCGCTGCGCAACGAGCTGGCGTCCATGTCGTCATAGCTCGGCTGGCTTGCCTGCCCAGCGCCGCTGTCGTTGCGCGTGGAGCTCACGCGGCTGTCGTTGTGCTGCGCCTGCGCCAGCGCCAGCGCCTGCTGGTGAGCGGGCAGCGGCTGCAGGGGCTGCAGTGCGTCAATGGGCCTAGTGCTACCGCTGCTGCTGCCGCCGCTGCTGCTGCTGCTGCCTCCGCCGCCGCCGACGCCGCCGCCAGCGTTGCTGCCGCCTGTTGACAGATCCAGCTCCGGCTTCACATAGTAATCGCAATAATAATCCTCGTTGCTCATGTTCAGCGCCGAGCACTTGGACAGGTTCAGCACGGTGCTCGACGAGTCGCTGAAGGATGAGGTGAGCTTCAGCGCAGCAGCAGCTGCTGCTGCCGCTTTGTTGCCGCTCAGCAGACTGTGATTGTTGTTGTTACTGCTGTTGTTGTTATTGTTGTGCAAGTGCTGGGCGAAGGCGCTCAGGCTGAGATCGCTGGCATGTGAGGCGCCCCTGGAAGAAAGAGTGCCACATTAGAATTCAGTTTATAATATTATCTGTTTGCATGAGGGGGGAACTAGGCCAAAGTCGGCTGTTGTCATTCAACTAATTCCGCTTTAGGTTCGGCTTATGGTATCAATAAAGTTGCAGTTCCTGGCTTAAAACAGTTCGATCTGTCGTTGATCTACATTTCGTTCTGTTTACATTGAGCCCCTACGCACTCGCTCCCTCTTGCTGCAACACTTACAAAGAAACAGTTTCCAAAAATAACAAGACATTGAGGATGAACGCCAACAACCCCAAGGCACAATCAAAAGAAACGTACTCTGACAAACCCCAAAAGCAAAATACGAAACAAACTACCCAAAAACGAGCTCATGTATTCAAACTGATTTGGCTCCGGCTTGGTGTCTAGATTCAGGGCTGGTTTCGGGCTGCGCTACTCAAATTTCAGGCGCATTTTCCAGCGCCAGAGCACAGCTGCCTGAATGCCTCAAACGCTAAAGACGTTGCTATTTTTAGACCCAAAGACGACAACGTTGCCCCGCCCAGCCCAGGGCCTGGCCCAGTCGAAACAGGCAGCGGATCCAGGACGGGGCACTTTCTGTATGCTCCGGGGCAGGTAGTTGACAATTGGAACTGTAAAATGATATGCGAGGCGAGCGTTTTTCACATTTTTCACATTTTTCATGTTTTCCACATCTACTGCCAACTAAATAATCAGGGCCAAATGCATTTTCACATGTTCCAAATGCCGAATCGCTCTCTATTTGCTTGCGGCTTCTGCGGTTCCTTTGGACATTCTCAGCATATTTCTCTATTTGCTTTCGTCTATTTTTCTATGTCTTATCAATGTTTGCTTCCGCTGGGCCCAGACCCAGGCCAGACCCAATAATGGACAGTTTGCATTTCTATTTAATTGCGTAGCTCATTATGCTCAATATGACGAATTCCAATTTTTTGGTTTATCAGCACCAACAACTGACGCCCAAAACAATGGTCAAGTTTCCGCTCTTAGCTGAGCTGATCCGAGCTGATCTGAGCTGATCTGAGCTAACTTGATAAGCCAAAACAAATGGACAAAGTTGAAGTCAAGTCAAAACAAAAAGTTCTCGTGGTTAAAATTCTTGATGGCCCTTCCAATACGAGTCACAGCGTGAATCGTAAGCAAAGAAAAAGTATTATATACCTTCCGGTAGTACTGGATTATTATATAATATATAGGTTCCATATAAAACTAATCCAAAGGCAAATATTTGCATTAGGATAATGATGCAAGAGGCGATAAAGATGAAAGAAGAAGGCCTATATAATACAGATATTCCCCAGAAATTTAGATATAACATTCGAATAGATTTCGGATCAATAAATCACAGTTCTTAAATTATGGAAATTTGTATCGGGATATCAATAGTTAAGAAAGTTGAAAGACTTTCTAATCGAATATCTTCCCCAGAAATATAACATAAGAATATTTTTTTTTTATCAGCTTAAGACTGAGCGAAAGTTAGAAGATTCTATAACTATTGGGTACACAATGTTGCAGGAACCCCTTGATTAAGAGAATAGCTCCAGAAATATTATCCAACAATAGATCGGTAGAAAGCAAGCAATTTCATAAAGAGAATACATTGTAAGATGATCGCAAGATTTGGCTGAAAGTTAAGGAGATAAGCCTGAGCTCTTATCCGATCACATACAACAGTATTTAATAAAGTTCAAAATGATCGATCAGCCAAACACACAGAACAACACCTTTGGCAAGCAGGAGCGAATATTTTGCGAGGTAATCTCGGCAATTACAAAATCAAATTAAATATAAACGTCAATTACTTAATCAGGGTAAATATGTTCATAACCTTTACGATACATGAGGCATGGAGCTATTGCGCAAATTGGGTATACGCCCAGTATTTTTAGTGGGGCCCCAAGTGACGCATATGCAAAAACATTTTGTGAGCTGCTTTCCTCTGCCTGGCAGCTGAGATTTTTTTTTATGGGGCGCGGCTGGTCAAGCGATTCGGTTCGACGGCGGCTTGGCGTGCCGTATGGTGGGGTGGGGTGGGAGGGCAACAATAATTTCATCAATTTCTCAGCTCATTTGCTTATTAAATCATAAGCGTGACACAGAACCGAGCACGACACGAGAGCGTAAAGCACGAACGCTCTGGCAGGGAAGAGCGTACCAGACCCTGGTCATCATCAGCGTTGGCGACCAACCCCGTTGGCTGGTCCGTTAGCGCACACTTACATGCCCATGCATATGTATGTATATGTATTTTTAACCCTGGCCCGCCGTTTGGCTGCGACGCCTCAATTGCTCGACCAAACACAAGCGCACAGGCACACACACACATGCGCACATGCTCACATGCAAGCGCGCACGCACGCACACGCAGACACAAATGCTCACTTACACTAACACACACACACACTCACATTGGCATGCCGAGCAAATTTTTAATCTACGCTTCTTTCTAAACTTGGTCCACTCGCCACAATCACTCATCGCGCGCGTTCGTTTTGTCCGTCTGCTGATTGTCATTCTCATATTTGCTGCCTCTCATTGCGTTAATTTATCACGCTCTCTCTCTCTCTCTCTCAATCTAACTGTTTCCCACTCGCTCTCACTGGATCTCTCGCTCGCGCTCTCGCTGCATTCGTTCAATCGCTTGCCTGCTCGCTCTGCCACCACCAGCAGCTAAGGCTAAAGCGTTTTGTTGGTTTTTGCAGCTTCCCTCGATTTTGTTTTTGGTTCAAGTGGCGATGCCGACGACAACAACAAAAACGACGACAACGACGACGACAACAACAACAACAACAGCAGCAAAAGCAGCGTTGTATAATTTTCGCTCTGGACGAGATCTGTTTTTATGGCTCAAGCCGCGGTCCCGGGCCCGGCCCGTTCCGTTCCGTTGTCTGTTATCAGCTCAAAATAATAAAAATTTAAATACATTCATGTGTGTGTTTGTGTGTGTGCTGTATGGCTCTCTGTGTGCGTGTGTGTGTGTGTGCGGGCATATGTGGACCCGGGACTGTCGACTGTGTTGCCGCTGCTCTGGTTGCTGTTGCTGCCGATGTGGGTACAGTCAATTGAAAGGAAATGGCCTTATTTCATATAAATATATGTACATAAAGTACAACACACTCGCACACACAGACTCACTCATAGAACGACAAAGGGGCAGAGCGGGGGGGCGGGCGTATGCTCCACATGAGCCGCAACATCGCAGAATCACAAGCTGGCGGCCCCATGCCCTGAGCCTGGTCATTTCTTTGTTCGAATTGGTTTTTTCCGTCCAACGTTTTTCGAGATTTTTGCAACGGGTACGCGCACTCGCATATTTACATATGCATGCTTAATGTGTGTGTGTGTATGTGCATGTGTGTGTGTATTGGGCAGATGTTTTTACAGAGGCTTAGCTGAGATTTGTCTGGTCCGCAATGCTTCAGGTTCTCGTCATGCAAATTGCAGAGAGATGCAGCCACGATAATAGGGGGCAATATGGTCACAAACTTCACAAGATAAGCGAAGGACTCTCAGAAGTTAAAAGAGAACTCAGTTTCTATGAACTTAACTACCGAAAAACAATATATATGATCTTTAAATATACCCAAAAATTGGTTCAAAAAGTATTTCGAAACATCGAGCTTAGTCGAAAATTGTCAATTCTATATAATTGATTTCTATTGGAAATAATTGTGCTCAAATAAAGATTTTCTTCCCGAAATATCATCCAAAAAGTTTGAATTTAACTTAATTTTATATTGTGACTCATCATATGTAAATATTGTGAGTGGAAAGAGTATCGGGCAAATGGCAAAATTGATGAGAAGCGATTGCGATAAGAGTTTAAAGACAATCTAGAATGAATTATACTTAGATTTGAAGATAAAAGACGTTAAGCAAAAGAAAAGTAAATTAATAACTCCGGCTTTTAAAAAAAAGAAAGATTCCAGGAATTGGCCTTTATCAATTGCTAACTTAATGCACTCAATAATACCATACATGACTTATATAATTCAACCTTAATCCAACTGAGTTAAAGGTCAATTCCGGAGAACAAGCAGCAGGCATAGAAATCTTCAGGTGAAGCGCACAAAATGAATCGCCTTCTGCCATGTTTCACTTCACTGAACAACAATAAGAACCTTATATGTATTGCAAATACATATACATATACATATACATATACATGTACAAACCGTATATAAATACACGTATACGTCCACAATAAGAATATAATATGCGCCATCATTTCAATTTCAATTTCAAAACAAGATCGATTGAGTCATCCGCGGAACGTGGCAAAGGAAACGTTCTTGCGGCTTTGGTTAGATTCTAGATTCTTAGCTTTTGCTCTTTGCACTGAAACGCGCTGAAAACGGAATGCAAAAGACAGCAAAATATAAAATGAAAACAAGAAAAACACTGGAAATTCCATATTAAATGTGCTCTTTGTTCGGGCCACGGAGTCCAAGGCGTGAATCGGACGTGAATCAAATGCAATGACAGTAGCTAATGGTTAAGGTTTAAAATAATGTTTCGCCTGAAAAACCAAAACCAAAACCGAAACCAAAACCAAAACGAAGCCAAACGCAGCGCCAACAAAGCGACATCAAGCGAGCTCAAAAGAAAGAACCGTTATTCATACTTTGAGGCCGATCTTTGTCCCCACCCCGCCGAACTGCCCCCTCCTCCCCTCCACTGAGTCTGATTCCAAAACGCATTGTTATATATCGCTGATCGCTTATCGGCACTTCGCCAGTTGTAATATTAGTCAAAGACCTCGTCCGTGGGGCAGGGCAGACAATGGAATAGACGATGATTGGAAAGTGACCAAATTCAGGTGGGTGTAAGCCGAGCTCCTGATAAGACAGCCGCAATGTATTGCGAACAAGGTTTTCGAATGGTTTCTAGGTTATTCATATACACACACACATACACACATACATACATACATATGTACGTATCTAGAGTCCACAGTTGTTATGGAACGCTTAAAGCAAAATTCGATTAGGCTGAGCCTTAAAACTTAAGCTGACAAACAAATTAAAGTCGAGTAAAACGACATTCTTTTAAATATCAACAAGTGTCTAAACTCGAGCTTTTTTTTGGGACCAGCCTAATTATAATATTAACTTGTTAAGGGTTGTGTTATGATATTGTTGCGTATGCAGTGCGTACTCACTTTCTTTCCCTGATGACATCCCTTAAGAAATCCATGGCCTCGTACAGGCTCCATTTTGGCTTAAATCCATTGCCCATCAATTTGACATGGGCCAATTCGCGGCGATAAGATTCGCGCAGCGATTTGAAGGCGCGGGCCACACGGCGCCCGGGCGCATTGAATTCCCGGCCGATGTGCTCCCAGGCGCGATTCTTCTCCTCCTCGGCGCCCTTGAAGTTGGGCAGACGGGAGTCCCACAAAATGGGATTATCGTGCACCATCTGGATGAGCTTCAGCTTGTCGGAGGCGTTACGGCGCACCACTGTGAAAGAGAATGAGAGGAAATGTTGTTGTTGTTGTTGTTTGGTTTTGTTTCTGGGTGCAAGGATCTGGGGTAATGGGGAGTCTGGTTGTACGCACACTTTTTGATCTTTTGAGCGGGCACCACGGCCAATTCGACTTTGGGCTTCATATCCAGGGCTATGGCCGCGGCGGCTGCGCTCATGTCCTGCAACGAATTGGTTGTGGTGGGTGAGGAGCCCGATGAGGCGGCAACGGCGGCGGGCGCCATCAGAATCTGTTGTAGTATTTGTAGATTAATGTTGTTGTTTTTGTTGTTGGCCAGCGCGACAGCCAGGTTTTTTTTTTTTTCACTTGACCCAAAGTTCACTTATCACATTCACTTTACTGTTGCGTTTTGCCAGCGCGATCGGTTGGGTGGCAATAGATGACGACGGGGGCTGCTACCCTCTCACGACCAAGTTTAAACAGCAACTAAAAACCAAAACCAAAAAAATAACAACCACCGCGAGTTGTGACGGCCGCGACAACGACAACATCGACGACGTCGGCAGCGCTGCTAGCAGCAAGCCCGCATTTTCGATGCGGAGCCAAAACCTAGAAGAAATGCTGGCTTAGCATGCCGAACATGCAATACCCTGAGCGAATTGCTTTACGAATTACGCCTTAGAGGCCGACGCTAATGCTTCGGAGTTAATCATAAAATCCGAATGCTCTATGCAAGGGTATGAAAACACAAACACGACTCACACACACGCACACAATCACACACACACGAGCCAAATAAAGAACCAGGCGCAGGCGAAAGAGCCACAAAAATCACGCGCGCTCAACATGCGCGCACTCTGCCTCTCTCTCAGTCGATTACGCTCTTCGCCTCTGCTTGGGCCAATACACAACGTGTGTGCGCGGCGGCATTACCGTTATCGACGCCTGCGCCGGCGTCGCCAGCACGAACGATAGCGCACGATGCGCGTATTGAGCTCGAAGAGCAGTCCAGGCCGTTGGCTCGGCTCGCTTCGGCTCTCTCTCTCTCGGCTGGCTGGCGTTCAGACGGAAAAACGCCGTTTAATTGCAACAGAAAGTAAAAGCGAGCAAAAGAAAGAGCGCAAAAAAACAGAGCGACCGAGACGACAACGTCACTCACAAACACACACACACACAGAGAAACAAATCAAGAAATGAAATTATGTGTAACACAAAAATCAGTTGACGCGTTTGCATCGCTGACGTTTTCCAGTAGCCTTCGTCATTTCTACTTTGCGTTGTTATTGTTGGAGATGGGCAAATATTCTCTAGGCACCCTACACCCGAATTTTAGGATATTGTGGATCACAAACATAGGATGATAGATTTTGCAAAAGATTGAGAGGAGATATGTATGCCCTACTGTATTTTAATTTTACACGATGCATAATAAAATAGTATGAATTTAGATATATGTACATATGTATATTTAATTATACAAGGGTTAACAGGAAAGGCTTATCAATTTGCAATTATTAATATAGTATAATCGAAATTTAAGAAACTCTTCATTACAAGTTCATAGATGTAGGGTGTTTTCTTTGTCTGCTATTGCCGCCCCTTTTTGACTGCATTCATTAATCGGCTACTTTGTAGCTGAGCTAGCGGCTGAAGCTCGAGCCGTAGCTCACGCTCTTCCACTTTTCCACTCCCTTTTCCACAATTGTTGCACTTACATACAAACATATTTCATCTTCCATTTTCGCTGCATTCGACTGTCTGCAGTTCTTAAGAGGGAATGAGTGAAATATTGTGTGCGCGTGTGTGAGTGTGCTTGAAAGAGGGGAGCGTTGGGGAGCGCGGCAGATTTGAGCCCGCTTAGTGATGGTTCTCTTCAATTCGGTTCGTTGACGGTGGTGGCGGCGGCGGAGGCGGCGGCGTTGGCGTCTGTGCCAGTGTGTGCCTGAGGTCGCGTTCAATTGCGTTTTAGTTGAATTTATTAATATGCCCACATTGTGTTTTTGTTTTTGTGTGTTTTACATTTGCTTCTGCTTCGCTTTACGTCTGCGCTTTGTTGCCTTGTTTTGCAGCCGCGTTCGCGCAGTCTCGTAGTTCAGGCTCTTGTAAAAATTTACAAACAACATTTGGAGCACACATGTTGAGCCCAATGAACAAGACGACACTGAGAGAGAGAGAGAAAGAGAGCACATATAGATAAAGCGTAGAAGCGAGTCCGATTTATTGTACGTGCGTGTGTGTGTGTGTGTGAGTGTCAACGTATCTTGAGTCTTGTTAATGTTAATGCCCAACATTTGTGTCTTGCAACGTTTTGTGCGCTGCCCATTGCAAACGGCGATAACAACAAAATTCCCGTGCATTCATTTAAGCCGCAGAAACCCAGTAAGTATAAGCGACAACTGGCGTCGCTGGCGAAAAACAGAGAGTGGGTGAGAGCGAGAGAGAGAGAGGGAGCAGAATGGCTTTTGTCTGTATGTAATTTATGCCTAATGAACTATTTCCGGCCAAGTGTCAATTAATGTATTCTGTGTATTCTGGCCCTCGGCCTGCCCCATACAGGGCACAAGGGGGCAGCAGCAATAACAACAACAACGTGCCCGCACAAATATTGTGATGATCATTTCTGGCAAAAATAAAAGAAAACTGTAAACCCCAACACTCCCCTTGCCTGTCGTTCGCTCGCACTTTGGAGAGCGCGCTCGGAGCTGCCGCTTCCGTTGCAGCCTTTGCTCTTTCTTCTTCATTCCGTTCTTTCTCTGCTTCTTCTTTTGCATTTTTTCAAGCCAAATTAAAAGTCATGCAAGCGGAATTCGTTTTCTACTGCTGATTAAATTTTCGTTTGTACGAGATTAATTTTTTTCTTAATGTTTTATATTTTTTTTATTATTGCTTTGGTAATTGTGCTCTTTGCGCCGTTAATTGGGCAGGCATATAACGGTTTGTTGGAATTCGTCCAGCGCTTATTGTCAACTGTTGGCCGAGGAGGGGGCGAGGCTGTGATACAGGGTGAGGATTGGTTCAGTTAGAATGATAAATTTGTTATGGAAATGTAGAGATATGGAAAACAATATGAATGAGAAGACGGATGATGCTCTGCAATAATGAGGAAGAAGATAATCAAGATTGTGAAGAATAATAGTCGTAAATACATTTGTACATATGTATGTATATATTTTCTTTATAAAATCAATCAACAAATCATTAAGATAATTTGTATTTTGTGACAGATAAGAAAAAAAGAGGAATACTTTTAATAGGAATGTGTTTAGGCTAAAGAGAATGTTGAAAATGTTTGATTTAATATTCATAATAGCTTCTACTACAGAATAATGTTAATATACATATGTATGTATGTATATGTATGTATGTACATATCTATACATGGATAGCTCTAGATATTCACTCAAATAGGACAAGTCTTGTTGTTTAGTACAATCGGAAATACCAGACCTATGGCCCCGGCGCGCAGCGTTTGCTTATCAGGCAAATTAATCACAAATTCAATGCAAATACCCAAAGTGGCTCTGGCTGTAAATAAAGCCAATAAATATTGACACAGGTCAGAACCCGAGTAGAGTGGAACACGAAGATGGTACGAACGGCAAGTGGGAAGGGCGCCGATGGTTGGGGAGCCCAGGCATAACGATCGTAACTGTTGCCGTTTTTGCTTTGCACTGTTACCCGTTACCCGAGTCGTCTATGGACTCGATAAGCCCGAAAACGAACCCTCAATGAAGCCAAGCCCAGCCCAAGTCAACTGAATTCAATCAGGCAATAAAATTTTTATAAATGGGGAATGTGTTTGTGTCAACAGCGGAAGAGAGGGAAACGGGGGCTAGGGTCGACCCATCCAGACCAAGTTGAAAATATATGTATTTCCAACCAACATTTTGTGTGCTTTATTTGTGATGAAGCAATCGACGCAGGCGCAACATTTGTCAGCCGATTAGAAACAAGAAGAAGCAGCAGCAGCAGCAGAAGAAGAAGACAACTTTGGGTAACAAATAGTGAAATAGATGGGGAATCGAGTAAACGACTCAAGAACCGTTCGAGCAATCAAGCAAAACGAGCTTGAAACGCGAAAAATCAGTTGACGTTGTTTTTGTTGTTGGCGCTGAAATATTTAAATTTTGACCCAACCCCAATCCAAATAAATTTGTGGCGTAATGCGTGCAGCTGTGTGCGGCTCGCTCTCTCTCTCTCTCTCTCTCTCTCTCGCTCGCTTGCTCGCTCATACTCCTCCCCCTCGCTCTCCCAGAGTCTCTTTCGGTTCTCTGCTTTACGGTTTCAGTTTCAATTTCTGCTTCGGTTTTCTCTGCGTGCTGTACTCGCATTTTGGTCTCTTGGGGTCAAAAATTGTCGCATATCGTTAAGAACCGAAAAACGACAATGCGTCCGTCCGTCCATAAAGCGAACGAAGAAACGTCGCAGTATCGAAATTGGCCATGTGCTTGACGATTCGTAACGGAGTGTTCGAAGAGCATGGGAGAGAGATATGTCGAGAACAGAGATGTACTTAGAAGAGATGTAAATGTATGCGTACAGCTGGGAATTGGGTTTAGGGCTTGACACCTTCCCACAATTGTCCATTTTCGTTGAAATACATAAATCATTTTCGACTTCGGATCATTTGCATCGCGTGAACTTTGATTTTGGTCAGATCCTATCTCTAAAGAAGTCAACAAATTTTTCTGATATGCATACATACATAAGTCCATGTAAACTTCTCTTTTAATAGTTTCTCTTTCAATAGTTTTTTTGGTAGATTTATATTTATATCAATTTGAATTTGGACAGTCTTTAACAGCTGAAAAGAAAAGTTCTCCAAGCCCAGCTTAAAATTCTTGAGAACCGTGTAGAAAGGCAGCATTTAAGAGAGAAGGCGAAATATCAAGAGATAAATCGAGCGGCTCTATCAAAGTCATGTTAGAAGACATAGTGAAGCCCTTTAGAAAATATAAAATACCAAACTCTTGGTCTTGAGTGAAAATCGCATAGAAGGGACATTTGTATTTAAGAAAGGAAGCGTGTAGCTTTAGTATGCCTGCATATTCCTCACGAACAACTAGATTAAGAAAATCTTCTCAATTTCTTCGTTTGCAGAGTGCGTGGCTCTAACTACTTAAAAGAAAATGCATATAAATGAAAAATCTTTGCCCATCTTTATGTTGCCATAAGTGCAGTTAAAAGGGTGATTTACACAATGTTTGCTGCATATTTTATGGTTGTACTTTAAAGACTAGTAAAAACAGCAAAGGGAAATTCTAAAAATTGGACTTACTTCTATTTTACCATAATAACTAATGAAGATTAGACCTATCAAAAGCTTAAAACCGCAAGAGCGCGCTGAATAATCGATTGTTGGGTTATCACGATAAAAAATTAGCTTAGCCAAGACACAAACCGCATTAGCTGCACGTGCAGCCCGCATAACTCAACAAATTCGCTTTACACTCAGATGTTGCCAAGAGTTGATGTTGTTGTTGTTTCAGATGTTGCTGTTGTTGCTTGCTGTTGATGTTGTGTTGTTGTTGTTGTTGCTTGCATGTGTTGCCAATGCTTTTTGCTGGCTGTTGCATTTTTAAATTAATAAACAAAATGAGTTGAGTCAGTTGGCAGTCGGCGGTCGGCACTTAAGTAGCGTTACATATGTATGCATATACACATGCAATTATGTGTGTGTGAGTGTGTGTGTGTGTGTGTGTATATCTATGAGATACTTGTATTCATTAGTTTACCCCAGCGGCAGTCACCAATCAAAAACGTTTTGCTTCGCTCTCAGTTCCGTTTATTGCCCAGTGTTGTTGTTGTTGTTGTTGTTGTTGTTGTTGTTAGCTGGGCCCTCGGTTTTGTGTTTGTAATCGCGGTTTATTGTGGGCCAGCACTTGGGTAAGCCTCATACATAGATTGTTGTTTTGTTGTTGCTGCCGCTGCTGCTATCGCTTATCGTGCGGCGACGTTGATTGTTGTAATTGCTTTAAGTTGCTGCTGTTTGTTGCTGTTTTTGTTGTTGTTGCAGTTGTTGCTGTTGCGGTTGTTGCTGCTGGCCATTGGCCGTATTTACTGATAATATAGGGCTCAGGCTCTGGCTCTGGCTCTGTCGCTGGCTTCGGGCATACTTTTAAATGCCTGCCTCGAATTTTCCACACAGACAAGCTGCATATTAAGTGTTTCCCCATATGCTGCTTATCTCTGGAGCCGCTCTCTTACTCTCTGACGCGAACAACTTCCATTTGTTGTTAATTACTCAACTCAGCTTACCTATAAGAGAGGGAGAAAGGGAGAGAGAGAGAGAGAGGGAAACAACGCTAAAAAAACTGAAATAAAAAGCGAAAAGCTTTCTTTAACTTTAACCCCATGGCTGGCATTGTTTGTTTTCCTTTTTGGCGCACATTGGCCCACACGTCCGTTGCAAAATGAGAACAGAAAAATTTAATTAACAATTTACAGCAACATTTCGACACAAAACAACAAAACAAAATCAAAAACAAGAGCATATAAACAACTAGTTAAATACACAACTTTAATATACCCTGTTTGCTTTGAGGAAAATTTAATTTGTAGAGGAATTTATTCTTGAGAGAAACACAAAACAAAAATCAAATTCAAGGTCTTCAAGTTAACATTACAATAAACATTATTGTATTCAAACTTGATACTCTCAGCTGAATACTTTTCTAGGGTATTTTATTGGAATATCACATTTATTTTAGAAAACTGTTAGGAACTTTCTTCTCTTGACGAATTTACTCAAAACTGAGCTTGGAATCCTCAGGAACTTTGACTTGATTGCTTTCTTCATCATCTGGCGCATCCTTTATTTGCATTTTCTTGCTTAATATGCTCTCGAATAAATTCCTGCCAGACCAAGTCGGCATATATATCAAAACGGAGACCTTTATTATGCATTAAGGCCATATAACCGATTCATAACCATATTTAACACCTTTGCCAAGCACCGAATTCTGCAAAGTGAGGTTTGCAACTGCTGCAGCTCATAAAGAGAATATTTTATTTGCATTTGGCATTATTTTTAGATTTCAATTACTGTTTAAGCAATGATTTGGCGCGTTTCTCTTAATATATAAATTATAAATTATTCATATAAGCTTTTAAATGAGTCTCGATCTACATTGGTTACATGTTAAAGCCTTACTAGATGGTAATCCTAATGTCTAAAGGGATGGATTTCCCGAAAACGAAACGAACTTTTCATTAAGATCTTTGGCAATAGATGACAATACCATGGACAAAGACGCCTAAGCCGCAGTACAAGCCGCCAAGCGAGTACAAGCTAAGTCCTAAAAGCAGATAAAGTAGAGAGAAGTAGCTGCACCTCCTCAACAGGAGGTGCTTGTCAACGCCGGCTTGTACCTGTCTTTCAAGGCAAACTTCGGAGCCAGAGTTAAGAAACGTCTCACAACTTTGACCAAGTTTCCGCGCCAGCATAAACCAAAGCCTTGTTTCTTTCGAATGCGGATAAAACAAACAACTATACCCTTGTCTTGCTATTGGGAATGATTTGCTTTAAGGTGTGTTTTATGGTCTTTGAGACAGCTTCAAAGATGTCAACAGCAGCGAAGTCCTTGGCGAAGCCAAAACAAACAAAGTCCTTGAGACTTAATAACTCTATGTGAAATAGAATTCCCATATGGCTATAGCGAAAGCAATTCATAATGAGTTTGAACCGGCGACTTCTTATTTGTTAGTCCGATGCTTAGCCACACAGACTTATTACCTCCTCTGTATGTTGCCTATCGACTGAAACTAACCGTTTCACTCAGTTTGCTGGGTATACAAACTAGAACAAACCGCCAACGCCAACGAACCTTGGACGCGAGTTAGTTAGCTGGCGTGTGTTGGCCATGTTTCTGGCAGCACGCTGAACCAACCCTCCCACGCCCACCAAAAACCCAACCAAAACTGACAAATGCAACTGCAGAGGCAGCAGCACTTATCACTCAACAATCGGGGCCAGTTAGCGTCCCGCTATTCAGAGCTACAGCGAACAGTTCTCACCCGCTTGCCACAGCCCGCATTTGGCCAGGCCAAGTAATTACACGAGAACATGCCAAGAAGAGGCATGTGCTCATGTGAAAGGCTATTGGATTGTGGGGTTTTTCGGGTCCGTTCACATTTTAATGGCAAGCCAAATTGTTAGTTTAAACAAACAGCAATCAGGCTGGGAAGCAGCTCAGATTCCTTGAACAGCAAATCCCCAAGAAATGTCCTTGTCAAAGCCAAAAGACATGTGGCAAATTATGACATTGACCAAGCCAAACACACACACACACACACACACACAAGCAAAACCCTTACAATGGGTTAGTTGTTAGTTGTTATTCTGTTTCTTTTCTTCTTCTTCTTCTGCCTCTTCTTTTTGTTGTTGGCACATGTTAACCAACTGTCATAATCAAGGCAAGTTTCCCGCGGGGAGTCAAAAAGGAGAAAAACAGCGGCAACATGTGCTATCAATGCTACAGCAGCTCCCCAAATGGATATAAGAAACCGAAACTAGAAATGAAATTTTTGACTTCATTTTGCGCTAAACAACTAACTTGACAAAGGATTGTTCAACTTTTAGATGAACTTGGTTAACTTGGTTACAAAACGAGAATATTTGGCTTGGTTCTTGGTGAAAAATAAGAAAAGTTTACAATACAAAACAATTAATTACGATTCACGGAAGAAGAATTGCTTAAAGTTAAGTTAATTGTAGTTAAGTCATTAGCCATTCTTAAAATTCAAATAAATTATTTCTTTTGTTAGTTAGTATTAAAAGCGGGAAGCAAATCGTAAGTATATATAGTTAGAATATAGTTAGTTTAAAGGAAAAATCCTTAACTCTTATATTATATATCCGATTCTTAAATATCCTTTGTCAATCTATTATTATTTCTCAAAGTTTTCCTTATGAGTATCTTCTTAAAACAAGAGGTATTAGGTACTTAGTAGTAGGTATTAGGCCTTATAAGGAAAGAACAGCATGAGTATATTCTTGATAAAGAAAAACTCCCCAAATATCATATTTCAGTGAATTATTCTTTTCGGTTAGTTCTACTCATTTGTTTCCTATTAAGGAAAGGATTTTCTAATTTTCTAGTTAGGATGGAAATCTTGGGTATACATATATATTTGAGAAAAGTATGAAAGTTCAAAGTTAGTGTATCGAAAGTTCTTTAGTTTATTTGACTTGAATTGGCAACTTGAAAAGAAACACAAAACTTTTCGGGGCCAGCCCCTTGAGTAGGGAACTGACTTTGGGGAAATAATTGCTTCTCTATTATTATTATGTTATTAGAGGCGTTCTAGTTGTGGCTTTGGGCTGGGTTTTGGGCATTGGGCTTGGGCTTGGGGGATCGGGGATCGGGGGAATAGTCGAACTACTTTTAAATGTGGCACATTTCTCGTTGTGTCTTCACTTTCACTGGCGAAATGTGTTTTATTAGTGGTTTTCTTTCTCTTTCGCGTTGCTTTTTTTTTTGTGCCCAAGTTCGTTGCATTTCGCTTGTTCTCTCATTTGTGTCGACGATTTTTCTCCCCAGCTGCAAGTTTTTTCCTTCCTAGCGCTGCTGCTGCTGCTGCTGCCAGAGTACAGAGCAAACATGTGCCCGAAGCGCAATCTAATTAAGTGAAGTGTAGACCGTAGACCAAGAAGGGTTAGTTCGGGCAAACGGGTGCGAGGCTGGTTGGGGAGCTGGGAGAGTTACGGATGGACTCAAAACGATGAGTGCTCGTATGTGTGCGCGTATCTGTTGGCATCCTAGAGGATCTCCCAGATTCCGGGCAGGGCAGCATGTCCTGACGTCCTTGCCGTGCTGCTGCATGCAATTTGCCGCTTTGCTCTCTGCTGCTTTCCTGTGCTGCATGTGACGCAAGTTTATCTAGTTGTTTCTTCTTGTCTTTACTCTGCTTCTTTTTGTTTTTTTTTTTTGCCTCTCTTTCATTTCTTGTTGATTTTTTGGTTTGTCTATTACGCAGCGTTTGTGTTGCTTTCTTTAGCTTGTTCGAACAACATTTAAATTGGCTAAATGGTTTTCCATTTGCTGTTGCCGCCCCCCCGTTCCCCCGACCCCCCTGTCCCCCTGCAGCGCCCTCTCCCCTGAGAGGTGGCAATGTGCAATTTTTGTTGCCCCTTTTTTCTAAATTGTTTTTCTTTTTCTGTGGCTTGTCAGTTCTTTGCTGGGGCGTTGTCGAGATTAGTTTTTATTATGCTGGAATAGTTTACAGCTTATCAATTTTTCAATAGCTGCCCGATAGTCGAACCAAAGCGTTAATGATTTCTATTGAGATACATGGTTATTCTTTTTATAAATATTAGATAGGTACAGCAGCAAAGTGGCTGTAAACTCGGCTGGAAGTTCATTCAAACCAATTTCAGTAAAAGCTGGTTAAACTCAGATTGAGCAATCAGTTAACAGTTAATGGTCTGCTTAAGGCAGAAACGTTATAAAATGATTCTAGAATATATAGTAGAATGCAAATAACAAAGAATGCAGCTTAAGGCCTTAGAAATGATCGTACTTCCTTTTGAAGTTTAGCTAAGTCTTATTTTGTTTGAAAGTTAGACGAAAGGCCTGACTGTGCGCCGTCTTTAGATGAGTTTTCCAAGTAACTGACCAGGTTCAAAGCTCAGGGAGAAGCTCCCAAGAAGCATGAGTTGAGTTGATAGTTTTGATAGAAAACTCAAATCATATGTAAACAGCTTCCAATTTCAGTATTTTATTCCATCTCAGTATAATATTATAGGGTATTATAATTTGGTTGTGGATTGTGTAACGCACAAGAAAGTCAGCTTAAAAGTGAGCTTTATCTCACGGTTCCTAAAGGATACAGGATTAATTTAAGCGTCAATCACCGCCCCCTTGAAACATAAATTTCGCAGGTACGAGTTTAAGACACGAACGATTGGTTATGACACCTACCTTAGTTTGGCACGAAGTCCATCTAAACCTCTTCCGATCTCTGGATCACGGAACCCGATTGTATAACGCAACTCCACGTCGAGCGATGCTCTATCCGCATTTACAGAAGGAGACATCCCTAAATCCATGACGTTTACATATTCTAGATGAGCATCAAGAGCCGATTTGATATAGCCATGTCCGTCTGTCCGCCCGTCTGTCAGTCTGTCTGTCTGTTTCTATGCAAACAAGTCTCTCAGCTGTAAAGTTGTCGTCTTGATACTTTGCCTAGACCCGTCCTTCTGTTGCCGTCCATGCATATGTAGAAACCAGTTGGATCGGATCATATCGGACCATATAGCTACTATAGGAAGGCTCTATTGCAATGCAAGTTCCTGTTTTCGAACAGGATTTTTCTGTGAATTTATATTTGGATTTCAAGAACTTTTCTTCTGCTTGACTGCGGCTTAAAGGTGTTGGTCAATCAACGGAAAGTAACCATAGCTCAACATTGCTCAAAGGTCTGATATCTGTTGTCATTTTTTCCGATGTTTTTCTTAATTTATTTGTTAATTTGTATCTTTTGTGCGAGGCGCATGTAAAATATTGTCATTATCGTGGTAAAAGCGCCTACGGTTAAATGGCCTTGTAAAGTTTTACGAGTTTTACAAGTATTTACAAGCCATAAGGAAAACACAGTCGAGTCCTTTACCCTTTGCCCTATGCCATTTTTTTTCCGCGTTGAATTTTTTGTATTTTTGCAATCGCTTTGTCTGCATAATTTATGCATTAATTATATGGAAGCGTGCCGGACAATAACAGGAGCATACAGCAGCAGCAGAAACAACAACAACAATAACAATGATTCTTCAATAAAAAATAACAACAAGAAGAAGAGGCAGAGTGCAATGGACTTTAAATGTAACGATTACAAAAATTACATGCAAAGATATTTGCTGCTGACACGCGGCCGACTCTTGAAAATATGCAGCAATTTATAACGTGAGTTTATTTACCGCAAATTGTTATAAATCGAATTTTAAGTAGAAAAAAAAGGACGCCAAGCGGAAAATGGAAATAAAACTGTGTGTAAAAATATGATAAATTACGTAAATGCTGCGCCGTGTGTATCTTTTGCTCACACAGCATCTATTTGCATCTGTGTATGCACTTAATTACCATTTTTAACAACATTTCGTGCTCCTTCCTTCGTTTCATGTGCCATGGGCGTCAATATTCAATATATTCATCAACATCATTCGAATACCATAATTATGTCGAGAAAATACCTTTAAACATTTCGCATTCGCTTGGCTGGCGCGAGGGCCCCAGGTTTGGGTTTCGGCAGGCATGAGATCGCGAAATTGCAGACATGATTTCTGCATTATGCAACAATTGCACACTTTAAGTGCTGATATATGAGCCCTGATGATATGTGGCAAGTGGCAATTGTTTTATTTTATGAAATTTATTTCAGTTTTAACTCAATTTTACGCTTGAATTTAAAAACTACATCGCAAGCGCCATATTCTTGATTGATTCTGAAGTTCTCAACATACGCATTACCAATCCAGATGCGATAAGTGTTTCCTGCGTGTCCTACCGATTGATTGACAGACAAACTGACCGATTCTCATAGAACGCATATCTTGGTATAGTTAGCGAACAAATTCTACTTGTAAATTTGAGAAAATTGTAGAAAACGGGTTTTTGCAAACTTTTTTGCTTGCCAAACCCCTTTTTGCAAATTTTATAAAGCAAATTTTTAAATATCACCCTTCTAAGCGATTCTCATTAATGCAAGTAAGGTATACTGGTATTTTGACTATGAATTATAAGTTTTATATTAACAAGCCTTGTTTAAAAACGTTTCAAAGATATTTATTTCTATAGATTTTCATGCGAAGTAAATGTAAATTTCGGATTCAAAAGAACTCTTTTTCTTACCTTTATTTTTTGTTGCTTGGTTTAAACTCTTTTTTAATGAATTTATGCAAACATGTCTCGCAAAGTCGCAAGAGAGCAAATTAAATAAAAAGTCGTTTTAAATTCCGCCTTTCTATGCGATTCACGTTAATTCTAGTATAGTATACAGTTATTTTGGCTTGAGTTACAGGTGTTATTTATTTTTATATTCTAATCGATTTCCGTTATAAAATATAAGATAAATTCACATTTAAGATTGGTTTCTCACATTTGCATTCACTTGGCTATTCTATTTGACTTTAAACCTAAACTTTAATCGTGTTTAGAGCTGTTTCCGCTTCAGCTCCTTACACAACTGCAGCCATATAACACCATGCCCATGTATAGACAGATATAAAACTTCCTTTCGATTGTCAGCCATAAATTGTAAATTTAATGTGCCCAAAAGGCGCAAACACACACACAAGCACACCAGACTCTGGCAGTCAGTGAGTTGTCAAACAGTTTTATTGACTTTCTATACAAGTTGACTTGCGAGCTGCTACCCCCAGCCTAACTTGAGAAATAAACAAACCCAAGGCTCAGCAGTGGGAAAATAAACACTTGGCCCGATCAATGGCCGGGGCCGTTTAAAAATCAGCAAAGAAATTCGATTCGAGGGCCATGAGCACCTACAAGAAAGAGATTAGAAAACTTCAACGGCTGACCAAGTTGTTAAAAACTTTTTTGCTTCCAGCTTTTATTTTTTTCCTCGCTGCGCTGTCGTCGTGACGCCCCAAATCAGTGGCGTCTCCCAAATTGAGTGGGGACTGCGAGCTGCGTGTCCTGTGTGTGTGTGTGTGTGCGAGTGTGTGTGTGTGTCCCTGCTCGGGCGCCGTAAAGTGTGCCGGATATGGTCCCACTGAACGAGTTGTTACACCAAATTGACATATTGCGTTGAAGTTTAGTTTTGGATGCCTCGAAAGTTGACTAAACTTGCCGTTTGTCGTTCCCGCCGTCTTGTCAATGCCAATTTTTTCCGCTTGTCTATTTTGCTTATTGCCAGGGCCAAAAACTTTTGACCAACTTTTCGACGTGCACGGTACGTACATGCAGTGCCGCTTTATCGATATTTTAAAGTTCACTAAGCTGAGTTGAGATGCTCGCTTCTCGCTGCTCGCTTCTCGCTGCTTAAATCTCAACTCATGTCGGGCTGTAAAAATCGCGAAGGCTGCATTTAAAGCGCTCTGGAAATTAAATTACACATTTTAACACGTTTGCCACGGATCACTTAACACTTTGGCGCTGCTCGCCATAAACTGGCAAGGCAATTTTTAAACTCTAGACGCTCGAACTGCAAATACTCTGAAAATCGACTCAGACAGACTTTTACTCTATGAAAGCCAAGCCAAGATATGGCTGTATAATCTTATGACAAATCACATAGCAAATGTTATACATATTTCTCTCTCTATTATAATAGCATACTTTTGGTTGCATTCAAAAACAATCAACTGGGAAATTCCAGAAAAGTTGTACATTTATTTCTCTTAATCTGAAACAAAGTCCTGTAGGCATCATATCCATCCCAAGTTGTGAAGTAAATTTATTTGATGACTGACAGCACATCGTGCCGGAAAAGGAGTAAAAGCTAAAAAAGCTTCTGCACAGTTAAGTTGGCCTTATATTGACGACTTGTTCGGGTTTGGGTTCGGGTTCGAGTTTGGGTTCTGGCTCTGTTGCCTTTTAATGGCGCAGACATATTGGAATTTGCGCACATTACAAAGAAGAAAATGTTGCTCTGCTTCCTCTGTGTGTCGATGCTGTTAGCTGCTGCTTTGAAGTGGTTTATACTGATTAGTCGGGTAAATTGGCTTAAAAACGCGTGGTTAACACACACTCACACACACCCAGGGAATCAACTGTAGACAGCAGCAGGCAGATAGAAGACCAAAGACTAAAGGGTCCAATTCAACAAAAAAAAACCTGTACGAGGGCTTTGGTAAAATGTGTGCAGCTGCGAAGTACCCTGTAGTTGTGCTTGAATAAGTTATTACGTAATCTTTTTCATATAGTTGATTGTCTCAATCGATTTTTTGAGTAGGGAATGATATGATATGAAGAACTTACCATGTTATCTTGTTAATACCTTATACATAGTCGATTCTTGTGCATTTTGCATTTCTCTGAATGCTAAGCTTTATGCAATCAGTGAGTCACATCATTATAACAGCCTCTTTATCATAACACTCTAGTTACAGGGTATTCATAGAAAATACCAGTCGTATTTTCTAGCCTTCAGCTAGAGGACAGATCCAGCATTGGGTCTGGCGAACGAACGTTGTTTAGTTTATTGCCAACGCGTTGCTAATTGGCGGTTTTATAGTTTTAGCTTGTAATGGCTTTGAAATTTTGGCAAATGCCCCGAAAACGTGTGGCAGCCGCCAGTCAAACCGCGCTGCCAACAAGATCCACAGCACCACCAATTGGCAGCCACCCGCATTCGCGCCGGGCGCTAATGATGATTGGCAGCTGTTAAAATGATTAAAGGGTGCACAAAACGTTGGATGTACTACCTCCGAATATATGTATTTTAGCTGCATGCGACGGGGCGACCCTCCATCGAAGAGTCAACTCGACTACGCGGGGTGTGAACGTTTAAAAGTTTTGGTTAAAAATAGCGACCATCCAGTATTGAATTAGCATTACAAGCTAAATGAAAGGCAGCTACAATTTGCACACATTTGAGTAGAGCTAAGTCGAACTAATTGAGGGATGTTTCAGAAATTGTAATTTACTGTTTACGCCGCGTTCTGCGTCAATTAAGGACTATCAAATTTGCCATTAAGGAAGCAGAAAGCGTTTACTTTCCATACCCTGAACCTATGGAGAACGCTTTAAAGGGTATACTGGTTTTGTGCATATGTATGTAACGGTCCGAAGAAAGCATATCGCTGCCAAAGTCTCTCAACTTCATGGCCACATAAAATGTTTTCAATGAACTGTTATGTATCAACTTATTTGAAAGCAGGCCGGCTCGAGGTCAACGTTGACCTAACCCAACTACAAAGTATAAACAACAAGAGTCAGCAGGTTGTCTGTATAGCTATTTTAAGTACTAATCGGATCTAGGAACAGCAGATATTGCTGTCGACGTTAGATTTGCACGGCCTTGTGCACAGTCCGAAACTATAACCACTTGAGAATTTGAAGCAAGGAGACAAAGCTGCAAAAGCCTAACCAATTCGACTTATACGAGTTCTACCATGCTTCTCACATATCAATCAAATCTTATCAACATCGGACTATTATTTAATATTGATCAAACTCTGTACTCAAGTCCGCCTTGATATTCTCCGAACATGTCTGCACAGTGTATTAGCTCGAACTCCTACTAAAGCAAGAATACGTCAGAGTTCAAGGGTTTTTAATTGTCGCCTCGCTTAACATATCTTTTTTTTCTCTTCAAATAATTGCCTCTTCATCAGAATTCAAGGGTATCTAATTGTCGACCTATCAAAATAGATTTTCTCTCTTGTCTTAAAGTTTAAATTGAAATTTCTTTTTCATGGCAAATAATGTTGCAAATTAATAGGCCAATTGTTAAGTTATTTGAAAAACAACCGAAAAATGTTTACAACAATTTATGTACCCTAAATAACAAACATTTGCCAAATATATTGACCTTAGAGAACATTGATTAGCATTTGGCTATTTCCAGAATTTCCATCAATTTGAAAAGCACAAAAAATACAACTGTGCATAAATCGATCAGCAATTGCATTTTTTGATTAGCATTTCCATTTGGCCAAAGTAATAAAGATTTGAATTTGCAAAACTCAATCCCTTGTCCCGGCTTCCCCTCGCTACAGCTGCAGCACCTGCCCTTGTGCCCCAGCCAATGCACATAGATGTGCAATTTTTATGTATGCAGTTTTTGGGACAAATTCACATTGAACAATTGCTATGGATTCATTTTGCGTGAGAAATTTTCAATTAATATGCGCAATTGCAATCGAGTGCCAGAGTTTTTAGCATATTTTCCATAGTATTTTGTCTACCCTGCAAATGTAAAGGTACAATGAAGGGTATCACAGTGTTTGCCTGTTTTCAGCTGTGCGATATCAGGATGTCCATATAGTTGAAAGCTGCACAAGCCATTTTTTCAAGACTTGTATTCGATTCAATGGTTTCTAATGTAATGGGATGGATGTCTTCCTATCAGACTTCCTTTCCTGATAGTGTAAGAGTTAAGTCTAGTCTAGCCCGAATCCCGAGAGTTGCTTCAAATACCTAGGCTTAGCTATAGGGTATTTTCACGTCTAAAACTTTTGCCTACATCATGCCTTCACAACTCATCTTAGCCTGAGAATGGCATAAAAATCTCATCAAATACCTCAGCTGTAGCTAGGGTATTTTCATGTCTAAAACTTTTGCCTAAATCATTCCTTTAGATTTCACCTTTTTTTTTCGTTTTGCTTAGCATACGAAACTGCAATCCCTTGCTGCAGTTACGTTTATGCTTTTGGCATTGCTTTTTTTATTTTTTTCTCTTTGAATGGGAAGATGGGGAGCATTTGGGAGCTGGGAGGAGAGGAGGGGGGGGGGTCGGTTTATGAAGTCGCCCACTTTGTATTCAAGTGTAAATTGCATTGCAGCTGCGGCAGGGGTGGCAATTTTTGGTGGATTTAGCATTCCGGGTGGAATGAATGGATACAAACCATTTTGGCTGGGTGTTTTTGGGCCGTGTTGACGCAGGTGGCACCACAGTGCCATATGTGAGGACGGCAAGTAGTTTGCCGCACTTGACAGACAACCATCCATCTATGCAACCATCCATCTAGCCAGGCAGTCAGCATTTCAGTCAGCCATTTCTTTGTTAGTGGATGTGAAGAATTTACAATTCAAAATGCTACAAAATTGTCTTCGGTTCGCGTGCAACATCTATTTGACAGCTGTCAGTGGCGGACAACTTTTCTTACCGCATTCAGCGAATAGAGCTGAGCGAAAGAGAGAGGGAGGGAGAGGGAGAGAGTGCGATAAAGAGAGTGATAGAGATATTGTGTGTGTGGAGCCAACTTTGTCGTGGCGCTTTTTGTTGTAAATGCAAATTTTCAATCAAACTCGAGACGCCTGTGCTGCCGCTTGTATCAGCGTTGCCATCAACATCTTTTAGGCTTTTGTTGCCTCTATGCCTCTCTTATCCGTTTTCCACTTACTCTCCCTTTCGCTCTCCCTCTGACTGCTTCTTTCTTTTTCGGATTGCTTGTCCATTGCAATGCGCCTTTTGCATATGCAACACTTTATATTCAGTTTCAGTGCGTTACCAAGAGGCGCGCGAGCGCATACGCAAAAACAACAGCTCGAAGTACAGTTGAGACAAAAGCCGATAACATAGACAAAAATAATCGATTCTGTTATCGAATTGTTGGCAAGAAGATTGAATTTGGAGAAAGCAAGTACTAAATGCAGGCACACATTCCTTCAAATTACCCGAAACAATTACCGATAAGAATATATTTGACATTCTTCAAATGTTTTATGAATACATAAATGTAGTGTTAGAAAACGTAAAACTAAGCATTTCATCGGTAAAATGTGAACACTTTTTCGGCTTACAATTCTCACATTGTGCCCATTGTGTATTCAATTTTTGGCCTATTTTTTTCTGTACTTTTAACGCAAATGGTGGAGGAAGATGTTCGGCATGCTCGACAGCTGTTTCTTTTTTGGTTTGGTTATGTTTCGACATTAAGAGTAGGAGAATTGCATAGAATTTAGTTTGTTTCCAGCTTTAAGTTGTGTGAGTTTTGTATATTTAAGTGTACTTTTTGCCGGCACCTGTGGCATGGCGCTGCCAAAGAGCAGAGCTCAGTGATGAATTTCTCTTTTATGTGCCATCAAAGCCATAACAGAATCTGTGTAAAGGAGCTCAGAGTAGTTGTACGCAAAGTGCCAAAGAAATGTCAATAAAGATGCATGTATACAAGAGGAAAGCGAGGGAGATAAATGCGTGGGAGAAAGAGAGTCAAAGAGAGTGGGACAATCGCACAGAAGGAAGGCCAATTGGCCACATTAAAAGAGAGCTTGTAAAAATATTTTGCTGGCATGCAATGTCCTGGACAACCCCAATCTTTAGCCCTCTTTACGCCTCGAGTGCTCTGCGCACTCGCCACAAAAATATCCTTTTATGATTTATCCCAGCGGTGCCAGTTCAAAGTTGCACAAACATGCGGCCAACTATAACTCTGGGCCCCCTCCTTTTATGCTATCCGGGGACGTTTTTAATAAGATTGTGTGGGCGTGCGGCCGCAACTGCCACGGATATCTCTATACATTGCTGGCTGAAAGCATGTTATTTAAAATTATTTATGTGTCAATTATTGAGGTTTTTTTTTTGTTCGTTTCCTTTTTGTATTGCGGCGCCCGAGCGGGGACCAAATCGAATACTCTCCTCTGCACCAACACTTTGGCAATTTATCGAGCGCTAAAAGTATTAAATAGCTGGCCCATAAACTTGTTCGAATTATTGTACTTGCGGTCAGTTTAGTCTAGTTCTCTGCTTCTGTCAGTTTAGTCTAGTTCTCTTCTTCTGCAATTGCAGTTATTTATTTGCCGGGTCAGTGGGCCAACAAAAGTTGGGACAACGCAACCAAAATTAAAGTAATGAGTTTTTTGTCGAACGATAATATATGCATTAGAGAAGAATATTATTATTATACATATTGTTATTAATCATTTTATTATTAGTATTATTGAAATGATTATTATTCTTATTATTACTATTCTTAGTTTCATGATTATCATTATCATTATTATTATTATTCTTATTATTATTAGTATTATTATTATTATTATCATTATCATTATCATTATCATTATCATTATCAATATCATTATCATTATCATTATCATTATCATTATCATTATCATTATCATTATCATTATCATTATCATTATCATTATCATTATCATTATCATTATCATTATCATTATCATTATCATTTGCATTATCATTATCATTATCATTATCATTACCATTATCATTATCATTATTATTATTAGACTGCAAATTTAATATGATAACAACTCTTCATCTCGACTGTGGCTTATGCTAATAAATATTAGACAAAGTCGAAAAAGAAAAGCCAAAAATTCAGCTGACAACAACTTATAAAACCCGTTTTCACTTCTCAAAAGAGAATTATAAACGAATGTGAAAAATCCTTAAACAAAGCAATGTGAAAAGCAAAGCTAAAATATCAAAAATCGCGCATCATATGGTGTTGCAGTGTCTGTGTGTGTGTAAGTGTGGCACTTACTGGCGCCATGGCCCAGTTATTGTCAACAGGATGCGGCAAATATGCCACATTTATGGGACGCTTCCGCATCCGGCCCAGCGGCCCGGCCTGGCCCAGCCAGAGAGACCGAGCGAGGTAACAAAGCGGATATAGTTGGTAAATTACGGCACAACCTGCGACTCGCAGCATGCACTGTCACTAGAAAAAAACTCAAGCGAGGCAATGCGAGAGACAGGGGGCGAGCGAATAGCGGGAGAGAGAGAGAGAGAGAGAGAGGGAGAGAAAGATAGAGACACTGCGAGAGATGCAAAAAATGCAAAGTGCCAACGCACTAGGAAAAGTATCTAAAAGTATGTTGCGAAAATAAGACACCGGAAAGTTGTTGGATTGCAGCACATCGACATATGAATACCCTTTGTTCGATACTTTTATAGGGGTTTATTTTTTAAATCAAATCGAGCTATATATATATCCTATTTATGAATATGAACATGTTTGGTATCCTGCCTGATCCTTGAGAATGGATAAAACTTCTTTTTTATAGTTGTTGGGATTTGGTGACTTGTTTCTTATATTTGTGGGTCAAGTTTTGTATCGGTCTTTGAATCTGCAATTTTTCCATTCCTGTCACAAAACTCAATTCATGTTAAATAAAGTGTGTCTTGTGCCAGAATCGAATACGTAAAAGTATCAAGCATTTTGCGCAATTCTCATAGAAGGGGAAAAAAAGTTGAGCCTGCTTTTATCTGTTCAATTTGCGATCACGAAACTAAGCTTATAGAGACTCATAACAGAGTCATAATACTCTATGCAAGCATATAAAAATGGCATATTAAATGTGGCATGAATGGCAGACAAAGGGAGTAAGAGAAAACAAGGGACAGGCAGGTTGAGGCACTCGGGCACACGGGCATGCGGCAACTGGTATCGATAGCAACAGTTGCAGTTTGCAGTCTTCAGTTTGGTAGCAGCCGGACGCAGCTGGTGGCAGCTGTTGGTGCCGCATTTTTAAGTTTTACGTGTGGCACGTGCGGCAAACATTGCCCAGCCAAGGCATGAGCTTGCCGTAGATGCAAAACTCTTAGATGCAGATGGAGCTGTAGACTTTCCTGCCACACGTGCGTCTCCATCTCGCTCTCCCTCTCTCTATCTCTATCCCTGTCTCTCTCTCGTACTCTATCCCGGCTTGCCCCTTGTTTTGGTCGCTTTGTTTCACGACTTTCAGCCGCGCGTAAAAGTAAAGAAAAACTGTCAGCTTTGCTGTGGGCGATGGGGCGTAGTTCGGTGCACTTTAAGCCACGGCCCGCCACAAGTTTGAGTTACGGGCCCGCATTGTCAACATGCAATCCGCAATCTACAATCCGCACAGCTGCGTAAGTGCGGCCAACTATGTCAGTCCTAAGAGAAACCAGCGCTGATTGGCCCTACATCTCAATGTGGAGCACTGCAGCAGTTGCCAGGGCAGCAGAGCAGCAATTGGGACCACTGAAAACACTTAGCAATTGGGCTGGTTAAAGCTGAATTGGAAAGAGCTGAAGGTGAAGGCAAACTAAGCCTACCTTATGTAAGAAGCTGCTAGCTTAAGCTAGAGAAAGGTGCCCAGCGACGATTTGTTATATAAACAATGTTTTCAATGCAATTTCAGTCGGATTCAAAGTGGGATTCGTCCTATTCTATCCTTCTATTATCTCAAATCCTATCCTATATTGACTAACAAATAAAACGAAATTAAGAGCTGCTGTAAAATTTGAACCGGCGACCTGCCGTTCGTTAGATCGACGCACCACCAATGTTAACGTTTATTGGGCTACATCTTAGCTTCATACCAAATTGTTAGCAATTTCTTTAGTGTATAGTTAAAGTTGTATTTCGACTATCCAACAAATTTGATAATTTTATCTATTCAAATACTTTGGCATAGTCCTAATAGCTGAGCTGGGCAAATTGTTGGGCACTAGAAACCAGCTCAAATATGCCACAAAACCGAGCACAAAAGTGTCGTAAAATAAAATCAAAATGTAAGACACAAAAAGTACAAAAAAATAATATCAAAAGTGAGAAACCAAAAACAAACTTTGAACTTTAAATAAATTTTTTTGACTTTAGCAGTCAAGTGGAGTAAAAAAAAAGTAAAAACTATAGCAACAAAGTTCTTAAAAAAAATGTTATGTGTGGGAAATAAAAGAGAATGCTCTAGTAGGAAAATCTCGACTTGGACATACCTTTTACTTGAATCTTCTGTTATATATAAAGATACAGAAAAGAAAATGTTTAGACTCAAGTCAAACTGGGTTTCGTCTTAATATGTAGTAGCTAAAGTATCCGTAAGTTATTGAATAGACCCCAAGCTGTAAAAATGTAATGCTTACAGGGTATATCAAGTGCAAGACCAACAAGAACAACCTCAACTTGGCTACTCATGTACAACAAAATGGTGGAGGGGGGCGGGGAAGAAAACGCGCTGAAATAATGGGCCCAAAAGCCTTGGTATTAAGTTGAGTTGAGTTTAACCAGTAGGAAGCAGCAGGAGCAGCCAGTCAGGAGCAGGATGTGTGCTCTGCTCAAGGATATGAGCGGGCATAAAATTTAATGCCTGATGCCAGTGGCTGTGCCTGAATTTGGTAGACTTTGGCGCAAGGATATGTCAAAGAGGAACGACAGGAGCAGCTACAGCGGCAGCATCGCCACATGCAAGTTCGACTCGGCTCTGTTGCATTATGAATGCCGCATAATTTAAGCGCATTGCTGTCCTGTCCAGACGAGGAGCAGCTCACATGCACTTTAAACTCGTCGCCGTGATGTCCTTGCGCATATTGCAGCGAATTTTTAATTTAATTTGACTAAGTTGTCCTGCAAGTGTTTGCGTAACGCTTTAAAATCTCGGCCAGAAACTTCTGACGCTCTCCTTGCTTTTATTCAGCACAGTCGATGTGTCCTGCTTGTGACCACTTTTTGGTCTGGTCAAGTGTGCTGCGTGTGTGTCGTGTCCTCCGACGCTCCAACTTTGGCTCAAAACTTGGCAGTGCGAGTATTTACAAGTACTCGGAATTGAGTTGCACTGCAGCTGAGACGTGCCCAACGGCAGGATATTACGTGCATAAGTGAGCGAAACGATTCGGTTGATGTTTGCAATTGTTCGTAATGAGCCTAAAAGTAAAAATATTCCTCATGTTCCCTCATTTACAGGCACTCACATAAATTAGTGCTAGCTCGGTTTGAATATCTTGAAGGACAAGAGGTCAACTTTTGAGCGATTCTTATTTTCATGGCTGCCATAGAATATGGAGCTACGATTCACCTCATAATTCGAATGCTAAGCTCTATAATACATAATCGTATTTCTCTTGCTTAAGAACATCAACATCACATAATTAATTAATTATTGCCTTTCTTTGCGATTCTCATGAATAGGCCTCGCAGGCTTAATTGCCCGAGTTGATATATTATCTTTTATTCTTGTAGTTCATTCAAGAATATGGCTTATAAAGCACATTAGCTGCAAATTGGCTTTTAAAGCGCTTCTATTGAGTGCCTGTAAATTTTTTCAACAACATATATCTTACAAGCATTAATTTAATATGCTGTTGCAGTTGTTCTTTTTGATTTACATATTGATTGTCATGTGCCACAATCGGACCCTTAGCTCGAGTTATTCTTCAAAAAAGTCAGCAAAAAATCAAAACTACATTATGTGGCCGATAAAAAGAATGATACATAATAAACATTGCATTGTTTGATTACTGCTCGAACCATGGCTATGACAAATACGTGCAACGGAAATGAGCACAAAGGACACGGACAGAGACCAGCTGGAATCTGTATAGAGAGTGTCCTTTATGCATCAGCGATATGGATATGTATGAGTGTGGATGTGAATAGAGATTTAGCTATCGATATGGATGGAATTGTATACAATGAATATCTAATCTATTTTTGATGAATCGCAATTGTCAATTTCAACGATGCAAGCAAAGCGAATGCTTCAAAGGCGCAGACAAATTATTGTTGTGTATGTTGGATGGCCAGAGACCTTAAGATAGTGTTGGAAAATACAATTGCGAGTCTGCAGCAGTATCTCAGAGCTATCTCAGATCTATTACAAAGCGCCATTACCTATAATTCCCAAACAGTTAAGGCAAATTTTGATTCTTTTATATATTGTTAATAGAACACATATTGTTAGAGCATTGACAAGTCGGTTCACGTCTGTGTTACCTTTTGCATTTGCTCTATCTCACTTTTTTTTGCCATCGAATTGTATTCATAATGCAATAGAAGTGCTCGGCCAACATGTGCCTGGGTCTAGTTGTGCATTGTTTGGGCACTTCTGGACAACCATGTGGATGTTGTTGCTGATGATTCCGCTTTCGTATGCACAAAAACATTGAGTGCCATGTAGAAATTGTCATCAATAAAAAAAATTGTTGTGTCTATTATTTCTGTTGCATTTGTATTTCTATTTGTACTTTTTTGCTTTGTTTATTTATTGCGATTGGTCGGTCCTGTAAAATTAACAGAAAATATTAAAACAGCAATGAATTCAATTGTTCAGCACAGGCTCCGGGTTTGGCTAGTGGAGGTGCATCAATTTTGTATGGATTATGAACTCAGAGCGCGCGGGACGGGCAAAGGGGGAAACATTTCATGTTACAGATGTCTACTATAATTAACACTTAGTCCTATATAAAAACAACTCATTATGAAAAAGTCGATAATTTAATGATTGATTGTTTAAAAAATTCATTTGCCCGCGCTCTACTTTTGTTTTGAGAATTTATGCTACTTTTTAACAGAGAAAATATGCTATATGTAGAAATGAAACATTACGAAGTTTTCCTTATTTGTATATAGACTATATTTTTTGGTTGCAAATGCAGAGTATCTGCATTTTGATGTCAGCAAAAACTACGGCAAATTCGAATGCATTGTAATTAATAATTTATGCGCCTAATTGGATTATGTGGCGCACTTGCAAATGCTGTGAAAAATTTGTTCGTTTCCGTTTCAATTCAATGGCAAAATGTAGATAGAGGAAAAAATGAAATGTTTAGCTCTAAAATAATCGTGTATGATAGAACAAGAATCGAACGTTGCGACAACGAGCGTTCGAAATGTGACAAAACCAAATTGATGTCAAAGGTTGGGAATGGGAGAGGGTGGGCTTAATGCATAAAGTTCCCTTCTGGCATGAAGTTTTAAATAAATGTTTTGTTGTATCATTAAGTACACATCATAGTATTTGGCGGAAAAAAGTAACTAAGCGCATTTTTTTCGATAGAGAATTTCAAATAAAACTTTTAAGTATATTGCCTGCAAGTGTTTATAAAACGGAAATCCAATAATATGAAGGTATTTGGTGCTATTATTACTGAGAGTCATACGAAGAAATCAATTTCCTAAATATTTTAAGTTTTTTTGCTTTTGAATTGTTTGTGCGTGTCTGTGTCTATTTTGATGTATACAGGCATATATATGTGCATGTATGTATGTGATTGTCGCCCTTCTATGCGATTCTCATGAATTCAAGTAAGGCTCACAAATTTTCATTCTTTGAAGTAAAAGTTGTTTGGGATGTTCTAATGTGCTTCATATCTGCTCTTTAGTTCTTTCACTCTGATATATTTATATCATCTTTTATTTTATATCTCATTCATTTACTCTAATCTTTTCTCTTGCTTTTGTTTTTTCATTTTTCAGTGATGTGCGTTGTATGTAAAGCCGTATGCCTGTGTATGTGAATATCTGGGTACGTACGTATTAACTTATATACATTTTTGAATACACAAGTACATGTTAACGTAATTGTCTCTGTTAGAAACATTTTGAAGGCACGTCTAAACATCTAAATATCACAGCATGTCCTTTTGAAAAAGCTCACACTTTGGCCTCATGCAGTTCTCAATTATCTCAGGCCTCGACAAAGAATTTTCAAGTGTCTTTCAAGCATCTTTTAGCCCAGTTGTTGTCTATCTAAATGCTGCACATTAATAACAAAGGCAACGCACACAGATACACAAAAGTTTGGCTTATAAATATGGCCGACTAAATGAACTGCCTCATAAGATTGACGACGAGAACTCAACAAGGCACTGGCCTATAAAATTTACGGCAAATGCCAAAACAAAAGGCTGAAATCTTGTCGTAAATTTTCGAAGGCAAGGCAAAACAATTAAACAATGAAAAGTGGACAGTCAAACGGCTGGGATGCCAACAGAACAGGTGTGACCAGGTACTTTTGCCTAGTTACGGCCCTGTCTGCACTTCATCATCAAGAGCCAACTGCTGTTGGCATTACTCAAGGCATTTAGCAAGACGTTGTTCTTCATGAATGCGCTTTTTAATACCCTGGAAATTTGTGAAAATAAGTAGCCATCAGCTTGCTGTCAAGTTAGCTTCACTGTTGGAGGTTTTGGAGATCTGTTGGGTTATTCAAAAATTGAATGTAAATTGAATAATTAATTTAACTAATACATTTATTAGACATTTCTTATAGATCCTTCCTTTGAGCCTCTCTTTGAAAACTATTTTCGAGCATATATCTGTTTTTGTATCATTTGTGATCCATATGCATGACTTACTCACGTATGGCTTCTCCTAGGGTATCTCATAGTCCAGCACTGATTAGCTCTTAAGCAGTTGTTGGCTAGACAAAGGCGCGTGCCAGTTGCCTGCAGAGGACAGCGGCGCCTGTAAGCAGACAACAACAAAATTATTATTTATAAATTGCTTGTATGCTCCTCTGTGTGTGTCTGTTGTGTGTGTGTGTGTATCTTTGGCATAGCTGCAACACCTTTAGCCAAGCAATCGCCCCTTTTGGACTCCTCTGGTCGCATTGTCTGATACTTCTGTGCCGGCAAAATCTTTTGACTTTTGTATAAAGTTTTCAAGTTGGAAGGGAGTTTTTTTTTTACCAAGTCCTGTGTTTTGATCCTGTTGTTGTCGCTTTGCCTATTGGCATTTATTGTGTGCGTTCCGGCTCTGGCCCATTGTACTTGGACTTGCCTTTTGTTAAAGTGTTCCAGCAACCTGGAAAATTATTGCGCCTGCCTTGCTTTGGCAGTTCAAGTGCAAAGCTAAATGGCACGAGTTGGAGGCTGAGAAAAAGACAGAGACTGAAAATATGGCCATGTCCAAAGGAGACATCGCTATATTTATACCCTTGCAGAGGGTATTATAATTTTGTCGTGAAATGTGTAACGCATAGAAGGAGACATCTCCGACCCCATAAAGTATATATATTCTTGATCAGCATCAACAGTCGAGTCGTCATAGCCATGTCCGTCTGTCCGTCTGTCCGTCTGTCCGTCTGTCCGGCTGTCTGTTTCTATGCGAACTAGTCTCTCAGTTTTAAAGCTATCTTAATGAAACTTTGCAGAAGTCCCTTTTTCTGTTGCACGCAGCACATATGTCAAAACCAGCTGGATCTGACTACTATATCATATAGCTGCCATAGGAAAGATCGGTCGAAAATTAAGTTTTTGTATGAAAAACATTTTGTGGTTCAAGATATCTTGACCAAACTCGGCATTTATTAGTTTTACTAAGCTCCTCATAAATATGCAAAATCCTATTAAGATCGGACCACTATATCATATAGCTGCCACAGGAACGATCGGTCGAAAATTAAGATTTTGTATGAAAAAACATTTTGTTTTTCAAAATATCTTCACCAAACTCGGCATTTATTAGTTTTACTAAGCTCCTCACATATATGCTAGATCCTGTTAAGATCGGACCACTATATCATATAGCTGCCATAGGAACGATCGGTTGAAAATTAAGTTTTTGTATGAAAAAACACTTTGTTTTTCAAGATATCTTCACCAACCTCGGCATTTATTAGTTTTACTAAGCTCCTCATATATATGCAAAATCCTATTAAGATCGGACCACTATATCATATAGCTGCCATAGGAACGATCGGTTGAAAAATAAGATTTTGTATGAAAAAACATTTTGTTTTTCAAGATATCTTGACCAAACTCGGCATTTATAAGTTTTACTAAGCTCCTCATATATATGCAAAATCCTTTTAAGATCGGACCACTATATCATATAGCTGCCATAGGAACGATCGGTCGAAAACTAGGTTTTTGATTAAAAGCCTTTTTTGTTTATCAAGATACCTTCACCAAGCTCGGCATTAACCATTTTCTCGGCATAAAAGGTTTGCAAGGGTATTAGATCTTCGGCGTGCCGAAGATAGCCTTTCTTCCTCGTTTTTAATTAAATTCGGAGTGCCAAATTGTACAAATACTTGCATTCAAATTCTACAGCCAATTTAAATCTCTTTTGTTTTGCATTTTTTTCTTTTTGCCATTTTATGCGCTTTTTACATTTCAATACACAAATTTGATTGCAATGCTAGCATGTGCCGGTTGCTTTCATGCCTCTCGGACATGCACTTGTTATAATATTTTCTTGTTTTTTGTTTTTTTTTTCTTTTGGAAATGTTATCATTTGATATTGCAAAAAGTCGACCACTTTTTATGCTCCTGCTCCTTTATTGTGGAAATTATTCTACACAATTTCACTTTATAAGGTGAAATTATACGTGACTTTTACGTGCAACTATAGGGAAAGTTTCTCATAGGTTGTTCGTACAGAAGGACATATAGACGTTCATATCTAGCGCGAAATAAATCATTCTCAATGATGTACATTTGTTGGATGAAAAGATCTGGGTATATATGTATATAACATACACTAATTACATACATTAATAACATACATTAATTGTAATTAAAACTAACTACAGTCTACTTAATAAGTTAATGCGCCCAACTTTCTAAGTATCCAACACTTAGCCCATTTCCTGGCCATACTCACACACACACAGACACCCACACACACACCCACACACAGGCACTTGAAATGTCAATTGAGCTGCAGCTCATAATTAAAGATCAAATAAGAAAAAAAGAGAACACGAAAAGTAAATGGAAATGAAAGGAAAATATGTTGCTGGGAAACTAAAGCGTTTAGCATTACGCGCGGCATTTAAAACTCATTTGAGTCAGGAACCTGTGTGAAGAGCTGAAGAGCGGAAGTGCAACTGCTGGCCCAGACGTTGGCATGTGCTACTTGATGTTGTGGCTCTTCTTCTTTGGCAAGTTGTTGCCGATGTTGTTGTTGTTGCAACATTTTTATAACGTTATTTCCCAACTGAGTTAAGTAGCAAAGACTCGCACATTTTCCCACCCTCATATCGCATAATTACGCAAAGTGAATGCTGAAAAAAGTCGGCCCAATAAGGGAATGGATGAAAGGAGCAGGAGTGCGGATTGAGGGGGGTGGGCATAAAAAAAATAACTGTAATTAGTGGTGCGAAATTAGTGTTATCCTCGAGCGCAAAAACATTGGAAAAATCCCACAACACCTCCTCACCATCTGGTCTCATCCCTCGCAGCTCCAAGCAGCGGGCTCAAAAGTGAAATGAAACACACGCTGATAGTTTTTTAATGTGTGTGCGTGTGTGTTTGTGATGTCTGAATGGAAGCAGGTGTAAACCATGCCCCGGCATGAGCCCTGCTGCTTTCAAGGCACTTTCCATCACTGCGCAGCCCCTCGCACTCCCAATGCCCCCTCAGACCCAGCCCACCTAAGCGCCAGTGAGGCAGAAGCTTAGCAAATGCCCGAGCTGCGAGTCGTCAGCTTCATAAAGCGTGATATTTGGGTCAACAACTCGACTGCGACTGCGACTGCCAGTATAGTCGAAGGGGGGAATGGGAGTGGTTGGTTGGTTGGTTGGGTGTGGAGCTGGGCTGCCCGGGCCGGCAGAATCGACGTCGGGCGTCGATAGGGGAGCTTTGGCGCGCCAAAAACTTTTTATGAACTGTTAAATTTCCAATTAGCGCTGATTGTTGCGATTTAACAGAAAACAAACAGCGCGTGTGAGGCTCCACTTTAACAAGGTAGAAGCCCAAGCAAAAAGATGGATGTGCTATGCTATACGAGCAGGTGCTGCAGTTTTTGAAAGGCGCCCATATGTTGCACTCAACTGTTGAAAAATGTACAATGCCGATCGTTTGAAAAGTGTTACACACTTTGCCAATTGCAATTATTTGACATTTTCCTTAGCGTGCGCTGCTTAAACGTTTTCCAAATCAAGCTAAACTAAGAGATTAGGAGAAAAGTAGGCACCTTTGCACAGGACAACAAGCTGAGGTTTTTTTGCCATTCTCATCTGTTTGTCAATTTGACTGAGACCAATGCTGATGCTAGTGCTAATGCTAATTCTAATGCTAATGCTATTGCTAATGCTAATGCTAATGCTAATCGAATGAAAATGTCTCTGTAACCTAATCTTTCAAATTTACAAGCTACATATTAGATATTTGGAAATCTTCGAATGAACACAAACTAAAGATAAATTTATATATATTGGCCTCATCCTAGATATTAAGCTTGCTTTCAGAAGTTCTTTAGAGGAGTTGCAAGTCCGCAAAATTGGTAGAAACTTCTTGACGTGTTGTTTAATAGCTTCAATTAATAGTTAATGCACTTGACAACGTCGAGCGTCTGATACTTTGAGCTGAAACGCCTTGTTGCCTCTCGTGTGCCTTTGCTTTTTCGTTGCTTTTGTTTTTGGACTGCACATGTCAACGCCCATGCTCGAGACGTGAAAAGTGAGCGTTGGCGGGGTGAACCTTGAGTTTTTTTTATGACCATAATGTGTATGCACACGTATCCAGATGTATTTGTATCTGCGAATATGTGTATCTGTATCGCAATATCCAAGCGATATCCGCATATCCTGTTGCAACAGGCAGCAGCCTGTCCGCCAGCCCCCAACTCGGTCGCCTTTAACGTTTCTCCCAACAGATGAATGTCTGTTAAATATTTATGAGCATCGAAATGTTGCCTCAATGCATATTATAACAAATGAAACGTCAATTTCATGCGGAAAATGCAAACAGCATTGGACCTGGGAGCAGGAGCCAAGACCGGAGCTCGAATGAGGAGATGCTTCGGTTCCACTGCGGCCATCATTGGATTCGCTGTGTGAACGCTTCTGTGTATGTGTGTCTGTATGTGTGTGGGTGTTTGCATGTGACATGCTTCCTTGCTCCAGCTGGAGCCTATGGCCATTTGCCAGTACACCTAGGCCAGTTTTTGTGGGCGTGCCTGCAGGTTGCGCCTGCTTGCGTTTGGTTTCTGCACAATTTCATTATGGATTTTTATGCATGTCCCCAAGCATACCTGTTTTCATACTTTTTATTTCACGGTTCAAATTAAATAAAAAGGCAATGTTCTTGAAGCTAATAACAGCAAATAATGTTAAATAAGTGCAAGTAATGATAACCTTTATCAAACTTAACTCCTTTGAAGATCCTAATATTTAAGAGAACGATTTCTTATAGTTAAGCATGTTGTATTTGAGGCTTAGAAATAACAATGTTCTTTCAAATCAGTTGCATTATAAAGTTTCTACTGGTAAAAAGTTGTTTGTTAACAAGAGGGTCATTTATCAGATAAACAAAGCCCTTCGATCTCCTCGACTCTCTTAAACATGATGTTAGCTTTATCGTGGCTCATGATATTGCTTAGTCGAACTTTTTATCGCCTTTAATGAAATGCAAATGTCTGGTTCAAGTTGAAATCCTTTTGATTACATCATGCATTAAACAGACGAACCGGCAATTCGATCTGTTTAAAGGCAACTCTTTTTTAATGGCAAACGTCAAAAGTTGTCCAACTGCCAGGCCGCAAAGCGTTTTAACTTTATGCTAATTAACTAAGCTCTCCCTTGCGCCCGTTAAACTGAGAAAATCCCTAACTGAAAACGATTAAACGTCATTAGCATTATAATAGCATAGCGACTTTGACTTTGAACGTGAACCTCATCCATATCCCCGCTGACTTCCGCTGACCCCCGATGCCCCCAGCTAATGAATGGCCAGTCATTCATCTTCATATTATCAGCAGCAGCAGCAGCAGCAGAAGCAGCAACAATAGCAAAGTCGTTTAGGGTTTCATTTTAATTGTAATTAAAGTGATTATTAAGGCACAAGTGCTAAAGATTTTTTTCTTTTCTATACTCTATATGCAGAAAAGGGTATATTCAAAGGGTGTTAATATAAGAGGCAGGGAAAGTTAAGCTTGTAAAGGAAGCTTCTAGAAAACAGAGAACATTTACAGTTGATAGATATCTAAAATTTAGTTCGAAGGATTGCAGTTAATAGATATTCCCACGACAAGAACTGTATTCAAAGCTTTGACTAATTCTTGTAAGCTGCACGCATTCCTTTCACTTAACAGGGTACTTTTGAGTCGGTCATTGTTATGCAAATTACTTGTATTTTAATAGTCTTAAATTCCACGCTTAATCTTTGCTACCTGCAACTACCTGGCAGCTTATTTTCAATTTAAAAAGTCGCAACAACTTTTTCTATTTGCTCCCGCTCGACTTTGTCAGAGAGAGCCTAAAGGCTTTTCTGTTAACGGGCATGCACGGGGCGGGCAACTGTTTCTTGTTGCCTTTTACGGGAGCATCTGAGCCGGGAACGTGGCGCCCAATCTCCTCTTGGCCAAAATAAAAAGTTTAGGTTTGTTGTTATTTGTTTGCTGGCGACAAACTTGTGAGCTGCTCCCCAGTTGCTCGAGTGGATGCCAGAGAATAGAACTAAGCTAACTTTGCTAGTTGACTTCCATTGAATTTAAATTGATTTGCTTTTTCGGTGGCAGCGCTTGAATATTCAGCGTTCAGCCAAACAAATGCACCCGAAATTATTCACAGAGTATTCGAATGTGCTCTCGTAGCGGCAAAGGCGTTCATGTTTGCGTCAAGTCAAGCACAAGATATTTCCGAGAACTTGTTAACAAAAATGCTTAGAAATGTATTTGGTGTATAGAATGAAAGCGTTAAAAAGCATTAATATATATATGTATTTGAATAGTTACAAAACATTAACTGCAAATACCAATATTCTAAAGAGCTTGACGGCATATTTAAGTACACAATTTCTACACAAACTATTTATATTGTTTTCTTCTTAACGAAGGATACTTTGACACCTTGTCAGGGAATATAGATATCATGGCTTAGATTTTTAAAGTCTTTAAAGTGTCCTCTTAACTTTTCGAATTTCCGACTGCAGCCTTATCACCAAATTTTATTAATTACACTTTTCACGTTAACATAAGATTGAAAAGAAAACGCACATGAATTATATTTGTTTTAGAACTAAAGTCATAAGTTTATTAATACACATTATCAGATGTCTTCTATGGCACATTTACAGACTCATTTATTGCTAAGCGCTGCAACGAGATTACATAACGTTTAGCCACGCCCACAATTGACGGTTGCCGTTTGCTTCAGTTCAACGCAACTGCAAAAAGATAAAGTTTCAATAATTATTGGCATAAAGATTACAGAAATAGGCATATAAATTGTAAATTTCAGATCGAATCGCAGTCATAAAGCTTTAATTCATTTTGTGCCCAGTCGAGAAAAAAAACTCAATTAATATGCAATCGATCAGTTTTAATGGCTCGCTCGTCTAATTAAAAGAGCTCACACACAGAATATTAGCCATAAAAACTTTTATGACCACAAAGACACAATGTAAAACGTAGCCAGGCAATTAGGCAGCATGCAATATCAAGAAGAAGGGCAACAGGAGAGGAGCCCAGAATGAAAACCAAATATTATTATGGACGGGAAAAGCCCTTTGGATGACAAGTGCCAAAAATGTTCGTAGCTGTATTCGAACACTTGTCCATCTAACTCGCCGGCCTTTTTCCAAAAATTTCCTCCTGTTTTTTTCGTTCTTTTTTCTGACATTGAACCGATAATAGATGGGAACAACTAACCACTTGCATGACACGCTGTTAACTGAAGGGTTCTCGCCTAATGAAAGTTACAGCGGGTAAAGAAACGAGTTGAGTTGGCCGGCAATGATATATTCGGGCATATCTCGTACAAATCTCTAATATGTAATCTTATATTGGAATAACTATTTAAATATTGAAAGAAATTTGAAAGCCCTCCACATGTGAATATGCCTTGTTTCTTTTCACTCTAGATTTCACGCGTTGCGGCGGATTTCATAAATGAATTCACAAAACACCTAACAATTAATTGATTCTGTAGAGTTTTCACACAAAAGTAAGACACAACTAAAATGCAGGGATCTTTTAAAGTTGGTCAATTACTTGTAAAGGCAAAAAACAGTTGAAGTTTTCCACCCCTTTTACGAGCGTGAGGGTGGATTTCGATTGTTACGAACTCACAGTTAATAAATTCAGTTGACCGCACCCAGAGGTACAACCTCTTTGGGCACTCTTTCGTTTACAGGGTATTTGCAAAAGGCAGAAGTGAAGAGCAGAGAATAACAGACGCCACACACTTGACATGTGTGTGTGAGTGTGTGTCCCTGGAGCTAGAGTAAAAAAAAATAGTCGAGATGGAGACTAGATAGATACTAGATACTAGAATCGGTGTGTGTGTGGGTGAGTGTGTGTGTGTGCTGTGGATTTTACGCACTGCTAAATAAGCAATTTGCAAAATGTCCAAACCAATAACATAACAAATGACAGTGGCTCCAACAGCGTTGCGGTTAGCTGACTGGATAACTGGCTGGCTTGCTTGGGTTTTGGTTTGGTTCCGTTTGGTTTCGTTTGGTTTGGTTTGGCTTGGTCTCGTTCGTCTAGGTTGCAAGATGACAGCTGCAGCTGCAGCTGCAGCTGAAGCTGAAGCTGATGCTGATGCTGATGCTGATGCTGATGCTCCGGCTGCAGCTTTAGTTGGATGGCTAATGAAAATAAAGGTTAAGGCAACCAAATGCCAGCCATGCAACGTCGTGGGGCACACGTCGCAGCACACGGGCGAGTGTGAAAGTTTTTCTTGTGTCAACCCGTGTGGCTGCAAAATATTTGGTTTGATTGGTTCATCCGCCCAGTCTCAGTGCCTCCGCACGCAAAGCCAAGCCAAGTGGTTTATTCAAATGCCACCGCATTTTGCGAACTCTCAAAGCGTTTGCCCTTGGGGTGTCGCAACCACAAAGGGGTCTAATAAAGAAAGAAAACGACAAAAAAAATTCTATGGAAACTTGCAGGTGTCAGCAATTGACACATTTGAGCAAAGAGTTTAGGGAAACGGGGAGTTGGTGATTGAGTTATAAGGGCGCCCAAGCACAACTTTGGAGCATTTGGCAGCGAATGCTTAACGATAGAAACTAAACACAAAAATGGTTTCATATTTCAGGAGCAAATTCTTTAATCAAACTATTCCTAGGCACCAAGCTCTTTACAAGTTCTTTCCCATATGAGTTGGCTTTCATCCTGTGAACCTTATATACCTGACATATTCCAATTGTTGTCTTGCCTTGTTTTGTCAAGTAAAAATCTCATTAATTGGCAAACGCACCGCAACGAGACAATAGACAAGTGCCATGTTGATAATGCCAGGCTCTTAACGTGCCACATGCCAGCGCCTAAAAGCACACTTTGAATATTTAAAGCCAGGCCAAAAACGGTGCACCACAGTATTTTGGATAGGCCTACGACAACGTCGCCAACGTTGACAACGTCAACAGCATCAACAGCATCAACACAACCGCAAAACATCAAACTGCGTTGCAGCAGCAGGCAAATGGTTTGTTGGACCTCGACCAGGTGCTGTGGCAGGGGCAACTTCGAGGTTACGAAGGCTAAACGCAAAGCCGTATAATTTACAGCACACCTCAGTAGGCAGGGTGTGGGCTCAACCAGACACGAGATAACGCACAGTGGGCCAAATGCATTAGATTCCGAATAAAAGCTACAAAAAATGAAATAGAGCGAAAAGTTATTCTCAAACTAAAAGTGAAACCCTTTCCAATAACAATGCCAAATTTATCTAGAGCCAAAAAAGGCCCAAGGTTAGATTATTTATATGAACGAAATGTTGAATATGTTTTTTGGCCCTACAATAAAATAAAACGAGAAAGTAGGAATATCTTTGGTTGGGCTTAAGTAAAGTTTTGCAGATATGTGAGAATTGTGAAGCTCGTAAACGCTGAGTTTGATGCCAATATCATGGATAACAGAACCTACTCTTCGTCCAAACTTTCCTATGGCAGTTATATTAGTAGTCCGATGTTGATAAGACGGACCCATGCACAGACCGATATGGCCTTATCAATTTGGCTGTTGATGCTTATGTAGAATATTTATACTTTACACATATCATGACAGAACTCTAATATCTCCGAAAAGGGGATACAATTTGACATGGATCAGTATCCCTGAGTATGTCTCTGAGGACAAATGTTGTTGTGTTATTTAGAGAATAGATAAATATTTGTTGTTCATATAGATTCTTAGAGAGCATTTTATGTATTCGATATGCTCCACTGTGCCACGATGGTTAGTTCGTTAGTTCGCACATTGATGCATTTGACAGCGGCGACGATGGGGGCGTGTCTAAACACCTACACCGATGATAATGGGGCTACGTCTGTTTATGAATGTAACGTTGACCAGTGACGACGATGACGATGACGATGATGACGATGATGGCGATGATGACGGTGACAGCACGCATAATTGCCGCTGTGCATCTTGAAGTCATGCGGCGTTTTGTCCAGCTGGAGCCGGACTGGTTTTAAGTGAAGCAACAGACGTGCCGGAAATCAACTTAACACAACCGCAAAAGCGCAATCTCCTTTTTGGTGGAGCCAGCCGCAATGCACCCCACCGATAGGTTTTTGTTTCTTTTTATTTGCCCGGCCCCCCTTTTTTGTCTCCTTTTATTGCTGTTGTTGCGTGTCCTGGCATTTTGGATAATTGGTGTGTCCATGTTGGCCATTGGAGCAATGACTGCTCTGGCTGCTCCCCGGCTGCACATTAAGTTGCGCTCCGGCCCCCCCCCCCACACAAAATTGAGTTAATGATGCTTCGGTGCAGCGACTGCATCCCCGACGTTGCGGCGACATTTGCTACGCACCCAGCCAGAGTTTTGGAGTCCATTGGAGTCAGTTGCTCCCTGTGGTCCCATAATGATGTGGTGTACTCGTCTGTGCCGAGTGCTGGCTATTTTGCATGTGCGAACTGTTTCAATGCATTTGCCAGACATGTTTTATCGCCTGTTGGCGCCTCGAAGTATGCACTCCAAGAAAACCAAACTATTTCCAAACACTTTTCAATTAATATTGAATCTTAAAATGCAAGAGATTTCGGATTGAGCTTCTTCCGCTGATCTAAGATTGGTATGAGAATATTTAAAATAATAAAAGTAAATATTAAATTACTTCAGCTGGCAAACAAATCTAAATCCATCCAAAGACAATTGTTTATACTCTCAGCAATTGATTTGAGTTATCTGAGAAAACTCAAATGAAATAAAAACACATCCTCTTTTCCCCCACAGTCGCATGGGAAAACATATTATCGAAATTAAAGCAAATCAAAAAGTCAAATACAATAAGAAAAGGCAAAAATGTCGAACAATTAACCGCACATTCAATACTCTTCCGCAAACTCTAGTTACCCATAGATGTATGACAGCCTTGTGATACACTATAAGGATCCGCAGGATTTACGGCTTACAAAATTTTGTCTTTTCATGCATAACTCGATGGCTGACAAAGTTGGAATATCCCCATGCATAGGGTATAAATACAAAAGGCAAACAAATTGAAAAATTGAAAAATATTTTCAACAAACAGAACACAACAGAACTCACAACAAGGGCTGCACAGTTTTCGGTTTCTGGCTTTTTGGCTATTAATCAAAACAAATAGCTGAAGAGAAATTAAATATTTAATTACCACTCAACGAGAGCTTTTGTAAATGTTTTCGTTCGGCCTGGCACGTGGTACGGAAAAGGGGGCCGATTTTCATGTTCTGCAAACTGCGTTTGGGCATTTTTAAGCCCCATTTTGGTCTTTCTTTGCATTTCATTAGTGAAATGCATAAACAGTTGAGCCTCCGCCTTGTGCCCACCCGGCTTTAGAGCCAATTTTAGCATCTCAAGAACTGTTGCAGACTGTTGCAGGCAAGCGCACCTGCTGTTTTACGGTCCACCTTGTTTTGCCTCTAAATATTGCTCAACTGGGGAGTCCAGTCGAGTCGAGTGTTGTCTGGATTTGATTGAGTCAAAGAAGAACTTACCCTGACAGTTAATGTAATTAGTCTGGCATTTCGTTTCATCATTGACTGCACTTCAGATACCCTACGCTAGCCGCACGGCTAGACTCTGCTAAAGAGTAGAGTCCTCTGGTCCACTTACAGGGTATTTTCTTGCCAAGCAGTCGCAAGTCGCACTCGCACTCGGCACTTGTTAGCGGTAATTAATTGTGTATCAACAAAACGAAATGACAAGCAAATTGCCAAAAATATTTCAAAGTCCACATTCCTGTATTCGAGTTGACCAATTGACAGCAGTTGTTTCCGTCGCTTGGCTCCGAATAAAATTGAAAACGCATTCGCCAATTTATAAATGTTGTGTACTTTCATTTCAATTGATTTCGTTTCGTTTCGTTTCGTTTCGACTCGCTTGGCAAATGCCGCAAAATAGCATCAAATATAATTTTACTTGTCGCTCGGCTTTTACGGCAATCGGCAATCAATTTCTGTGGCTCTGCCTGATATACCCTTAATGGTATCCAATATATCCCAAATATCACCAACTGTTTGTGTACACTCAATTATTTTTTAGTATATGTGTTGATAGTTCGTAAAGCAACTCGTTTCGGAATCTGAATGTTTAATCATGAACAAATCGTCATCTTAGTCAAATGTATGGCAGAAGGAGACGAAGGATAGAGCCCATAAGGCAATATATATATTCTGCATAAGCTTACTTTCCTTAGAGGAACTAAGAGGAACATTTCTCAAATTAGTTCTCATTACTTCGCATGTGTTAAATGTATTTCTAGACCCATGTTTTCTGATGTTATAGCAGCGAAATCTTCTACTAGTTCCGATGTGTCAGCATGGCCAGTCATATTATATATTAACTTGCCTTAGTTTTCTTTTTCTTGGCCCATTTAAAGCATTTAATGCTACAAAAACTTGTTAAATATTTTGCAAGCGCATCTGCTGCTGATGAAACTTTTTAAGGACTTCGGCTGATACAACTTTTAATTAACAGGCCGTTGCATTTTTTGAGTCAAGGATAAACGTCACCAAATATTTACGCATCCCTCTCCAAAAAAAATAATATAAATAAAGAAAGCAGTAAAAAATTCAAAAAACACTCAACACTGATTGTCCAAAGCGAAAAGTTGAAATCTTTTGGACGGGTTGCAACCAAAGCTAATGATGATGTTTTTAATGAAATACTTAAACAAGTTTTCCCAGCTTTGAGCCAAGCGGGCCAGGCGGGCCAAGCTGCTTGACGGCAATCAAAATTATTAATTCATGAAAATGTACAAAAATTTCAAGCACTTCTGTTGACTTTAGAATCCGTTTGCCAAGTTATGAGCACATCCAGAAGGTAAACTTGCATAAAATCTACAGCAATAAATTTTGCAATTATTTGAGTAACAACGAGACGGCGACCGAGAGGGACAGGGTGAAAAGGAGAGGAGTTTGGGGGGAGGAGAGGCTGGAGGATGGTTGACGTTTGTGTGGCAAAGGCGCCATTTTTAGTGCCGGCCATTGCATAACAAAATGGCGCCAACTGGCGTCAGTTTTACGCCCGATTGATGTGCAATATATTCAGAACGCGTTGCAGCCAATGGCAATGGGCAAAAATAAACCAATGACACTAGCTGAAAGGGGGGCTACTAACTTGGATTAATCCAGCAGAAGACTACAGGTAAATGTAGAACTATTCACTTGGATTACTCCAGATGAAGGCAATAGCAATAAAAGCCTAAGCAAACATATAAAAGCTTTGTGGAGCTTTAAGTTCACACTGTAAAAAGTCTTGTTAAGTAGAGGTTGAGTTTTGTTTAGCCTTAAAAGGATTGTTTGTCTTTCAAGACTTATGACATTCTAGGGTTGCAAAGGCACATAAAAGCACGAGTTAGGAAAAACTGAATACCCAGCATTGAGAAATGATTAATTTATTGTTATTCAATATTTAGATGCTACCATAGAGAGAATGTTATTGCTTTAAGTGGCTAGTTTGGCTTTTAAGTCTGAAGGATTTCCAGTGTTGTAAAGTTACATAAAATGTGCTAAGTAAGGTTTGCAAGTTAGGAAAAAGAGAATACCATTGGGATATCATTGAGATAATTCAATATTCAGATGGTATACATAGAGAGAAATTTGAACACAAATACAACGGAATCTCATTTTGCAGTGCTTTACAACACTGGCTTTTAAAGTCCTCCCCGGCTGGCATTGAGCAGCAGTTTCAGCCAATGTCAATATGTAGAACTAATGTAGGTAACTCAAATTAATCGCTGGCAAAGGAGCTGACAAATCCATTTCTAAAACGATTTTATTGGCAGTAGATTTTTCTTTTTTCATTTGGCTGGTTGGGAGGGTTTTTAAGGGGGGCGACTGTTGCCAGTTTTATGATTGCAGCGCACGTCGAAGACGCTGCACGTCATCAATTCTTTTGACATGTCCTGCGGCCATTAAGGCTGAGTTGAAGAAGACGACGACAACGTTGCCACAGAGTACTCAATGCAGAGTCCTGGGACGTCTGTGTGTGTGTGCGTGTGTGTGTCTGCGTTTCCGCTGCCTTTCCGTTGGCTTTTCCCTATGGCTGCGTCTCAAATTAACCTGATACCAGCCACTGCTTTACGTATGCTGTCAAATATCCCAAACGCAGGCGGAAGCCTTTCCCAGTCATCAGCCAGTCGGCAGGCAACAGCGGAAGCGTATCGGAGGCGCCTCCTGCTCATTAAAAATGCAATAGTCCATAGAGAACTCTGTGTGCCTGGCTACGTGAATAACCCGAGCTGCCATTGACTGCTTATTGTATAACTTGGCCATATTAATGGCTGTCAATATTGATACTCCTCACGGCCAGCATCCTTTTGTGCTCCGTGCTCTGAAGGTCTGATGGTCTGCAATTGGTTGTCTCATTTGTGTTTCGGTCTGGTCTCATCTGATCCTGGCATTCAATTATCTATCTATCTATATATCGTGTTGCATGCAGCCTTGTAACTGCAGCAAGAACGCTCTGTCCCCTATCTGAAACCCCAATTTGTATCATTTGTGCATTGGCCAGGTTTTTGTTGCCCTGCACACAACTATAATTATGCTAATGTAAATATACGTGCATGTGTGTACTATTCAATATTCTCAGATGTTGAAATTCTATTCAATAATAGATGTATACAAATATGCTTTTGATTAACCGAAACCAAGACAAGCGCTACGCATTGTAATAATTCTAATGAATGCACACACATATTTGCGATTGGCTATTAAAAATGTTATGTTTATTATTATTAAACTATATTAAAATGGAAACTAAGTCAACTTCGGCGCAAAGTAAACTCCAAATCCTATAAATCAGCAAAGTTTTCAAATATTTTAAAAAGCTTTGCGGTCTTTTTTTTTGTCGGACGGGGCCAAAAAAAAAAAATGATGAGCATGGGGAAATGTGTATTAATCAAATAGATGCGTTTTTATTATGGCTAAAAAGTTTAGGCTGACGAGCTGTAGGCGGGCAAGGCGGGGCAGACCCAGCTTTAGCCCTCTGCCTCTGCCTCTTACATACCGACAGCAGCAGGAGCAGCAGCAGGAGCCGCAGCAGAGGCAGCAGCGAAATCCATTAAAGTTTTACGACCAGTGTAAACATTAAGTTGCATATGCAATTTTATGTGCAAAGGGCTAAACGCCGCGGGCTGTGCAACTATTTCCTAACTCGGGCGCCATTTCGAGCTACCCATTCCACGAACTGGAGAGGCTCTGGCTATAGCTGCCTTTAGCCAGGGCCTTAGACATTGTAGCCAACTGTGATTCGATTGCTTTTGCCTTTTTGTTGGTAACACTAAAGCAACAAAATTGTAAGAAAGATCCTATGGGGAATTCGGACCAGGAAGTGTTTCATTTAAATACTGTAACTTCCGCACAATAAGATAGCAGAAGAGAGTGAGAGAGAGAGAGAGAGAGAGAGAGAGAGAGAGAGAGAGAGAGAGAGAGAGAGAGAGATAGAGAGAGAAAGGGGGAGGGGGAAAAAGAAAAGAGAATGCAATATTTCAAAAATGAGAGATGTAAAGAGATAAAGTATATATATTCCTGATCAGCATCAACAGCCGAGTCGATCCAGCCATGACCGTCTGTCTGTCCGTCCTTCCGACCGTCCGTATGTATGAACGCAAGGATCTGAGAACCAATAAGAGCTAAAGACTTGAAGTTTTAGTTGTAGGTCCTCCGACTGCCTACGCAGATTGAGTTTGTTTCGGATAATCGATACCTTACTCCGATTCCAAGCAATCGATAAATCTATAAAAACTTGACATTTAGCTACTAGAATAGTTTATATATCTGCATTTGGTGTTGGAAGAAGAGGGTCCAGGGCAACCCCTAGTCGGGAGCTCCCGAACCTCTTGATTATATTTTATATTTTTATTTTACATTTAACATGTATATAGTTATATAGTTTAAATATTAGCTATGAGGTTCTGATGTTAGAAAGGCTTAATTAATTTTTGATTTAATTATATTCTCTTCTTTCTGTTTTCTTATTCTTTTTGCCCTTCTCTCCCTCTCTTGGATATATAATTTACACTTGTTAGCATAATTCATTTTTTTCCGCAGTTTTTTGAATCAAAGTTCGCTTCTGTTTGCCCTATCAGCGACGCGCTGCGTTTCATATAACGATAATTTATGGCAAATTTATAATGTTGTAAGTGCCAACAAACTTGCTGAAACTATCCATAAAAGGCCACACACACACACACACACACACACACATGCACATAAGCCACCCACTGTGCCGTTTACTGCGCTACTTTGCCCAGAATTAAGGCTGAGCTCGTAAAGCTGTTGCCATAGATACCAGATAGCAAAGGGCGGAGATGCACTGTGCGGTGGAGAGGATGTGGCGAGGAGTCGCATATAGACGAGGAGAGTTGACGGAAAAGCCATATCGGCATCTAAAGAGCACACACACATACAGAGACAACAGAAGCGTCGCTGCATAAATATTACAAAATCGTAAATACACACGCCCAAAACTTGTGAATCTCAGCTTGTGTGCGTGAGTGTGTGTGTGTTGTGTATCTTTATTGTGTGAAGTCATTCGCACAGTTGCAGATATTTTCAACTCAAAGATCTTGAGGCGTAGACAGCGCTTAGTTCGGCCCAATTTGAGCTTAGTTTTGAATATAAGCAAAATATATACAGGGTATTACCACTAACCAAATAACATAACATACCTAAGATAGCGCCTGCCCAAGTTGAGGCTGGTTTTGAAAATAGATTTCTATAGGGTATAAGAACATAATAATATTTATATTGTCTATAGTATTACTTTACATTGGCAATAGCTGAATGGATTGAAAGGATGAAGGATTCTGAAGAAATATATTCATATATATATACATTTTTGTATTTGTGGAATATGTGACTCCTGCTAAGCGAAACTTCCTGAGAAGCAGGTTCCAGAGATCAACTTATCTTACATATAGCAGATATAAGAGCTAATTGATATAGTTTTAGACAAAATATCTCACAAAACAAACAAAACTTGTTCGCAACAGAACTCTTTTTGACATAGTTTGTTTTCTCTGGCAGCATAGATATGTTAAGGTTAATCGAATCTGTTGACTGCAACTTATCTTATGACTGTTGACCAACTTATCTTATGACTGTTGACCAACTTATCTACTGCCTGCAGCTAAACTTCCAAGGTACCAAGGAGTAATACAAGACAGTAATGAGAGAAGCATAACATACTACATTATAAATTGTAATTAGATCTCCAATTGCTCTTCTCTTATGGCTACAATTATCAAAAGCATTTTCTACTCTAATATTCCTTTCGACCCATTACTGATATTCAGTTGGCCAATTTCAAATAGAAATCGCTGCAATGTGTGAAATTTATGGGCTCGTTTCTTATTTTATTCAGACTCTGCGTTAGTTTTTTCTACATTTTTTGTATCATTTTATTACTTTGTCTCGGTCATTGTCCGGCTTCGAATCAGTTGGGTTTCGTTCACTTGGCATGCTGCATAGCTTCGGGTGTTTTTTATTTTTTTATTTATGCGTGAAATGGTTTTAAATTCTGTTGGAAAACTTGCAACTCGCTCCGTTTCGTCGGATATGTTCCATGTGCTTGTGCTTGTGTAGCTCCACAGTCTGTGTGTGTCTGGGCCACTTCAGCGTTCGGAAATTAAAACTTTTTTATGGTCTTGGCATGTTGTGTGTGCAAAAAGCCAAAAAAAAAAAATGTAAATGTAAATGTATATAGAAATTTAAATATATTGTTGCTACTTGCCACGAATTCAAGTGGCGACCACACAAATTGGTCAAACTAATAAATTTTGTGGAACTTAACTAGTTTAACAAGTTTTTTAAGGCCAACAAATGCACACGCAGGCTATAAGTTAATAGAAACAACGCAGAACTTGGCAACAATTTTGGAGAAAAAGTTGCATGTTCTGAGCAACTTATTAAATAGAAGGTGATAGAACTATCATACTATTACTGAGCTTTCACCCCCCTCCTATCTATTCGGTTTGGAGAAGGCCTAGAATCTGTTTTTCTTGTTTACTCACCCGTCGCTCACACAGCTAGAACGGATTAGATCCCTCGATTCACCTGGCGAACTGCACTCTCCACTTCACTTCTCGGCAATTAGCAGTAGGATCTTGTTCATCAGCTCATTGGCTACCGTTTCGTGCAGGGTATTCAGTCGTGCGGCAAGAAAGTCACCAAATTTGATATAGAGCAGCTCGCGGGGACTAGGCTGATGGCGTGCACTTGTCGCGCCGGCGCCAGTGAAGCTGCTGCCAGGCGAGAGTTGACCGTCGGGGCCGAGCATATTGACGCCGGCATTGGGCGGACAGGCCGTTCGGTCCTCATCGTCCTCGTCATCGTCGTCGTACTCCAGATCGTCGTCGTCGTCATCCTCCAGGTCACCAGCATCCACGTCGATTAGCTCGTTGTTGGTATTGATAATGAGATGCGGCGTTGGCGTTGCATAAAGCCCGCTGCCGCCGCTCCCCTTGGCCACCCGTAGGCGTTCCTTCAGCTGCTGCTTGGTCTGCGGTCGTATGGTCGCCAGTTTCTGGCGCGACTTGAACGCCGACCGACTGCCCGTCTCGTCCGGCGAGTCTGGCTCGTCCTTGATGTAAATGGAGGGTGAGCTGCTGCAGGAACGCGAACTGCTGCACAGCTGCACCGCAGCGGGCGATGTGGCCGTCATTGGTGCAACCGACAGGGGCAGGACAATGGCTGGCGTCGTCTTCTGCAGCGATGTCAATGTCACGTCCGGCTGCAGTTGGAGCGCCTGCAGATGCTGCGCCTGCTGCTGCAGCCCGACGGGCAACTGGCTAATGCTGGGCAGGATTGGCGGCGCTTGGCTAACTGCTGGGTTGTTCGCTTTCAATGGCTGATTGTTGGGATTGTTTGGATCGCTGGGCGCAAAATATTGATACTCATCGTGAGCCACACTATTGTTGTTGTTGTTGCTGTTGCTGTTGCTATTTGTATTGTTGTTGTTATTGTTGCTGCTGTTATTTGTATTGTTGTTGTTGCTAGCATTGTTAGTGTTGTTGTTGTTATTGTTGTTGGTGGCAGACTCCACAGAATTGTTCTTGATGCGTTCACGAGATCTATTGGGAATGAATCAAGAAAATAAATTGCTTAGTATGCTTAAACAAAAAATTTGAAGCATGTCTCTTGACAAAGTCTTAATACCCTGTACAATAGTATAAAAGGCCAAGTTATAGGCAAGTTTTCAAGCATTTTCCACGCTGTCGTAAATCTGTTTTCAAATATAGATATCTTATATAGATAGATATATATAGATAACATTCCAGTTGATAGTCTGTAATTTCTTTAAGAACCTGCCCAGTTCTTGTGGTTATGCAGTGTTAGAAAACGAGTAAAATAGCGTAACAGCGTATCTAGTGTTAATAACAAATACTGCAAAAAGGTCTTTTTTAAGAAACGGAAAACTTTAAAGAAATAGGTTTAAACTGTTTTTCCAATTAAGAAATCCAGACTATATATAATATATGAAAATTTCCACAAAAATTCATTTACACAGTTATTGTTGAGCTTGCTTTGTTAATTTGCTATGCAAATTTGTTCCATATCCTTAGATTTTGTTGCCCATTGTACTTACTTGCGCTCCCTGATGACCTCCTTGAGAAATGCCATGGCATCGTAGTATTCCCATTTGGACTTGAACCGTGTGGTGCCCAGCATCTTCTCGTGATTCAGCTCCCGCCGGAAGATCTCTCGGAGCGATGTGAAGGTGCGCTGCACTCGCTCCCCGTTCACGTTGAACATGCGGCCAAGCTCGTTCCATTTGATGGCCTTCTTTTTGTCGGAGCGCTTGTAGTGGGGCAGGCGGCAGTCCCAGAGTATGGGATTGAGGCGAACTAGCTCGATGAGTCGGCGCTTTTCGATGTTGTGGCGCGAGAAGGCCATGGCCAAAACAGTTCTCTCTCTCTCTTAACTCACTCTTAAGTGCTTGGTGTCGTTGGGGTCTCTTTGCTGCCACTACCAAAATGCGCTCTGCGCATGACACACATGCACGTAAACGGGTGCCTGTGTGTGCGCGTGTGTGTGTGTTGGCCTGTTTCAGATGCTGCGCAAGATATGTGAAGTGAGAAAATCGTTAATATTATTTGTTGCCTGTTATTGCTTTTGATGGTCATCTGGCCGAAAAGTATGCAACGTTTCGGGCACTTATTCACAGGGGTTCGAGGCAATCTGTTCATTGTTTCTGAGTTCCAAGTTCAATGAACTGAATGCCTGCATATTAGAAGATGGGGGAACAAGACACGTAAGAAATGCAAATGCAATTGTAATGCCCGGTGTAAGGGGGTTAATCAAGTGCAATAACTATGCAAATTAGCTCAAAAATCGATTTAAATTCGATGTAAAAACAGAATATGAAATAAATGAACTTGAAGTGCACATAACTGAGATGAAATTCGAAGTAAACTTTAATCCCAAAAGTTTTAATCAATCAAAGTGTTGCCAAAAAGGTTGGAATATGAGATTTTCAAATGACACCGGTTATTCAGATTGAAAGGCTATCAACTATTTTAACTGCTCTAGATTGTTTGAAACAAACTCATCTTGAAAACTCAATTTCTGTTATTTGAAAGAGGAAATTCTAAGAAGCTTTATAAAAGATCTTGCATAGTTACCATACTTTGATAAAGATTAAGATTATATTAATAGAATATGATAAAATTTCTTTTAACATTGTTTTCCCAAAGGCTTGTAAAACGTATGGGAATAGCAAGTCACTATTTGATTCAGGTGAAAAATCTTGAGTATAAAACGATATTATTTTATACGTAAATCCATATATATATAGGTATGTATAAGTGCTTCGCACAAACAAAGTACAATTATAAGTTAGCCAAACAAATCGTATAAAATAAACATTTGCAATGTTCTGGCTTCGCGATTCCCAGAACTGAAGCGTTGTGGTCGAGAATGTGCAGGTACATCGGCACACGAGCATATAGATGTATGTATATATATACATATATAATTATACATATCCATAATAGTTCTGTTCCGTTTTTGAATCATTTGAGCATGTGAAATGCTTAAGGCGTAAGATTTCAACTAGAAGGGCAGGGAAAAATCCCAAAATAATCAAAGTCAGAGTAAAATTTCAAGAATCAAAAGATGTGCATACAATTTATATATGGTTAAGTTCCGGAACGGAGCGTTCTTGTTCTTGTTAAGGTTAAGTTCCGGTCCGGAACTTTATTGAAAAGCAGTTTCGGACTGATATACTAATTCGGAATTTGTTATAATCAATCTATAAAGCTGTCATATCATTTAAATATAGTTGTATGGGCTTAGGATTAAAACTTTTATTGACAACTCAACAACGTTTTTTTTACAGAAATTGGTCTTCCTTTTATGACCATTTTCTATTAAACATATATATATGATATATATTATTTAATTTCACTTTTTTTTAGGGTTTTTTAGCTTAAGTTTCAATTCTTTTGTTCTATATTCAAATTACGTAGGACACATGTAATACATTCACTTCTAAGTTCTTACCAATTCTTTAATCAGCTTCCTTTCTCTCTCTCTCTCTCTCTCTCTCTCCCTGTCTCTCTTTCTCTCTCTCTCTCGCTCTCTCTCTCTCTCGCTATGTCTTTCTCTGTCTGTCTCACAGTGTGCGCTTGTCGCTCGCAGCTTACGTAACAGATTTGCCGCCTCTTTTGCCTTCTGCTTGTAATGCGTTTTATGTTAATTTTTGTTTTTTGCCAATTTCTGGTTTCAACTGATTTTTAATTGTGCGCTCGCTGCACACGCTCCCATACATATACACACACGCACACACACACACACACTTTATGCATAAGCGCTAAAAATACGCACAACAAAGTAAGATATGCCGAGTTGCTGGTACCAAAAAAAAAATAAGCACAAAGTATAATTGATATAATAAAAACAATTTGTGCACACTTTTGCACTGTGTACACACTTGCACTTGCCCAAATTCCGATCTAATTCGCCGAAGATGTGTTTGTATCTATGTTTGTGAACGCTTTTTCTTCTTGCAATTTGAATTAGCTGTTAATTATTTGTTGCGGCCAATTTGCGTGTTTATTAATTGCTTTTATTTGTGTTAACTGTAAAACATTTGCGCCTCGCAGGCAACTAAGACAAGCTATTTTTTAGCTCACAAATTTAGTTGAGTTTTTTTTTTCTGCTGCCGTGTTGTTTATTCATTTTGTTGTTGTGTTTATTAACAATATGAGCAGCACGTTGAGAATTTATATCAATTTATTTCAATTAACAAAACAACAAAACGTTGCTTGTTATTGTTGTTGTTGTTGCTGTTGCTCTTGTTGTTGTGGCTGCTCGCTCGTTCGACCGTTCGCCCGTTCGCTCGGTTGCTGCCACTTGTCGCAGTGTTAGTAATTGTGGCTGTTGCTGTGTGTTGTATGAAGGCTATGCAACAACTATTTGCCACCACAAAAATCTGTAAACGATGCGAGCGCAAAATGTACCACAAAATTCACAAACACAGCTGCAGCGAGCTGCGTATGTGTGCGTATATGTGTGTATACACTCAAATAAGCGGGCGGACGCAGCGAGAGCAGCAATAACAACAACAACTACACACACACACAAACACGAACACACAAGCACACAGGCACAGCACAATTGCAAGCTCAATTGATATTCGTATATTATTAATTTAAAAATGTTTATTATATTTGTGCATCTGTATGTATGCATGTGGTGCGTCGCTTTGACTTTGCGGCAGCCAACGTTTTGTTGCCACTTCTTGGCAGCAGCTGCTGCTCGCCGCTGATTTTCACAACTTGCCCCACAAAACCAACTGTAAACGAACTTAAATTTTCTTGCAAATTGGCGGCGCAGCAGCCGCTGCTGAGAGCACGTAAGCCACATAGAGAGCGCCGCTCTGCCTGATGCCTGCTGCGCTCTGCCAATGTTTTTGTTTGTGTATGCAATAAGTCACACAGAGAGCGAGAGCGAGAGAGAGAGGGAGAGGGAGAGAGTGTGTGTGTGAGAGAGAAAGACCCACGCGTTGTTTGGGGGCTGCGTTCGGCTCTCTTAGTTGTTATAATATGCTGCTGCTGCTGCTGCTGCTGCTTCTGTTGTTGTTGTTGTTGTTGTCGGTCCGGCTGTTTCTAATGCTGAGAGGATGCTTTTCGGTCAGTTTTCTGCTGATGTAAACAATTGGGGGAACTTTTGCGCTGTTGCCAATAAACCTAGCAACGTGTTGTCAACTGAAATGCGAAGCGGGAGCAGCTGCAATTTTAATCGTGCCACCTAAATCCAATTTATTGTTAGATAATCATTTGCACTATACATATGTATGCAGAAAAGTTGCCAGAAATCGTGTGTATATATTGCTTACCAGTTGCTGGGCTCAAATCAATTACTATTTAACTTAATTAAATTCCTATTTAATTAGTATTTTTAGTACTTAGTTATATTGTAAGACAACGTCTGGGCCACATAGTGCTTGGGGCTCCTTCTAGATGATAAACAGCTGATCAGTAGAATGAATAGCATACGCTCTTAATATTTCCATTAAGTGATTATAGAACAAAAGAAAAGTACAGGAACTGATCAGAAAGCAAATAAATGTGTAAGCAATCATGTATATGTACATATATAGTTGAGTATATTTCTTTTTTGCTAGCCATAAATCCTCTTCATATCTGCAAACAATACAGAGACATGAATAGAACGCAATACACCCGCCCGCGCGCCTTTGCTTATCAACAAGCGCTTGGCAAAAGCAAATAAACAAGCAACCAAAAACTAAAACCAACGCGAAAGGGGCACGCACCCACAGAACAACAACAACAACAACAACAGGAATAACAAACAATTGTGAGCGAGCAAAATAAACAAAAGAAAATCGATAATGCCCAAGATTGGCAAGAGCAGCAAAAGACGCAGCCATAGCAGCAGCAGCAGCAGCAGCAGCAGCCGCAGCCGCAGCCGCAGCCGCAGCAGCAACAACTTACAGTGCACAAAACAAAAACAAAGCAACAAGCAGTACGAAACTGCGGCGAGTAGCCGAAGAGCACAGCAAAGAGAGTACATCAGTTGAGAGCGAGGGTTGCGTTTGCCCTTGGCAGCTGGACCAAATAACTAAGTACGACGTGTGTTGGTAGCAGGCGCTAAGAGTCTGCGATTGGCAGAGGCCCCACACTGAGACTACCGTTAACAATGGCTTGTCAGCATGTAGCGTGGGAGTGCTCGGGTCTGCTCTCTTGCGTCTCTGTTACTGACATTTAACAATGCGAACAAATACAAGCAAAGCCAAGCACACGTATGCGCGCACAGATACGCATACACAGACGCACACAAAGACAAATATTCAATTTGCCGCCTGCCACTGCCTGCAATCAACTTTATTACTCGCTGCCTCCGATGCTGCCGCTGTTGTTATTTACTTTTTGCTTCTGTCGTCGCCGTCTCGTTTGGTCATCTGAAAAATAAGCTACGTAAGCGACGTCAACGTTAACGTCAGCGTCAGCGTCGACGCCGGCATTCGCATTTATCAATCGTTCGTTCTGTGGGCCATTACAGGCATATGCATATGCCCATCATTTTATTCCCTCCGTTCGTATTGTTAGACTTATCAGCATTCATATGCGCGCATATGTGTCTGTGCATGTGTGTGTGTGTGTGTGTGTGTGTGTGTGCATGCTGATGCTGATGAAGCGAACAGCGCTCGACACACGGTACAATATTTTGAATGAGATTAATTAACAACAATGCAAAAATGACATCTAGTACGGGCATTTACATATCCATATCTATGTATGTATATCTATACTTTATAACAAACTGTTTGTCCTGACGGACTGATTGGTGGCCGATGTAAAGCGGAAGCTTTCGCTGGGATGTTAAAAGTTTCTACAGTAGCTAGTTTTTGTGATGTAAGTGGAAAGTAAGACGAAATTTGGGAAAATTCCAATCGTAAATATTAGTTTTTGGACTGTTTTTATAATTATGTATGTACTATATTAATGCGAATGTTTGCTTCCTTATGCCAAACACAGACCAAGTTTACATCCTTTTAGTTTATTTGTTAACATTGCTTTACTATGCGATTCTCATGAATTTAAGTTAGGCTTACGGCTTACTTTCCACGCTTGGAAGTGTTTTGGTTCTAATATAAAAATGCTCTCTGCTCTGATACTCTAATTAGCTTTGTCAATAGAGTCAGATATCTTCTTTTTCACTTCTTTACTTCTTCTCCCGCTCTCTATCCTACTTAATACGTAATTTATTCACCCTATTAGTGAATCAATCTCCCTCTTAACATGAATTGATGATGACCTTGAAATGATGTCTAAAAATAGTTCTCCTACAGCTGATTGCCTTTTTGGCCCAACTGTTATTCTTTATGAAGTTAGCAGGCCATTTGACTTTGAAGCGTACAGTTTTAATGGTTGGCTGATTTTTGGCCATTTGTTTGCCATTTATTTGAATCTCAGTTGGCCTGGTCTGGTCCAATTAGCAGCGATTGGCTTGGCCCCGAACAGCAAGAACAACATCATCAAGGCAAAAATATTCGAAAGTCAAATACAAAAAAAAAAAAAATACAAATAAAAAATAGCTAAAACTTTTCTGGGCGGGAGCCGTGCAAAAGTTTCTAAGTTGAAAACTTGTGAATTATTTAATATTATGCTCTGTATATAGGCGAGTTTTCTAGCATTCATTTTCCCCCATTTTCCCCTGCGGACTGGCCTGGGTCAGCGTTCGAATGGAGTACTCTGAGTACTGAGTACTTGGCATTTTTTCAATTAGGTGTCTACCATTTGCCAGCAAATTGAGGTGAAGTATTCAAAGGCAAATCGGCTTGAGGCTTGAGGCTTGACTCATAAACCGACTGGCGAGCAGATGAAAGACACAATTTCTGATTTGCCATTTGCCGTTTGCCCCGGCCCCGGCCCAGGCCCAGGGCAACGGATTTTGTTATCTTACGTTCGGAGATTTTTTAGTGCCTCCCTCCATCCAAAGTCATCTTTGTGGCAGCTGCTCGCTCTCGGTTTCCATTAAAAATCCATTTAAATATTATCTTGTGCGATTTCTTTTGCCACATACGTCGCGTCGCGTCGCCTCGCATCCGTTTGACATTTAGCCAAATGACGAGACTTTCAGATACTCGAAAAGATAACTGCAAGAGGCATTTAATGAGCTATATTCACAATTATTTTCGTTACTTATTTAGGTAATTAATTGGCATCTTAACGCACTGCTGACTGCCACAAAAATTACACAAATTCGCAACGTAATTTACTTAAGCTGCAGCTGATTGACTTTACAACATACACATATTGCCAGCATTTAGATAATATTTTGGGTGCAAATTGCAATGGATGGATTTGCCACAAATGCAATTACAAAAGGCCACAATGAAATTAGCTGCAAATTGTTGCACTCAAATTTCACAGACAATCCAGTTTCAATAAATTATTTATCTCGGCGTTCCAGTCAAGTCAAGCGTTTCAATTTGGTTTAGTTTCACGTTGAGGCGTAAATGATATAAGCAAATGGCCTTTTGATTTTAATTGGATTTGGCAAAGCTTAAATACCCCGTAGTTATATTACGAAATGCATAATAACCTATCAATTGCTGCTCAGCTTTGCCCGGGCTTGGGCCAGAACAATTGATGTACGAGAAATCTAATTCCAAAAAGCAGCTATTATGCAGCTTATCTCCTTTGAAGGAGAAACAAAATATATATAAAAGGACTCTGGAAAGCTGAAATTCTCTAAGTGTTGTCTAATTTTTCACTAAAATTCAGTGCTCCACAGTTCGCAATAAGCATGGAAAATATTCTCTATATACAAAACTGTTTATGATTGTTTTGGTAAAGTTTCAAGTTGTGTCGGATTTGCTTTATGCTTATATTTCATAGCTTTACATAAGAACTGAATGAAAACATGTTTCAGAGATTTGGAAAATTTCGCAGGCAGTGGAAAATTTCCGTCCAATCGGTTTCAAACTCATCTTTGAGAGAAGAGAGAACTTGCAAGGCCAGTTACTGACATTTATACTAACAACCTTATACCAAAAGCTAAGTAAGAACAATAAAAAAATACCCTATAATCAGGTCTATAATTCCGGAGTTTCATATATGTACATACATATATACCTACTCTTAAAACAAAAACCAACTTCCTCCCTTTGCACTTGGTTCGTGAACCTTATTTTGCACGTCAATGCATCCATATTTTGGCTCAATCCTTTGCTTATCTTTTATCTCCAAATTTGTAAGCAACTTTGGTTCGTTTCTGGTTTCATTTAAATTGGAATTCCGGGCTCAAATCGTTTCGGCTCAAAGCCATTTGAAGCCTTTTTTGGTTCAGCACTTTAATGAAATAATTTGGACCATTATATAAGTAAACACCTTTGAGTACTGCCCAACAATTTAAACAGTTTGAAAAAAAGAAGAAAAGCGAAGCGAACCATTTGGAAAATTAACATTCACAGAATTCTGAAGGTTTTGAACTGGCGACCTTTTCAAGCCGCTGCTTCACAAAGTCAAGCGCTCAATTACGTAACTTTATGTTTTGGCTCACAAAATGTTCTATTTAGCTTCTTTTTTCTCGCTTTTTTTTCGCTAGCTCGCCGACGTCCATGGCGAGGAGCGAAGGCGAGGCGCTGGACCCAAGGCATGGCTGCCATATTGTAATTTGGCGTATTTATACCCTGACCATAGCTAAAAAGGGTATAATAGTTTTGTGCAAATGTATGTAACAGTCAGAAGGCGGCATCTTCAACCACAACAAGGGAGTTGATTTAGCTAAGTCTGTATGCCTGTTCGTCCATCCTTCCGTGTTAGATATGCAGATGTTTAAAATTTTAAACTCCGATCCTCTGTTGATCGAAATAATCGATAACTTTCCTCGTTTCCTTGAAAACGATAGTAATCGATATTGACATTTTGTTTGCTGAGTTCTTACCATACACTAATCACAATATTATGGGAAACCACTATATCACTATATTAATGGGAAACCCTTTTAAATCTTGGTTTTACCCTCTTTTGCACGCACTGAAAACGACACAAAGATCGGACAATAAACCCCGATTCTCTGCACGCAAACGTTCGAGTGTATTTGGAAAGCTGAATGAGTCCAGGGTATCTGCCAGTCGGGCACTCCTGCCTACAGCAAGCTTGTTTTTTATGTTTTTCAGCCAAAGCAACGAAAGAAAACAAAGAAATACGAACGTTGTGCAAATAAATGCAAAATAATATTACGAAAAGTTGACTGAAAACTACCGAAAGATGCTTGAGAGGGGTCGGAGGTCGGAGGGCTGGGGGCCGGCGGCTGGGGGCGGTCGCCATCGCCGAGTCGTTGCACTTTCTGCTGCTCAGCTGGCGCGCCTAAAAGCACACACTTCATTTCTAAATAGAATTTTGCAATTTGCCAAAAGTTTTTTATTTTTGAGATTCGCTTTTCGCTCTGCCCTTACTTGTCCATTGATTTCAATTCCAGTTCTTTTTTTTTTGCTTATTGGCTTCTTTTGTGCGCACTTTCCTTCTTCCTTTTTTTTTTCTTAGCCTATTCGGCTGCCATTTTAATGTGCAATTTAGCAAAAATTTTATTTTGATTTGATTTTTCGGTACCACAAATAGTCTAAACGACTCTCGTAACAATCTTTGATAATGATGCAAATGGAAAGCGAGCGAAAGCAGAGCTGTCGGAAAAGCTCATTTGGTGCTAGCAAATTAGATTTCGATCGTAGATTGAAATGTTACAAAATGTTTAAGTATTATTTTTAGTTAGCTTTCAATATGTCCAGATGCTTTCTATATCCAACTAAATGTGTTCTCTCTATTTGTCGCTCTGCCTCGCTCTCACTCTCTCTCATGCTCTCTGTGTCTCTATATCTCGCATGTCGTCTGTCTCTCTCTCTCTCACATGTCCTCTCTCTCTCTCTCTCTCTCTCTCTCTCTCTCTCTCATGCTCCCTGTCTCTCTCTCTCTCTCTCTCTCGCTCTCTCTCTCTCTCTCTCTCTCTCTCTTGCTCTCTGCCTCTCTCTCGTGCTCTCTATCATCTATCATTCCTTCAAATATGCTTATACATAAGATATAAAACTTTATATTGAAGGAATCGTGACCTAGACACAGGTTTTTATATCCGAGTGTTTCCTCAGCTTGAATAGTTATGATGCAAGATCGTTTTTCGTGAATAAACTTTATTATTCCTTATGCTTTTGGGGGGGTACAAATGAAAAACTAAGGGTCATAATATTTAAGGAGAAAGGGAACGGGTCGAGCGTTAGCCAAGCAAGTGGAAACTAACCAAATGGGAAACTTTTCCAATGCCCGGCTGCTACGCTCTGTGTACTATCAGGATCAATTTGGTTCAATATGCCTAAGTTCGGGTGTCAGTAGCTTAATGGCGGTAACGGTAACGGATGCGACGCACGGTCTTGTAGCGGTAGCCATCCTTGCCGACCTCGGTGCCCTCGGCGGGCACCTCGGCAGTCTTGACCTCGGCAACCTCAGCGGCAGGTGCCTCAGCAGGGGGCAGGTATTCGCCATTAGTTGCCTCAGCGGCGGCGGCATCCTCAGCAGCGGCATCGGCCTCGCGACGATGACGACGGAACTTGAGCTTGCGCACGGTCTTGTAGCGGTAGCCATCAGCGCCCAGCACGGTCTTCAGCTCGGGGGCCAGCTCAACATCAACAGGTGGCAGATATTCGCTGGAGGGCTCGACGATTTCGGAGACATCGCGACGATGACGGGCACGGAACTTGAGCTTGCGCACGGTCTTGTAGCGGTAGCCATCGTCGGCAACCTTAGTGTCGGCCACCTCGACGGCATCCACGGGCGGCAGATACTCCTGTGTGGGTGGCAGATATTCCTGGCTGGGCACCTCGCGGCGATGGCGCAACTTCAGGCGACGCACCGTCTTGTAACGGTAGCCATCCTCCGACAAAGCGGCAGCCTCAGCATCGCCAACAGGCGGCAGGTACTCAACCGAAGGGTCCTGCACGGCAGGATCCGCGGATTGAGCTGCGGCAATGGCCACCAGGCAAAGAGAGATTGCGGCGATAAAGAGTTTCTATGAAAGTAGAAAATCGAACAGAGTTCAATATATTTGCCCAGCACAATCTAAATCTACAAAGGGGCCTATTTTGATTACTAATTAGTGAGGAAAGCGGCATGTATGAAAACTTGAACAGCTTTGCAAGTTCTATTTTTTCGCTTTTAGTACAGTTGCAAAAGCATTGAAGGCTTTGCTTTTAGTACAAATGTACTAAAAGAAACACTTTAAAAGTACATTCTACTGAGTTTTGTAGTTTTATCTGAAGGCACCTTAAAAGTTGTGAAGAGCTTCAAAAATTTAATGCATTACTAGTATTGAGTTTTAACTTTTAGTTCAGCTGTACTAAAAGGTGAAGGCTTTTTATTTCAGTACATTTGTACTAAAAACTTTAAAGTTATGAAGTTTTGTAGTTTAATAAGAATGCACCAAACATGCTCTAAACATTTCAAAAATGTAATACATTACATGTATAGAGCTCTAATTTTTAGAACAGATGTGCTAAATTGATTTTAGGACACTCACCATGCTGTAGCTTTAGTTCTCTTGCACTAACGAACTATGCGAACTGACTGAAGATGTTACTGTGTCGTAGGTATTGAACCCAATGATGCCTTGGTCCAATTCGCAATGCGTATTTATAGCGAAAATGGATCATTCACATCTGCGCTCAGATATCTGGTTTTCATTAACAGTCTCAAAAGAAGTAAAGCGAAAAAATAACACACGATCAATTAAACATATGAAATATGGAGCCAATTCAAGTGCGCATCAAAAAAAATAATAAGAAGAAAACAAAAAGATGACGGCCCGTCTCGATCTCTATTAACCACTTGATAATGTGGCTATGACGAGTTAACCGGCAAGCGCACGATCCGTTTGGTAAAACGTCCGCCTTCATCTTAGTTGGCCACGCACTTGAGTACAATTATTTTTGGATCAGGTTTTTGCATGTGAAGTGGCTTTTGTATCTTCAAATGAAACATTTTTTTTTCTGGTTACAATTGTTGGTAATATATTGGCTACCGTTTTATGGCTTGAATTACAATACAATGGATAGTAAATGCTAAGTCTTGGGCTTATTTAATGGCTTAGCCTCATTAATGTTTAGTTTTTTCCATAACTGCGTTTACATTTGTTTATTTTGAATCATTTTCAACAAATTCTTAGCACTCCACTTTGCAGGTTCTCTGCTCAAGTACCTCAATAGAACACTCGAAACGTTCTCTGACCTTGAATATTGCTACAGATTTCAGATTCGATTTTTTTTTGGCTTTTCAGCAAATTTGTTTCCTGCTTTTGTGCTCGGCCACTTGAAGCTATTAACATTATGAGCATTGCCGAGTATTATTATATCATTTTTGTTGCGCATTATAATGTCAGAGTTCGGTAAGCAGAACGATCTTGTAACCTTTAAGATGTAACTGAAATACGTCTTAAAAATATGATTACATTTCGAGCTGCTCTTATGAAACTAAACCCCGGAGCTCTAGCAAGTTAAATAAAGATTTAAAAGTGGAAATGTCGCCATTTAAATATGATTATAAATAGATATTAGATAATTCTTTAACTCGAGAAAATGGCGTATTTGATATAGGAGTTACCTGTTAATGGCATTTGCCCATCTGCTTGGAGCATGATAAATCTATATATGCAAGGTTAAGTTAATATACATTCAGTGTATAGGAATAAAGAGCTGTGATACCCTGTAAACTGAGCAACTAGGCTGTATGGAAACACAAATGCAAGAAGTCCAACCAAGCTGTATCCAATTAGCTTGTTATCCTACTCAAGAATATATAGACTTAAAGAGGTCGGAGATAACCCTTCGATAAGATATATATATTGTTTATAAACAAAATTAGAATATCCCAAGCGTAAATATACCCTTTAATTGTATCGAAAAACAATAGCAACAAACAAAAGCAATTTCTTTCTCCGGATTATCGGATTATACAGCTTAAGCCCGCTGTCGGGTTTCGCGTTTCTTTACCAATTGAAACAATCTTTTTATGCCCTGTAAATGGGTGGAAGGGGTATGCGTAATTATGTAACATTATGTAACAGGCAGAAGCAAACCTTGTCTAGACATCTTCATCTGGCTTAAAGACTAAGTTCTAGAGCTTGGAAATTAGCCATTTCAATTATAGCTAGATGCAGGGTATTGCCTAGTCGTTCACATTCGATTAAAGTGCCCTGCTCCTGCTCTTGTTCAACTGGATTACATTCCCTGCTCATTGCAGCTCGTTCGCTAGTCTGTGAAACACAACACAACAATTATTCATTTCGAGTGCTCGTAAAAATGCGCTCAACACTTGGCAAACACAGACAGCGGGCAAATACAAATGACAGTAATTATAAAAATAATAATAATAATAATGAGAGCAATAAATGCAATAATATGCAGCTGACCGAAAGTTTTGCATTAAACAGAACGGAGAGTCATTTAATTGGCCACGCCCACCGCTGTCGGAATGTGCGCCCATGTTTCGATTGTTTGATAAGGCAAAATTGTTTACACTCTGCATAAGGACAATGGGCTATACGGCAATCAAAGAGTCGGACGGGCGGGGCGGTTCGGGGCGGGGCGGGGCGCTACACCTTGCCAGGATATGCTGTGCATTAAAATGAAATTAAATGGATGCGCTGGCAATTTCTGTACTTGTTGTTGGTTGCAACTGTTGTTGTTGATACTGTCATTGTTGCAACAAGCGTTGCTGCTGTTGCATATTTTATGAAAGGCAAACGTGTGATAGACGGCGGGGGAGTGAAGGGCGTCGAGGCGGTGCACTCCGTTTGCTTGTTTGTTTGCATTTTTTGGGGGGCAACCATTTAAATCGCATTTTGCAACGTGGAAGTTACAATCAAATAGGCCGTCTGACAGCGCGTATGCGTTATATCAGCAACAGCCCAACCTGAACAACAACAAATACAACGGCAGTAATAAATCGACAGTAAATCCATATAAAATGAAGCAAGCTTTATATTGTTAGTGTACGCTTTGAGCGATGCAGACATCAATGTAAATACGCACCATGAAAAATATATACATATATTCATTCCATTGAATACTGAACAAATATAACGCTAATCTTCAAGATATATTACATTCACAGTCAATTAATTAATATTACCCGACTTTGAATGTGAATCGTTATAGATTATATATTTAAAAACTCAAGTGTTTACCTATTTTCATTCTCATATTGCATTCTCATTCTTCAACTCTTAAATACCTGTATACATTTGTTTTAAAGTCTTTTCCAGTTCCAGTTCCAGAGTTCCATTCGATTTTACCCATAATGTGCTTAAGCATGTCCAATAATAAACCTTGGAAACTACAAAATATTTTCTGATATGATGTCAACTTTTGACCAAGAATAATTTCCTCAAGACTCAAATATTCTTCTTATTCAAAACTGATCTTACAAGTAAATGCGATCTTTCGCTTTGCATTGAAAACAATTGCAAATTCAACGCACAAATGTAAACGAACTTTCAAGCTTCTTCTAGGAGCTACCGTTATAAATGCATCAGTGTTGCACAACCTTTGTAAAGGGTATATGCAGAGCAAACAATTGCAGTCACTGGCGCTGCCATCTCCCTCTGTTAAAATAGCTTTAACAAGCTGTCTCGCTCGAGCTGAATGGCTTACGTTATCTGTATGCATGTGTGCTTGCGTGTTTGTGTGCGTGTGTGCTTGTGTGCGTGTGTGCTTGTGTGCTTGTGTCGTCTCGTGTGTCTTTGACTCGCTGCCTTGATAATGTGTCATTATATTAAAAGCTTTGCAAATACGCCACCTACCGGGCAGAAGTTGTACTCCCTGGGCAGCTGTGCAGCTCAGCTTGGAAATTTCATTAGCGTTTCAGCATTTGTGCTTTGTTGCTGTTGTTGTTGTTGTTACTGTTGCTGTTGCTGTTGTTGTTGGTGTGTTGCCCATAAAACTAAGATGCCATTGGGAATTAGCTTAACCAGCAAAGCCTGCACTGGCATCTGTGTGCATAGTGTCTGTGTGCGGGCTTCAAGTGCAGCCTCAAAGTAGGCAATTAATTTGTTAATTGCCGTGAATATTGTTAGCCAAATTGATGGCATTTGACATGGTTGAAAGCCAAATTTGTCAAGGCAAACATTCAAGTAAATTGAGTTTTCGCGCGGTCAACAAGCGTAATTAGTTGTTGAATTGAGTTGATTTCGTTTGTCAAGTAGACAGAGAATAAATCGGTTCCGTTAGAGAACAATATATTACGAAAGTAGAGATTAATTCTGATGATTCTTTGTCTAAATGACCAACTAAGAAGAAGCAAACTTGATAACAGAAATTTCTTATATGGAATACCTTGCATAAAGATAGCAAGGAGTAACAATTTAATATAATACCCGAGCAGGGGCTTATGTGATTGTGGTAGGGAATGTTGAGAGCGACCGCAGCCAAGCTCAAAGCCTGACATATTTTCCACTCTTGCGCCTGAAAATTATTCAGCTAGCCAATTAAGCTGCCACCTTTATAACAAGCTGAACGCGCACTAATTGCATTTGATGTGACTAAATACATAAACGCATAAAAATGGTTGCAATTTATATTTATCTACGCACAGCAGGCGGCTGACTAAATAAACAAACTATATAATTTTATACAAATGTAAATATATGCACAAGCGCAGGAATGTGTGTGCATGTGGCATGTGGCAAGCACATACATGGAATGCTTTTCGGTTTTTGAAAGAGTTGTGCGCTTTGTGGCATTTAACCAAATTCATCATACGCCCTGTTGCACAGCTGGCACCTCTCAACGACAGCGACAACAACGAAAACAGTTTTGAATTTTGCATTTGGTGTAAATCAAATCAACAGCGCATGATGCGTGAAGAGGAGGGTGGGAGGGGGAGAGCGGGGCTTTGATAATATGTATACTTTGATGACCATAATAAAAAGATCAAAAATACATCAAAATAGTTTGTCATGGGGACAAACAAAAACACAATACCATAAAAATGATTGCACGGAATCAGCACAAAATAATCCTTTCGAGCTTAGAAACAAAATACGAAAAGGATAATTAATGAGGGGCACCATTTTTAGTTGTTCCTTATTGACCTGCGGTTCAATGCAAGTTTTTGTAAGTGAAAGAGCCTCGATTTATCTTAAGCAACTTTTTTTAAAAGCCACAACAGAATATCACCTGAGATTTTGAGCTTGTTTTCTTACCTTGGGAATTGTCAACTAAACGATATTAGGCATAGTTTTTTGTTGTTTCTCTATCCATATTAAGAGTCTATACTCTGCAGCATTTCCAACTTGGCCAGAAAGCAATTTGTTTTTTTTCGTCCTTCTGCCAATAATCGCCGTTAGCCAAGCATATTTGTTGTGTGTCCTTGCAGTTCATAAATGTCATGTGTACTTCATGAAACACCTGTCATCATCATTATCATCAACTTACCCAAAACATCCGCATTCGTATCCGCATTCACATCCGCATCCGCATCCGCTGGCCTCATCAGCAACATCATTTGCGACCGCCACACGACATGGTTCAGGAGTTTTTTTTTTCCGCTCGTTTAGCATATGTTGAAAATGTTCGCATAATGGTCCCTTAATCCCCGACCCGGATTGCTGAACTGTCCCCCGCTCTTCCGTCTCCCCTCTCCAGTCTGCCGTCCCCTGTCGCCTGTCTCCTGTTGCACTTTTGACCACTCGACGACAGTTTTTGCCACAGGGCTGCTGTCAAATAATATTTATATACTATTCGCATAATGCGCGGATTATTTTCTTAATTGATGCAGATCGGCCTATTATACGAGTATGCGCCCAGCCACCTCCCCCCTCCCCCGCTTAGCCCGCAAGCGCTGTCCTGGTATTTAAAATTAAATTTTTAAAACTTGTTTCGAGTTGTGGTCACACAATTCTATACGCGATTAAAGTTAATTTGACCGCATGTACAATTTTCAACTTTTCGACTTTGACAATTTTTGAGGCCAAACTAAACAGTCGGAGGAGCGAGAGTTTAGGCCCGAAATGCCATCAAGCAGCGGTATTCAGGAATCATTAGGGCTTTTGTTTATTTGACCCTACTCTTGACTGGCCAACAAATAGGTTTTTCGAGAGCTCTAAAATAATCGCAGTCTGCGAGGGACTTTAGTTATTTAATTCATTATTTTGCTAGTACAATTTGTGAAATGAGAAAAAGGCTTTTACGAGTTGGCTTACAAAGAGTTCATTACGCTATTTGAAAATCCAGATAATATTAAGAATATAATGTGATGGATTTTTATTTCATCAAAATGAGATTAGACAAGATTTGATTGCACTCTATGCAAATGAATATTATATTATGCGAGGTGATAGATTTTCCTTTCTTCAAAAGGAGATCTTCAAATGTATGGAACAGGCAGCTTCAGGCATCTTCGACCCTATAAAGTAAATATTTTCTCTCTCCGAATCAATAACCGAGTCAATCAAGACACGTCCTTCTTTCTGCCTGTCTATCTCTCCGTCCGTCTGTTTGTCCGTAACTCTCAGAGAGTTACATAAAGATCTAGGGACTTTACATCTGCAGTTGTAGATCGCTGTCTCTCGAAACAGTCTTAATTAGATAAGATCGATATTTATCGATAAATAGATACTTATCTAGTTAAAACTGTCTCGAGCTGTGAATCTGAACACACGTTTTCTCAGTAGTCTCTCAGCAATTCACTTCATGTTGTGACTAAGAAGTTTCCTGCGCTGATCGTGATTGTGTTTCTCTCATAATCGATCGTGTTTCTCTCACATAACTCTCCTCTCTTCCCCTCTTTGTAGATAAAGAGATTTTTGGAAGACCTTAGCAATTAGTTTATTAAAAATGATAAGCCATTCATGTCGGCAGCGGCGTTGTTTAGAATGCATTTGGAAACAAGTGGATTCCAGAAAGTTGTCTGTTTAGGTGCGTGTCCAGTTGCATTTACAGGATTAAGCACTTAACGGCAATTTCAGGCACGCATTTTAAATTAATTATGCGTTATTTATAAATAAATGAAATGCACACGCAACAAGCGCACAATACACAAAATGATGTGTGTTCCCGAGCGTGAGTGTGCGCGTGTGTGTGCGTGTGTTTGTGTGTGTGCGTGTGTATACACCCAATACACAGACCCAACACGGACGCAGAGCTCCACTTACATTGGAACTGAAGCCACATGAGGATGCAGCCAGAGGATTTGACGCTGAAAACCACAGGACGAACATGTTGCGCTTAAAATACTTTGCTAATTTTTCGCTAATATTTGCCAGGTGGCTGTTGCTGAAGCTCTTTGCTGTTGCCGTTGTTGTTGTTGTTGTTGTTGATGGTCGTTTGGTTTGTCTGCCTGTCGGAAATAACAAATATTTAAACGTATTTAATTAAAACTCACAAATGAAACCGCAACGCGCAATGAGCGCCAAGCTCGCTGCCTCCTCCGAACAACTCCACTTCTCACGTTGGGCTTTCTCCTCCTCTCCGCTCGCTCGCTACCTATGCCGTTTGCATTACATTTTATGCTAGCACACACACACACACACACACATACTCAGCCAGCCACAAGCATACACACACATTCGTACACAAACGTGGCTCAAATTATTGTTTATTTATTTACAGCTACAGTCACGTGTGTATTTGTATTTGCCTATCTCTTTCGCCGTTTGCGTGTGTTTGCTTGTGTGTTGTGTGTGGTGTGCGAGTGTGCGAGTGTGTGGTCTTCTAAAGAGTTTTGGTCTGGTGCTCGGACAATATCGGCTAAAGCGGAACTTTAAGCTGGCCAACACTCTAACTCAGAGCCAAATAAAAATATCAAAAATACATCAAATATTTTTGGAGAGAAGTTTAAAGGCAACCTTTTGTCCAATTAGAAGCTATCTTCTAAAGCTTACACAGTATTCAATTCGTCCAATTATATTTAAATACATATTGAACAAAAATTAATTTAAATTAGCTAAAGCAGCGTGCCTCGTGTTTGGCTGAACCCGTGGTAAGGGCATTGCGAGATTGCGACGCGGAAATTGGGCGTCAAATAGTTTGTTTTGGTATTTCTGGCATTGCATACTTTTAGGCTGGCAATTTTATTATTTGATCTGCTGCGTGCAGCGAATTGCATTGCATACTTACGAGCGCGCATTGTAATTCGATTCGGCCGCACTGGCATTACGCATACGTCACGTTGGTCAAGCGGAAACATTTTAAATTATCGTTCTTCTCTGATCTAGCATCGTGATATATACCTATCAATTACACTTTGTATCTGCTTAAATACTCACGTGTATGTATATTTTCATATGTGCTTCACGACAGTTTGAGATTGGGACGTTTTATAAAGCGCAGTGCAGATAATTGAATATACCCTGTGCACTTGAGTATCCTTTGATTTGTCCCGCTGTAAAGCTAAGCTGCTCTTGCCAGCATACAAGAACAAACAACAGATGCTCTTAATGACAGCGTGTGAAAATTGCATTCATACGCAGATGTGCACACAAAAGTAGATGTAAAAAAGTCAAGTGACAATACACTGCAAGAAACACAGCAACGGCGGTTACTTTGACGCCTCGGCATTTGAAAATCCTTTGAAAATGAATAAATGAGTGCCGTACAATAGGAAAAATGAAAAGCGTGTCTAAAGAAAGATACACAAAACTATTTTATTTTCTCAGTGGCGTTTTGCTGACCGTTTTTCAACATAATACATGGATATTCACATATTGCGCGTGTGTGTGTGTGTGTGTGTGTGTGTGTGTTTTGGCATTATCCTTGCCACTTTCCTCTGGCTTTTCGGCTCGAGTTTGTGTTTTTGACTTGCCTCTGTTATTTACCCAACTGCGTTCACAGAAGTGAGAAAGGGCACAAAGCCAGCTTATTTGCCATTTAACTAAGCGGGTTAGCCAACTATTTGGAGCCAAGTCGGATGCAGCAGCTCCACCCCGTTTAAGACAGTTTTGTTTTTTCTGACATTTATTTCTTTTGATGTATGTGTCGATTTTTTAATTTTTTATCCAATTCACGTACATTACGTCTATCAACATAGAAATACAGTTGAAAAAAATACTAAAATATATGGACAATTTAGAGATTTTACACCACGAATTTTAAATTGGCGAATTGTCCTTCAGCCAATTTCATGGTGAGACCGATCAATAAAAAATGTTTCGCCATTAGCCCGAAATATGCTAAATAACCGAATATCATCCAGACTACATAGGCTATCCAGGTGAACGTCATCAGTTGAAACATTAAAAATATGTTCACCAGAATGCTGAGGCAGGGTATGAACGGCACCAGAGGCACCTTGAATACCGGAAAGTCTGCGCTTTTCGGTTGCACAGAGATGACCAACAAGCAGAGTATCATTAGAAATGCTGTAATTGCCATTTGGATGATGCCGTATAATGTTCTCCAATGCGGAAACTTAAAGTTTGTGCAAAGCAGCACACAGAGCGCCACGTATATCAGCACAAAAACGCGGACAAAGCAATCAGTAAAGGGATTCGATTCCTTTTCACGTGACAGATTGAATAGCTGAAGCAACACCTTCACAAAGCTAACTTTCATCACGTAGTCTACATTGGTTTTATCGTCCTTGTAGTGCATCATTATAACGCCCATGGCGACAATCGTATAGGCCAGCATAACACCAATTGTACCCAGTTCAATTAATTGATCCAGATTTAAAAGCATCGCAATTGTTGCTAGTTAAGTAAAATGTAAAATGCATTAGAAGATGTTTCTCTTTTTCTCAGGCATTGTTAAGATAAAAGGGAAGAATAGCGAGTGTAGATTGTCTTACTAATTGACCCGAAAGATGTCTAGATACATTCCACCCCCGACTGTGGAAAATTGGCGGAAAGCGATTGTAAGAAACTTTCTTCGTTACCAGCCCATTTTCAACGAACTCATTTTCAAAGATCATTTGAGATAATTTATACCACGAAACTTAACTAGGCGGAAACATTGATGCTCGATTTGAAAGGTAACTTGCAGTTCAAAATATTACGGGTAAATTTCAAATGTTCCACGGGCGGAAAATAGGTGAAAATTGAAAGCCTTTTAAGATTGGTAATATGGAAACTTACCTGCGATTATTCCAGCGACAACGGTGCCTATTAGTGGAGTCTGCGTCCATGGATGGATGCGCTCAAAGTAGCTAAACATGAGCCCATCTTGTGCCATCGAGTAAAGGATACGCGGCAGCGGAAACATGGCGCCCAGCAAGGCGGTACAAAGGGCAGTCACGGAGCCAACAGTTACACACCATTTGATTACGTTCATGTTGACATAAGCAAAAGCGTCGGTAAATGGTGCAAAAGGATCGATACGGTAATAGGGCATCATCATGGTCAGGACCACGGCCATACAGAAATAGGCTAAAAAGATTATTAACAGCGAAATCAAAATTGCGAGAGGTATGTCACGCTTCGGATTGATGGCCTCCTCGCCGGTGGAGGCAATGCAATCAAATCCAATGAAGCCATAAAAGCACTTTGCTGCGCCCGCCATCACACCAGCAATGCCGTATGGCATGAATCCACCAGTTCCATGTCCTTCCGGCACTTCGCTAGGGGTACGTTCCCAGTTTACGATGTCAGCTAAGGAGATGGAGTTATTCTTTAAAGTGAATCGAGTGCAAGTACAAAGTCCAGACAAATTTTTACCCTTCGTAGCGCCAGCAACGATGACAATGGTAATGGTTAACAAGTTGAGAATGGTAAAGATGTTGGTAACCCAAGAAGACTCCTTGACACCGATCGCAAGCAGGCAAGTCAGCACCAGAATCATGGTAAAGGACATTAAGTCCAGATAGTTCGACATATACTTGAAATCGAATTTGACTATGGACACCAGAGCTCCCGATATCCTATATTCCGACAACGCATCCACGTAGCTTGTAAGGCCGCGTGCCACAGACGCCGTGCCAACAACATACTCCAGCACCAGATTCCAGCCAATGGTAAAAGCCACAAATTCACCCATGGTCACAAATGAATAGATGTAGGCGCTGCCGGCACGTGGCACGCGGGACGCGAACTCGGCGTAACAGAGACCTGCAAAGAGCGAAGCCACCGCTGCAATGGCAAAGCATATGCCAACCGCTGGGCCCGCTGTAATGCGAGCCACCTGACCAGCCAGCACATAAACGCCCAGTCCCAAGGTGCTGCCCACTCCGAGCGCCGTCAGATCGTGGAGCCTAAGAACACGAGCCAATTTGCGGACATCATTATCGAGGACCTTGCGACGCGACAACTGCGCCCTAAAACTGCGCATTCTAAATGCCTATCGTAAATCTTCAAAAAAATTGTAAAAATATATCAATTATATGAATGTGTGATGAAAAATTCTAAGTGATGAAAAATTTTACTGACAGCCCAAACTGTCGTCTCTTTGACTTGAAGGTCGGAGATTCGTAAAATTTGATCTCGCTAAGTTGCGGAAAGGTAAATTCAGGAGCCTGTGCGGCTAAGGTGTCTGCGCGTCGAATTAGCAAGCGAGAAGACGCCAGTTCAAATTTAGATGCAATTGTCAATGTATGGAATGGAATGTTATGGTTGCTCAAAAGTCCGATATAATCCATGCTAAAGTTAGAAATTGATTAGCTTAGTCCGGATAGATACAGAGTTCCTTGTTCCTCAAAGTTGTAACTCAATTGAAAGCCAATAATTTGCTTGACAGCTTCAAAATATGGTGTTTCGTAGATTCTTCTACTAATCCTGACGAGGCAATTCTCGAAGTCTTGTTGCTGGTCAAGACTCATTTGTTTATACTGCATGAAATCTTAAAGATAAGATAAGCAGAAAGCAAAAACCTCGAGGTCCATGTGGGGTACAGTACATTCATGCTACAACTATTTTTATGCCTGACTTGATAAGATTTATTAGCTACAATCCAATAATCAAAACAGTTTTAGTTCTTGTACATTTCATTTTATTTAACAAGTGATTTTTTGGGCGAAAATTCGTTTCTCTTTGTTTGAACAAATATAAAAACGTGTTCGTTAGGGGCTTGTTGGGGGAGGGCATTAACTTATCAGCTAAATAACTTAAATACAGAACTAGCTTAGGATTGTACAATTGCATAAAAATCTATGACAATATTAATATTACGATGCAAATTGCATTTACATAACGGCAACAAGAATTGTGACAAATATATATAAATATATGCGAACATTATAAATCTATATACATATATATTTACAAATATCACAACAATATGGGGGCATTATGTACAGATATGAAAGGCAGGCAAAGTTCACACAAAAAAAAAGAAAATAAAAGGAAAATCATAAATGAGTCTTTAAAATAAAAATCGAAAATAATATTAAAAGCCTGCATCAAGCGGCCTTTAGGAAGTCGTGTGTGTCTAAATTTCTGGCGCATAAAAATAACAAATCCCTCGTCGAACGCAGCAGGAGCTGCTGCCCGTTCGTCCAAGGAGAATCATTTAATTTTTATGCGCAATCTATTCATCTCTCTCACAAACACATGCAAGCTAAACCCAGAGTATAAATGGAGCTACTAGCAAGATAAGTGGGGGGGGTGGTGTGCTACGGGGCGAAAATCGTTCTCAGCTAACTTTAAATTTCTTAAGCTGGCTTCACACATGCCAACAAAATGTCTATTTACAATCTTAAAGGAGCCTGATTAACGGAATTCGACTAATGTAAAAAAGGATGAAAGAAAGTAAGAAAGAAAATTCTATCGGCTCCGTTATTAGTCTGGTGTGAAGACAGCTTAAATCTACAAGGCAACTTATAATACTTGTTTGAGTCTCCGGCAGCCGACTTAGAGTTTTTCGGAGTACTCATAGGGGGGCGGCTGGACGGCCTTGATGCCGTTTTCAACCTTCCAGTCCGGCTCGAAGGCGCGATTCTCATGCTGTTCCAAATGTTCCGGATTCTGCATGGCATTGGCGGCCACCTCGGCGTGATTGCGATTGCGTGTGATCTGTGTGGACTTGCGAATGCCGTACGAGAAGTAAATGCAATAGCCGATCGCAATCCAGATAAGGAAACGTATCCAGGTGAACAAATCCAGCTGGAACATCAGGTACAAGTTGACGAACACGCTCAGGCAGGGCACAAACGGCACCAGTGGCACCTTAAAGGTCAACTCTATGGTGGACACCGGCTGCAAGCCAATCACAATGCATATACAGATGAGCAGCAGGCCGACAACACTGAGGGCGACAATGCCGCCGGTTGCCTGCAGTTCGAAGACCTTCATGAAGATGCACCAAATGATGGCGAAGATGGCAAACACTACAATGCCCACTTTGGTTATGGCCGAGGTCATTGTGTTTGGCTCCTTGAAAGAGTTGCAGAACAGCTGACGGCAGACATTCGGGGCACGTACCGAGACCAATTTGGTCATCTGCTCATCCTGATAGCGCAGCACCAGCACACAAATGGCCACAATCGTATAGGCGAGCAGTGTGCCAATGGACATCATGTCCACCAATTGATCCAAGTTGAATAACATGGCCATAACCGCCGCAAATATGCCCGACACTATTGTGGCCAACAGCGGCGTCTTTGTATATGGATGAACGTTGGCCAGACGCTTGAACAGAATACCGTCGTTGCCCATGGCATAGAGTATACGTGGCAGCGGGAACATGGCGCCCAACAGGCTGGTGCATAGCGCAAACACAGCTCCGATCGTCACAATCCATTTGATCGTGTACCACTCGACCGAATCGAAGGCTTTCGGGAATGGCGCCTCCGGATCCTGCAGATAATACGGCAGCATCATTGTCAGCACTGTGGACACACCAAAGTAGGCCAGAAAGATTATGATCAGCGATACCACAATGGCCAATGGTATATTCCTCTTGGGATTGATGGCCTCCTCGCCGGTGGTGGCAATGCAATCGAAACCCACAAAGCCATAGAAGCATTTGGCGGCACCTGCCATCACGCCAGCAATGCCGAAGGGCATGAAGCCGCCGGTGCCAGCCCAATCGGGCACGTCGCTGGCTGGAATGCGCCAGTTGTCCGGATTGGCTGTGAATGAGAGGGGCAGTGATCAATATAAAGGTATTCTAGACAGTCAAAGTGTTACTCACCGTTCATGCCACCAGCAACCAGCACAATGCCAATGGTCACCAGATTAACGGTTGTAAATATATTGTTCAAGAAACTGGACTCCTTAGCGCCGAAGGCCAGCAGGGCGGCCAGCAGCAGGACCATACCGAAGGACAAGAAGTCCGGATAGTCGCCCAGAAAGCTCACCTTGATGGGCATTGTAGCGTTTAGCGCCTTGGACATGTTGTTATCGATCAACGAGTCAAAGTAACCGCTCAGGCCACGTGCCACCGAAGCTGTGCCAATCACATACTCCAGTATCAGGTTCCAGCCAATGGTGAAGGCTACAAACTCGCCAATGGTCACATAACTGTACACATAGGCGCTGCCCGCCTTGGGCACACGTGCCGCAAACTCTGCATAGCAAATGCCCGCAAATGCCGAGGCGATGGCAGCTATCAGAAAGGATATGGTCACCGCTGGGCCGGCTATATTGTAGGCCACCTGGCCGGCCAGCACATAGACGCCCAGGCCCAATGTGCTGCCCACTCCGAGCGCCGTCAGATCAAAAAGATTGAGCACACGGGCCAGCTTTGATTCGCTCTCATGCACATCGTCCGTTTTACGACGGGTTAGGGCTTTCCATAAGTTAAACATGACTGCAAATTAAAAGTAGTTATATTTTATTATACAATTTCTCTTCTAATTATTATAAAGTATTTACTCAATTTCTATATATTATTTAAACATATTTTGATTATGAATATCAAGTAAAAACTATTTGTAAATGCGCCCTTCTATGCAATTCTCACGAATTCAAATGTAATTCTTACTCTAACGCACTCTTTATTTCATTTGTTGTTTCAGTGAAGTGTTTTTAGAATAGACTGTCTCTCTCTCTCTCTCTCTTTGTCTATCTCTCTTATATGGCTCTGCATTCTTTGGTAAGTGTATATACAAACATATTCAACTATATATATTTATATAGACATGCCCACGGCACATCTTCAAACTTAATATGTATTTGATTTCACTTGCATTGGAAAAAATATACATTCTATATTACTCAACAATTTATGTGCGACACAACTAGTTCATGGGCTTAAAAATTTTTTATGCCCAAGTCTTTTAAAGTTGGAAAAGTACTACATAATTTCTTCATTTGAGAAACATTTGAATCGTGTGGAATATTTTCATTTGTGCACATAATGCCGCATTACTTGATATGCTTTATAAAGATATGAAACGAACTGATCGCTTAGACATTGTCCAGGTCATGTTTATCTTATCTTATCCACCAGAGCCCTCAATATCTGTCGATAAGCCACAGGCGGCAATTGTGACGCTCGAGCTCAAGCTTTTCCATTTCGCAACAAGTTAATTTAATAGGCCAACTGAACGCGATTTGTCATACCAAAACACAACACACAATAACAACATTTTATACGACAGACACAACAACGCATTAGACGCAGCAATTAAGTAAATCGCAAATTGAAAGCTAGTTCGAGTTTTATAGATCCACGCGAATCAAGTCTATTAGAACATTCAAGCAATACATACATGCACATATACATATATATTTTGTTTTGCAATTGAAATTTGTGATTAGTTAAACGTTTGCAAAAGGGGACTGCACTTTTTGCTGGTTATTTGATAGACATTAGAGTAACAATTGTTGCAATTTACAAAAGTCATTAGCACTCTGCACAGATATATATATATACATGTAATATACATATCCGTATGTATATACTTAAACACATATACATAAATGAGATATAAACAAATTAAAACATTTAACCTTAAACGATTTCGAATCAAAATACTCCCATTCCTTTCAACAAACAAGGGGTATATATTTATATACCTATTCTCTCTCTATATGATACAGTTTCTATATGATCAATTGGAAGAATACGAATGAAAGCTTTTTCTAAGCTTAAGTCAGAATACATGGTTCTTATTCCAAATTAAATGAAAGCGAGTTGTAAAATTGGTTTCAAAGAATTTTTTAAGACTTTGCTTAAGCAAGCTGTTGATAGGCCTACCAGAAGGCAAAATGCTTTCTGATTGTCAAAATTCCAAATCAGATTCTCTTGCTTTATGAATCCATCCACAATCTGCAGAGCCTTAATATTGATTCTTAAACGCCATATAATTGATGGCATTATCGCTATCTATCGCAGACTACAGCTGAACATTTGCTATCCAGACTAATAAATTGATATCAAATTTGTTAGATATAGCTGGCATTATTATATTGGGTCGGCTACGCCTACGACATGGGCGATACTTCAGACACTTTGATAGCGCACAATAATCCAATGTCAATAATTCCGGGAACTAAGTAAAGCACGCGCCCCACAAAGCCTATCTAATCTTTATTTTATTTTCTATTCTTGTTTTTTGTTGTTGTTTTTTGTGCGGATCAGTAAACCATAGCATTTGGTTTTAACACTTGAATTTGATGTAATTACAAGTGAATTTTGGATTTATTTATGGAATCGAGCGCTGCCATAAAACTGTCGAAAAGTCAAAGTCAATATCGTGTACCATTCATTTATTTCGTTCGTTTTTATTGCCGTTAATCTGGCTTTTGTTCATGGACACAACTGATAAGTAACCAATAACAACAACGTATTCCATTGTGAATCCATGTTGTGCAGAGACCAAATATGGCAAACCCGTTTCCGCATCTAATATTGGATGATGCATCTGCCTAATGAGCTAATGAGCGCATCTACCATTCATTTCCCACGTAACTCAGTGCGAAGGTCACTTATTTTGTGGGTCAAATTTGAATCGCTTTATAGACTCTGGCTGGGCATACAAATTAGGACAGATCGAGTCGTTATATGTTATAGCCATGTTTTGTTGCATCCGTTTAATTAATGCTAAGCACGTGCCATACAAGGGCAAGACCATAACAGGCGCTATGTTCAACTGTCTATATGTAGGTATATATGTATACATATATATATATGTATAGGTAATATCAGCTGCTTGAGGAAGCATAAAGTATAATTGACATTGCAGAGCATATCGAATTTTAAGAGATCTTGTTGAAATGATTAATCCTTTCCGTCTCGTATGATTTACTGTAGTTATACACTTAATTTGCCAGCGAGTATTTATGATTCGCCTTGAAAAACTCAAGTATTGTCTAGTTAAAACGAAATATATGAAAGTCGTATGCATTCAAAAGTACTTTCACTTCAACTCTAATCGAACCGAGATAACTTTTGTACTTGATCTCAAGTGCGTTGATAACTCGCCAAATGAAAACACGGTTAAAGTTCGTATTAGAATATTGTACATGATCTCATAATCGACATTGGCTAGATCCATGAATCCCGATCTATTGGGTCAAGAACTAAAAGAAAAACTAGTTTCTCAGTAAATAAAAACTATAAAGTTGTTTATGGATTGGCTTTGAGCATGCGGCTCTTGCATGTTCAGTTCTTTCGAGTTTCTTGTTCCTTTTCCTATAATATATATTCTTTTATCATTATATTATATTATTTTTTTCAATTGTTCTTGTGATAAAAGCTCGCGTTTAACTTTAGCAACCTTTGCGGTTTGTAAATTGCACAATTTTATCAGCGGCTGTAAACTTTTATAGATAATGTTTTTAGATACGCGAGAAACTTTTGCATTCTATTTGTTTAAACATTAAAGTGAATTTCTTCAATTGGACAAGAAATTGACTGAAAATTACGATTTATTTTCTAATATTAACTAGCACACACACACACATGCACACACTTATTAACTAGTCCTTTGATTGTTGCAATTATTTTGCTGCGTTTTGTTAAAGTCCTTTATACTTATTTTATTTGTTGAGCATTTGTGAATATTCACATACTTGTTAAGGCTTTTAGCTTTTTTACTTTTTAGGCTTGAAAAAATATCACTTTAGGCACAAATAGTGTTTTTTTTTTGTCGATCAAACAAAACTTCAGACTCAACTAAATTTTAACGACCGCGCGCGACGCGCTCCAAAGTCATTCTGATCGTGCGGCGTTGGCGTTGGAACGCTTAAAGCCTTGCCCTGGCTGCCGGCCAGTAATAATAATAACAACAACAACAGCAACGGCAGCAACAATAATTTGTTAACAACTTTTTCTTAACGAAAGCGAACAGACGACGACGACGACAACGACGACGACAACGTCGACGTCGACAGCGACAGCGACGGCGACAGCGACAGCGACAGCGTCTGATTGTTGCAGTATTTTCCATCCAGCTCTGGATTTCCGGTTAAAACCGATTTGTGGCGAATTTGGCCAAGATTAGTTGTTGGTTTGGTCTTGTATCAATTTGTTGAACCCTGCCAGCCAGAGATAAGTTAAACAGAACGACCTTTGACGTCACAGGTGATTAGCTTTACAGGGTATATTGCGTGAGGATATGAAGTGGAGTAGGGCGTATTAGTTAGTAAACGAAGAACTGCTAATTTACTGCTCAGTATTAAGTTAAATAGTCAATTTATTTGTTATTAAATATCACATTTTGTGTTTTCTAATCGTTTATCGCGTTAATTTAAATATTATTAAATAATCTTTAGTAATAAGCCCAGGGTATCTGTCAGTTGTGCTTGTTATGTGTTTAGCCTATCTTTGATCTTATATGCCTTGGGTATCGCACAATTAGATTCCTTATATGTTTATGCAATCTTATATCATCTTAGGGTATCTCAGAGTTGGGCTTGTATGTGTTTATGCTATCTTAGATCAAATAAGCCTAGAGTATCTCAGAGTTAAGCTGGTTGTTTATGCTATCTTAGATCACATATGCCTAGGGTATCCAACAGTTGAGTTGGCTATGTGCTTATGGTATCTTAGATCATATATGCCTAGGGTATCTAACGGTCGGGCTGGTTGTGCGTTAATGGCATTCGATGTCGTATGGTGCTCGTGCCATTGATAAGTCGCACGACTATGGTTCGCATATCGGAAAAACGTTGACAGCTTGTTAAACACATTTACTGACCACTCGCCCGCTTGTAAACGAGCTTATGGCTCTTTCTTAATGATAAGCGCCGAAAACATTCAGACACGTCCGTCCCCCAGCACGAGCCCAACAAATCCCAAACCCTTGACTCTGCAAATCACGAACAAACAACAATGTGAACCAAAAAACACGTAAACTCACAGAATGCGTCCAGGTTGTAATGATGACGACTTAAACTGTAAAACTGTAAACTGTAGTTATAAGCGCCTAGGAATTAACCTTGGCACAGTTACGTTTCGGATCGACAGAGTGGGTGGTGGGTGGTGGGTGGTAGATCATGCATATTGATTTTAGAAACAGCTGGAATAATAGTTGTTGAGAAACTGTTCAATAACGGTGTTTAACAACGGTTATAGATTACTTTTATTACTGCCGAAGAAACACTTAAAGTCTATAACTAAATTGTAAATCAAGTTCTTCGACTATCCCAAGTTGTTTTTAACTTTTGAAATTGAGCTCAAAGTAAATAGGATCTTTTAAAAAGTGTATTTTAATCATTTTTATATATAGAAACGGGAGAAGTTTCAACTATTCTCATAACAAGCCAGATCGGCTATCTTCGGCAAGCTGACAAAGAACGATTTCCAAACAATTGTTATTGGTTCTAGACAATGAAGTAGTTCGATTTGATGCGAACTTGCAGATATACTGGGAGAATAGTAAAGCTGAGTTTCGTGAATATATGAATATATCGTGAATATATGTTGAAGAACAGAAGAATTATCTATACGAGAACTCGCATTTCGACAGATTACATAGATAACATAGCTATAACAAGATTTTGCATAGTGAAAGATATGGCTATATCAACTCGACTGTTGATACGGATCAAGAATATATACACTTGATGGGGTCGGAGATGACTCCGTTTAAGCGTTACACATTTGGTGACAAAGTTATAATACCCTCGAAACTCCTAAGTTTAATCTTGAGTGCAGTGAATATCAACAGTGGGTAGATTGGTAGATCTTATGACACAAACCATGAAGTCGCTTTTTGCATAGATCGACGCCTTTGCATGCTGAATAACAAGATTTCCAACGAGCCCAGTAATTTTCCATTACCCACTAGACTCTATGGCGAAATTGCCAGCAAACAAACCAAAAAAATGAAACAACAACCAGTCAACATCAACATTAACTTGACCAACAGATGGCTCAAAATAGACTCCAAAGTTCAGAGCCAGGCCTCGAGCAAGATCAATGACTTGACGCATTTAACTATTTTTGTGTATGTTCAAAAAACTTCTCGAATGTGGAGCTGTAAATGGAATACAGCCAAAGCTAGAAACACAAATGAGCAGCTAGACGACAAGAATTGTAAAGCAAATCACGCCGCAAATAAGTCGATTTCCAAAGCGAGTTTCTTGGCCCATGGATGGATCGACATGCAACGGGCCCAGTTAACGAGCAATGACATCAAATGAAATCGAGAAGCCCGCAGAGTAAAGCAGCCCAAACTCTAGTCAACCGCATTTATAGCGCAATCAGTATTTAAAATTTTTATTAGAGCTACATTACGGATTCAATTCACAGTGCGATGAGATCTTTTGACGTCATCAGCGCACACAGGTGAGACATTAAGTAAGCCAGGGACGTCACAGACACAATTTACCTTCCCTATTAGGCATATCGAATTGATCTGCTAATTGAATTGCGCCCAATTAATTTATTTCCCTCAATTACTTGCAAATATTTACACTATTTATTGTCAACTTTTTATATCTGACAATTATTTGCTTTGGCTTTCCGCAAATATTTTGACACCTTTACAAGGTGCCGTCGGGTCTCCATTGTCGTTTCGCACAACTCTCACATACCTTAGATACATTTATCTGCAGAAACATTCACTGAATACAACTGAATACATTTGACAACTATTGATATCATATCTTTTATATACATCTAATTTATGGATCGCAGTTGCATATATTTTTCTTTTTGATAGCATGATTTACCCAACGTATTGATTTATACACTTCAACCATAAAATGGATAAAAGTGAAACACTTTTTGGTTATATGATTTCTAGTGAAAAGTACCCTAATTTACGATTTCGATTTGTTTGCTGGAAATCTCCACTCAAACGTCCATTTAGCCCGGACGTCAGCAGGATTTACTGATTCGATACAAACTTCACTATACAAATAACTATATTATTTCATAATGCGCTCTAAAACTTATGATTAGGTAATAAACTAATCAGCTAATTCAGGTATATGCACAACCTAATTAATTCTGATTCTGAACACAAAGGACTTGTTTGAGAGTTCGTAGATAATCAAGCACCTTAAACATTCGCATAATGTATCCGTTTCCTCCTTTACTCGATATGTACACAGCTCTCTCTTCACTTTCTAAGTTTAAGCTTTAGTATAAAAAGATCGTACCTGAAATTCTAACTAACACATTAGTTAATTTATAATCCCCCAATTTAGAAATGTTTTCGAAGAATAAGAATTCTCCTGCTATAAATGCATAAATTATATGACTTCCTGTATGCATAATATGTGCTTCATCCGGCCAGACATCTTGAGTATAAAAAGTTTTGAGTGTCGAAACTTCAAAGTCTAGGGTAACACGCGTTGGGCAAGTGCCTCTCCAGGCAAAGACGTAACATAGTATTGAATTCTATACTATTCGATAATAATGATTGCAATCTTCATCTCATTATATTATTGAATATATATATGCTATATCTCTTAAGTATACCAATATACCATAGACTATTACACATAGACCAGTAAAACTATCTCTGATAAGAAGACACAGAAATATCGATCTCTTATATGTTTTACTTAGCTCTTATACATTGCTGATCAGCAATGAAACTTTTGCGAATCTTCTACGTTCAAGATTTTAAGATTAGCTTTTCTTATAAAAGCTTTACTTCTAAAAAATCTACCAAATCTACATGGGTTAAGGCTCAATCTTCAAGTTATGTAGTTATATATTTTCGTTAGTTATTTTATAATCCCCCTAATAAATAGCTATCGTAAAAATTTCCAATTTAGAAAGTTTTTTGTTTTACTTTTTGGCACCATAAGAATTCTTTTGCGATAAATGTATAAAGTATATGACTTCCCAAATGCGTAATTGGTGCTTTTGGTGCTTCATCTGGCCAGACATCTTGAGTATAAAACGACAGAGTCAGAACCCCTAAGTCTAGGGAAACACGCGTTTGGCAAGTGCAAAGTCGGCCTCTCGGCTATAAAAGTTGATTCCCTTTATAGCCATTGCAATAAAAGTAGGCACCATTCATCTATGAAGCATTTGCCAGACTTTCAGATAAGAGATAATTGCACATTATGACGATTTCACCTGAGGCGAACATAATTTCCATGTTGACTTGATAACAGATTCGTTTTTAGCAGTTGGTCTGTTTTCTTTTTTCGGGTTTTTTTCGTACATTATCTTGAAGTCAACCCGTGCCCTGGACTTATCTGGGCATGAGTATGTCTGTGTTTATAATTGGAATGTAAAGTCATTTGCAAAGGTCTTGTTTAGATAAAGACTGAAGTACTTTCTTTCCGTAGCGGTGTCACAATGTATTTTTGAGAGGGGCGCTTCAGGTACTATAAGTACCGTTAACTTTACAACATTTTAACCAATCGAAATGCTAGAATACCTTTGCCAGTTATCGGGTACTCCTTGTATATCATACCCTACCCCCATCTGTCTACGCCACTGCGGCATATATAATTTATGATCTACTCTATGTACGCGTTTTCTGGCAAATATTTACAGACTTTAAGGCACGAGCGACTCGTGATGTGAGTTCACAATCGCTAACTTGCATAGCATATAGTTCAGGTGATTACAGTTATTGCGGGGGGTTTTATTTTGAGCCATTAATAATGCTATTTAAGGTTGCATTACGATAAGAATACAAAAAGGTTACACACAAACAAGCCACATACATACATACATATATATGTATATAGATCATTCTATCCTATTGTCATACTTAGTATACCAAGCTCATCCAACGGAATCATTGTTTCGAAATTGTCTACTACGGCTAGAGGAGAATTTCAAGTTCAGGAGCTCACATTGGATATATAGCAGAGTTCTACTGATTAACGAGATTGAGGGATCTACTTCCATGCTAATATATGGATATACTAGTGTTATCTTATACTTAATTAGTAATTAATTAGTAAAATAATCCAGCAAATTTCATCATATTCTTGTATATAAGCTTTTCCTCTAACTATATTCTCTTTTATCCTCTCCTCTAACCATATGGATATAGAGACTTTATTCCTCTCTTATAAAAGTGAACAGAGTATAATAACCAGAAGGTTTATATAAATCGTAGGATACTATTGGCACTTAGCTGTCATGAAGATCTCTTATACATTAAACTTTGCTCTTATACACTGTTGAGCGTCTGCAATGAAAGGCTGTTCAGACTAATGTTACTTAGTCTTCTTACACGCTATATATTCAATATTTCACAAACTTAAGCTTCTCTCTCATGTAACTTATATTGCACTCTTATAAAGAGTATATAAGAGTGTGTGATTTCATTAATGCAACTCCGCTAAGGTACGCTCCTCCAATACCTAGTACTTACACACATAAAGCCTTTTTCAAGTTTGGAATGCAACTTTGCTATCTCTAGACCTATTATCTTTGCAGTCAGCCTGTAATTGCGAATTGTTTAGTGAAGTCTTGTGAAATTCAAGACCCACAATGTAATTTGCTAAAGTAGCCGAGTAAAGGCACTGAACTCGAGCTCAGGAGCCCTCTGATACAAATAGTACAATAAAAATATATATATATATATACTTTTAGGTTATTTTTTGAAAAGTTTGAGTTTAGTTGAAGAGTCGAGTAACAAATATTGTTTATAATTTGCCATTAAAAACGACGAAATTGAAAAGAACGGCCCGGCCCGCCTGTTAGATGGAAGATTTGTTGTTCATCTATGGAGAAAAGCCTGGGAGTTGCGGTCTGTTCGGGTATTTACAACAATGGCTTGTGTTTTAATGCGGCTTGTTGAGTGCTCAGCGTTGCTTGAAAATTGTTTGTGACTTTGAAGCACCGTATGCGGTGTTTTTTTTTAATTCAGTAGGGGTAGAAGGGTTGGAGTTGACGGAGTTGACGGTACCTATGAATGGCTGAACCGTTCTTGACGTTTGCATGCCGGCTGCGAAAAAGTCAAAGCCAGTTGCAAGGGTTATTCAAGCGGGCTAATTACAAGAACATGTTCATAAGCTGGAAAGAAACAAAAAGCCAGCTACCAGCCAAGTCAAATAAGTCTTGTAACTCTTCGAAGAGTGTACAAGAAGCAGAAGTTGAAGAAGAATGAGAATCTTATGCCTGTTCCTCTGATATTTCCTACTCGAACTGTTATAGTTTTTCAATTGATTGTCTTTTACTATTTGTATGAATTGCTCAAAGTTGTAAATTCCTAAATGTGCTTTAATATTTATAGCTAAATGTTTACATAGTTACTTAATAGTAAGTCATTCGCACAGCAAGTCCATCCATATAGCTTTAAAGCTTTTCGACTTGTTTATCTGCATTAACAATGTAAGGCAGACAATTTTGTAAGACTTTTTACTGCCTTATAATGATAATAAAGAGCTGTCACGTGTGTTTGCACTTGATAAGAATTGCCATTATATTGTTTCCCACGGCCGAGCTTCGATAGGACTAATTTGTATTATCAGATGTCAAATTAAACGATATATATTCATGTCTTTGGGTATTTCCCCTAATTGACATTAGAACGTTTTATGGTCTTTAACCGATGGAAATGAGTTGTTTTTTCAACTTTCAAGAAGTGTGCTTTAGATAAGCATCGAAAGCTTAAGTATTTATGAAAAAATAACAAAAAAAGCCTTTAAAAATCATATTTAATCATGTGCCGATAATTTAATAGATTATTTTTAATCAGTGATATTGAGAATTTGGCACCTGCTTAAGAACTTGTTGCCAGGGGGCCTTTCAATCAAAAATTCCTTGTAATACAATCGGCCAGAAGTGTGGCCAGAAATGAAATAGCAAAACCCAGAGACCTTGAATCATAAATTACTTTCAACAATGTATAGAACTTAAGTGGTATTTAGAATTATGATGGCTCAAATCATTTATTCATCATTGCAAGTGGTTTTCGTTTCCATTCTAATTTAACGCCCTTATCATTTGGCGAGACTTAAAGAGCCCGTCGATCGGTAAGCAATTGGAGAGATCAATTCGCAGCTCTGATGCACAAATGAGTCGAGATTTGCAATAACATGGACAAAGAACTGAAAGCTACCCAAGAGAACTTTTTAAAACTATATTTCCGGCAGCAGAAATAATATGCAATGTTCCCAAACGTAGAATAGAGACCGCAAATGATGTCATTTATGTTCTAAAATCTTGCTAGGTTTATATTTTAATAAAGATAAAGGAAAGAGAGAGAGAAAGTGGTTGCCAAGCAAAAACGAAAAGGGAGATGAAGATCTAAAGCTAGCTATAAAGCTATGAGAAACAAAAGGAAGTAGAACAAGTAAGTCGGGAGCTCCAGACTAGGGGATACCCTGCACCCTCTGCTTCCAACTCCAAATGCGGATATATATACTATTCGAGAAGCTAAATAGTTTGCTGGCTCTAGCTCGTATTATTTACCAAAATGGATCAAAAAACAGGATGTCGATATCGATTCTTATCGATTGCTTGGAAACGGAGAAAGTTATCGATTATCGGAAACAAACTCGAACTGCGTAGGCACTTTCAAGTCTCTAGCTCTTATAGGTTCTGAGATCCTTACGTTCAAACATACGGACGGACGGACAGATGGGCGGACGGACGGACAGACGGACGGACGGACAGACGGACGGACAGATGGGCGGACGGACGGACAGACGGACGGACGGACGGACGGACGGACGGACGGACGGACGGACAGACGGACGGACGGACGGACGGACGGACGGACGGACAGACGGACGGACGGACGGACGGACAGACGGACGGACGGACGGACGGACGGACAGACGGACGGACGGACGGACAGACGGACATGGCTAGATCGACTCGGCTGTTGATGCTGATCAAGAATATATATACCATATGGAGTCGGAGATGCTTCCTTCTGCCTGTTACACACATTTACATTTTGCACAAAAACTCAATACCCCTTTAACCCGTTTTTGATGGGCTTAAGGTATAAAAAGTACATATATAAAACTGGCGCAGATTTAAAGTTTCAGATATTGTCAAAATTGTTTCATTCGAAGCTTATTTAAATTTTGCAATTTACCTATTTTCGTTTGCGCCTCCTTTGTTTTATTTTTTAGTTTAATGAATGTTTTTAAGATAATGTTTTTTTTATTGTTTATTCGTTCACGTAAAACACAACAACATTCAACGCAATGCACTCGACGATAACTTTGCATGAAATATATTACAAAATTGTTATGCACTTTTATTTTATACTTAAAAAAACCAACATTAAAAAGTCAAGACTTGTGAAGTGACAAACTGGAAAAATATATTGTATATAAAAAAAATTAAAAACAAAAAACGGAAAACAAGTGCGACGCTTGTTTACTTAATTTATTCAACATACACGTTTTTTTATAACTTTTGCATACTCGCACATTCGCACTTTTTACAACGTTTCTTGTGCGAAACAAAAACACGGGCAAGGCAGAAGAGAAATTAAGTTAAGTTAAATTAAATATTTCCAAAATACAAACTGAGCAAACAGCAATCGTCGAAAAGCGAATGATGTTAATGAGGCGGATGGCAATACAGAGACAAACATAACGCTTAAAAGCCGAAAGAAGAAACGAGAACAAGCACAAAACGGAATACATTAACAACTATGTGTTTTAAGGTAGATCGCAGCGATACACTGTAATCAATGCGAAAAAAGGTATATTAGTTCTATGCAGATAAAGCTTACAAGTCTTAACGTTATTCTTCTCTGCTCTGAGCTTAAATATAAAAGCGAAAACAAAGTGGGAAATGTAAGGAAGAGAGGGAGAGATGAAAATTACGCCAAATTGCCGAAAACAGTATAAAGAAACCAGAATAAATCAGAAAACGTTAACAACAATGCGTTTTAGCGTAGATCGCAGCGATACTCTGTAATCAAAGCGACAAAACGTATATTAGTTCTAGACAGATTTAGTTTACAAATCTTAACTGTATTCTTACTGCTCTGAGCTTAAATATAAAAGCGAAAACAAAGTGGGAAATGTAAGGAAGATGAAGAGATACGTTAAACTGCCGAAAAGAGTAAAAAAGAAACCAGAATAAATCAGAAAACGTTAACAACTATGTGTTTTAGAGTAGATCGCAGCGATACTCTGTAATCAATGCGAAAGCCGAAAAGAGTCAAAGTAAATATGACTAAAATTGTATAGCAAATTGTTGCGATACTCTCTAATCAAGGCGATAAAGGCATATTAGTCTCATGCAGATTAATTATACTTATCTCCACATTTCCTGATCTATGCTTAAATATTAAAGTTTAAACAAAATTGAAAAAACAAGCTAGATTATGGAAAAACAAGCCAGATTATGGAAAAACAAGCCAGATTAAGAAAACAATTAAGAACGAACAAAATACATATATATGTACAATATTCACATACAAAATATACATAACTATTTATTATTATTAAATTATTAATTTATTAGATTACCTTCACGTGTGTTAAAAACCTAATAAGTACATGAGACCTTCATGCTAATAATGCAATCAGTTCAAGCTCTATAATCTCTTTAAGCTTACAGGGTATTTCATGCTTATGAACCTAGTTAGTTGCTTATTATTATCAGAGTTGCCAGATCATCGCAAATTTTATATTTAGCTTTTAAATCTGCCCACCTTGTAAAGTCAAACTATACTTCTTCTTCTTCTCGTGAGCTACGTTAAGCCTATAAATACACGTAAAATCAAAGTGAGATAACTAATTTTATTTCTAAACTGCATTCCCGCGCTAAAACAACGTGATTAAATGCTGGGAACATATTACAAGGAAAAAACGCAGTTATTGACTCATAAATTGCTACAAAGAATATGTGGATTAGATAAGTGAATTCCCAGAAATATTATTACCAACAACTACTCTATAGCCAAATCGTGACCCAAGCCCAACTATATGTATGTACATATAAGTTTAATGAATAATGCGCACACTTAAAGCTCATCTCTTATTATATCTATTCTCAGATCAAGTTGATTCAAAGTGGCTTGCATTTAGTAATTTTAATTTGAAAATTAATTCATGGGAGTTTCAACTGATGTGCCACAAAATGCGCTTACCCTGGAAACTTGAGGTAGTCGTGCTTCAAGGTAAACAACTTAAGGTTATCACGTGTACAACAGCTGCCGTGTAAAACCAAGCTTAGTCTAGCTACATCAATTGTAAGTTTTGAGTTTAAAGAGCTGTTTTTGTTATTTCAGAGTCCGCTCGACTTGGAAATAAAGTCGATGAAGAGATGTGGAAAAGCTAATGGGCTATGCCTACTCCTTCAATATGAAGCTATCTGTCAAAAGTGCAGCTGTATTGTGAAACCATTAAACCCATGCATAAAAAGGGTATATTGGTTTTGTGCAAATGTTTGTAACAGACAGTAGAAAGCATATTTGAGCCCATAGAGGGTCTTGGTCAGCTTCAATAGCCGACTCGTTCTAGACTTGTCCTGCGGACTGTCTGTCTTTCCATTCGTATGTGTTTTTGATAATCCGTTTCTAATGTGACCTGTATCTATTAGAATAGTATATAGACATCAACTATCTTTTACTTTATGTGATCCGATATCTTACAACTTTGACTAGTATATCTGGCATAACAAGCATACAGGGTAAACAAAGTATGATGAACTTTGTTGCAGCTTTGTTTTCACACGTTTTGCTCTTTTGCAATTGACCAAAGGGCAATTGAAAATAAGTGGGCTTGTATGTAAAATGAATTAAGCAAATGCATTCACTATAGCTAACCAAATAAAACTGAATTTACGACATTAATTGCCAATTTCTAGAGGGGCCACGGGCCAAATGTTCGATGGGGTCTATCGTTGGGGATTATCAATTCAAATTTAACCGGAAATTATTTGCCGTCTGTTTTGCTGTTTTGCTTTGATAAATGGAAAACAAAAGCAATTCCTCGACCATTTTTGTGGTATTTCTTTTGTCCAAAAAAAACAACAAAAAAAACGAAATAATGTTTATTAATAACATGCCATGCATAACAAAATAAACATTCAAAGCACAAACATGGTTAAAAAACGATACAAATTAAAAAGAGATAACAAAGAGAACTTTAATTGATAGATGCGGCCATAAAAAGGCATCTAATTAAGTTATTTTAATGAACAGGATTATTTTAAGAGTATTACTACTTCGAATACCCTAGAAACTAGAGTAGATATTGGGTATGCTCGTCCAGAAACAAGAGCAGCTATAGGGTATGCAAAGCTATAGGCTATGCTTAGCAAAAAGCTACAGCAGCTATAGGGTAAGCTTGGCCAGAAACAAGAGTAGCTATAGGGTATGCTAAGCTATAGGCTATGCTTAGTATAGAATAGCTACAGGGTATGCTCGCCCAGAAACAAGAGTTGCTATAGGGTATGCTGACCTATAGAGTATGCTTAGCAAAAAGCTAGAGTAGCTATAGGGTATGCTTGGCCAGAAACAAGAATGTCTATAGGGTATGCTGACCTATAGAGTATGCGCAGCAAAAAGCTAGAGCAGCTAAAGGGTATGCTTGGCCAGAAACAAGAGTAGCTATAGGGTATGCTAAGCTTTAGGCTATGCTTAGTATAGAATAGCTACAGGGTATGCTCGCCCAGAAACAAGTGTAGCTACAGCGTATGCTAAGCTATAGAGTATGCCCAGCAAAAAGCTAGAGCAGCTATAGGGTATGCTTGGCCAGAAACAAGAGTAGCTATAGGGTATGCTAAGCTATAGAGTATGCTTAGTAAAAAGGTAGAGCAGCTAAAGGGTATGCTAAGCTGTTGATTATGCTTATGCTATAGGGTATGTTTGGCCAGAAACAAGAGTAGCTGTAGGGTATGCTAAGCTATAGGCTGTGCTTAGCATAGAATAGCTACAGGGTATGCTCGCCCAGAAACAAGAGTAGCTATAGGGTATGCTAAGCTATAGAGTATGCAAAGCAAAAAGCATAGCTAGAGCTATGCTCGCCAAGAAACAAGAGTAGTAGTAACAAGGGTATGCTAAGCTATAGGCTATGCTTAGCAAAAAGCTAGTCCAGCTATAGGGTATGCTTAGCAAGTGGCTATAGGGTATGCTTGGCAGGTAACTATATAGCTATATATATTTCCATTCGTTTCTTGCATTGAAATGAAGTCTCTTTATCCCATTTTGGAAGTTATATATTTGTGAAACATGGTTCGAATCTTTCGTGTCGCTTTAACATACATTCATTCCAAAGTTTCACTTCGCTTTATGATAGAGAAAAATGTGCAAAATTATATGCCTCTTCTTTGCTGAGATAACTAGTAACTAATAGAAATAATTGACGGACCTTGGTATTTTAATTTGTTCATCGTTAGCTTCACTTTATTCACATATTTCTTAAAGTATTCCCATGGAGCTATAATTAAGCGATCCACTTAACTCTTGGCTTAATGTACTTTAAGCTCGACTCGAAGTGAGATTTCCTTTAAACTTAAAAAGTTAGCTTTAAGCTGCTAATTGTTATTTTATTGGACGCAACGCCTTTTCTTCGCGCCTCACTAATTAAATTTAAAGGGGGCCCAGCCCCAAAAGTAAGCGCTAATAAGTCTTGCATGCCGTAGACTTATTTCCATCAGACACTCGAAAATAAACTCCTTAATTTTCATGCACGAGCCTTTTTTTGTATATAAATTGAGTTCTTAATGAACTTCCACTAAAAAACTTGTTTTTTATTGGATTTTGGCATCAACTGGCGAATGTTGAAGCAGCTCGTTTTTGATTTCTCTGTTCTCCAACTGTTTTTTGCGTGTTTCGTTCTCAAAAAGTCAATTGCAATAAGATAAAGTTCGATCCAAGTTAAGAACTAAGCCTTAGATTGAGTTGGGTTGAATGAAACCCAAATCTGTTCTAGTTTTTCACTCAGCATTGTCTTTTATCTTAAAAGGTTCCTTATAGGCCAATGAGTATGCCTACAGATTGTGTTTCAGATCTTATCTAAACTTATTTATATTCTAATTCTTAACTTTAACTAGCAAATGGAGGCTAACAGGAAATACATACGCCCATCATCTAATCAGTTGTTATACATTATAAAAATTTCTGCATATTATTATGCACAGGCAATTTGTTCGAGCATGTGGCCAGGAATCAATGGGTTGCCGAGGGGGGTTGGGGGTTGGCTGCTGACATAGCTCATAGCTAGCATGCCAAAAATACTTGGGTTGGCCCCAAGCAGCATAGGCCGCCCTTCCCCTTTCTGTGGCTGTGGAGCACAACCCGTAGATGCCTCAACAAATAACTTAACAAGTGATTAGCCGGCCGAAAGTTTTGCAGCATCAAAAGTTCCTTCGGTTCCTTGGCTGGCAAATTAGACGGCACACTTTTAGGCGCATCTCGGGCATAAATTATGAGACGGTGAACATTTTTGGTTAGTTTCGGCCCTTGGGCCAAGCCAATGGAAACACTTCGCATTCATATTCAAGTGAAAATTTGCCTATGCAATTTTCACTAATGATGAGAAAACTTTAAACAACTGCGACAAGCCCAAGGAAATTTATACCAAATTCCTGCCTAAATTAGTTCAACTGCTCTATTCTACAATAAAGTATATGTTATATATACACTCAGAGAAAATTTCAAGATTCCTATTAAGAAATCTATTAAATCTCCCTTGTCCAGTTAAAATAAGTTTAAATCGAAATGTGCTTGTTAGTTTTCTTGTTTTACGCCCTGTAACTACTTTACGTGTCCCTTTTTTTCTCAGTGTACAAGTTTGCAAAGTATTATTTATAAGCTAATTCACAGTTACATATCAAAAACAGGTGCCGCAACCCAAATGCGGAAGAGGTATGTACAACTAAGTATAGAACTTGCACATTGTGCTGGCTATTCCAGTAATTAGTTAGAATAGAGCTGACCTGTCTGGCAGTTAACTGTGCGGGCTGTGCCTATTTAATCAGTGACTAAATGTAGAGATCTCTCCGAACAATCAAATGCCTCCTCCGTTTTGCATGTGGGCAACCAGAACTGGCCCAAGGTCCACAATGGAAAGTGTCAAGGGGAGGTCTATATGTAATTGCCGTAATATTAGGTCTGACTAATGCATGTTATATGGGGTGCATAACGTGATTTAACAACCGGTTCCAAAGGTTATCAGCGGCGTTTCTAATATAGAATCAGTTACTTTTATTTGCATTCTATGCACACTCAGATTCAGACATAGTTCAGTCGCTAGATATTTGATATGGAAGTCAATGAAAATATTAAAACAGATATTTAGAATTTTGAGGTTAAGAGTCGAATGCACTTTAGAGGTTGTTGACTGTGTTTGTGACTGGGAGAATGGAGAATCAATTAATCTTTTGTACAGCAAATGTTATTTTATTATCTACCTACATTCACGTGCTATACTCTTCCAGGCATTACTCAGCCGCATTTGAGGGTTTTTAACTTATCTAATTTATGAGACATATTTTAGAACATCGCAAGTTAAGTCAAGTTAAGTTCGACTGTTCATTTATCAGTTGAAGGTTTCTTTCTATACTTACGCAAATTATATTCGTTTCTCGAAAGATTTGTATAAATATATTATACAATTATTTTTTAACAATTTATTCTAGTCCAATCAATTATTTTACTTTGTGTTGTTTAATTACTCTATATATTCAAATTATGCATGACGTTTCGCTTTGCGGTTTCGCTTGGCCAAAACCAGTTAACAACTCGTTTCAGGCAGTGTCATTGACGTTCGGTTTAAGCCGTATAACTTTATGGCTTCGCAGTATGTAAACAAAACAAAAAATCAAATAATTAACCTAACAATAGCACGAACTGGGATTACAGTAGTCAAAATATATATGGCTCTCATAAACAGCCGTGTTTGAAATAAGAACCTAGATGGTTTTTTAACAGCTAACGTGCTGCTAACTGATTCCGAAAATCTATTAAGTTGGTTGTTAACTGGGCTCAAAGTAATAGGGAAGGATGGGGCGGTTTTCAGTTGTGTTACGGACGGAAAAGGTGGTTTAAGATTGAATCTTAGCCGGGAATAGAAGATCTTAGAATCATATTTTTCTATTAATGAATATGTGTTTCTATGTATGTATGTATGTATGTATGTATGTATGTATGTATGTGTGTGTATGTGTGTATGTATGTATGTATGTATGTATGTATGTATGTATGTATGTATATATGTATGTATGTAGCGTACCATTCGCAGCCATTGCGCTGCAAATAAAACAACATAATTTCAATATCGCCCTTCTTTGTGATTCTCATAAATTCAAGTAAAGCAAGTTTTGCATACTGCAGTTCTTCATTATTTCTGTTTCTCTCAATTTATTTATCTTTCTTTCTCTTGCTCTTTTTTCAGTGTTGTGTTTATATAAAATGTAATATGATATAATGATACAAAAGTTATTAATGCATGGCAATTGTTGGGTAAGTTCATAATATCATATATATTTATTAAACTTAAATAAGATTTTATCTCTTAACCCGTTTAAGACCTAATCGATTCCATTAATTTCTTGATTTAAAGCAGAATGATCTTAAGCAATTTCCTATAACTTGTTATATTTTAACACCAAGTTTATGATACATTCTAAAGGCCCTAAGCCAGGCTATAAAGTCAACTTGACATACCTGGTAATTCTCTAAAATTCACAAACCTTCGCGTCGATCTCTATAACTGTTATTATTAGAAGTGTTTGGAGAGAAACACCTGCACAACACACACAAGGGAGACACAAAATATAAAATATATTTAGCTAAAACGCGACCGAGTGCCGCGAACGTTGGCGTTGAACTCGTGCGAGCCGCAAATAAAAGATACGCCAAGTTTAAAAGCTGAATGCATAGAAAAAATGACAAGAATTAACTGTGAACGACAGCAACAATTACAGCTACAACAATGGCAACGATCATTCACAAACGCAACAAAAAAGAACCGAACAAAAAACATTTCATAATTAAGTAGTTATAGTAAAATGTGATAAAAGTATTGAAACTGGCCGTAACTGAAATGCTCTGCAAATAATTGAAAATATTTCGCATTTTACACATATGAAAGAGAAAAACCCTGAGAATTATAAGTTAAATTGGCATCGAGCCTGAACAATTCCATTGCTGATCGTCGTAAGGTAAAAGTTGTATATAGGAAACGCACGTATTAGATTTACATAATCTTCTGTCTCATCAAAGTTAAAGAGAAATCTCATCAAATGGGAATACATTTGTTTCTTTTATGAAATCCATAAGAGCTTGCGTTCCTTTAATTTACACAATTAAAGAAAGTTACTGAAAATATAATTGTCTCGCTTTTGACAACTTTCCTTCTTAAATACGTATCGCTCATCTATGCGATTTTCATGACACAAGTGACTTACATATGTATCTTTTCTCTATTTTTCATTTGAACTTATAAAAAAGGCATTTAAATTTGATATGAGAGACTAAAAGTGCTTGAGCAAAATGTTTCCTTTCTCTCTTACTCTCTAACTGGCTAACTCGCTCTGATATCGCCTTCCTATGCGATTTTCAAAAGTCACATTCTAAAGTTTCTTTTTTGAATGTGTTACAATAATTTGTTGCTCTATAAAACAATTATTATTTTCTAATGCTCGCTGTCAATTGGAGTTCGGGTAACATTTTGTTACTCATTTTATTTTGTACATATTATAAATAAAAAAAAACTTGGTAGCAACAACTTGTATGCAAAGTAAATGCAACTTTAGGTCTTAAAATAGTTAATTCTACATATAATTATTTTCTTGCAACCATGAATGGCGTCCAACCCCGACAGCGGACAGCCGCCAGTTGAATGCAAATGTGCCCGCAATCAGAATGCTCCATGCTAAGGGGCCAGGATTACATGTTGAACTGACTGCGCTGCTTGGAGGTGGATGGTTGGGGCTGTGGCTGCTGCTGGTGGGTGCCGGCGGCTGATTTGCCGCCCTGCTTTTGATAGACTAAGCCGGCGACGCCTGGAATGGTGTTGCAGCCAACGCAGGCGTGCAGCGTCTCATGTATGAATATATCACAATCGATGCAGAAAAACTGGTTGCAGTAGCCGCACTTGAAGACGCTTTTGTCGGACTGCGCGTTAAGCACTTTAATGCAGCCGTAGCACTTGCGCAGGCTGCCGCAATCAGGTGCTGCCGGCGGCACCGACTCAAATGGCAGCTCCTCGAAGTTGGGCACTGGAAACAGATGATGATAGGAGCGTGCCAGATGCGGGGCAGAGACCAGCGTGAGGCCACAACACTGGCATTCCACGGGCAGCTCACAGTACTTGCTGTTGCATTGGGGACAATGATGGCCGGTTGTGGACAGCTCGCTGGGCTCATCGAGATTCTCAATGTGGCACATGCACATGGATAGCGGTGCATCCTTGCCCTCAACCTCATTCTTGCTGTGCGGAAAGCCCATGCGTATAAGTGAATTGTCCTGCGTCTTGGCAGCAGGCGGTGGATCCACCTGCGCCAGCAGCTGATCACGGTAATGAGCATCATCCATCACGGCACCGAATGTGCCCATTGTTTGTTGTGTCAAATAGCGACAGATATGAATTTCAGCTGATAACGATATAACCGAACAGCGTATGCGCTCCCTTTTCAACTCGTCTATGGTTTGATTGATATCCACGGGATCACAGGTAGTCAGCGAGCCCATGATTATGACTATCTCGCGCGAGGCATGAGACGGCACCACTTTGAGTGTCTTAAGCGCCAAGTCCAAGCCATTTTGCAGTGAGGGTTCGCTGGTCAGCGACACATTCGCCAAGCTGCAAAACGGCAGGAAAATCAAGGAATCCCGCGTACTTCTTAGCAACGGCAGATATCTACTTACCCAGCCAGGGCCTTGAGATGTACACGCGAAGTGCCCGTTAGCTCGGTCACTTTCTCGGCGCGCTTTGCCTTTAGTCCTATAATGCCCAGCTGACTGATGGGATTTTGATCGAAGAACTCTTCAATGAAGATCTCTAGCAATTTGAGTGTGCATAGTAAACGCGTAGGCTTCAGATCGGGTACGCTCATCGACTCGGAGCAATCTAGGACAATGAACATGTGCCGCATCATTCCCAGCCGATTTTGTTTGATCTTATCCGCCTGTCTCTTGCGTTTGGCCTTTTGTATAATCTCGGCAATGGCACCGTCCAGCAGCCCATCGTCATCCTCCTTGATGGCTTCCCTGTGGGGCAAGTTGGGGAGTAATGGCAAAAACAACAATAGCAACAATAATATTCATGTTGGCTTACCAAGTCTTCTCGTAGCCGGTTTCCCAGCGATACTCTTTTTGATCATCTTGCTCATCGTCAGCCATATTTATTGCTTTAATAGTTAAAGCTATTTTAATAAATACAAAATCAAACAAAATTCGTCGGCACGCACCGGCAACTACAAAAGTGTGTACACAACACAAAGTGAAAAAATTCAGCAGCTGAAGTATGTAGAGTTGCCATTACATCTAAAACTAAGTTCAAATTTTGGTAAGTATTTCATAAATTAATAGATAAAATTATAAATATTGTTAATAGTGAAAAAAAGTGTACAAAACAATATTTAAGTTCATTTATATCAATTTATTTCAATTACTGTCAAATGACCAGTGCTGCCATACTGACAGCGCAAACACACCACTCCATGTGATTGGCTTAGAAAGTGCTACAAAACGCGGACGAACGGAAAACGACGCTACACAGTTGTTTGAGCATATACGACACACTTCAAATATTAAAGTCTCTAAAATTGTAAGAATCTCACACATTACAAATTTTAAACGTGTCAATTTGATGTGAATAATATAACTTAGAAAATGAAACCAGTGCTGTTCCAGGAACTGCAAACTTTCCTTTAGGTTTGCAAATGCGCATGTATAATGTAGCGCACGCAAGTACCATGCTAGCCATACCCATAAAACAGAACTGGCCACTTCGCTCAGTTGTACAAACTTTTTTGGCATTCAGAGTTGGCGCGCGTGCAATTGTGAACAGCGTTGCGCGAGTTGGAGAATAAAAACAGTTAAATTAAAATTAGTTGTTAAAAACAAACTAGTTGCTCTCTATATTTTTCCATAACACATCTGTATATGAAGGTGTGTAATACAAAAGAGAAAAACATACCCAAAAGAAAACGTGAAAAATGCATACATAAATTTGCAAAAAAGCGTCCATACATGGCAAATTTCATTTCAAATGCTTCTCGCTAACAGATTATTATGTTTCAAAACATCTATAAAACATTAAAATTGTTGAGCTGAGTTTAGTGTGTGTGTTGTGTGTGTGGGTGTATTCATTCTATTAGTTTGTTCTATGCAATTGAAAATGCAATGTGCGGCTTATTTGACTAAAAATGGCGGCTAGTTATAGATAAGAATAAAATAAAGGAGTTAGCTATTATGTCGGTACATCTATAAAGATCCATAAATGTGTATCATATAGTCTGGGCTTATGTTTAGCTGTTGCATTTTTCGCGCCCGGTTTGCTATGTTTTGTGTGTGTACCTTTGTGCGGGCGTTCGCTGCATTTTTGGTCATCACGCTTTGTGCTCGTTTTTCTGCCTAGGCGCTGTATTCTCTGCAGCCATTACATACGGCTAAAACCCACCACACTTTTTGCCAGTTGTTAATGTTGCCACTTCGTTTCATAAACACACCACGGCACTGTACTTTTTTTTTCTGCTCGCATGTGCGTGTGTGTGTTTGTGCGCGTATTTTCTACGGTTTTTATTTGTTTTTAAATTGTGACACAAAAATATTCAAATTGTACATTTTTTAGTTACTACGTTGGTGTTGTGTATAATGTTGGCACAGGAGATTGCACCGACGGAAATTGGCAAACACGCAAATATAATAAGAGGCAAGTGGTCGACACTCAATGGAAAAACAAAAAAATAAAAACCAAAAAAAAAAAAAGGAACGAAATTTAAGCCTTTATATTCCCCATTTAGTTGCCCAAGAGGAATTAGCCAATATGGATGTGCTTGTTTGTGGACGCTGTCTTCGCGCCTTTAACTTTGTCGAGGAATTTCAGGCGCACAAGGAGGATGATGCCTGCGAAAAAGAAAATTCGAGCTTAAAAGAATCGCTAGATACAAAGCCCACAATCTGGGCATTTACGCTTTGGAAGGCCACACAGCTGCACACACGAAAGGAGAGCAACTCCTCAAATTCCTGGGCACTCTATCAGAATTGGGTCAAGCTAGACGAGAGCGTGCGCGAGCCCTGGATTGTTGCCGGTAGGACAATACAGTCGTTTGGCAAAATCGGACATGGCCAGCTTCAAGATATGCCTGTACGCATCACCAAAACCGTTGTAAATCCGAACAACAATAATAACAACAACAGCACTGCAAATAGTAATAACACGTCCTCCAGTGTTTCACCCACAAGAAGTAAGATCTAAAAAAAAAAAAACCGATTCATATGATATGTATTCTATTATTTATTGTTTCTGCAAAATGTAACACTATTCTTCTGCATATGCAGAATCTCCCGCTGGCAAATTGCCGACAGTTGCTTCACAGTTAAAGGATACGGAAAATGAGCGGCCCAAGTCAAAGCCCGGCACGCCCACACCCCCCGGCGCCTCGACGCAAACTACAATCACTGGCGTTGTTAAGAACAGCAATCGCATGGCCACACGCGTCGACCCAAAAACCGAGCAGCGCACTGAGGAGGCTGTGGAGAGTATTGTAGCAAAGCGCTTTAATCCACGCCGCAAGACGCATGAATATCTTGTTAAGTGGATCGACCGTTCGCACAATGAGAACACCTGGGAGGTGATGGCCAATCTAGAGCGTGTGCCCTACTTTCTGCAGATGTTTGAGAAGCAACTGGCTCGCCAAAAGCTAAAACGTGAAAAGAGTATGGATGCACTGAAGCGCATGCAACAGGAAAAATCGCAGCAAGACAAACACCAGGCGTCGCAGACTGGAGGCAAAATGGACTCTGCTCCGCACAGTCCAGAATCATCGGCAATATCACCCAATTCGTCGGGCGTTGGCGCATCCCGTCCATCGCGCACATCCAAGACCAAAGCTATGGATCAGTTCAAGCAATGGGTAAACGAGAGTGGCACAGGCGAGGGCTCTACATCACCCTCTTCGGCTAACGAAGATGAGTCGGCTACGGAACAGGAATGGTCAACAGCAGCGACGACGCCATCGGCCATGAAACGCAAACTGAATCACACAGATTCCAGTGCCGAGGGTGCTGGTCTCAATGCCTCCAATGATTCAATGGAGCTGGAAGATCTCGAAGAGGATTTAATACCGTCGCACACAGTTAAGCGATTAAAAAACGGCGGCAGCTCCGTGCAGCTGAATAAGCCCAAAATGCCAACAACGCCGGCTCGCATCAATGGCAACTCCTCGTCTGGGTCCATATTTAGCGAAAAGGATGCAAAAATGGGTGAAATCATCTACACGGAGGACAGCACAAGTACCGGCATGTTCAGAAAACCCGAAATGCCCAATACTATACAAACAGTAAGTAATCATAATAGTGATCGATGAAACAACGATATATATATATAAGTATATATATATATGTGTGTATGTGAAGTGCGTACAAATAACATGCCGATGTACATACATATATTTTATTTCCTTGTAAATATTGTATCGCTATCGTGATGATGTTATACCCTTGCCTTGCTTGTTGCAGAGGGTATAGATGACTTCTGGTCAGCATCAACTGCCCATCCGAGTCGAGTCGAGTCCATGCTTGCCAAAGCCGTTTGTCTGTCCAATTCGAATAGCATCATTGTAGTAAATAATCGTAGTAAAACCGAATGGATCGGTTCTTGTAGAAATAACCTTTTCATCTCACCTTTCAAGTTATTTTGTCTACAACTTATTGTGACTATATGCGAGGGCATTTTATCTTTTGGCACACCGAAAATAACTATTCAATCTGATTTAATATATCGATCGCTTATCAATGTTCAGAAACGTCAGAAACTCGAGTGCCCGGTGCGTTATTTATCCCGCACTGAAATGGCCAGCAACAACAGCGGCATCTTTCGCATAGAACAATCGGAAGGAAGCGCAATTTCGCCAGCAGCTCCAAAGATGAGTCCCGCCGCCATTTCCTCCGCCGGCATTGCGCCGCCTGCCAAGCGCATGGCTGTTGCTCGAGCGTCCGGCAACAACTCACCGGTGACCGTTGGCCAGCGAACGCATTTATTGCGTACACCCGGACAGGCGTCTTCGCTGCAACGTCGGCCCGTGGGCAGCAGCGCGCCCAATCAACTGCGTCAGACGCCAATGCCCGCCCGAGCCGGAGCACGCATGCTGGTCACGCGCTCCAATACGCCACAACAGCGACAAGTAGCCGGAGCCAAGGCTGTTACGCCAGAGCAAAAGATTTTGCAGCTATCGAAGTCTGGAGATCTCAAGGTGACACGCAAAGTGATGACTCGCGAGGATCTGCTAGCACAGCGTGCGGCGCAGGTGCGTCAACAGCGTCAACAACAAGCGCAAGCTTTGCAGCAACAGCAGCAGCAGCAACAGCAGGTGCAGATCCAGAAAGTCCAACAATTGACCCCGCTGAGGCAACGCACGGTAAATGCGGCGGCAGCAGCTAAGGCACAGCCCATGCAAATCGAGATGGAAGTGGAACAGGAGGAGCTGCAGCAGCATCAGGCTCAATTATGCCCCATCACTGGCAAACTAATTGGGCAGGAGGAGACACAGCTGCAAATGGAGCAGGAACAACAGCAGGAACAGCAGCGCGAACAGCTAGAAGCTGCCGCACAGGCGCTGCTCGGTGGTGATCAGCAAGTGCTCACCAATGAGGATGGCTCCGCGTTGCTGGTACGCGGCGAGGATGGCACCGTCTATCAGGTTGCCGGCAAGAATGCCGAAGGCCAGACAATACTCGTCACCCAGGGCCCCGACGGCGAACAGCAGTTTGCCTATGTGGCCGCCGCCGAGGGTGAGGATCAGGATGTGCTCACGTTAGACAATGCTGTCGCCGAGGCCGTCGCTGCCGTTGGCCAGCAAAGCGATGCGAATGCGGATGGTGAACACATACTTGTCAGCATGACGGAGGAGGAACTGGCTCAGCATCAGGCTGCGGTATTGCAGCAGCAGCAGCAGCAGCAACAGGAGGCGGCGCCAGCGGGCAGCACACCGCATACGGCGCAAATTCACATCACAACATCGGACAGCGACGGCACCGAGGCACAAATACCCGCCGAAGTGGTGCAAGCCGATCTGCCATCTCCGGGTAAGCGGCCAAATCCAAAATTGAAATTAAATTGAAACGATTTCAATGATGTTAACTTCAACTATTCATTTATTACATATTCAGGTGGCACGCGTCGCGTTGTTTTGTTGCTGCAGGATGGCACCTTCATGATGACTGAAATGCAGGAGGATCAGTTCAAGACGCTAAATATCCCGACGTAAATAAATACGAAAACAAATAAACAAAAAATATAGCATATATGTAGTTGATAAGCATTATTATGATAAAGCACGGGCCGTTGTTGTAAAGATACGCCAGAAAAAGAAAGGAAGCCGCTTCAAGTTATTGAGCATTGAGCATTAACCAGCATCAGCATCAGGATCCCGTAGCTGCTCCTCCCATTCTGCCAATCATATCGCACTTTTGAGCATTCGCATTCCCTCGCCCTTTGCTCGAAACGTATCTTTTAGCATTTCGATTTATGCAAATTTTAACATCCGAATGTCCATGCAAACAAATAGAGTACTTTGCAGTAAGTGGAAAGTTCTTCACTAAAGTAATTATTATTCGACTTGTTGGGGGATCTGTTTTATATAGAGTAGTATATGATTAAAGAAAAGAAAAACTATGCAAAGTCTTAAGATTGTATAGTTTTCATCAATTTGCTAGCAGAGTGAGTTAATCTATCCGAGATTCAAAGCGTTAGATTTAACATTAAACAACGGCAGCAATTATGCATTAGAAAACTTACCTACAAACTAACTTGTACTTGTACTAACTAAAACAATATACATACAAAAAAAAGAAGAGAGAAAAACAAGCAAACAAAAAACTATTCTAATTTAAATAACTTAATATCTTTATTCTAGGCAACAACTAAATGCAGCTGTTGCATTTTGAAGAACAGTTAAACATTTAGAAAACTCAGCAAAACCTTAGAATTTGCAACACACAACAAAGCACACACAACACACACCACACACTCTCACACACATACACACTCACACACAGAGAACGAGCAAAACAACATACAATTTAGACTTAGAACTTGTAATTGTAATATTATGATTATTATTATTATGTATTGTACATTATTTAAGTATTTTTTAAAATTGAATGAACTAAAAGCAAACAACAACAAAGCTTATATTCATTATTTAAAAAAAAACGAAACAAGAAGAAGAGAAGATATGCCACAAAAAACTTAACAAGATGCATAGTTGTAAAATATAAACAAATATATATAAACTGCAATTTAAATTAAAAAATAAATCAAGAAATTCATGCAATTTCCGCGGACTTTGGATACAAATTTGAAATTTCAAGAAATTTTACTTTGTGTATAATGAATGAATGTTTTTTCCTTTCTTTTCTTGGGGCTATTTGCATATTATATTTAATAAGTTTCAAGCTAAAATTAAGTGTATATAAAACTGAAAAAGTAATTTAGATTTTTTTATTTATACAAATACATCTTATTCCTATGTGCAAAACAATTAGCCGACATTTGTTGACGGCTATCTTAAACAATTAATATATTTAAATATATTTCCAGCTCATAACGACTTCTGAAACTTTGCTATGAAAAATCCAACTGTATCCAAGTTCTCGACACGATTTTCATTACTTGGTCCAAAGCGCTGTAAAAGTTCACATTGTGCAGCATCCAGATCCGGCAGCGGCAGGCCAGGCGCACCAAGCTTCGGTGTCGCATCCACCAGCTGCAGCTGCGGGAATTTCCGTAGCGCCCACGCAACCAGCTGCTCGCATTCTGCCTCGGTGACGGTGCAAGTGCTGTACACTAGCACGCCGCCGGGACGCAGAAGTGGCACTGCCTGTGCCAGGAGGCTGCGTTGAATATGCGGATAGGACTGAAGCACTTTGGTTTGCTTGATGCTGCAACAGAGCTGCGGACGATTGCCCAGGCCGCTGCAGGGTGCGTCCAGCAGGATGCGATCAAAGCTGCCCGCGGCAAAGGGCGGAGCTGTTGAGTCTATGGCACTGTGTTCGTTCCAGGACTTGGTCGCATCAAATTGATGCGCCTGAATGCAGCTGTAGTTGCCCAGCTTTGTTTGCATGGCACGCACGCGACTGGCAGAGTTGTCCAGGGCAATAACATGGCCCACATCGCCCATGAGCTCCGCGATATGCGTTGTTTTGTTGCCCGGCGCAGCGCACATATCCAGAATACGTTCGCCAGGCTGTGGTGCCAACACCCTGACACACACCATGGAGGGTAAGTTTTGGAGTAATGCATTCTCATCGCTCAGGTCGCCCAATGCGGGCACCCCACTTACATTTGATTGCATGCGCACGGCAATTCCCGTGGGTGGATGCTCTTTGTTGTTGTAGAGCTGATGTCGTTGCATTAGTACTTGGCCCACGCCCAGAAAGATCTTATCAGTGCAGTCGTAGCGCGTGGCAGTGCCGCGTTTGCATTTACCCGGCAAATCCGCATACACATTGACAAGCTCTTCGAGTTGTATGCCTGTTTCCATGGCCAAAACGCCGGGCGCATAAATGTGTGCGCCACGCAACAACGCAGCGCCGCAACTTGTGTCCACAATCAGCTCCTTGCGGCAGTCATCGAAATTAATATTAGCTGGTGAGTCCAACGGTGCAATGCATAACATTTCGGGCAGTTCTTGAAGTCCATACACTCGGGGCGCTTGCGGTCCGTAAAGCGCGCGTAATTTAGCCTCCAGTTTCGCTTTGTAGTCCGCTACGCTGATGCGAAGAGTGTTGATGCGATAGGTTGTGATGCGCGGCGTCTTGCAAAGCCATGGTAACAACTTCGCCAATGCCGCACTCTGAACAAAGACTCATTACTATTATTGTTAAGAAAACAATGTAAAATTTGAAAAACAGTGTTGCGAACCTCTACATTATTGATGCCAATGTTACCCCACTAAACACAAAAGAGTTATCAAAATATCGCATCATTGCTGTCTGCTTCTTATAGCCAGCATGTTGACATTTGATGTTTAATTGTTTGCCCTTGCCCGCAACACAATTTGATTATTTCAATTGTTAACTCACATTAACTTTCAGAATTTCATTTTCCAGCAGTAGTCCCTTGCCATAAAATGGAGTCTTGGGATAAAACATTTTATCAATCGATTGAAATGTCCAACGTGCATTCACGGTCGCCTATCATCTCTAAATTCAACACACCGGCCTCGCTTGTGGACAAGACGTGGCAGCATATGAGTGCCATATGAAATACCCACCACCGTATATTATAGTGTTGCTGCTCTAGCATACAGCCACGCTCGGCGTTGAGTTCATTTTCAACGTTGGTGAATTTGCAGTTTTTTCAAAGGCAAGTGTATTCTCGGTCAAGTTTTATTTCGCTCTGTGATTTTTAGACATTTCCAAGTAGAAATTTCTAAAATTTCTACTCAAATTGGCGTGCATTTGATACAATTATTTGGTGCGTATGGATTTTGAATCAAGTTTTAGGTGGTGATGATGCGCAATGGCGCATTTTAATAAAAAGCTGGTAGCATTTTTATCTTTTGCTATTGAAAATGCTGCCGAAGCAATGTGGGTGATGTTGGTGTATTGGTGTAGAAATTTTAACACACGCACACATGCATATGACGTGTGGAACTGGCGATGGGAGTGGTAATCGAATGCTTGAAAACGAACTATCGTCCGCGATATAAATACCTACCTACTTAGGACCTACCGAAGTTAATTGATTGTTAAAAATTATGTTTTTCTTGAATTTTGGTGGCTGTTATCCGTTATATAATGCTTACTATTTTAATTTTCACTTAAAATGTTAGTAATCGATAGTCACGCTCAATTGGAATCGATTGGCGGTATCGTACCATTTCGCTCACCACCAATTTGTACATTCTTCTTCGCAGTCGGTTTAGCAGCAGAAAATTTAATCACAGGGAAATTTATAAAAAGCTGCAAAGAAAACGGTAAATAATGAGTGCAAAGTGCAATTAATCAAAACGTAATGCTAAGGCAATGTCCTAAGTGCAAACCAAACATATATTTCGGCTGCAAATTAACAAAACAAGGCTGCCGCTGTTCGACGAAATCAAATGAAAAAAAAAGCATACGTCGCCGTCATCATTTCTTGGTACTCATACAAAGGCAGCCACATACACACACATATAAGATGATAGGGCTGTCGAGTGTGGTCGTGGGCCACCCGTGTATTAATTTGCCAGGCAAACAAAGGAAACTAAAAAGTTCTAAGAAATTGCGCTTGTTTTAATGGCAACCAAAAACTGTCTGTGTGATTGTCGTGTGCTTAAACTCGGTCTAAATGACTACAATTGAACACGCACACAAATCATAAGGCAACCCTAAACTCTCATGTGCGTATATGTGTTTATGAATTGTGACTGTGTGTGCGTTGCAGGGTGTTGCTGCTGCGGCGGCATATAAAAGTTGCTACGTGTAGATTTCATTTTCTTACACATATTTTTTACGACATTGAGTCTTCTGCACAATTGAGTTTTTTGGCATCAAATGCAACCAAACAAAACGCAAATGTTTTTTCAGTAGCGTGTTCAGTTATTATTTGCGCATTTCGTTTTGATGGGCAACACTAGCGTATTCAGTGCTGCCTAATTGTTGGTGTTGTTGTTGTTGTTGTTGCCATTGCCTGCTGTCTATTTCTATGTGAAGTCAATTAAACTTTCAATTGAATTGCATATTGAAGCACATGTGTGTGTAAGTGTGTATGCGTGCGTGCGTGAGTTGTTTGTATGTATGTATTAACACACATACTCAAGTATGGGCACTATGTAAAGTCGCCGTTGCTGCTGACTCACCACAGATTTGGAGCGGCAACGCTGGGCAATGGTCGGTCGAGTCATCCTGCTAGCATTTGCACTGATAAATCGAAAGTTTCTCACCTCAAACATTTGCGCGCTCCGTCCGTACACGTTTTTCTCCGACTTAAATAGCCGCCGCCGCTACACGCATACCGACAAACAATAAAAAAAAAAATCAATATCTTATCAGTTGCTGCGACGTCAGCGCCAACCGAGCGTCAGCGCCGGCAGCAAACTTGCCAGTCAAATCAACTTTGTTGTTTTATTTTGACAATCGCCCTTTAACATCAGTTCTTTTCTTTGTTTCTATTTTGAAGCCGACATCTTCAACTTGGCGTTGTCAATGAACTTTTTGGTAAAAGCGTTTATAGCCATTTCTACACTTTCTCGCTCGGTTGAAGTAATTTCGTAGCTCCTATTTAACATTTATAATGGTAGATTTCATAATTTCGTTTCGGGCCTTCCGGTTTACTCATCGTTTGCTCAACACGTCAGCCTTAAAATTCGAAGCTTAAGTGATGCAAAGTGATCAAAACAGTTTGCAATTAACGAGCAAAACCTAAACAACGTTTGACTAAAACTTCATTACTCATAACATTTGTAATTCAATTCAGTTTTATTGATCGTAAGTGTCTATGGGGGGTAGCTTTGTCCATATGCTGCTGCCACAGACCGTAGTTAATCGAATTAAGTTAAGTGAAGGAAACTAACATTGTCATTGGTCTTTTGCATTCTTTGCAGTTTCTTCAAGTTGCACAAGTACACAAATCCAACAGGAGTTGCATATTAACAGCAGTTGCAACTCGGATTTGAACTTGTTTAGAATTACCGTAAACAAGAAGAAGAACTAGTGTAACCATTTTAAACAATATCCCCTCCACATTGAAAGACACGAAACAAGAACCAGCAACATGGGAAATGTATTTGCGAATCTATTCAAAGGCCTCTTCGGCAAAAAGGAAATGAGAATATTGATGGTCGGTTTGGATGCCGCTGGTAAAACCACAATTCTGTACAAACTCAAATTAGGCGAAATTGTTACAACGATACCTACTATTGGTAAGTAATAATAATACTAATAATAATGTATGCAACATATTGTACGTTTTCTCTTTTATCTGCAGGTTTCAATGTGGAGACTGTAGAATACAAGAATATTAGCTTTACAGTGTGGGATGTGGGCGGCCAAGACAAAATTCGTCCATTGTGGAGGCATTACTTCCAGAATACACAAGTACGTTAAGGTTCCTTTTGAATAGATATGCCGCCGGCTTAGCTCTTCTAGATGATGTTAACAACTTATAATGATTATAATTATGATTATTCAAAGTTAATTTTGTTTCAAGACGGGACTGATATTCACATGAATAGCCTTATCAGATTTAATCTTTAACTTTGATCCCTCAATTAACATGTTCTACGTGCTGTTTCTTTCTTTCATGCAGGGTCTTATCTTCGTCGTTGACAGCAACGACAGAGAGCGTATCGGTGAGGCGAGAGAGGAATTGATGCGTATGCTGGCCGAGGACGAGCTCAGAGATGCAGTCCTACTAATATTCGCCAACAAACAGGTATGGAAATCAATGATATATACATCTTAAGCACATAAAAGGTTTTTAGTTGACGGGATATGTAAAACTAGTGCAGAATACTTACGAATCTGTTAATAGAAAACTTGTTTTGCACCTAAGTTTAGTTTATAATCAAGCACATTTTATGTAAAATTATTTAAATATAAATTTTAATGATGTCAGCATTTAAAATAACATATTGCGCAAGCTAGACAAACGCACGTGTTTTAAATAAATGCTGGATATCGTTGATAAGAACGAGAAGGTGTTTTGCGACATAACAAAGCCTCGAGAATGCACTCCCGTTAATTAATGTATATTATACTTGAATCTTTACATGCTATATATACATATATGTATACTCAATACTCAATATTTTCGATCTCTGCCATCCTTTTAGGATCTGCCAAATGCAATGAATGCGGCCGAAATCACCGACAAGTTAGGCTTGCACTCACTCAGAAACCGCAATTGGTATATACAGGCGACGTGTGCAACCAGCGGCGACGGCCTCTATGAGGGGCTTGATTGGTTGTCCAATCAGCTAAAGAACGCTAATCGCTAAATAAACTACAACAACAACTGCAGCAACCACAACAACAAAATAATTATACACTAACTTTGATTTTAAAAGCAAAGCAGCAAAATCTTCAACAGCAACCACAACAAAAACAACAGCAACAACAAGAGACAACGGCATTAAATAAGTGGGAAGAGTAATATCAGCAAGAAGAAGAATGGCGAGATTTGGGTTCTGCGCATTTCCATTTTCCGAATACACCCGCAAAATCGCGCCGCGCATAATTAAAACTTGTTTAAGAATCGCAAACACCACCACACTCAAAAAAAAAAACTTTTCAAAGCAGCATCAGCATATAAAAGAACGCTATGATTTAATTTAAATTTATATATATATAATTATTGGATGTTTAAATGCAAAAATGAGTAAAAAGAAAACCCAACAACCACAACAAAAGTATATGTCTTTTTTAAGTTAATTTTGCCCTTTCCCTCATCAATATATATTTCTTTTTAATTTTATATACATAAAAGTAATAATAATTAATAATGAAAACTGTAATTGTAATTGCCCTTTAAAAATACAAGAAAAAACCATTTGAATTATTTTTGTTTATATCCGGCGCTTGGCTACGTAACAAAAAAAAAAAGAAACAAGCAAACAAACATAAAAACTATATGAAAACGGAACGTAATACTTCTAAAGGTAATTCTAAATAAAATTTGAATAAACAAAATATGCTGAATCACTTTTGACACACGAAAAAATTAAAATTTTTAATTAACATTGTATATTGTGATATTGTTATCGATAATAAGTTGAAGGCAACCCCGATTGTATGTCACCGTTTACCAACACAGTGCCGGCACATTCAGAGTTGCTCTCGCCGATAACGATAGAAGATATTTTTTTTCTGCTGCTGGTGCCAATTTATAAGTGATTCTTCAATTAAATTAACAAAAACTAAATAAAAAACACTATTAAAATGTCGGCTAAGCAAAACTCCAAGAAATCCAAGTGGGCGCTGGACTTTAATGTTAGGTATGTGTGTCAATATAGGCAATTTCAACAAAGATACTCATTTTCTCTCCCATGATGTAGCAAAAATGCAGATATGCCTTCCCCGCCTGGCTACAATCCTACGGCTCTGGTAAATCAAACGGAAGTTGTGCGTGATCAGCGTTTGGTAATTAAAAAATCATGGGACTTGGCCCTGGGACCACTGAAACAGGTAAACGGTGTCCTCAATTTGGCAAGACCTGCTGTAATACTTAAAACTCTTCCAGATACCAATGAATCTATTCATAATGTACATGTCAGGTAATTCAATTTCTATTTTCCCAATAATGATGGTGGGCATGATGTTAATACGCCCGATTAAGGCTATGTTCACGACGCAAGTCACTTCAAAAATGGCCGAGGGTGCACAAGGCACGGGCCAGCGCATTATCTATATTCTGGGCAATCTGGCGAATGTGGCCCTTGCGCTATATAAGTGCCACAGTATGGGCCTTCTGCCCACGCACGCTTCCGACTGGCTAGCATTTGTGCAGCCGCAAACGCGTTTAGAATATTATGGAGGAGGTGTTTCCTTTATCTAGATTGTAACTTTAAACACTTCCTTTATTGGATCATAGATAAATTTGTTTCAACACAGAATAACTAAATATATTGTATTTCGTCTCGAGCTGCAAGTAAATACGTTCTTCAGTCGTCCAAAACTTTTTTCGCCTCCGTTTTGATATCATGCACAATTTGTTCGACGGGCGTTCTGTGAATAATGCAAGAGGAGTTTATAATGAATTTGTCATTTATATAGTCAGTTTATTTTAAATGTATATCTCTACAAATGAAGATAGTTTGGTTAATGAATTCCGTCTTCAATGGTTATTGTTTTGGTAAATTTATATTGAACTGGCATTTTAATGAGTCCTTTTCATTGTGAATTGTGCAATTCCTTGTTTTAAATCTTGAACGCTATGCGCTCTAATGCCATCATTGAAAAGTTTGATTTGGCAATAGACACGCAACCTCGAATGGTTTAACATTGCAATAGTCAGTTCAAGTTGTAAAATCTGTTACCCATTTTATTATTTTGAATTTGTTTAGCGTGCGGGGCTCATAGTAGCATTGGGATAGTTAAATAAAACTGCCTGGTAAAAGCCTGATGAGTTTGAAATTACGAATCCCTAAATGACGTTACTTTTTTCCGTCAATAAGCTCCCGGATCTTTTTATTCATTTTTTCAACCAGTTTTTGGGGATCATCCACACGAGGCACCTGCAAAAGAATTACGATTAATTTCCAATCAACAGATTTTCTGTTTTAAGCACATACTTCATAGTTTTGCGACACGTAGAGACCAGTGTACACTCCGGCTCCAAAAGTAAGCTGCAATTGAAATGTTTAAATTATAATAATTTGATGGGAACGGGTTAAGGCTTCGAATTAAAATAAGTGCCGCTGACCATTGAGAAAAACAACACGCGCACGCCTGTCCATATAGGCTTGGGCGGACATGGGGGCAATGCATCACACTCTTGGCATCCACACGAAGATTGGCCACAAGTAGATTGGCCACGTTTCAACAGTTGCATTCCCAATCCAAGCAATTTCATTTTAGTGTTTTATGTTTACGTGTTTTCCTATGTGTCGTGCCCAAAATTTGACTAAAATTATGTGTGTGGCATTGTGAGCAATGTTTAGCTTGTTACTGCCTTGACATTTTTCGACCGAATTTACTTATATTATTATTATACACACATACATATACATATGTATTGAATGTGGGGAAAAGTAAAATACAATTCTATCTACCCAAAGATAGCTTTGTATTTTGTTGTACATTTTTCGTTATCGATTGATCTGTCGCAAAAAGTTCAAACAATTTGCAGGAGTCAGACTTTCTTTGCTTTCTGGACTTTGAACTCTGAACGGGGATGAGCTGTGGGTGGATAAATCGGACCACAGAACAGTAAAAAGTTAAGACAATTTATATAATTTTGAAATTGCTTTTCTACAGCTGATTTTTTGCCGCATAAAATTTGGGTAGTGTTGTTGGGATTTCTTAGTCGCATGCTAAACAATACAACAACAACGGCATTAAATCATCGCCATAAAAAGAACGGCGATATTTGCTATTGTGACTCGCGAGCACTCCACGAAGTGCTGCAATATGTTGCGGCGGCGTATTTCACAAAATTGCACTTATATTTCATGCTACTTACCAAAAACTTTAGCATTGTCCAGTAATAAAAATCGGTCTTTTCGCCCGCACGCGCCAGTGTGAGTACCAAAACAACAACTGCGTTGAAGAAAATGTCAAAATGTACGATACGGGACGCGCCGCGTGAGAGCGAGCTGGCGTCTGTATGCTTGTCTCTGTGTGTGTGTAAATGAGACTAAGAGAGTACAGAAAACAGCTGGCACACTCAGTTACTTATGTATGTGTATGTATGTATGTGCTGCTGTTGTTTTTATATGTGTGTTATCTAATCACAAGCAAAGATTAATAACTGCAGTGTTTATAAGTTAGTTAACTGCTTAATGTTGTTTGGCAGTATGCGAGAATGATTATTTTTTGGCGCGTAATTTTATGTTCAGCAAAGTTTTTCAACTTATTTTGTTTTTGACAAATGCTGAAGGCAGCTTTTACTCAGCGCAACGAACGAGCAACGTGTAGATAGCTAGAAAGTGTAACCAAAAATACAAAATGGCCAAAAAAAAACTTGTTAGATGCTGTATCTGTGTGTGTTAGCCCAATACACACAAATATCAAAAAATGTATTCCTAAAAAAAATTCAAACGACCCGCCAATTAGCTTCATAACTGCCCAAATATTTGCGTTGTACAACACTAAACTAGTCCGCTCAATTTCGTCACTTTTATTTATTCAACTGGTGTTTATACAATATAATAGTGTATTAAAAACAATATTTAAAAACGAATTGCACATTTCACAAGGACGCAATTACAAGGTTAACGTTAAACAGGAGCACAAGTACATAATAAAATCGTTGATGCCTACACTAGCTTAAGCTACGTCAAGTTTCCATTTGGTTTTTCTTCTAGGCCAAGATTGCAGGTCTCGTCTTCAGGTAAATAAACGCCACTATCTGTATAATATTTAAAATCACATAAACATATATGTATGTTAAGTTCTCACACTTTCCGGCGCTACATCATACTTACCATCATGGCAATAACGCCAAGCGCCGGCAGAACAACGGTTCCAATTTTCGCTTGCATTTGTGCGTTTTCCAATTTGCGCTCCTTCTTTTGCTTTCGCGTTTCCTTTACCTTGCCTTTTAGTTGACGCATATTCTGCGTAAATTTAAATATTTAATTCATATTCCAACTGCTTGTTTGCTTTGCTTTATATTTTAACTTTGCTTAATATTTTAACTTACGTTCCGCGACAGATAGTCTGATGACGTGTAGAGTTTTTATGCGTGCGTATGTATATTTAGAATATGCAAACAGCGTTGGGCAGAGCGCTAGAGTTGTTCAGGTGGCAGCCGCTTGGCTTTGTCAACAAGTAGTTTCTGGATTGATTTTAACACATCTCTTCGTGTTCGTGCCTCTTCTTCTCGTCGAACGCGCCTAAGAAAGTTATGCATGTGTTGTTGTCGGCCAGTTGCCACAGCTGTGTTGGGAGGCCATTAAATGAGAAGGTTACGCGTAAAATTGCGCGTGAGAGTCGCTAAAAGTACACTTTGGATAGAATTCACCAAAATTAAATTATATATTACAAATTGGCAGCATAAGGCACTGATACTTCGTTCGTTCGTTCCAAAAACAGTTAATGTTTATCAAACGTGACGTCACACGTTGACTGGTAGCTGGTGACGAGTAAAAGTGAGCGAATGAACGAGTAACTGACCAGCGTAGCCATCTCGTTGAAAAAACTGCTTGCAGTGTTGTAAAAGTCTTAAAAGATGAGCGCGCGTTTTGAATAAATACAAATTTATTTCTAAAGAAGATTCAAGCAAATATATTAGTGTATTTGTATCAAAATCGATGTTAGCTAATGAATATACGAGAAACCTCTAAAAACTAATAATTTCTAGACAATTCCTCTTGTAAACGTTTTGGTATATTTTTTCGCTGCTAGCTTGTGTTATTTTTTAATTTAACGCTGCCACTACAGCTGCTTATTTTTCATTTTCTCTTGCGCTGATGTTGAAAATACAATTTCTCCGATACAAAAACAAGCGCCCACATGGACATACGCACACACACACACACATGCACAAACAGACACTCATACACTTTAGTGATTTTTGTAACTGATACTGCACACTGCATAAACTTGGCTAATATTAAAGTTGCTTTTGCCGTTTTCTTTGCTTAAAGTACTCGCATGTGCCGCCCACATGTTGATTTTGCCATGGCTGTTTCGAGTTGTTTTCTTTTTCTTTCTAGCCCACATTTCTCTCTATTTTTCTTGTTTTTTAATTTTTGAGCATTTTGCTAAGCCCCATTGGCATGGCTCCAAGAGGCAGCGAACCAGATATGCCCACCACTAACTGTTGCACCTTCACCTTTAAATGCGATTTTGAAAATGTATGAGCAGTTCCAAATGGGCTTATGTCCCAGCAAAGGGCGTGCTAGCTGTCACTACTTGGGTTTCCGGTATGCTCGCAATTTCACTCCATCTCCAACCCACATCCAGCAGCTGCAGCAGCAGCAGCAGCATATCAATCTGTTGGGGAGCAGCATCCACTGTCGCTCCTTTCTTACGCTAATTGACAGCATTCTTCATGGCGGCTGGTGCCGCGTATAGCCCCAGAATGGAGTAGAAAATGAAGCAATAATAATGCAAAATGCCGCCTGAAAACCGTTGCAAATCATTCGAGACGCACGCCCAAGTTTGTGCATCGATAATGAAGCATTCCGCCAGTGACCAACGGCCAACATTTTGGCATCCAAAGTTCGTCCATTACCATAAACGGCAACCCGATCAATTTGGACACGGATTATTGGCAACTATTTAGTCGGCCAGATAGACAAAGCGACAGACAGACAGACAGACAGATAGCCGGGCAGAGAAGCAGTCAGCCATCAGCGGCTGGGCTCTAGCTAAAATGGCCCAAAGCTGCCACTTGTCCAAGTCGTCAGGCTGCCGTAAATTGAGCTTTGAATTCGTCTCTGCTCCCTGCTTCGACTGCCCGCTTCGACCCGCCCGCTGAATGTGGCCTGAATGTGTATGCAGCATGTCGAAAATGCATGTTTCCTGATCGCAACTCTCTGCTCAATCTGTGGGTTCGCTTCTAGTTCGGGCTTAACGTTAACATGATTTTCGACTTGTTCGTTAGACTCTGCTAGCGATGAGCGCGTGACACGAGTTAACCCTATCAAATACTGATCATGCACTAATCGTACTGTCAAACAACACCTTAAGATAATTGTGCGACTGGTTTCTTTGCTTTTAAAATCAAAGAGTAATTCCTTTATCATTTTCTTTCAATTCTTTACATATCAATTTTGTAAAAGAATCCAGTGTTGTACAGCTGATTAATTTGAGTATGTGAACATTTTTAGTGGTGGAAAACATACCAAAAACACACATGCTATCACTTACATATAACTACATACTACTACATAGGTTACCATATTAAGCTATTAAATACCCTATAATATTTGTATGCAGTTAAAGGGAATTCGATTCGAACTCATCTCTAGTTGGGGCTCAGTTACTGAGGTAGTCAGCCAACTTTGTTGGCCGTTGATTGGCCGACCATTGTCCGGCCGTCCGACTCCTTAACTGACTTAGCTAAACTCCTTATTTTGATTGCCAAGTCGTAAAATGATGGATTACCGAGTTGGGATTTATTTCTTGTTACGGTCATAATAGATTATCTTTGCTCACTCATTGTCAGACTGCCGAGCCTTAAGTCGCGTTCGCATCTTCTTTCGACAAATGCTCGTTAGGCTCTCGTGGAATTGCCTACCGTTTTAAGGCAGCTTTCTGTCTGCTCCCGCAGTCGGAGTGGTACTCAAATCTGCCATGATGATATGGCTGGTACTGTTGCAGCTTAATCACGCGAGTCTAGGCAGGGAAGGGAGAGGAAGGTAGCCCGAAACGGCGGAATATGATTAAAACTATTAAAAATAACGAGAAATGCAGTAAAATTAAACTTTTAACTAACCGAATGAATTATGAAAGAACATGAAAGACCTGACTTATCATATTTTTCATAACAAAAGGGACGTTGATTAACACTGCAGTTCTGTAAAGATTGCTGATGCAGTGTTGTAAAGGGCATAATTATTTGAAAATAAGTAAATACTATTGATTCGGTTATTCGGGCAACTCATTAAGGAGGATCTTGGTTTAAATTCCACTTTAATAGTTAATAACTGGATCCTATTCCAAATGAAGCAAATAGACAGTTAGTTATGCGAAATAATTTATAAAAAGAGAAATAACAATGTAGAAAGAATGCAACAATTCAAAACTAAGAACTAGGCACATGAAACAAATGGAGAAATTCTTAATTCAGTATAAACTTAAATCGATAAGATAGAAAGTTGGTAGTTTATATAGAAAAGAGGAGCTGCAGCTACAGTTCAGGTGTTAACATATTCCTAACCATAGTAAGCGGCATAGTATTGAGGCGCGGCCACATAGGCAGCAGCCGCTGCTGGTGCCGCCTGAGGCGCTGCTATGAACTTGGCAAAGGATGTTGGCTGCACAAAGCTGACAGCGCCCGCCGGATAGTAGACAATGGTTGGCGGCTGAGCGGGTGCGTGCGGTGCCGGAGCGGCAGCGGGAGCTGCTGGCGCTGCCCTGGGAACCTCCACCTCCTCGGCGGCATCATCGATGTCGTCCTCCTGCGCCTCGCTGTTGGCCACCAAACGTGCGGGCTTTGCCTGCAGCCGTGCGGGCGACGCGGCTGCTGCCTCTGGCTGGGCGGGGGCTCTGTAAAACTGCTGCGCCTGTGGCGCAGCTGCCTCTGCCTGGGCGGGCGCTGGAGGAGCTCTATACAACTGCTGCGGCTGTGGCGCGGCATAGCTGATCGCCGGTTGTGCAATCTGCTCCAGATTCTGAGCCGCTGGCCTGTAGCTGTAACCTGGCTGCTGTTGCTGTTGCTGCTGCCTCTGCAGCTGCAGCTGCTGCTGCTGCAGTTGGTAGCGACGGCGCTGCTGCTGGACATCCGCCTGCGCCAGGCTCAGCACACAGGCGAGCAACACGATGACCACTGGGCTGAGTTTCATTGTTGTGACTGGGTGATTGACTGACTGACTGACTGCGAGTCGCCCCGCTTGGTTTTATATATGTCCGTGTCGGCAGCGGCTGCTTAAGATGCCAAACGCGTCCCGGCGCGGGGCGGCATGGGGATTGCCCCTCACACACACGCACAGGCATACACACTCACACACTCGACCTCCTCCAGCCAGCCGGCCAGCAAAACAAAATTGACATTGACCCCAAAAACAAAACCCAAAACTGAATTGTTGCATTTGCGTTTTGCAGTTGAGCGATGCTTCGCTCATAACCCAAATCCAATACCGAAACCAATCAAACAAGCAAATCAAAACCTCGACTAGACAATGCCCTGTATATTTTGCGTATTCTTTAGAATATGTAGAGAACATCAAATAATATTTAACGTTGAGAGATATGAGATAATGGGTGAGATTTAGCTCGTAAACCCTGCATATACGACTTGAATTACTTTGAGACTTGTATGATGCCTGTTTTTAAGGAACTCGATGATTACAGGGTATAACAATGCAGGTTTCCCATGCGCGTTCGTCATCGTTCGCATCGTCTGTGGCCTGTCATCAATATGCAGTCGATGTTCTAACATTTTATTGGGCTTTTTTGGCCCGTTGCCCACGTGTTGCTGGGGAGGCAGCCGCAGCATTTGGTTTTGTTTTGTTCAGACAATAGACTGAAGTGGACTCGTAGTTTAGTCACGTACAATGTAACACTATAAATTAGCCCATCTGACATGGGGCACATGTAGTGGAGCCCATTTGCAGTTAGGTCGTGGCAGGGGGAATGGGCACCAGCTCGAGTCCAGGGCGACAAATGCAGGTGACACAAAATGTGTAATGAAAGCAAACGTTCAAATTACCGCATAACAAACTGACTACGTGGAAATTTTAGGTGTAAACCGTTCATATGAAGGTGACCCTTAGTGACATTATCAGTTGTTAACCTAGGATAGATTCTTCTTTTTGTGCCATGTTTCATGTTTTATTGTAGTTTATTGCCGAATGTTACCCAAGGTCACACCTCAGCAGTTATCCTTAACTTATCTTTTAGCTTATTTAAGCATGATTCTTATCCTCCTATTCTTGACATAAAAGACGTCCAGTATTTAAGGAATATATATTCCTAGCGCGAGCTTATTCTGTCTTCATTCTTATTTCCTTTCATAAATGCAAGGTCTTTTACAGCCTGCAGTCAAATTATCCTCCACCTGATCTCTATCTTGACTTGCCTAAAGTTTTTATTCAAGCTATAACTATTATGAAACCTATTTAATATAGTTAAGAAACTATTAGACCATATTTAACAAAGAAATTGCGCTGTCTACTGAGGTCTTCAGTTAAGACAATACTATATATGCGCGCACTCGCTGGGGTTTCAACCCGCATCCTAGTAAACAGCCCAATTACCGCGAACATAATATTGAAGTCTTAAGGATATCTTTAGTTCCTCAAGTATATATAGTTTTTTCTCTTAAAGTGCCCTTAAAAGTTCCACGACTTTGTTATTTTAGAAAGTTTCTAATGCCATTGCTAGTTCCTTCTGTCTGAATATACCTCCATAGAGCTCAGATGTTTTATAGCTTGCAAGCAACTTTTATAAGAAGTTTTTTAGGTCTTTGTTGTATACCCTTATAGAGAGTATAACTACTTTGTCATATCATTTTGGCCGCAAATGAGTTTATCTCAAACATTCCGTTTTCCAAGATATTTTCATCAAACTCAGCATTTACGATCTTGACTTTTCTGACATATCTGCAAATTCATAAGACAAATGTCTACAAGGCTGTTAAATCTTCGACTTGGGAAATATTATATTCTCGTTTATTTTCAATTTTGGTTTATTCTTAGTTTAAATGAAGTGTTCAATCTGCGTTTTCGTTCGCTTTTCTGGATATTTTCGTATATCTTCGAATTGAGCATAAAACAAATTAAAATAAAGCGTTTTTAAGCCAATTTCACGCCTTACGTTGACACCCCCCACAAATGAATCTATGCACCATAATCAATTATCGAATTTCTCATGGCATCTGCATAAATTTGCCATATTTAATAGTGGAAACGCCTCCCGGCTAACTGCTCCATTTGGCGGTGGCTGCATGAGAGATGCGCCATAAATTCAACTGAAATGGCAGCCAATTGCCTTGAAGTCGCGTCTAGCTCAATATTTACAAGGATTTCAATAAAAATGAAGCAACTAATTGTTGCAATTAATTTATTAAATTACACTCGCCGCTGTCCGCTCCTAACTGGCCAGCATTCGGGTCCACACTCGAGGCCAAGAGACGCATCAGTTGCCGGCTTAAGTTTTATTTCGTGGCTCAACGGGAGCCCAGTCGCTTTCGCAGGTGGACACTGGGGCACAGTAGTCAGTGGACAGTAGTCAGTGGACAGTGGACATTTGACAGTGGTCAGTGGACAGTGGACAGTGGATAGTGGACAGTGGACACTGGACAGTGGACAGTGGACAGTTGACAGTGGACAGTTGACAGTGCTCAGTTTATGGGCCATTCGATAAACTGCACATTCAGCACGTTTAGACTCTAATGCTGTAGTCAAGTAGTCAAGTCCATCTAATGGCGCTGCAAACAAGGAAAACTATCGAAAAATTCCGTACCAACTGTGCTTTGACTTAATGAACTCTCTATTTTCTTGGTCTTGGAACCAAGAGAGCGCTTAACCATTGCCTGAAAGGTGTCTATGTGTAGGTGACATATATACAAAGTATATTCATGAAACAAATATGTTTGAATGGGTTCATCTTAAAATTTCTATTAAATTATTGAGCATATCTTGCTCTGAAAATGTTCCAAATGATCTTTATTCAAGCTTTTAAAGATGCTTTAAAACTGTACAAAATGATGGAATTAATGATCTATCTAAAAATATGCTCCGAGAAAGTTACATCAAGAAATTGAACTTCGTTTGAAAGTTTGAATCGATGTACGTATGATGTATGAATCGATGTATCGTTTGAATGATGTATTCAAACGCACGTAATCTTTCAGCTCTTGTGCATGTTTTGGGAACAACGAACTCAGAACTTTTAGATAATATTTTCTATCCTTCATTTCTAACCAGTTGTACCCGCATGCTATAACTTTCCTGTGCAGAATTTCTTTTCTTCTTTCCCTTTTGATCGATATCCTTAAATGCTTTACTGGCTGTGCTGCAGAATTAGCTGAGAAACATGTAAGTTGGCAACTTGTAGAGTATCAGGTCGATGAAAATAACAAGCTAAATTTGTTGTTAAGAGATGAAGGTTAAGGGTATTCCCTAGTCGGACACTTGTTCTTGTTGTATGTTCACATGTTTTATGTGCAATTAGCCAACAAATGATCAGAGCTTTGAAATTGCTGGCAAGCTCTAGTCTCAGACAGGGGCAACACAGATGCCACATTCATTTGCTGGCAATTGAAAAATAGGAAAAACTTCCATTTAAATGGGCCGTTGGAGACTTCTTGGAAGACGTCCATTAGAAATGGGCGAGACATTCGTATCTATTGCAAAGAACTGGGCGTCATATTTCAAAAGACAGTCACGGCCAATGGCCACGCATGCGTCTCGAGAGTTTCGAGAGTTTCGAGAGCATCCGATCCGAGTACCAGGTCTCGGGGTGGGCCACTCGACTGGACGGTGGCTCGCTGCGGGAATTATGTAGATTATGGACTGGACGCAGTGCTGCAGCTGGAGTTGGAGCGTGTTTGCGGCGCGTTTTACAATTAATTTTGCGGCCAGGTCTGCGGACGAGCCCGAGACCAAGACCGAAAACCAGACCGGATCGGTTTGGGCGCAAAAAAAGTTTCTCTAATGTTCGCCCGGTTTTGCATGTGTTTCATTTTTGCTTTATTTTCCTTAAGTTTTTTTTTTTTTTTTTGTGATTTATTTTTGCTTTTAGTGTCTTTTATTTTATGATTTATATGGACTGCAACTGCTAAAGAGAGCTCGATTCTGCTCTGGTCCTGGCCGTTCGGGTCCGGTTCTGTGCATTTCTTAACACGGCTCTCGACTCTGGCTTTGGCTTTGGCATTGGTGATTTTTCACTATTTTCATCGTAGATCAAAATTAAGTGATTTTAATGATGAAATTTATTGGCGCATTTATTTGTACATGATTTGGAGCAAACCGAACTGCCAAACTGGTACCCAGCCAGACACATTCGCCTTGTGCCATGTGCCATGTGCCATGTGCCATGTGTGTCCGGGGGCGCTATGCCAATAAATATGTTGGACATGTGACAGATTTCGTTTGCAAGATAAACTACCCCACTCGGCTGCCCGGTTGTAGGTCTAGCTGGTTCGATGGGAGGTCTGTAACAAAGTTCCAGTTCAGTTTCGACAAAGAACTAAATTGTAAATAAGTGTGGCTTAAGTCTCCAGGAATCGTTCATTTCGCAAATGCCGATTGACTGACTAGCTGATTGATCGTCGACTTACAAGGATTGATCAATCAGGCTGACTGATTGACTGCTTGATGATCAACATGATCATGATTAAGCTTGTAAGAACTATTTCTATCTCAGTAGTTCGGCATAAACTACCTTTCATATAATCTGTTTATACTCTTGTAGAAAGTATATTGTAAAGTGTGACCTTTAGAAGGAGACATCTCCGACCCCATAAAGCATAGTTCAGCATCGACAGCCGAGGTGGTATAGCTAGATCCGTATTTCCTTATTTCCATCTGTCTGTTTCGATGGGAACTAGTCTCTCAGTTTTATAAGTCTCTCAGTGAATATGTCCGTCTGTCTGTTGCAATCAGTACATACATATGTCAGAATATGTCAGTCCGGATCGGACCACCATATCGTATAGTTGATATAGGAATGATCGGTCGAGAAGTAGGTATGGAAAAGTTTTCATATATGTATCTGCCATAGAAACGATCAGTCGCAATGTAGGTTCTTATATGGCACAATATTCCTTTTTCCTAAATAGAGTTTCATTATTCTCATATACTGCAAAAGGCAAATGTCTATAAGGGTATTCAATCTTCGGCACAACAAAGTTATCTTTACTTTCTCGCTTTTCATTTATATTTAACTATTTTATTGTATTTTTCTTATTATAACTTTGTTAATATATATCTTTAAGGCAAGTCCTAAATGGAATATACTCAAACTAAGTTTATTAAAAAATGAATCGGACAGTTTTTAATGAACAAGTTCCTTATGAAATATGTACGCAACTTTAAATATTTATACCCATTTTGGTCGATTGACAATTTTATTAATTATTACCTTTTGCGGGTTGTTTGTTTGCATTAACTCCTAGACATGCACACACGCACACACACACACACACACAGACACACACACACAAACACACACATACACGCGTGTTATAAATAAATTATTAATAACATTTTTTCGCAGAGTTTTTCTGTGCAAAGGCATGTTGTGTGTCCGTAATTAAATACAACAGGAAAATTGCCATTTGGTTGAATAAATATATTATGTTTGCGCGTTTTTTTTCTTTTTTAAGACCAAACAAAAATCCCATAAATTAATTATAAAGGGATATTTGCAATTAAAATTACATGAAAATACGCACAATTTGCATAAATGTACAAATATTAAACAATAATAATTAATTACATAATTGGATATAGGCCTCGTAGAGAATCAGCTGCAGAATTTTAATAATAAATTAATTGGAAAAAGCAAGCGCAACAAAGAAAATCTTTTCTAGTGCTGCGGATTAAATACTCCTGCATATATTATAATAAAATTGCCTAGATATAACGTCCGATAACTCCAAACATAATCTTCTGTCATGAGAGAGGGAGGGGGGGGGGGGGGATTACAATCAAATGGAATTTAAACATTACAACAGTTTTGTGTCCTCTGAATGCGTCCGTTTCGATATTCGCACTAACTGCAACTACTATTAACAACTGGAGCAAGTTCTATATCTTGTTTGCTTTAACATTAAAACAAATCCGATTTGAATTCGCAACTCCATTCAATCTTGCCACAGTTGCATGCCCCGCAGCCATGCCATGATATAGGTATACAATATAATGATATGTATGTACTATTCTATAGAATGTCAAACTTGGTGACTCTAGCTCCTAAAACCGCAGATATTTGCTTATCGATATCGATGCTTATCGATTGCTTGGCAGTTATCGGGACAAGTTATCGATTCTCGAAAACAAACCCTGGGAGGACCCACGTTTCAAGTCTGAAGCTCTCATAGGTTTTGAGATCAACGTGTTCACATATACGAACAGACAGACAGACGGATGGACAAGGCTAGATCGACTCGATGCAGCCCATGCCAAAAACTAAAATACCCTTTTTACTCCCTTTCAATGGGCTCAGGGCTCAAATCAAAGAGTTCGCTTAGATACCAAGACTGACTGAAGGAAAGCTGTGCCTAGGACTAAGGGAACTCAACTGTTCGGGTTCGCATTGGGTCGGATTCCAATATGTTGAAAGCTGCAAATATAGTTGTAAAAGCATGATTTGCAACAAATCCCATCTACATATATGTAAATGTGAAGAAAAAAGGGTATTTATAATGAGATTTTTTTATAGACTTTCTCGCATTCCACGTGTCATCATTTGGCCCATGTGGTTAAGCACAAGCAATTAATAATGAAATTGTTATTAAATGACGGGTTTTTTTGTATAGCAAATGTTTTTATCTGTAATTAAATCTATAGAAAAACTAAAGAACAATAGTGCAAAGAACAGCAGGGGAAACAAAGCCGCGGCCAATAGAAGAGTTTATAGCTATTGTCAATGGGACCAGAGTCTGGACACGCTCTCGGCTTTGAGCTCTTATCAAGCTGTTGTTGGCATTTCTTGGCATGCTCAGTTGCCGTGGGGTCAGGGACTCGAGTCGGTCATCATCAATGTGTCCACTTCTATCTGCAGCTCTGCGGCGCGATAAGAAGGCGAGCCGGACAATTGCCCGGCATTGTTTAGGAGTTGTCTGTTTGTCTAGATGTCTGTATTTTCTTTTAATCAGAGTCAAGCTGACGACGAATCACTTGAGAGCTCCAATTAAAATTTCGCATGCCATTCGGAGTGGGGTAACCTGTCAGGGTGTCTCCTCTTTAACCTGCTGCTCAGCTAATCAAATACAATTTGTAATGAAAGCTCCGGCTCCAGAATCTGGTTTACGTTGCCAGCCAGAAAATCCACATGAACGAAATTGAAATGAAAACAGCCAACTTACGAATAAGGCGATTTTTTAATACCCTTTAAGTGGAATCTTTAAGGGAGTTGCATTGTGTTTTACAGAGTCGTATAAATATAGGGCAGACTTAGAATCCGTTTCGAGCTGCAGCTCATATAATTATTTGACAAACTGAACTCGACCCTAGATGCTTGACAAATTCGCCATGCCCACCTAAAGGGTATTAAAATTTTAAAAATTTATTTGCGTGCTGCAAGCTTTTCCTTTGCCTTTTATTTGCTTAAATGAGTTTCGCTTTTGAGTCTGAAGAAGAAACCTCTGCGTCATGTAAATTACGAGTTTGTATTTAACTAACCTTGAAACAAATTTCGTTTGCCGTTTGGCCAGGCGCAAACCAATGTGCGAATACTCCCGCCCGCCCCCGCCGCACACCTGGCCCAGCTCTACGTTTGGTGGAGTTTATTTGTCCGAAAGTAGCATTCGATGCGGAGTTTGCCTGTCGAGAGCTGAAATTTGATATCTGGCGGAACAAGAGCTGCGGCAACCTGTTGCCTGATTTGTTGCATGTTGCTTGCTGGCAATCAACAGCTAACAACAACAACAGCTAACTGCAACAACAACAACAACAACAACAACAACTTGTTGTTTGTCGCCAAATGTTGTGTGTTCGCGCTTGTTGTTTTTGCCCACGTGGTGTCATGAACCCGCCAATCCAATTCGGTGAAAACTCAACAAGGCATTTAAAGTTCGAGTGAAATTTTTGTGTGGAAAGTCGTGGGCCGTTTTTCTCACGTTTGCAGAGGATCACTGTGGTCAGGAATTTGTTGGTAAACAGCAAACTAATAAAGATAGCTGTACAAAAACCATTCAAATGCTCTTGGTGAGAATCTTCCATTAGGAAATAACTTTTATCTAAATGTATATTAAACAAAAGGTAAATTGACTGTAATTATTTATGGGATATTTACCTAAATGGCAATATTGAAAATGTTAGAAGCTCCTTAAAGTTTCTTTCATTGAGCAATTCTGTGACAATCGGTTGATTATTATTTGTTGTTGTTTCTTCGATCAACTTTATCTCATTTTCAAGCATCTATGCTTATTTCTATGTAATTACCATATTATTTACAATAGAAACGTTTATTTTTTAATGCTGCCTTTCTATGCGATTCTCATAAACTAAAGTACGGCTTACTCGTTTCGATACTCTGATTATAATGTCTTGTCTTTATGTGGTGTTTGTTCATATATAAATGCAAATAGATATTTGGCAATTCTGCCCTGTGCATGGGTTTTCCCCAGTTGATGATATTTATATATTCCCTTTTATTACTCGCTGTATCAAATACTGTTATCGTGCTATCCTCCTATTTCTTTCGATCTCTCTCTCTCTCTCTCTCTCTCTGTCTATTTCTGTCTTATTAACATACACTTCTTATGCTGCTTCTCTTAAATAACATCTTTCTACGCGATATTCATAAATTGGGGTAATATTTACAGAGAGAGTAAGTGATTGAGTAAGTCCACGCGATAAGAGCCATCTCTGTTTCCCATTCAGCCCGTGCTCTGTCTTTTGACAGGCACGAATGGCTTGCGGCTCAAACGACCACAAAAAGATCTTTAATGTCAATGTGGCTGAGCGAGCTGCGCCCTATTCGAAGTTAAGAGCCATTCTATGGGCTGACTGAGCTGTTGATAGGGCGACAAAAGTGGGCAAGTGGGCAAGTGGTGCAACGCAGGTGGTGCAAACAGGCAAACAACACCAAATACAAAACTCAATGTGGCTTTTAATTAAGAAAAGTGCAACAGAACGAAGATGACGACGATGACGAAATGCAGTAAACCGGAAACGAGAAATGTCAGGAACCATATCCAAGGAGTGAGACCATGGCACGAGCTCAATGGTTGGTTGGTTCGTTTGGGTTGGGATGGGTTGGCCTCTTCTCGTCTAGTATGGTCTGGTCTGGTCTGGCTGTTGGTCTCAAATAACAAAGCTGCCAGCGAAGCAAACGAATGACAAACCAAAAGCCGCAGTCGCTGGCAACACTTGAGTTAACACGAGGGACACGTGTCATGCCATGGGCCTGCCAAGTGGCTAATTAGGGTTCGAAGGGGTTCTACCGGGTTAGACCCCCCATTACCAGAACCAGCAGCTACTATATAGACACATCAGCTGCAAGTAAATCAAACTGACAGCTCATATGGCCACTGAAGGAGCGCATGCATGTTGATGTAGCTGAGTATGAGAATGTGGTTGGGGTTGAGGCTGAGGCTGAGGCCGAGGCCGAGGCCGACACTGGGCTTGTTGATGTGATGTTTGTTAATCCAACTATTGATACAATTATGTAAAACAGAATTCCAGGCAATTTCACAATTATCGCATGTTGTAACTTTGCAAATTCCAGCAACTTGTTATGAAATACCCCTCGAGAAATTGTTTGCAGGCACGCAAGTGCTTTTAACCCCCGCTCTCTCGTTCCGGGCTGGCTAATTGAAAAACTGCGTGCTGTGGCCCCCTCGTTCATTTTTCACTGCCAAACCTGATGCGTGTGTGGTCTTATCAATGACAGTTGTCAGTGCCTATAACTGACACCTAACACCAGGCCATTTATGTTTCAGCTCTTGGCAATACCCAATCCCCAATCCCCAACCAGATTTATCGCCTCTTGTCATCCTGTTGATGCAACAGTGCGAAATGCGCCTTGGCAACATTTGTCAGTGATTTGGAAGAGTTGCTCGGATGGTTTGTTCGGCTAGCCCCGAAAGCCTGATTGGCGGCAGCTTCAAGATTATACCGAAGCGCTTTGTCCAAAGTAAATGTTGATAAGCATCGCTTAAAGCACAGCTAAGCACTTGTCAACTTACAATATAATTTAAATATACTGATTGCAGTTTACAGTCTCTCTTAAACCAAAGTTCTTTCGGTGAAAAGTAGCAGTTACTAAGCGAATCGTATCCAAAAACAATACTCAATTTCAATCAATTCAAGCTTCTTGTTAAATTTGCAAGTTGCTTGCAAGTAAAGATCGATCCAATCACATTCAGTAAACCCCTTCTTCAGCTCGATTTACCAGATGTGCTCTTATGATATACATATATGCAATAAAATTCTATATTGTACATATATGCTTCGAAGTTCAGTTCAACTTGAGATAAATGGTTAAGAAAGTGGACTTCTCTATCTTATTCTTTGTCTTCCAAATTACACTTCTACCCTTTAAAGCATAGCTCGATTTTAGAGACTTCCGTTTAGAAAGCAAATACTACGAAAGCATCAGCCGGATTTGTTGAGAAAATAGAACTCATTAAATATGCGTATAATCACAATTGGGCGCGCCCATAATCAGCCAGCAATTGTCTACAATGGCAGAGATAGAGGAACGAAGGAAGAGAGGGAGAGAGGTTGGGTTGGGCTGTGCTGGAGTCTTAGCCTGCTAAGGCATGCGGCAGGTGATCACAGGTGATCATCAGCAGAGTTTTCGAGCTGCGTCATTGATGGACTGCAATTGTGGTGCTCGTCACGTACGCCCGGACACAACAAAAGGCCGCCTGATGATCGGGAATGAAACTACGAGTGCGACCAGAGCCTAGACCAGACCAGAGCCTAGAGATGACGTTCGACAATTGAGCGCTAATTATCGCCTTGGACAACAACAACAACAACAACAACAGCAGAAGCAGCAGCAGCTATAGATCTACCTGGTCAGCGTGTGTCAAAGGCATTCCTGGCAGGCGTGAATTGAATTCCCCGCTGGTGATGAATGGGTCCGGGGGCAGTGGCTCGACACTGGTAACTACTTCATTTAGCTGGGGATGGGTACGCGGATTTGATTTATAGCGCTTGCTAAATTAAACTTGCGCGCAGAATGAATTGCAGGAATGCGAGGCGAAGTCTTTCGACTTTGGAATTACCTGGAATTACCTGGTACTGTGGCGATTAAGTGTTTAGCTCATTAGCCTCAACAATGCGTTGGTATTTGGGTTAGCTACCCACCTGCATTGATGCTGGCTCATGCAACTAACGGTAACGATCTGAACTTTGCTGCAGGAAAACCAAAGAAAAACCAATTAGAGAAATCTGTTGAAGAATAAGTGGACATTAGGCTGAGCTATATGTAAGCTATGAAAGTTTGGTAGCGGATTAGCTCTAAGAACACCCACCAAGAGCTTTTGTAGCCAAACTTTTGAGGATCATTGCTTAATATTTTCAGATTTAGACAAATAGTCCGAAATACGACTAAAACTCACAACTAGCTGCTGCTCAGCAAAGCTCAGAAAGGTTTTCTTACTATTTGTCTGTCCAGCCTGGACAATTGTCTTGGTTATCTGTTGATCACAGTGCAGGCAACGATTTATCAAGAGTCCTGTCTCTCAATGGTCGGCGACAACTGTTGAAATGCAGCTCCATCAAATTGGCGACAAATGCTGAAGTGGCCAACTGACTGGCAATCAATTTCGACTGTTAACACTTTATCAATATCTTTGAATAGGCAGCAGCAGCAGCGGCGGCTTAGGAGGCGGGTTGGTTGACTGAACGGCATCAAAGTGAATCACCGCCGTCAGATAATAATAAAATGAAATAAAAAAGTAAGCAACAAAAAAATTACAGGTGCCAATGAAGAGTCCAGGTAGTCGAGGAGTCGACAGCCGCGGGTCTTCGATCTTCGCCATTCAGTCGCTTTGGCCGTCGTCTCGGCAAGATCAGAGTCGGAGCGTGGCTGAGATAGTGGATCGCCGTTTGGCTCCACCTTTTTGTTGCTGCGGCCTGCCGCCAGCGTTTCTCCTCTTAATTGACGCCTTGATTTGCAGCCGATTCGTTGCAGCACATTTTACAGCCTCTTCGCTGTCCACTTCGCTCTTCATGAACATTTTCTACGCTATTTTTTCAATCAAATATTTTCCATTCTTGCAAACTATTTTTATTTTTGTTAATTAATTTCATTTCTATTTCCATCATATCTCTGTTTATTTACTCACAATTGACCCACTCGAGAACTAAATCATATTAATAACTCCCCTCGCCTCTTGTGTTTATCGTTGTCTTCGTGTGCTTATATGGGTAAACGTTCCGTTGATGCTCAACAGGCAGTCGTGGCCGAGCGGTTAAGGCGTCTGACTAGAAATCAGATTCCCTCTGGGAGCGTAGGTTCGAATCCTACCGACTGCGAGTATAGATGATCATTTTTTTTTATTCGTGCATTTATTTTTAATAAAGTTTAGGTAATTCCCAATCAACCAATTTATTTGCTTATAGACAAAATCACAATTGATTGCTTGCAAAATTATAAAGTAATAAATATGTAGATGTACATAAATCTAATAAGTTTTTCCCCGATTATGAATCTCTTTCTCTTATGAATCTCTCTTTCTCACAGGCCTCTCTCTTTCTCTCTCGCCCCTCTCTCTCTCGCCTCTCTCTCTCTCTCTGTCTCTCTCTCTGTCTCTCTCTCTCTCTCTCTCTCTTTCTCTCTCTCTCTCTCTCTCTCTCTCTCTCTCTCTCTCTCTCTCTTTCTCTCGTATTTGATATCTTTTTCTTGTCTTGTACTCATTCTAATGAACTTCTTTCTTCACTTTTTTGCAGTGTTTGAATAATAGGCTGTTCCTTTTCTTCTGATAGAAGAAACCAGGCGATTTTAAGTGAATTTGTAAGGTAAGTGCACATTTATATATTTAAATATAAATAAGAATATATATATATTACGGCAATCTAAGCCTTAAGATGCGTTTCTCAATGCGCTCCATAATTTGATGGGTCTATTTAATTGATTCCTGTTTAGCATTCCAATCTCTTGATTCTTGAATTACCAAAGTTAGCACGTACCACACGCCATTTGAGGCTATTTACGCTGCCATCAGTTTTAGGATAACAATCTGTGGGTAATCTATAATTAGGCTCATTAGCATTTAGCATTTAAATAAATTGATTAACCCATCTGAAGGCCTTGGCGGATGCAGTCACTCTTGGTGGCAAGGTGGGGGAAGAGAGGCGAAGGGAGTCCAAGTCCAAGTCCAAGTCTAACTGCAGTCGCAGTTCCAGCTGCGAGTTATGTAATTACAAGCTGGAATCCCAATGCTGCTCAAATTGGCTTCACGCGTTGCACAAGTGGCAACTGTCCGAGGCGCAGGCATGCTGCCACATGCTGCACAATAATCAACGATGGTAGGCAGCAGACACACAGAGAAGCCTCTAATTAAAAATAACAGAAAAATATAGGTTACACCTCGACAAAGACCGTTGCATGGTGAGCACTCACGAAGGAGCAACAGGAGGAGCCGGCCAGGCGCATGAGGGGCAGGCAATGTTCAACCAAGAAACCAAGTAATGGGAAACATTTTCATCAAAGCAAATACGCAACGGGGCACAGGGAGGCGTCAAAGGGGGGGGGGGGGAGGAGGCTCAGTCTCTCAAGTGGGTACGGTGGCACTGTGGCACGGTGGTACGGAGTTACTGGAGTCTGTGGGCTGGGCAAGTGGCACTTATCATGCATGCGCCAAGCGAAAGAAGCGGCAAGCAGCGAGAAGCACACAAAAATTAATGGGCTGTAATTACGTGCTGCAGTTGCACGGCGAAGCCAGCAACTGGAAAAGTGGAAAAGGAATGCCCCAACCGAGACGACAACGACTACGTCTTCAGTCTCGAGTTCCGTTGTCCGTTGTCTTTTATAGAAAATTAAAGCCTAAATTTGCTTGTGCAAAATTTACGATGTGTTTACGATCTCTTAAATTATTGGTTACCCTAATGCGTGGCAGCAACGCGAACTTCATTTACCCGCACTCGTTCTTCTTGTAGACGACTTTACGCACAGCTGACAACGTGCATATACCCTCAAATTAGAAATCATGCTGCAGAAAAACCAACAATAAACGCCGACATTCTTCATTCTCTATCAAAGATATTCTTAGGAGCCTCTCTCTATTGGCTACGGCATCTCAAGTCCGTCCCAGTAGCTCTTGGCTATTGAGAATTAAGTCTAAAGTGCATGCAGATATTGGATAGAAATGGGAACATGTCTTTTGTATTGTTTTTAAACTCTTTTCTTTCCGTATTTTTAGTCGTTTAGCTGTTGCCAGCTAACATGTTCCCCTTAAGAAGTTTCTAGGGTATCTACTGTGGATATCAGTGCGGTAGACCGACAAATATCGAGTTAATATCGATTGAAATAGCTTTGCCAATGATCGATACATCGATATTTCGATATTTTTAAATACAAAACTCTCCATCACAATTGCACTGACATTGCTGACAGAATTCTTTGCGTTTAACGTCAATCAAACTTCGTGCTATTCATATAAACTCGTGCAGCAGGCGCAGTTTCAATTGGATTCTCTGAAAAAAACAAACCTTAAAATTAATTCTCCAAATTTTGATATCATGGAAAAGGAAATGCCCACCTTTGCAAATAATAGCATTGGACAACAATCCGAAAGCTCGGACAATGCCATTGCGAGCAAGAACAGCGAACTTGACCGTTTAGGTCCACAGCTGCCTTCGGGCAAGGGTGAAGAGTTCGTAAAACAGAGCAGAGATGAGCTGTGTATTGAGCAGAGCTCTGGGGCCACGGAGGTGCAGCATAGGGGCATACTTATAGAGGTATAAACACGTAACTTCAAATACGTATATATACGAGGTCTTCTTAACGTAACTTGCAGCAAGGAATAGCAGAATATTCCCATTCGGAAGATCGTAGTGCGGAGCTAATTGGAGATTGCGGGACAGAAACGGTTCAACAGGCGCGTGACGAATTGGTTGAGATATTGAGCTTGGATTCCAGCTATGCCCAGGTGCAGGGTATACTTATAGAGGTCTGTGCGGGTTTCTGTAGGTCTAGTAAACGCTGAAAATAATAATATATTCGCAGAAGGGCATAATGCAAGAGTCTAGTTCTGATGCAGATCATTCACCCGAATATTTAACCGAGGAAGAAGCGAAGGAGGTGAAGACCATAGAAATAAATTCAAATGAGGAATTCATAAGGTTGTTGAGCAGCGACATCAAGACGTCTATGGCAGAGGAAATGTATCTGGAAAACGAATTGGAGGAGTACATTCTCAGAAAATTGAAGCCCCATAAAGAGATCCCCGATGAAATAGCTGCCATGAATAAGTTTATAAAAGAGTTCACTTTGCGCATCGACAGCCATCCATGCATGAAGGAATGGGAGAAGTTCAACTCTTATATCGAAAAGGTCCATCAATACTACATGAGCCTCGACTATGCAAAGTTTACCAGAGATGATCTCGGTGTACAGGAAAATCTGGATAAGCAGACGGAGCACAAGGACTTGGATGTCTGTCAAGGTCTAACGCAAGTCGAGGCCGACCTTGAGAAAATGATGGAGCCATTAAACGAGCTCATCCTGCGATCTGAAAAGCTTACTCATAGCATTGAGGGCATCGAAAAGAAAATCACCAAATTGGATACAAAGGTGGACAGCTTCAACATTAAGTATAATGATACCCTCGCCAATAGGGAGAAGTCCTACGAGGATATGATGGCGCTGCAGTCAATGCGCGAAAGAATCGGACAGAGGCTCACGCGGATCGAAACGGAAATTCACACATCCAAAACTCGACTACTTCAGGGTCACACGGAAAGTAAATAGGGCTTGTTTGTAAAATTATGCGTTCCCTTCAAGCTCAAGCTTCAACTCGGTAGCTTCTTATTTCCCCAGCTTACCAATTACACTTATGAGCGCCATTCCGAATGCAATTACCCTGATTATGGACCTTGTTATGGCACTTTGCATACGTAATTATGTTCGGCGGTAAAGTCATGAGATGTGGGCAACTCAAATTCTGTGTATGTCTTCAACTATTAATCGGCCAAACGTCAAGAAATAAATGTTCAAATGTACAAGATTAAGTGGTAATTGCCCTTCGGATTGTTTCCTCTCTTGTTCTGCGACTGGCCTGGGAATCCTCTCGCTAAATAGGTATCTTCTGTTTCTGTCATCTTCTGTTTTCTGGGACAGGTCTGGGAATCCTCTCGCTAAATAGGTCTCTTTGCGCCTTGCTGTCCAGCCAGGTAAATGGGTTTTAAGAAAATTGGAAATCGATCTTCCATATGATCTACTTATATCTCATAGAAGCACCGAATACCTAAAGTACTTTTTAAGAAATTTTCTTGGGCCTTGGTATAGACATACTTTTGTATGCAATCTTTAAGCCGTGAAAATTTCCTAAAGTTCGCACTATTAATACCAAAGTTATTGAAGAACATATTTCTGATAGTGATCGTTCTGATAGTTAAGAAATCATTGATACATAGGCTTATCGATGTTCCCCAAAGCCATTATTATCGATATACAACTATCGATAGTTGCATTTGCATATTTATAAAAAAACCTCCGTGTATCGATATCGAATATTCCGATACATTGCAACGATATAAAATATCGATATTAACGTTTACATTTACGTTCAACTGAATATACGCAATCCGGGAAGATAAAATCAAACTAGCTCGATTTGAACAAAGTTGGCTGCCTAACTTTACTACGATACGTTATATGCCCGACTTGTTAGTCTGTTTTTGTTTGCCCGTTGTAGAATACCTAAAAAAAATTTTTATCTACTGTTTTTGCTTTCGTGTTTATTTGTTCTTATCCTGAAGTCAGTATCGGCTCGAGTTGTTCGTAGTGGATACTTGCAACAGGCAGTTGCTTCGATATGTTGCCAAGCAGCGAAAATTTTGTGCGCGAAATCCTGACCGACGATTTGTATTCCATCTCGAACTCCACGCGCTGGTGTGGCGAAGATCGCCCAAAGTTCCAGCCACTGCGCGCCCAGCGCAAAAAGCATGCTGCCCCACAAAGATTGGGCACAAATGAGTATCGCCGCTATTATAAGGGAGTTGGAATTCAGCAAGACTTTGACGGGGTGTTCCGAGTCGATGACTTGGCTGATGCCACATCAGAGTTTGCCGATATGGAGCAGGCGACTTCCTCGGAATACGGTGGGTGCGGGACGCCTTCAGAGTAACAGCAAATGGTTCAAGTACGATGTTGAGGTTGACGAGCGCCTCTGGTCGCTCTGGGGTGGACTGCATCCGTGCTCCGCCTGGTTTGACGGCCAGACGAGGGGCCATCAATCGCTGGCCTGCTGTGTGGTTGCCTGCTGTGCGGCCAGCGTATTTCGCAGCCTGGACCAGTGGACGTGCAAGTTTCTCGACGCCATTGTCATCAACGGGGACAAATACTATCGCCAGAGCCTCCTCAGCAGCAGCAGCCACAATAAGACGATCGGTCTGAACGATTTGTCACTGGAGTGCGACTTCGAGGACATGCGCTTCATGGTCCAGCTGCAGCTGGTGGCCTTTGGCCAGCTCTACAGCTCCCCGGCCAGCAATATTATGAGTCTATACGAGGCGCTCAACCTTTTCTTCACCCGCTCTCAATGGGGCATACTTGTATGCCAACAGCGATATATTGCGTTTGGGTATTCCTCCAGCCGGAACGGTGGCTATTTTCTATATGACTGCACCGAGTGGGGTAGCCCACTTTTTCACGACAACATGGGCGCCTCCTATGTCCTGCGTGCCAAGCAGCTGTTGATGCTTCTCTATTGCATTGTGGTTACCCTCAATGTGCGGAAACCTTACGTCGAATTTCAACTTTTTAGCGTGGAAGCAAACCGCATTATGGATCTTAAAGGCAACCAGGATCTCCGCTTAGACAAGAACCCGAGGCAGTAGTATTGTCACAATGTTTAAAAAAATTTGTTTCGTGGTGGGCAAATAAAAAACATAGAACAAACACGTTTTGCTTTAGCTGAGCTCCAGATAGTCAACAGATGATCAGAGTTCCCAAAGTACCCAAATTACAACTTCTTCAATGGAGGAATTATGGAAAATAGTAAAAAGATGCTCTTGGATGTTCACACTATGAAGTTTCATTTAAACATAATTTCCACCTAACCATTCCAGAGTCGTATTCGATACATCTAGATTGAATTTACGAATAGTTCTGCTTGTGTTCTCTTCCTTAGCTCAGTTTTTCTAGTCTCATTCGATATTTGCTTCTAGATTGTACAACATTATTCCTTCTCTTGTGAATATACGAATAGCTTAGTTCGAGTTGAAGTATCGTATTTAATGCTTTCCTCTAGATGGAAGGAAGTTAATTCCTTTCTAGTTCGTGTATTTTACGAATAGCTGTCAGTATCCAACTGGCTTGTTCCCCTGATTTTGTTTATTCTTTTCCGGAACTTACTCAAATGTGCAAATCCATGAGTTAGCTGCGACTTGAGAGAGACACTCCCCTCAAAGCAAACACTTTTTATGACTGCCAGAGGAGTCTTAAACTATTAAAAAGGACTAAGGAACACACAAGCATAGCTCCTGCGGGGCTTGCACTGAGGCTCAAAGAGTTTAGCAGAGGGCGGGAGCCATTCATGTTTATCTTACGCTTTCATTCATATCATGCCTTGAAGCAAGTCCGCCGAGTGTCCGGAACGGCTGTGTTCCTAAAATGTAACCATTAGATAATCAAAATAGCTTGCATTCAGATCACAACCCATTCAAGAAATTCCTGGCTCGATGACCAGGAAAACCAGTTTCATTTCAAAACCAAAACAAAGTTATTTTGAATTTCGTTTATTTTTGTTGCCCAGCGCCCAGTAAAAGGCAAAATAAAAAACTCGTCTACTACGCAAGTATGCAAAATACTACACGGAAACGGTGAAGCAGGTAACAAAATAAATAAAAATAAAAATTAAAACCAAATTGCAGCAAGAACAAAATAAACCAAAATAAGGTGAAATACAATAAAACTGCATTCCAAAAACTCAGTCAAATGTAAAAAAAGGCAAAAATTAACAAGACAAAACTTCTAAAAAGAAAAAAAAAACGAGAAAAACCCAATAAGAAATCCGGTTTCGTTTTCAACCAGAACGAGAGTTGTGGGTTTGGAAGGTTGCGACGCGCTGCTCGTTTTGCTCGTAATTCTGCGCTTGCCCATAAAACGGGCCACAGGATGGATGCAGAAATTCACCGACTGTTGAGCGGGTTGTGTGGTCGGGTCGGGGAGGGCGTGCGGTGTGAGGCGGGGTTGTTTTGAAGTGCTGTTATGAAGAGGGCTAACCAAACGAAGTTGGCCAAAAAGTGCAAAAGGCAGCCAAACTCTCTGATAAATTGCAGGAGACGAACTTGAAATTTAGATTTCGAGAGCAACCGCAAAATGTTGCCTGAACGTCAACACCGGCAGCACCACTGACGCAGCGTCGACGTCGCAGCTGCAGAGCGCAGCGACTGCACGCGAGCGAACGAGTTGAGAGCATATATTGATAGTACATATAACTGCAGCTTGGGGGCGTTTAAGCGTGTATTGGTGAGCGTCAGCGTAAGAGAGAATGAGCGACACAGACAGGCAGAGACTGAGAGAGAGAGAGAGCGCCAACTCGTTGGAGCAGTGGCTGCTGCGTCCGTGGAGTTTCTTTTATGCATACAAAAACACAGACACACGCACACAGGCAAAAAGTATTGCAGTTTTTATTGGCATTGTTAGTGGCTGTGTGCGTTGTGTGTGCATGTACGTGTGTGTAAAGGGTTGAGTGTCTATGCTGTGTCTGTGTTTTCTTGCATTGGTGGTAGTTGCAGCGCCATGCTTGTGTCTGTGTGTTTTCGTGTGAGTTGTGAGCAGGAGCATTTTATTGATTTTTATGAAGACTAAAAAGAATCGTATGCGATTTAGTTTTTGGCAATGATAAAAAGTGGGATAGACCGAAGTGAAACTAGTTAATATGTTACAAAACAGTAACTACCATAACCAACTACTGTTAATTAAAGTTATAAGCTAGAAGTATATTTGAAAAAAATAGCATAGCACAAAGTTTGTCACACACAAAACTTGTCTGCATAATTTGACAGCAGCCGTACCCTATTTTCAACGCCCGCACTTAATTCCTCCCTCACTCCCCACTCACCCACTCTCTCTCTCACATACTGCGGACAGCTGCCAAAAGTGCAGCCGAAATATTCTTTTAGTGCACATACAAAAGCTGCTCTGCAGATAAATTTAGTGCGTGCTCTCTCGCTCTCTCTCCCTCGCACTCTCCTTCACACACACACACGCACAAAGTAAATGCATTTTCCCAACACTTGCAATCAAGTCAAGATAAACTTTAGTGCAAAGTTTGAAAAAAGCTTTGAGTAAAACTTATGTATCTATGTAAACGCCATCAATTGGCACCTTAAGCCATGTCAATTGGGCTGTCCAATGCGCGGAGTTAAAAAAGGTTTACTTTGCAAACTTATCGCAACCTTTTGGCCCACAAATCCCACCACGTTCCACTCGTTGGCACTTAACTGACCAACTAAACTTGGCGAAACAGCGAGCGACCCGCAGCCAAAAAGCCAATGAATAGCCCAGCGGGCAAATGCAAAAATGGAATGCAAAAAACTCAAAGATGCACAGCAAACGAAGTTCGAGGTCATTGCATTACACACACACACACACACACACATACACAGACAGACACAAACTCAAACTCACACACACAACTACAAATAAATAAAACAACAAATGAATTGAGCCCCTCGCAACACTCTTGTGCCTTATATCTGCGAAAGGGGGGGAACTGAAAAAGTTCAAGTCAAAATTGCAAATAAAGTAAATGGAGATGACTAAAAAAGTGAAATCCACAAAAAACGACCACGACAGCAACACCAACAGCAACAACAGTAACAGCAGCAACAACAACAGTAACAGCAGCAACAACAGCAACAGCAGCAAAAACAACAGTAACAACGGCCAACTGCAGTTTGTGGAGCTTTTATTGTTGTTGCTGCTGCTGCTGCAGTGTTTACTGCTGCTGCTATTGCCGCTGCCCGTGGGGGAGTTAGCGGCGCAGCGGCTGCCATTTGGCACAAAAGAGAGAAAAAATCGTGCACAAAAAAAAACTATGTGTTCGGCGAATGACACACAAAACAAGTAAGAGGCTTAAAGGTGTAGTGATCGAAGAGGATCTACCCTGTAGCAAAAAAAAAACTTTTCATAATTAATCAAGAATTATGCCTGGCCTAAGAATTATGTTCAGACATATTTAATATGTCAATATTTGTATATATAAATGTATCAATCGCGCGAAAATTGGGTTAATCAACAGCAAGAGAATGAGTGAAAGCATTTCAATTCAGTATGCCCTGCTTACACATCTAGTTAATTGCAGGGTATACAGAGGCACAGCAGCAAAAACTGCAAAGCAAGAAGATTAATGATACCGTTCAAGGATACTTCGCTCTATGCTTGTGCTTTGCATTGCCAGCAAACGAGCAGCAACAAACAAAAAATGCTTTCATTAAGTGTTCGTGAATTGAGTGGCAAGGAAAACTTAATAAACTGAGGGCAAGGAATTCTTATTAAATTTAGGGCAAGGGCCACACGGCAGCTAATATCTAAAAATATCTAAAAAATTTAGAATTTAAATTAATTGAAATAGCGAACAGCACATAAAATCAGTTAAAAGCAATTCATGAGCCATACACCCGATCAAGATCTAAAGGTATCATTGTTGAAGATATGTAGAAGGATATCAGTATGGTAATTTCTTTAATTTTCTGTATGTTTTGTATAAAAAGTTTCGCTTGAGTTTTCCAGCTACTTTTCTCCCCTCTTAATTGACCCAAAGCTAGCCACGAAATTGGGATGTGGAACAACTTAAATTAAAGCTGTAACAACTCCCTACTATCATTATTGCATGCATCTACTATCTGCAATTGCCCCGCCTAGTCTCGGCTAGAGGACTGCCCCCACACCACTCTCTCACACACACACACACACACACACACACACGCACATACACACACTCGCACTCGCACCTAGATTTTAATGACTAAGCGTCGCCTTCACAGCTACTGCTTAACGACCAGAGGCAGTCTGTTGCCTCCGTAACCCCCCTATCAGACACCTACGAATTGTTTTTAACGAGCCCAGACGTTAGGCCTACCAGCTGCCCCCACACGCCCTCTAACTCGTCCAGAGGTTCCACAGGAAAAATGCTCGAAATGTTGTCTGCGTAGGCGTAAACGCTTCCACCAACTCGCCCCACACTCTGCTCCCCTCGTCCACTCCACCCCTGCCCGCCGACTCGGTAACTGGTCAGTCAGCACTTCGAAGCTCCAACTGGAAACCGACTGCCAACTGACTGACTCACTTAATGACTGAGCGGCGAAGCGTGCCCCGAAACGGCAGCAGTTACTCCTGGTATTGCCTTAGCTCCACCTCTATCCTCCCAATCCACCCAACCCCCACCCCCCCTGCACTCCCTCGCCAAGCGGCTTAATGACGCATGCTTGCGAATTTTGCATTCAGTTTGTGTTTAGCTTTGTGGTTTTGCCTTTTGCCTTTTTCCCTGACTGTTTTTTCAACTCCACACAAAGAGCTGGCTGCAGCAAAAAAAAACAGAACCAAAACCCGAACTGACTTCTTATACCCATTAATTGGAGGAGTGAGTGGGTAGCATATAATTGTGCAACTGCATGTAACAGGCTGAAGAACCCAACTGAATATATACATCTTTTTGTACATATTTTTACTGTTGGACCCCTCATGTTTCTTAACTTAAGTTTAAACAGAACTTTAAGAGTTAAAGCCAGATAATTGGTAGTCCAATATGCTTGGAAGTCATCTAAGTATTATAGAAATTAAAAAGCGATCTCAAGATGATCATAGCTTTTTTAAAGATTCAATTATCTGTTCTGTTACTAATCCAAAAGGCTTGACAATAATTCAAGCAACTTTAACATCAATAAGCAACGCAGTTAAAGAACGTAAAGTGTACTCTACTGATTGCAACGTCGCGCACTCTAGAAAACTGCTCGCTCTGTGTTTGAAATTCTCATTTTTATGAGTTTGCGTTCGTATTGTTTTCATTTTGATGAATGCGACGCTTCGAGTTGGCATAAAAAAAGCGCAAGTGATTCTCGAGACGAGCTGCAAGGGAAAGGGTACACGGCGGCGGTGTGCGTCTATGGGCAACTACTGCTTGATAATTGTGAGCCGCAAGTCGTTCACATTGTTGCATGCTAAGTAGCTTCGAGAGACGCGCACAACCCACACACACACACACATGCACACTTAAAAGCACACACCCCACACACACACACACACACACACTTATACATACATTTCTCAGACAGAGACTTCGCTTTATTGCTTCGCAGGGAGCCCGGCATAACCGACAAGGTCTCTAATATGTGGATATGGGTCGTCATCGTCGACAAAGTCAACGAGTTGGCGTCGTCATCGTCATTTGCATCTCGTTTCGTGTGTGTGTGTGTGTGTGTGTCTGTATGTGTGTGTGTGTGTGCTGTGTGTACTTTTCTTATTTCTTCGCATTTCTGTTTTGTTGCGCACATTTCTGTTTGGTATTTTCAACCATATCCTGCCCTTTCCTACCCTGCCCTGCCCCAATGTCAAAACGCAGCAGTCGCATCTTTGTGCCACGGTCAAGGGCAAGTGGCGTCGCTTAGAGAGGGGCGTGTCAGTAGCTCAGTTGAGAGCAGCGAGAGGTCGGGAGTTCATGCATCCGAGTGGAAAGAGCCGCATATGCAGCTGGATGTAACCCATAAACCGAATATACGAATTCCTGAACAGCATCTGTCGAGTGGAACTAGCTAGACTTTTGGTACATTTCATCTTAAGTCTGCAAATTTTATTATGATTCAAAAATTATTCTTTCCCTGAAAGTACATTCGCCAGTTGGACGCAAGTTAGGTACAGTTGGGAACTCAAAGATGCTACGAGTTTTTAATATGGAATAGTTTAGTTAAGTAAATAAGCTCTCCAGATTTGGGTCCAATGTCAAAGAAAAAGTATACGTGAAGAGCAGGAACTGGAAATATCCTGTTGTCCACTCTCGTTAACATTGGGCCCAAATCTAAAGGAGTCGCATGTTATGCTTCTCTGAATTGCCACTCGATTCTCCCTGGGAGGTCGGAACAACCTCCGTTTCAGCAGGGAGGATCATCCTGTCTTCAAAGAGCTCCGGTTCGCTGCTGGAAGTTGGGATATCCTGATACACTGTCTGCTCGGACCTATTACGCCAGTCTTGGTCGTCCTCAAGAAGCAGGGCCAACCTCTTTCGCCATAGCCGTGCCTTCTCATTGCGGAACGGTATCCGCCGTGATATGCGTTCTATTCCTTCTCTGCTGAAAACATCTCGATTCGCCTTACAATTCAAAAATGGCTCAGTCACCGCCAGATTCAGGTTCCGGAAATGTTCCACAATCCTTTGCATCCGCATCTCGATCTCGATAACACGCTGAAGGGTTTGATTCATGTTTTCAGATACGTCAATATAAATCATGCTTGCGACTCGTAATTCCAGCGAATAGAAATGAGAAAATTGTTAAAATTTACGGATATTAGCCAAAAGTTGTACTAACGTTTTTGTTGTTGTTTTTGTATTTACGATAACTAACGTTACGTTGACTTGTGTTTGTGATATGAATTATGTGATGACATGTGCTTCTAAGCCGCTTTGTGGTTGACTTAAATATGTGGGCTTACCATGCTTTGATAGGGGTATAGATTTATACAAAGATCTAAATGGTCAACGTATTTTGAAGAACGTTTTGTATGTACATATATGTTCTTGTATGTGTGCGATATGTGTTACATGTTATACATCTGACCCTTGTTTGCGATTCTCATTTATTTAAGTAAGGCTCAAAGGCATTCACGCTTGAATAATAACTATTTTAATAGCAAGTTATATTGGCAATCTATAAAATCTGTCTCGCTCTCTCCCTCTCTCTCGCTCTCTCCCTCTCTCTCTCTCTCTCTCTCTCTTATTTTATCATTTTATTCCTCTGTCTTTTGCCAGCTTCTATTTTAATTCGCTTTCTGCTTCATTTATTTTTCAGTGATGTGGTTATATCAACTACTGAAAGATGTCAATAAACTAATTACTCGTAGAGATCCGAGGTCCGGGGTAAGTGCCAATTTACTTATCTATAAATTCTTGGGAAAATAAGAATATATTTTATGCAAAAGCTCGGCGTAAGTGGTCCGAAGAACCAAAAGTCATTGCTAAGAAATAGTTTGATTTTATTCAAAATGTCCGCTTGAATTCTTAATTGTGCACTCCAAAGAAATTAGACAATCAATCTTGATCTATTCTATCCCAATTTGACCCATAATCAGCTCTCAACTAATTAAGAAACGGAAATGCCACAAAGATGTTATTGATTATGTTGAGAAATGACAGGACAAGCTTTCAGCTTTTGGTGACATCGACATTTGGTAATTAAAATTAATTTTCGCAAAAAAAAAAACCTAAGTGAGGCCCCAACGTACTATGAGCGATCCGACTGCATTCAAGTCGGTCAGGCCGGCAAGCCGTGAAATCTAGTTTTCCCAGTTCGGAATGATAAATGGCGTCTAGTTAGCGTAGCGCCAAAAGAGAAACAAGTTCACTGGCTGCTGTGTTGTGCACCCCTCCCCCCTCCCCTTTCTACCCCCTACTATACAACTCTCTGCCGATCTGTTTCATGCCCTGCATATAGAGCATAGAGTTGCATAGCCTATCCGAATGAAAGCCTAGCGATTTGAGGGCGAACTTAAAGCTTTCAAGATCTGGCTTATCAGAAAGACCCCTTGGCTTGAGATCAGCATATATTGAATATATCTTTACAATTGGAGAGTAAAGTCAACAGTTAGATTAAGTTCGATTGTTATGCAGTACAGAGTATCTGCTGGCTGATCAACATTAATTGGCTAAGCTGGCTACCTGGTTTGAGTATGTGTTGTATTTCAATTAGAGCAAAAGTCGTCCTCAACTGCAATTAGCAACAAAGTATCTGGCAATGTATGTTTTCGCTATTATCATTTAAATTTATGTTATGGTACTACATATATTTGTTACGGCCCACTCTCTCGCTCCAGCTCCTCACTTCCCGCTCCCCGCTCCCCGCTTCGCAGCGTGCACAGCCGCTGGAATACCTTACGATTATGGCCAGCGTTGGGTAATTTGTTAGGAGCCGGGCGATGCAGGCAGCCAGATAAAATGCAACCTGGTCTGCGGCTGGTTGCGGCACGGCGAGCATTCAATGAAAATTAACTAGGGACAAATTGTTTGAGCCTGCTCGTGGGTTCGGACCACAAGATCGGTAGCCATTGCTCGGATGGCATTGGACGCTTAACGGCTGCTGCAGGCCCGGACAGTCTGCCAGCTGAGCCTTATAGTTATCATTGGGTCTTGTTTGTTGGCCAAATTATAGCTCTACACCGGGCTTATTTATGGCGGCTATGGGCAATAGTTGCGTTTTAGTGGCACAAGTATTATCATTCTTGCCCATATGTTAATGGGAAACGCTTCTAATCACAGTATTCGGGCAGAAGTATCTCGTATTCATTTGTTTTTGCCATTGAGTAATAAGAGTACATAGTCGAAGATTCGCTTCAAAGATCTTTGTCGGAATTCTTGTCTAATTTAAATACCAAATATATTTTCGCCATATTCAATAGATTTATCCCGCATTCACTCTCTCGTGAGAGTAATTGAGCTTAAGAGCCGAAGATTTCCTCTAAAGTAATTTTTCAAAGCAAAACTTTCTTATTTAACTACTCGAAAGATGTTGGGACTTATAAGAGAGCTTTTTCTCTACCGTATTTACTCTCTCGTGAGAGTAATTGAGTGCCGACGAAAGCTTTCTTTCTCTCGAGTAATAAACCTTCTAGTTTTGTAACTTACTTGTCAAACACTTTAAGATTTGGATACCTAGCGAGAATCCTTAAGTTCCTCATCTACGATCATTGTATAGCTTATCTGAATTTACAGGCTTCTCTCTTCTTCATGCAAGCCAGTTGCAAGCTGTATGGGCTTTTTGTGTCCGCCTGTTGCCATCTTTTTTGCTGTCCTCATCATCCCTGCTGTCGCTGGCTCGGATCCTGGCTCTTGCTCTTTTAATAAATGAAAATGTTTTTAATTAATATGCTTCAATATGTCGAGTGCGGCACTTTACTTTATGCAGCACAGCCAAGCCTACCCCCACACACAACCCTCCTCCTTCGCCCAGCAAATTTCGCTTTATTATTCAGAGCAAGCGCCGTGCTTGTGTGAGGGGGCGCCTCCGTTTTTATTGTTTCATATTTATTCGTACAAGCCCGTAGGCTAAATTTCAATATTTTATTTACAAGCACACATACTTTCACACACAAACACACATGTGTATTAATACCAATGTACAGTAAGAATACTTCGCTCAAGCATGCAACAAAATAAATATCCGTCTCCCCCTCCTTCCACTCGTTGCAGCTCTCGCTCTTTGTTAAGCTTTTACAGCCCACAGTTATTTTGTAGCTTTTGTTGATGTCGCTCAGTGGCCAGCGGCAACGTTTTGTTGCTTTTGTTTTTATTTTCAATTATTCAATGCGTAGACTGCGAGCTAAAAGCGAGGCAGCGTAATTGTATGCGGTGTCTATTTATAGACAATGCAGTGCATTTGATTTGCTTTGCCTTGTGTGAGGTTCGTTTATTTGTTGCGTAGATTGTGAGTAAGAAGAAGAGTTTTTTTTGGTTTGATTTTTGTTGAGCGTTTTGTTCGACTAATTCAACCATCCCATATTGTCTAGTGGTTAGGATACCCGGCTCTCACCCGGGAGGCCCGGGTTCAATTCCCGGTATGGGAAGTGTGATCTTCACTTTTTTTTTCTTTTTTGTTTGTTAATTTTTTCATTAAATATGTTTTAAATTTTGTATGATTTGGTAACTAATGAATGTTTTAGAGTCAGTTTAATATATTTGCCTTCAATTTAATGAGCTTGAGATCTACTAGAAGCTAATTAATAGAATTTAACAAATACCTATTAAAGGATTTGCATTGCTTTGCAGTATAAGTAAAGTAATTTGACTCTAATTGCTTTTCGTAAAGGCTAACTAGTCTAAAGCTTAAATTGCAAAGCAGCTTAAAATAAAACCCCCCATAAAGCAATGCCTCGTGAATGCACCAATGCTAATTTGCTTTAATATACGCAAATATATATAAGTATGTTTATATGTAGAGAAGTCCAGCCCACTTTTGAGCTAGCTGATGAATGGCATACCCTTTTCCACCGACTGAGCATCAGCTACGAGACAGTCAGTCAATGTAGATTCAAGTGGCGCCTTTGACGGGCATTGTCCACTTCATTTCAATGGCTTGGAGCAGTCTGGTCTTGGGGGTTGGGGCTGCATAACTGGCAATTTTATCGTTGCAAATTGCAATCATATATCAATATTAATATGCTTTCGGCATTTGTGATTTAGTTGATTGAAGTTACTTTGCGTTTTCAAATGCTTTTCGAGTTTCTATTCATTGACCACAGCACCCTCGTTATGCCGAACATATGCACATTGCAATCTCTCATTTCCGGAGTTTTATTTTGCTGTGCTCAACCCTGCGTTGGATTTGTGCGAAACAAACCGCAAACTTCATTTACAAAATGGCCATTCATTTGAGGGTCCCAGCCCGACCCATTCAGTATATATATGTATACATATATATATATATGGCTTTAGCAGGCAATTTTATTTAAAAATGCAAAAGCCTTTGTCCATGCGCCGTTTTTGTTGTTGCAATTGACTCCTGACTACAACATGCATTAAAATTGGCAATCGCCTCTGTGCGGTTGAATTGCTGACAACATGCTGCATGGCCAGTTCCACACCTGACGCACCACCCGCACCACCCACACCACCCGCACCACCTGCTGCTGACCAGCAGCCTGCTCTCAACTTCATTAGGTGTAGCCTGTTGTTGGAGGACATGAAAAGGTATATCAAAAGGCAGCTGCCTGCTTTTACAGGGGTATAGGGATACAGGACGCTATCGTAAGCAGCAGGCACACACATACATACAACCTGCTACACATGCATACATTAAAGGAACTACACTGACCGAAACTCTTATATTTAGATAGTTGTTCAATTATCAATTACAGCAGCTAAAGCTTCCGAGTAGAAGTATGTTATTAAACTATGCGATGATAATGCTTATTTTAGGACTTTAGCCAAATTTTGCTGAGTGTATTGCCGTATGGCAACCCCCTATTGTGGGGTGCACTCGGGCTTTTAGCTGCGCCTTTAGTCTGTTGCATTTTTTGGCAACGTGAGCTGAGGGTGTGTGTGTGTGTGTGTGTGTGGGTGTGCGGGTGTGCGTGTGTGTGGGTGGCTGGAGGCGCTGCATCCTTGCATTCAGCTCTGCTGACGGCTTGCTGCTTACTCGCTGCCTCATGATTGTCCCCCTGTGACTGCTCGGGCGCATTTGCATTTTTTATATCCACAGCTTGTATGTGCACCAGCTCTCTCGCTCTCTTTCTCCCTCTCTGTCGCTCTTTTGCTCTGCTGCAGCTTGTGCAGCTATTGTGCTTGCTATTTCTGTCTCTTTCGCACGCTGGTGCATTCACAAAAATCGATAAACACAAAAATTTGCGAAAAATGCACTTCATGTTGCCATTGTTGATATCCGTTTTTACCAGCTCATATACTATATGTACGTGTATGTAATACTATAAAGTATATAAATCATGTTTGCATATGTGTATATAAGGATCAGACCTTATCGTATACCGTGCAGCATGCGGCATCAGCAGCCGAGGAGTACCCAAACCCTATGTAGGCTTGCACTTAATATTGAAAGAGACTGCACTTCACATTTTAAGGTAATTTAATTCAATCAGACCTTGTTCGGTTGTTTGGCAATATTTCGTCCGATAGACGAGGGCGCAGATATGTGGTTGGAGTGCTCACATGTAGTCATATGTTATAAGGAATATATCTGCAGACGTGGAAGCAACCATCCCATATTGTCTAGTGGTTAGGATACCCGGCTCTCACCCGGGAGGCCCGGGTTCAATTCCCGGTATGGGAAGTAATTGAAATGATTCTTTTTGATTTTAATGAATTTTTATTAAAAGTGTTGTGCAAAGGTTTAATAAAAGTGGTTCTTGGGAAAATTAACTTTTCATGATATGATCCTTTGCTGTCTTTTTATCTAAAGACGTTCCTTTCTTAGTTATAGATTCACCTTCTTAGCTGTTGTCGTCTGCAGCGTCCCACTTCTGCTGTGTCGACAATGTTGATTACTCTTTTGTAGATTATGTATTTCATCCATTGCCGATCAAGGTCACAAATCTGGTCCTTTATATTTTGCAAACGCATCTCGATTTCGTCAACTTGATTAGCTGAGGTATTGTTTTCGAGCTCGTCGATAAACAGCGTTTGCGATAGGGTAGGAATTATCCAAAATGTCTTCATAATTTTTTTTTAGTTTTGCCAAAGGTTTTAATTTCACAAAATACTTTGAAATACTTTTTAAACCTTTTTATGATATTGCTTCGCTATTGTTATTGGACGCCTACTGGGGAATGCTATTTTTTGTTGTTGTGTCATAATTGATTTGGGAAAAATTCAAATGACATTGGCATTATGATTTACTTAATCACTGATGCAAATATTTATTGATTTTCAAGGTTTTTCTTATGTATTCAAAAAACTGTTGGTTGCGAATCTTACAAATTGGCTGAAAATATAGAAATTTGTTATAAATAATGTTCTAAGCTGGCAAAGATCAGTACTCCCATATTGTCTAGTGGTTAGGATACCCGGCTCTCACCCGGGAGGCCCGGGTTCAATTCCCGGTATGGGAAAGAGTATTGATTAATATTTTTCTTATATTTTATGAAAATGTTATTTATAAATCAGAATGCATAAAAATGACTATTTAAAGGATATCAACAGACAATTTCAGTCAAAGCGGCTTCAAATTGACGTCGATCATTCCTCCCATATTGTCTAGTGGTTAGGATACCCGGCTCTCACCCGGGAGGCCCGGGTTCAATTCCCGGTATGGGAATGTGGTACAGTTTATTTTATTATTATTTTATTTGAATTTCAAATATATTTTACATCTTATTCCTGCTCTAAGAAAATTAACTCTGTAATATCGATGAATGTGATGAATATCCACCCTTTGTCTCGAAATGTTTCATGGAAATATATTCCACAAAGTAAATAGGCTATATGTCAGATTTCATAAGGGCTAACATCACAGTTAAATGAATTGACATAATTGATTTAACTGTAAATCATCTTCATTGACAACTCACAAAGGTGCTGTCGATGGTGGTCCACTGTGAGGTCCAACGAACACCTGTGAGTTATTCAGTTGCCAATAATCCAATTACGGGTCCATATTACCCGTAAGCTATAGCCGTGTCCAGATTCCCGGCAAACGTGAATGGGAATGCGAATTTTAAAAACCCGATGAGGCACATTTGATTGGCAACAGTTTTTGCCCAGCCCGAAAGAGCTGTGGGTGAGCCATGGGCTTAGGTAAGGGTACGGGGCTTTTGTCTAGGCAGGCACCTGAGTCTGACGAACATTTAATTGAATATAATATTAAATTATCCCAGAGAAGAGTGCAAGAAATATGTCCAGTGATGGGCAAATTAAATGAAAGCAACGCGAAAATTTTGCTCTACCAGCTGCAATTAAACCGCATAAGCAGCCCCAAAAGAGATGCCACATAAAAACCTCCATATATGGTATATAGCATTCTGTCTGACCCGACCGGGGGATTCTCGTCCATTCATTTACTCGCCCTGTATATAACGCACTTAAAGCCCATGTCCATTACACAAATACAATCCCCAAGCTCCGCACTCAGCCCACCAATGTCTGGTCGCCCCCGCTCCGACCCTCTGATGCGTTTTATTGCACTGGACGCAGCTCTGCCTCTGTCTCTGTCTCTGTCTCACACCACAATGAAAAAATAAACATAGGCTTGTATTAATGAAAAATTTCGTACATCGAATTCGCATCATTAAAAATAAACCCCGCAAAATAAAAATGTAAAAACCCAAAAATTCGCATATGTGTAAAAGGCGAACCATTTTTAAGGGTTGCAATTTTTGCCGCCAAATAAAAACAAACATTCGAAAATGTTGTATGAAAATCAATTTGGTTTTTCTTTTTTTTTCGTTCTGTAAACGGCAACAATGCCAATACACATATGCGGGTACATAACGTGTGTGCGTGTGTGCGTGTGTGCGTGTGTGTGTTGTATGTTGGGTGCCAGAGAAACAAAAAAAATCATGTTGCATTTTCAAACTGAGCGGAGCGCAGACGAAAATTATATCCCTTAATGGGGTTTTCCAATGCATTTGATTATATACAATAATAAACGATATGTTTATAAAATTAGTATAATACTCAGCTAGTTTCTGTATTATTATCAATATATTTTTGGTCTCATGTTTCAATAAATAACTAAAATGCTTTCATTGTTGATTGTTTGCCTATATGTAAATGATTAAAAGCAAACAAAAAATCTTTGTCAGAAGTGGGATTCGAACCCACGCCTACAGAGTAGACTGCGACCTGAACGCAGCGCCTTAGACCACTCGGCCATCCTGACATGCTTGAGAGCGCCAGCTGAACGCTATATAAGCTTACCGACCATAATTCAATTAATTCACAGCGCAACAAATCTCTTTTTATAGAAAAAGAAAAACTGATAACAGATATAAATTATTCCTTTCCAAATTTCTTGTTCAATTCCAAATAAAGGGGTACTAAGAAATAGCTCAATGTCATTAGATGTATCCCACTGTTGTGCAATTTAACTACACCCTTGTCTACAATATTTACAGTTGCATGCAATAACTACATGCACATTCATACATATATGTACATACACGTGCATACATATGTAATGGCAAACAAATATGACAAAAAAGAACAGAATGTTTCACATGCGCCAACCTTTTATTTTGTTGGTGGGCTGCATTGCAGCAGTTGCAACAGAGGCGGCTGCAAGCGGGGGCATGGTTAATCACTTGACGTGAAGTTAAAAACAGGAAGGCAAAAACCATAAAATGTGCCTAAAAGTGCGCAACTCACGACTGCCAAAGACCCTAGCGACTGAGAGAGAAGCAAACTTTCTCTAAATAAGTTTCAGTTTACAAATTCCGTAAGCTAAGATATCAACTGATTTAGTAAATAAAAGAATGCTTGATTAATTGGTTTAAAACAGTTTGGATTTCTTTAATATTATTCAGCAAAGCATTTCACAATCTCACACAATGATTCCGATAGCTTAAACTCCCTGTTGTAGCGCATCAACATTTTCGGTACACAAGCTAAAAAATTAAACAAAAATGTGCAAAAATGAGCGCAGAAAAAAGAATTCATTTTAATGTCAACCCATATACCATGTACAATGCCCCATAACATATGTACACATATGTACACATGTATGTACATATGTATATGCCACATGTTGTACACAGCATGCAACTGATGCTATGTATGTAGCATGGGAGGGGGGAGGGGGAGGTGGAGGGAGAGGTAGAGTTTTGGGCATACTTTGAGCTGTGCGTAGCCCAAACCAAGGGCACGCCCAAAATGAACAGCGGGGCCTAGTCGAAAAAAAGTGTACTGTAAAAATAAAGAGTGCTAAGAGCTGTAGAATTTTAATTGAATATATTCAACAAAAACAGCATTATTCAAATGCCCAACTAAATATGCGCATATTTTTTATATATACTCAAATACATACATATAGATTTGCATATGTATATGTATTTGCATATGATGCATATATAATGCGAGCGGAATTTAAAAATCAAATGTTACGTAGCCAATCATTTGCCATTTCCCAATTTGCAATTAGCCAATGAACGTTATTTTTGTCATTTCATAATCCGTTTTATTATAATCAACTTCTTCATCTTCTTCTTTTTTGCATTTACCTGCTTTAAGCCCCGCGGCCCACTAATTAATTATAATTACAATGTGCACAATGATTGGATGACAACATGAATTATATATGTATGTACTTATGCATTATTTCTGATGACATTTTAAACCAGTTATGATGTATTTCAAGGGGCTTACGCACACTTTGTGGCAAATTTATATAGTTTCGAGTCGTAATGCATATTGAATATAGTCCAGTTTCCATAGACGTGTGCGTCAGGACCCCGAACGGGTAAGAGCTTGATCTATCATATAAAAGGGTTTAACAGTCAAATGTTGTTAGCTATAGATAAGCGATAAGTTTTTTGTAGAAACAAGATAAGGATTAGCATTAATTCAAGAAAGAAGTCAAATTTGAAAAGGGTTTTATTTCTTAATGCAATAATATTTTCAAGGGTTAGCTTTTAAAAGCCTCATTGCTCAAAGCCATATCAAGATTTCTATAAAATAAGATACACTTGATCTGTATATACTTTTCTTGAAGCTAGTTATCAAATTTGGTGACTTTCGATCTAAAAACCTCAAAATATTGAATTTCAATATCGATTCTTATCGATTGCTGGGAAATGGCGCAAGTTATCGATTATAGATAACAAACTCGTAATACGCAAGTATCAGGATGACCTACGTTTAAGTCTCAAGGTCTTATAGTTCTTAAAGACAGACAGTCAGACAGATGGACAGACAGACAGACAGACAGGCAAGCCGACAGACAGATAGAAAGACGGACAGACAAACGGACAGACAGACTGACAGACGGACAGAGATAGCTAAATCGACTCGACTTTTGATGCTGAACAAGAAAATATATAGTTTGTGTTTGGAGATGCTTCCTTCTGCCTGTTAAGCATGTTTTACCCATCGTAAGATGAATTCAGGGTATAATAAATTGAAAAGGGATATATTACAAGATTTATTAGCTAATTTCTTAAGATAAAAGCTGAAGTTGAGGATCAAATAGTTAAGAGTCAAGGTCTTTTGCCCAAAAAGTACGTTCAGTTTTCAATAAAATACTGTTTTTCGGGTTATTTGAGGTATTTGAAAACTGTTGACGATATAAAGAAATGTTTCACTGGCCAGTTTCAGTTGAAATCATAAAAATCACACACTAGATACATATATTATATAAACTGAATTGAGCTCGGAAAATGCATTTTATTCAATACACACACACACAGACACACACACACACACACACACACACACGCACACACACAGATACACGCACGGAAAACTGCCGCCCAAAATATTTTCAATTATATATACGAGCGAGCTCTATGTACAGGGAAATTTTCTGGAATGGCGTACGCAAAATGACAATAAAATCAAATGAAAAGCGCAGCAACAAAAAAGACATAAAAAACCATAAAATAAATAAATTACAATAAGAAAAACAAGAACAATTCTGCTGCTGACGGTGCGTGCGCTTGGCCCGCCCACAGTCGGTCGGTCGGGGGCTGGGAAGGGGGCGGGGGCTGGGGCCCGGGTGGGTTGGATTTTGGTTGGTCGGCTTTTGGGAATGCAACAACAGCGCAAAAAAAATATAATAATAAATTGTATTATAATTTCTTTTTTATGGAAAAGTCCTGGCTGCAGCAAACGCAACAACAAAGAGAAATACGCATAAATCTGGCGAGATGCAAACTGAAAATCATTTACCCAAAGCTTGGTTTGGCTCTAAGAGGAGTTCATGTGGGAGTTAGTCAGATTGTAAGTTCATGCACCCTTCGATGTTTTATCGATCAGCACTGTGTTAAGTTATCGATATCGGAATGTATCGTTGATTGAAAGAAGAAAGAAGCTTGCGAGAAACCGAAGAAAAGAAACTTATTCGTGTATTCATTATGGCAAATGGAAAACATCCTCATCCTTCATAGTCCTGGATTTTCAAGGCATTGCAATTGGCTTTTCTCATTTCCTCATTTCCAATTATTGCTAAAACGTTCTTCGTGAGCTTTTAACAGTCTGTTTGTAGAACTAATTCTGAGCTCTCCGTTCCACGATGACCATTTCATTACTTTGATTTAGGTTTTCCTGCAGTTGCTTGATTTCTCGGTCTTGGCTTTCAACCTTATTATTATTCTTTTCAATTTCCACCTTCATCTGATGTTTGTACTTAAAAAATGCTCTCACCTCTCCTTATAGGTGTACCCTCAGCTCTGCTCCTCTGCTATTCTGGTTGCCGTACAAGACTTTTAAGAAAAAGTACAAATTATTTTCTGCAGTGCACACAATCTGTTTTTTAGCCCTTTTTCGTTAGCCTCTGTCTCAGCTTTGATCAGTATTAGGCTTATAAGAAGAATATATATAAAAAGATTCATAAAATGCGAATCTCAGCTGCACTTCAGCTCGCACATAAATAGACTGAAATACGCCAAATACGTCTGTGGAACGGTCGGGTGTCCTATATTTCGGTTACTTTTAAGCGATTATCAGTAGATCACGAACTTAGTATAAATAAACAAAAAGCATGGATTTGTCTTTAAGTGCGATTTATTGAACTGTTGAAAGATTGCAAATAGGAAAGTTCATTTGCCTCATTAAAAATTAGTTTCGAACCGAGCTGAAATTCCAAAACCAAATCATATTTTTTCCTAATTCGCCGTTCGATCTGCCTCAAGCACATTTTCAAAGATCTTTGTGAGAATTCATTTCGATCCGTTTCTGAGGGGGCAAAGGCGGGTCAAAGGTTTAATAAAAGAAAGTTGTTCAAGATTCTCACATAACATTTCCTTTGCAACAATAAGCCAAGTTCATTCTTGAACTTACAATTTCTCTACCATATATTTGCATACTTCCTCTCTACTCAAAAGATGAGCAATATGCCGCGCTGAGCTGTGAATGAGATGTGCGTTAAAAAATGCTACACAAACGCATCTAAAAAAGAATTTAAAAAACATTTTGTTGTTGCAACGAATGAGAGGCATGCGCGCAGCAGGAGCTGAGTGTGTGTGGCTTGCAGCACGGCAGCTGGAATGAGAGCTGCATTAAATGCGTTGCAGCTGCAACTGCAGCAACTGCAACTGCTGCTGCTGCAACTGCTGCTGCTGCTGCTGCTGATTATGTTGATGTTGCAGCAACAACAACAAAATAAGCGTATAAATTAACATGCAGCAAAAAGTGACGCAAAAAACAAATTTCAATCGCGTGTGCGTGAAAATTGCCAGCGTGTGCACAGTTTTGGCAGGGACCCTGGCAGAGGGGAGAGTAGAGGGGGGAGTGTAGAGAGGGGGTTGGGCGCAATTATAGGGCTGCTAATTATTGACAGCCAGCGCCCGCCCACTGGCCACCCGCCGCCCAGTTTTGCGGTTTGTTGCAACTGCAGCAACAGTCCATGCAACTCATAATGAGGTTTTTATTTTCCATTTTGTTTTTGTTGTTGTTTTTGTTGTTGCCGCTGCTTGTTGCCGCGCCGCGCATTTGTTGCAGCGTTGCGTAACGCAAAAAATCAGTTTCGAAAATGCTTTGTCAACAGCAACACACATTCAAAATTTTCGGTTTAGTCGCATAAGTTTTATTTTTCCGCCTAATTTTGTAAAAACATTGCAACTTTGGCAGCACGGCACACGGCATCACGGCACACGTGAAATTGGAAAACAAACAACAAATGAATATGTTAAGCTAAATCAATTTCCGCCAATCAACGTGAAAAGTGAGTGGAAAGGGCGTAACAACAACAATTGCGCATACGCCATGTGGTGCACGGCTTTTTATCTAAAACGCTTGGCTTAGTCGAGTTTGCGAGTGTGTGTGTGTGTGTGTGTGTGTGTGTGTGTGTGTGTGTGTGTGTGTGCGTGCGGGTGTGTGGGTGTGTGTGTGTATGTGTGTGTGTTGCAAATGCCACCCCTAATTACTGAACCTAAACCCGCACCACCCCCCTGCCCCCTCCAGCCGCTATCCCTATTGAATTCCCACTCTATTTCTCTATTACGCTGACGTCGACGTCGTCGTCGTCGTCGTCCTCGCTATTTTGTGGTTTTTGCTTTTGGCCCCTTTTTTTCCTTTTTTTTTTGGCCTTAGCTGCGCTCAACGCGCCAACTGATTAACAAAATTAGTTTAGAAAACTCTGCACACGCGTGCGAAACAAACCAAAAAATTTGTTCGGTTCTTTTCGCATTTGAAATCTAAAAAAATCAAATCAAATAAAACTAAAGGAAATGGAAAATACAAAGTAAATCAAGAAAGAGATAATGTTTTTAGACTTGTGCAAAAGCGTTTCACAATATTTATTTTCTTGGCAACGATTGGATTATTAGAATAATTTAAATATGGTATGCAAAACTTTTCGAATCCAAGAAAAACTTCTGTTTGGTTTTTCCAGTAACTTGATCAAGCTAAGTGAAGTTTCATAACAAATATATCTTTCATATACATCACATCAATGACAATCATGATCATGATGATGATGATGTTGATGATGATGATGATGTTGATGATGTTTAGGTAAAGTTTGAGCAATTTTCACTAAGTATACAAGCTGTTTCCATAAGAAAGTCAAGATGCATCACGATTGGGTCTTGTGTTGTTTGTTTAAACTTCAAATTAAAACATATGGAAAAGTTAAAAGTTTGTATTTTGCATTATGCGTATTAGAAAAAAGTTTATAATATATATAAGGCATATGATGAAAGTCCTTAGCACAACATGCAAACATTATATTTCTTCAAGTTATCATATAGCTTGAGATCCAGCATCATGGCTATAGTATATACAGCTTTAGTGGTATATATATAGTTAAATGTAGTATATATACAAGTAGTATGTATATAGTATAGTGTATATACAGTGTAGCGAGATCTCTATAAGATATTGGCCATATGCATGCAGCGCGGGTCTTGTAAACTTAACTTGAGACAGAAAATAGTTCTTCATGCGAAAACCTAACATTTCTATGGTAACTATAAGATATTGTGGTCCAATTCGGTCGTGTTCGACATACATATGTACAGTCTGATGACATAGAAGGAAAATAAATGCAGAAAGAATGAAAGATCCAATAAACAATTTCAAGAGGATAGCTGACAGACAGACAGACGGACGGATAGACGGACAGACGGGCATAGCTATAGCGACTTGTCTATACAGACTGTTGATACTGATCAAGAATCAAGAATATATAAACTTTCTGGGATCAGAGATGTCTCTCTGTATTTGGACATAACATACTTGACATACAAGACTGCAAATACATTAAACTCTTGATATATCTAGGCATTACATAGTATATATTCCTGGATAGACATATATATTGGGAAACTTATTGAATTATTCCTAAATTAATGAGAATTTTATAAAAAATATATAACTTCATTATCGTTAACTTAAATTTGTAATTAGAAATGTTCGCACTTTAATTTTCATTAGAAAATAGTTCCCATGCTCAGCCATTGTATGTATGTGTGTGTGTGTGTGTGTAGAGGTTTGTTTGTATTCTAAGCGTTCGCAGAGGAGGGCAGGATGTGGTTTTGTTAACTGTTTTGTGATCTATTTTGCTCGCAACGAGAGTTTTTGGCGCTCGTTTCTGGCATTTGTGGGTCGCGCGACGGGCGACGAGGGCCCCGACGAAAAGACTCGTCTTGAATGAAAGTCAAAGTAAAAGCGGCAACAAAAAACCTAAACAAAACATAAAACGCTACCACGAAACGTGGCGCCGTCACGGGGCGGGGTGGGGCGTGGTGGGGAGACAACTAGAAAACAGAGAGCGCCAAAAAGTTTTGATAAGGCCAAAGCAAAACACAACCGAGAGACTGAAAAGGGTATACAGGAAGGGGGAGGGGGGCGTAAGGTACCCGTCGAGGAACGCGTCACATGGAAAAAGCACAAAACAAGAACGGTAAACAACAAACAAAAACAAAAACAATATGAGAGCTGTGCCCGCCGGTAGAAAACGAGCAAAGAAAAGAAGACGACGAAATGCAGCGCGAAAATGAAAACGCCGCGAGACGATGAAAAGGGCGTCATGTGTGGGAAGGGTTGGGGTAAGGGTTGCGAATGTGGGCGTGAGTCAGGTGCTGATGCTGTCGCTGCCGCTGCTGCTGCTGCTGGCGCTGCTGCTGCTGCTGCTGCTACTGTTCTGCCGGGTTGAATGCACGCCGCGTGCAATAGAGAAGGCAGCAGCTAGGTGCGAGCGAGCTAGCAAGCAGGTTGGCTGCCTGCCGCTTGCCCAATTTTTCTCTCTCTCGAAGGCAGGGCGCATGTGCTTTTATGCACTCTCTGGGATGCACGCACGGATGCTGAGACAGACAGAGAGGGCTACTGAGGGAGGCAGAGAGAGTGAGAGCGAGAGGGAGAGCGCGAGTCTGGCGGCTGGGCTGAGTGGTGGGCGCTGGGATCAGTTTGGGCAAGAGGCTTGGGAGGCGCTGCAGGTGCATTTATTTATTTATTTCGATTCATTTCCGCCTTTGTGTGCGCTAAATGAAAACTCATTTCCTTTTGATGTTTTTCGTTCTTGTTGTTGTTTTTGTTGTTGTTGTTGTTATTCTTTTTTGTTCCGATACAGCCGACATTAACAAAGAAAGGGAGACAGACACATGTGTATACCGTAAGCTAGACAGAGAGTGTGCGGACGCTCTCTCATTCGCGCGTGCTCTCTTTCCCGCTCTCACTCCCCCTCTCGCTCTCTCACACACTTTTAGGTGCTGCTGCGCGATAATGAAAAGTATAATGCACCAAAGTGACATAAGGCTGTAAATTAAGCAACAACAGCAAAAACTGTAAACTGTCGCTCTTTACATATATTTTACATACACATACATATGTATGTATGTACGCAGTACATATACTGGCACATAGAGCCATTTACCATTATCTGCATATGCTGCACAAGATGCGCGGGGTAAGCAGCAGGGCAGCTGCCGGTGTCTGCCACCCCCAACCCCCTGGCTGAGTGGGTGGCAGGGGGGGGAGGGCGGCTGAGTGGTCAATGCTAAATGACCAAAAACTTCCAGCCCCAAACCTCAACTTTATGCAATTGCACGTGTGTGAAAAGCCTTTCATACCAAATTACAATTATGGCAAACACACACACACACACACATGCAATGCTCTACGTGTGTGTGTGAGTGTGCGAGTGTGTGTGTGTGTGTCTACTAAGTACATACTCTCATATATTGCAACTAGGTACTTTTTAATGGCCCATTGCTCTTTGATGGGATAATTCAGCTTTTGGAAATGCAAAAATCTTTTGATCCAAATCTAAGCGGGAAAAAAGATAACTTCTAAGTAATATTTAGTTAGGAATTAGTTCGAAATTTACAAAAATTTCATTTTCTCATTTAAAAACTTCTCTTAGTTTAGTATTTGGTACTTTAGTGTTTTTTAGTATTTTCGGATTATAGTATTTAGTATTTAAGTAGCTTAGCTGTAGTTGGGTCCCTCAGCTAACTAATCTATTTTGGTCTGAAAATTTTACAAAAATACCGATATTTCTCTTTTGTCAAACTGTTGCGTCAATGGGGAAACCCCATAAAATTGAAATCTAGATTTATCTATGCATGTTGTTGGCTTTATAATGATTTGGGCTTATGTGAATATACCTTTTTAATTTGTATTTTGCGTCTAATACCTGGACTTTCCACTCTGTCCCGCTATCGAATCAATTTATGTTATTTAAATGTATTTATCTATAAGTAGTTCCTAGATCTGCGCATATAGAAAACCATTAGGGAATTCCCGTGTCTAGCTACATAAAAACATTTTGGCTAATTCATATTTATTGCCGTTCCATTTCTTTCTTGTTGTTCTGTCGGCTTTGTCTGGCTGCGCGCCCAGTTTATGAAGCTGCCTCTCCTTCACATTGAGAGCATATGCTGTGACCACCAGCCCGCCCCCGCTCGAGCGTCACAACGGTGTTTCAAGCTTGTTGCTGTTGTTGTTGTTGTTGCTGCTGTTGTTGTTGTTGTTGTCTGGGCTCACATTTTACATACATAGCCAAAGTCAGAAGCGCAAAAAACAAAACCGGATCGAAGCTACACACAACACAACACAACACAACACAAAACAAAGCATAAAGCTCCCTAACCGGCACGCACACGCACACACACACAAACGAACAAGCACACATGGATAAAGCTCACCCACATATACACGCTCATTTGCAAAGATAACAAAACAAAACCGGCTTTTTGTAAATTTTTTTCATGAGTTCTCAAAGCGACCTAATATTTCTTTTTTTTTTACAAATTTTGCAAAAAGTCAAGCGAAAAAAGTGGCGCTAAAAAGGAATAAATTTCTGAGCAATGAGTGGCAGCGATAAGATAAGACAAAGGGCGCCTTATCACAGCTGTTTATAAATATGTATGTACATATATATGTGTAATTTGCACGCTATAAACAGTTCAACATGCACATGTGTGCATGTGCATATGCATGTATATGTATGTGTGTGTGTGTGCATATAGTAAATGCATTAAAAGCTTGTTCTTAACCTATACCACGCAAAGCAATTGCGATAACAAAAACACAATTAAAAGGCGCTCTCTGCGAGGCGCTTTTTTTTTTGAATGCCGAGGCCAAGAGGTAATCGCTCGAGAAGAGCACAAAGCACAATAACAAAAACAAATATGCCAGACACAAATGCCAATGCACGCAAAAAGCTAACAACAACAAAAGTTTCTCTATGTGTACATATGTACACACGTACATACATACATATCTATGTATGTTGTGTGTAGTCAACTATTTGAAGTAGTCTTTTTATTTGCACTACTCTTTACTGCGCGCTGCCTGTGTGTGTGTGTGCCTGTGCCTGTCGGTGTGTGCGTGTGTGTGGGTGAAGTGTTTTTGCCTGCTTCTATTTCTGGTGTTGTCTATTTGCGCAAAATTTCTCTAAATGGCAAGTGAGAGCAACAGCAGAGAGAGAGAGAAAAAGAGAGATTGGCAGACAAGAAAAAAGTGGGAGAGCCGGAGAGCGAGAGTGGGAGCTTTGGTGTTGTGTGCTTTGTTGCCAGTTTTCGTTGGCCTTTTTTTGTGCCGGCACACAAAAACTAAACAGCCGGCAAATGTTTTTGTGTGCACTCTGCACACACACATACAAACACTCCGCTCTCCTTGTGAACATGTTACTGTATTTGTTGTGCTTGAACATTGGCGCCAAATATTTGGCGCTGTTGCCAAACTTCATAGTTTAGAATGTTAACTTGTTATGGGGCATATGACGTACATATGTACATATGCATATATGTATTTATTATTTATTCGAGCTATTCTTATCGAATACAGAAGCCTCGCCAACATCTAGAAGACTTGTCTCCGTCTCTGTCGTCTGCGAGTTGTCCATTTGGTCACACCAATCGTTCAGCTCATTCAAAATCTTCTTCCAATCGCTATTACTCACGTTCTCCTGCGAGTCGTCTTTGACTTCAATGTCCAACAAGTGACCCATATTATCCCTAGTCTCCATCAGGTCTTCCGCAAAGCTCTTCTTTCTTCCATCCTTGCTGCTCAAGCCCCTCAAGATCTTATCGAGAACGTCCTCTTCAAATTGGATTTCCAACTGTTGATTGGATTGCTTTCCAGTATCTTTCGGTTTTATCTCTATGGCAAATATATCGCTATGTTTGATCTCATCCATATTGTTCCAGTCATTCAAGAATGTCCTCCAAGCTATGTTGTCCTCATCAACCTGAACCCCAATTGTTTTCTTCTTCATTTCCTTTGCAAAGCTCTCCTCGCCCAACAGATCCAACTTCTTGAGCTCATCTATATTGTGCTGCAGCATTTGGCTGAACGGCGTCTCCAGCTCAGAGTTGTGGAATGTTAAATTGCACAGATCCAAATTACTGTCCCATCGGATGAGTTCGCCATCCGCATGGTCCTCAAATATCAGAAACTTCACGTTTTTCGCTTCCGCAGAGGCCAGCAGGTTCTTCTCTTCGGCCGTGGTCAGCATAAACTGAATGGGCTCAATTCGGTGCTTGACATCCTTTAGGATGGATGCAATCTTCTCGTGGCGCCGCAGGATCCTCAGCAGCTTCAGTCGTGTGCACTTGAAGTCACATGGAGTGTTTCCGTTGTCACATTGCCTGGTTTCTACCTTTCGCGGCGCGAACTTCGGTGTGCACTTGTACTGTATTCCTTTCGGTTTCCGTGTCCTTTTCTTCTTCAAATGCTGTAGATTTCTCATTCCTGGATGCTCGTGCTTTTCAAGGAAAAGTGAGTATAACTAAGGGTTTTAAGAACGTACTTTCGCTTTGAGTTACGTATAAATAACTGGCAACTGTCACTTTTTGGCACTTGCTTCTAAGATAGGCGTGCTCAATCTTTTCAACACTCCATAATCCTCAAACATACATTCATACCTATGCATATTCTGGAAAAAGTGTAAGCTTTAGGTGTTTCAATTTCCATTTTCATGGCCTTACTTTTCACGCTTCGTCTCTTATTTTTATTCGCTTCTCCGTCGCACAGTTGCCCACTTTAGATATTGCCTTTCTATGCGATTTTCATGAATTCAGGTACCGCTCGCCAATTTGATTTCGTTTAGATATGGTTAATTAAGCCCCATCCCTTCATTCAATGAAGTAGTTTCCTGTAGGTAGCTCAGTTATCTACCGTATCATGCCTCATGTGGCACTTTTTGTGCCCCGTGTTGAATGTGCACAACAGGCAATAAAATGACAAGTGTCAGGCTAGAAGATACCCTGCACAGAGGGTTCTAAACACGAAGGGAGCTGTCCTTCAACCAAAATGCCTTTTCCAATCACGTACCAAGATATACCGAACCCTGTTGCTCTTGAAGGTCTTGGACACGGCCATTCTGATCCAGAATCTATATAATATAGAGTTGGATAATGCTTTCTTTCTAGCATGTTACATACAGCTACACAGAACGTATATACCCGCTTAAAACATACTCGTAGAGGGCATATAGAGTCGCTGATCGCTGACAGATCTGCGACACAGACTGAAAAGCCCCTTCTACTACTATTGACCCTTCTTAACTTTATTTCGAACTATGTATGTGATATCCACAAAATTAAGAGTTTTACTATTACAATTTATCTTAATGCTGCTTGATGCGCTCGTAAGCCGCCTAATGCTGCTCGTGCTTCTGGACGAGGCTGTCGTGGACATCCCCCATACGCTGCATGATGCGCTGCTGTGATGCAAGAACGCGTTGCAGCTTGACATCGGCACATTTCAGCATAGAGTCTATGTTGAAGTCGTCTCTCAGATCGCTGAACTCGTCGACTTCGATAAGGTCGGGCGACTTTTTGCCATCGCATACTGTGTAGCTCAGCTTTCTGTTGAGACTCTGTGAAGTTGTTTTACTTGACACGTCTGAGAATTCGGGCAAACTGAGCACGCGGCTCTGCTGCAGGACTCGCAGACAGCCGTCTAGGGTGCTCTCGATCCTGTTGCATTGCTCGACAGCCCGCTTGATGACCTCTGTTGTTGGATAACTCTTCACGTTGCGCTCCATGGCATTTGTCTAGATAAGCATTTAATTCACTTTATTCAATTTTTACGAATAATATGTTCAGCTAGCTACAATTATTGAATTAGCTTAAAACCAGAAAGCTAAAACTATTTACACTCGAAGTTTATTTGAGTTTCAAAGCAAATATTCCTTTGATTTTGGAAAGAAGAAAGCGAACCCGACTCTTGAATTGGGTAAGGGTATGGCATATCATTTTGTAAAGGGTATTGTATTTTCATCCCATAAAGTGGGATTTTGATCAGAACCGGAAACCAGAAACCTGTCTGTTACATACACTATTTCCATGTAATCGATCGGTCCAAAATAGAGTTCTTGTATGAACAAGTCTTTTGTCTATTAAGAAGTCTTGAAGAAACTCCTAAAAGAACTTGAAAGCCCTACAGCATATGTATAATAAGAGTATTTTATCTATATCAGATATACATATGTAGATCGTACTTGACAATTTCTTAACTTTAATAAGAATAAGTGCGCATGGGAAAAAGGGTATTTTCTCTTCATAGGTTTTCGACGTATCTGGCATCTCTCATTTCTATGCTGCCTATCTATGCATAACTTCAGCTTCAACATGCAGCACGTGGCATGTCAAAAATTTAAAAGGCGCGCCCAACCACCCCCCACAGCCCGTGGTGCACTTGATTTACCCAGTTCTAAGCTTGGCAATTTTCAAATCGTAACACTTTCACGCGCTGCGCGCCAAAAGGAACAGCGCGAGGAGACAACCACGGCTATGACGCTGCTCAGACGTCAGACCTGTCGCAACTGCACACACACACACGCACACACACAGGCATGCACACACACGCACACATTGGGACGTGCGTTGAGAGCTGTACAGTGGCGCTGTTAACGTGAACCCTTCTCTGCTCCCAAACTACCAACAACTTTGGTTCCAGCGGACAGCAAAGACACGCGACGTCAGCAGCGACGCGCGCGTCAGCAGAAGCAGTCGCGCGACAAGCACGCACAGAGAGATACCAATACAGATCCATCTCTATGTACATGCACACAAACACACAGACAGCGATATATACATACGCATGCACACACCTCCAAGTTGCTTTTTGCAAACTTTTTTCGTCGATGCTTATTATTCGGTTTGCTTGCCTTTGTCTGTGCTCTCTCACATGCACACATACAGTGTCAAGTCTTGGCGCTCTTGCCGCTCTGATTGTGTGTATCAGTGTGTCTAGTGGGGGGCCGCAGCAGCGTCGTCGCCGCTGTCGTGGTTGTCGTCATCATCGTCTTTTTGCGTTCGCTTCGTTTCATTTCGTTTCGTTTTTGTGGCCTGAGCGCGCGCGTCTGTAAAAAGCTCTTGCAAAGTCTCTGTCGCTGCTGTTGTTGCCGCCCCCAACACACCCCCGCCAGCATTTATTTATTTTTTTGTATTTTTCCATTTCTTTTGCTCTCCCAGTTGCGGTCGTTGTTGGCGTCGCGGTCGCTGCCAGCGTCAACGTCAGCGTCTCTGCTTGGCTTGGCAGTTCGTTTTCATGGGGTTCTTGAGCGTATGCAAAAGATTTTTGCACATATTCATCTTTTTGGCCGTTTTCGGTGCGTTTCGTGGAGCGCGCGTCGCGCAAACATTTCAGCTTCAATTTTTCGCGCTAAATTCGTCTTCGCTGTGTTCTGTGTTCTGTTTCTCTGTGTCTGCTGTCTGCATCTTCTTCTGATTCCACTTCATGCCGTCCAATTTCTCGTCTTTTGCGCCTTCTGTGCGTCTGCCGAGATGCCGATACATCAGCTTCAGTTGGGATACTCACAAACATACATACCTACATACATAAATACATACGGAGAACACTTCCTACCTTTCTCGCTTGTCTCGTCGTGTTGTTTCCATTATTTTATTTACTGTGTGTTTTGTTTCGTTCGTCTTACACTTGCGTGTGTATCTTTATAAATATATTTGAGTGCATGTGTGTGTGCGTGTGGGGCGTCTAAAAAAATAACAGAAGTGGCGAAAAATGAATCTCTAAGGATGTTTTATTGCGAAATTCATGACTCGGAGACGCTTCTGTGCGTTGCGGCCCTGTCAATGTGGGTGTACAGGATATTTAACAAAGCAAACGAACAGTGGAATAGATAAAATAGTGATATATTCATTTCACAACGAAGTGTAACAGTTGTGATAATGCAAACGGTGAATTAAACACGTTTTACGCATAAAACTTCAAAAACAAAGCGTTGTGGAATTTACAGTAAAACAGAAAAGTACTCAGATCCAAATATACATACATACATACATACATATGTGCATGTTTAAAGTAAAAATATTCAAACGTAAAAAGGCAGCTAAAGAAACTGTTAATATGTCTGTTTGTATGTTGTGTAAAACATAACGGTATCAATATTCCATTGAGCCCAAAGACTTGAGTGTCCATATTCCATGAGTGTAAAATAAATAACTGAAGTGATCTACAGCTCATACATACATACATACATAAATACGCAATATACAAACATACATATGTACATATATGAATTTATATGTATGCATGTGTAAAATGCCAGAGCATGGGAGAAATTCTTTAAAATAACAGATTTAACAATCGAATAATAACAATTATAGACGTACATATGTATATTTGCTGATGTGTGCATAAATGTGAATAGAGTTCAATCATATAATTTGATAAATGTTTTGTTTAATTAACTGTACAACTTGTAAAACTATAAACAAAAGTGTCAGAGCAGAGAATGTGATTAAAACAATTATCCGTGAATGCAATTCAGCATACAAAAGTACCAAAAATAAGTATTTGTTGTTTGGCAAATGTGCTACACAAGTTGAAACAAGAGAGAGAGAGCGAGAGAGAGTTCTAAAAATAAGTACAGAAAACAGTTTCAATTAATGACAAAACACATATGTATGCACATGTACATACATAAATATGCATGTATGTATGTACGTATTTTTACGGATTGATTGAGTACCTATTCATGGGGGGAGTATTGACTATCGTCGCGGTTCGCCAATTTTTGCCCATTTATATGAACTTTTCCAATACGTGTGCATGTATGTATGCGTGTATGTGTGCATGTATTTTTATTGCTGATTTTACTTCTTCCATTGTACGTCATCTAATCGCATATTCATTTTGTGCCCAAATGTAAATGCGCTCCGTAGCTAACAGACTCGTCGTGTGCCTTTTTGTATACCCTGCATTTGCCGATCCCGATGCCGCTGCAGTCGCCGGCGGCAGCGCGTCGACGTTGCTCTTTGTTTGGCAGCATTAGATTGTATCACTATTTTTGGCGACTTCTGCTGCCACTTTTACCGTAATGGAATGCCTTGTACGCTTTATTTGTTTGCGATTTGTTATTTGGCCACTCAAGGCACCGCCGCCCACACTCCACCCTCTGGCCGCAGCCCCCCTCGCCGTGGCAAACAGCGGCGTTTTGAACTTGAAATTTTTGTTTGTTCGCTTTAGTTTTGCATTTGCCTGCTCGATTGCTTGTTGTTGTTGTTGTCTATGCCATAGTCCTGCCGTTGGCGCTTTTGCGCTCTCTTCCACTCTCTCTCTCTCTTCCACTTTGGCATTCGCGAGCAGTCGCTCGCGCGCCGAGCTTAGACAATGCGTGTGTGTGTCTGGGCTTAGGTTCGTCTATTGTGCTTACTGCTAAAGTTGTTTATGTGTAATGGGCGGGGCGGGCGGTGGGTGGTTGTAGTTGTGCGTGTCTAACAGGAAGTGAGGCAAAGCATGTTGATGAACCAAATGATGTCGATAACGATAATACGCGACTTTTGTCGCCTTTTGACTAGTTCAATAATTATTATCAAATAGTTATTGAATCCGTTATCATTGAAATACTTTGCCCAAGTGCCGTCGGCCCGCTGTGGTTTTTTTTGTCCACCTGCCGACGGCTTTTACTGTGTTATATCCGACAATAATTGCACAGTTCTTGGTGCATTTTTGTCCAAATAACACAAACTAAACGTAACTGTAAATTGTCGCTAATCGTTTTATGTTTTCTTCAACTTTCTTGTCACAGGTGCTTTTTGACTGTTTGGAACATTTTTAAAGATTACGTTAAAACGTTGTTGATACTTATTAAAATATTGTTTTGTTAATTAAACTAATAATAATAATAACCATAATAAATAATTATATAATACTACGACAAGTCAGCATAATAACAATTACAAATGTAATAATAACAATATAATCAAACAACTCGTGTGCAATCAGTTAATAACTTTTAATTTATTTCAATCATTCTATCAATTCATTTGTATATAATTTAACAAAAACAAATAACAAAAATTCTACAACAACAACAAAACATCATAAAACGGGAAATAGAAGAGAAAGAAAACAAAAAAATAGCAGAAAATTAAAGTTAACTTTCAGTTTTAAGCGAAAATAAAAAGTGATTTTTAGTTAGTTTCTCAAAATTTAACAAACAAAATTCACAACAAAATTTGGAATACTACAACAACAACAACTACACAACAGCAACAACAACAACAACAACCACTGCAACAACAACAACAACAAACAACCAACCGACAACAAACAACAGCAACAATAAAAGAAACAACAATTACAAATAATAAAGTAAACAAAATAAAAGCAGAAATATAATAGAAATAAAGAAGATAAAGAGAGGAACACAATAATAATAGCAAGCGAATTGTAACCATAAAAGCAAACAAGAAAACAAAATAAACGTAACTGTAAACGAAATAATAATAATAACTTCAAATCAACAAAAGCAACAAAAATCAAAGCGCAACAAAACAGAAATAAAACCAAACACAAACACAGCCAATAAACCAATCCAACAAGCAACAACAAACAAGCAACAAAAAAAAAGCAACAAATAACAAACAACAAATAACAAACAACAAACATAGCAAAGCAACAGAAATAGCAACAAATCGAAACGAAACCGAAATAGCCTTAAAAACACCAAAAAACACAAAAAACGCCAATAAACAGATTAACCGATAAACCGATAGCCCGATAAACCGATAGCCCGATAAACCGATAACAAAACAGCAACCGAAACAAACAAACAAAAGAAGAAAAACAGCAACAGGAACAGTTAAACAAAAATAGAAAATAGCAACGAAAACAGAAAACAGAAACCGGAAAACCGCAGAAAAAGAAGTGAAAAAATCAAAAGTCAAATTCCAAAGCCAAAAGCAAAAGCAAAACCAATAACAAAAACAAAACGAAAAAGGAAATAGCCAAAATTTGTTAAATTTTTTTGTGTCTCATTCAAACGAAACCCAAAACACAAATTACTAAATACTAAAAAACAACAACAAAAAGATTAAACAAAAGAGAAATTAAAAGAGTTTAAAAGAAAAAACGTAAATAAAATACACAATTTTTGTCGTTAAACAAATTGAACTTTTTTTTGTTACGTCAATTACAATTTTCGTCATTTCGTCTTTAAATTTGCGTTCGTAAAACAACAAAAATGTTCTGAAAAAAGTCTGGGAGCAAAGCGAAGGAGAACCAAAAGAAAACGAACAAAAAAAAACTAAAAACAATTTTAAAAACTTTGATGAAAAGCAAAAAGGTGAAGCAGCAGAAAGAGTATCAAACATTTCGTGTGTGTTCAGTGCAGAGCAGCTAAGAAGAAGCGAAAGAGGAAGAAGAAGCGAAAGAGGAAGAAGAAAGAAGTTGAAAAAGAACAAATAAAATTGATTGTGTGCCAATGTTGCGCAAAACCCATTTGATGTGTGTGTTTTTTGGCTAAGCAAAGCACGAGACAGTTTGAGGTAAAGTACAGATACAGATACATATATAAAGATACAGATACATATATAAAGATACAGATACATATATGTATGTCTGCATGCATGTGTCGCAATCTTGTATCTCTCGCGTGTATTGAAAACAATCTAAACTAAAGGCAAAAATATTCATATCGTGGCAAAACCTAAGAAAACCCCCAAAAAAAAAACAAAACAAAAACAAAAAAAGTAAAATGTAAAAACAATTTTCCAAAAATCAAAGTAATTAATTATTCGTAGTTCAGAAAGCAAATAAAACAAAAACAAAAAGAAAATCCAAAAAAAAAACACATTCAGATAAAAAACTTATAAACAAAAACGTTTTAAACTATACATTAAATTATATTACATTTATGATAAAATAAAACACATCAAACAAACAAAAACAAAAGAGAAAAGGAATTCAATTGAAAACCAAAACACACAAAAAGCATATTTGAGAATTTAAAAGCAAACAGTTTTTGGGCCAAGCTAAAGCTAACAACATTCCCCACGGACACAGTTTTGAGTCATTTAAAAACCCACTTGGATCAGGAATTACAGACAACAGCTGAAAACAAAACTCAGTTTTGGGATAACGAATTCTGGTAAGTCTTTCTTCAAGTTAAGATTAAAGACGAGGAACCCTTGTCAATTGCAGCAAAAGTTATGATAAGTACGACTTTACCTGGGGGTAGATCACATTTAGTTATGTTTGAGAACTTCGATATTATGCATGCGACTCCTTATGCTAACTGACTAATGTACTGATTGACTGATTGATTGATTGATTGATTGCCCATTCTGAGACCTAAAGCACAGTCCAATCTCATGTTGAAAATTGTGTTTGTAAGCAGATATATAAGAGATTAACGTGTTTCATGCGATGGGTTTCTAGGGAGTTTCTAGGAAGTTTCTAGGAAAGTCTCTAGGGAAAGTAAAGTTCTCTTTGGCCATATTATTCAGTCTTAATCGTATTTTGTGAACCCTATAAACAGGTTTATCTTGTTAACCTTACAAGCAGTGTTAAGGAAGCAATCAAATTGACTTTCAAACAACTGTGCAATGCCGGGTAACATCTTAATATACTCCAGCATATCCCTAACATCAAAGCTAAATACTGTTTGTTAAAGATTTTGATCAAAACCGTAAACCTGTTTATGAGGATTATAAGGTTCACGTAAGCGTAATAGTTAGATCTCTTTAATTTAGATACATTTTTATCCTAGTATAACTATCTAACTAACTAACTATGGCATAATTTGATGCACTGTTTCTCTCAGTTGGTTATCACAACCCAAATCAAATTTCAGATTTATACTTTGGAGTATTATTAAACGTATTGACTTTCATCTATTGGAGTACAAAATTCTAGTTTCTTATAAGAATTCTCAGTTCATGCTCATTTCCTATAAGAAGTACATGAATTTCCTATCAAGTTACTTACGTCTGGCTATAAACTATTTGTATGATAATGCCCAGGAACAAGTTGAAGTACAGTCTATATAGTTCTCGAGTAATGCCTCTTAAAAGATAATTATAAAAAAAGTACAGACTGGCGCAAAGCAGAGCATACGCATAGAGTGTGCGAGTGAGACGGAGCTTTGGTCGGCGCACTGTGCGAAAGAGATGGCGCCAATGCGCGCCAAAAAGCAGGCAATAAAAACGGTGCTTAACGCTGCGGACATCCAACAAATAGCCCCCTATTATATAACGGACTTATATACACATCAGCACATGTGTATGTATATGTGACCACTATATGCATGTGTGTGTGCGTGTGTGTGTGTGTGAGCGCTCATCTACATGCAAATTGCATTTACGCGCAAAAAATTAATTATTGAAAAAATTGCGCGGACAGGCAGCAGCATGCGAGCGCAGAAGGGTGAAACAAGCCACCCAAAAAAAGCCCCAAACTTCCCCCATTTCAGGGGAGGGGGCTGAGTGGGCAACGGTCAATGGGCGGGGTGTGCGGGAGGGCTGCGCGGGCTCAGGCTGGATAGGCTGCTGCTGCTGCGCCTGGCAATTGAAAATCGAAGCACAAAAGTCGAAAGGATGAGCGAACAGCAGAGAGGAAAAAAGGAAGCATTACACATATTTTTTAAATGAATTGAAATAAAATTTCGTACATAAAAATGTGCGAGAGAATGAAATGAATTACGTATGTGGCTGTTCGAGTGTGTGCGTGTGCGTATGTGTGTGTGTGAGTGTGTGTGTGCATAAAAGTACAGTTGACGCCATACAATTTTAACAGCAAATGGCAGCAAGCAGCAGCAGGCAGAGGCGTAGGGGTAGGGGGTTGACGCGTACGCTTGGAAGGGGTTGGTCAGTCAGCATCCTTTTGACATGACAGCGCGTCGAATGTGGTCTGCACACACTCAACTGTGTGTGCGAGTGTGTGTGTGCGTAAGTGTGAAAGAGACTGAGACTGTCTGCAGTCGGTATTATAGCTCTTTTCCACGCCCGCCGCCCACGCACTGCAAGTAGCTGCAATTTTAAATGGTTGGAAGTCCGCCTGCTTTCCCAACGAGCGCAATTATACTGCTCCATAATTGCGTGCGTGTGCGTGTGGGTGTGCATGTGCGTGTGATTGAGTGGGAGTGTGTGTGAGTGTGAGTGAGTGGGAGTGTGCGTGAGTGGACCCAGCAGGACTTGTGTACCTGAAGAACATGCGAAAGTCACCATACAATAGGCAGTGCCTGATGCTTGTTTGTTTCTCAAGTCTTTGTATGAGGTATACCTCAGCTCTTGTTGTTAGTACATAGGAGTTGACAGATTAAAAGCTTTAACTACTGAAGAATCACTGAAAAGGCATTAGGCTTTGTATTTCTAGGCTCGCCTTTCGAGCATTACGTTAGAATATATCTAGTTAATTTCTAGGTTTCTCTGGCCTTTCTACGCCTGAGCCCTGCCATTATCGACAGACAGCTTTAATTTACATCGCTTTTCTTTTCTTTATTTTCTCATATCTCTTGTTTTCTTTAGTTTTTATTTTCTTTGCGCTCTTTCCTTTATTTTCGCTGCGTGTGCAGTTGGCAACAGCGGCTGCAGCTGCAGCTGCAGCAGCGCATAAAAAAGTTAACCACCGCCAACGCCCACCCAAAGCGACGCATCCAAAAAACCGCTCAGAATTTTGCACATTTTGTGCTTTCCATTTTGATTTTCATTATTTTGTTCTTCTTCTTTTGGCTGCATTCTTTTCCATGCCATTTCGTTAATTTAATTGCAGCTGCTGCGCAATTTTCATTTTTTGCAGCAATTTTTTGCAGCATTTTTTCTTGCAGTGTCATTGAGTGCTGCGACTACACATAAAACAAAGTCTAGAGCAAACGTGACATATCATTACCCACAGCGAACACCCAAAGGGGCGGGGTGGGGTGGGGGGAACCTCCACTTTTTTTGGGCTAAAACATCAGAAAACATTGTAACATTGTTTATTTGTTTTTTTCTTGTTTTTTGCAACGAAGGTTTTCTCTTTTGTTTCGCCGCTAGCGGAATTAGGGTACTGCTGCATAGGGGGAGGGGCAATGGGCAGGGGGTGGGCCTAGCTGGAGGGCAGCAACAATATTTATCGAGGAATTGAGTTTTAGAGAGAATTCTGTAAAAGGCAAAATTTAGAATTTTCAATTAATATCTAAAAAAACATAAAATATTTATTAAACTAATAAATAGTATAGACAAATTTAGAAATTCTTTGTCGGAAATGTTGTTGTTTTATACTAATATCTATAACTATTTAGAAAATTGGGTGCATTTCCACGAAAATTCGAAATCAATTTCAATTCTTAGTGAGATTTCCATAAACATAAAGCTTTTTCCATCTTCCTCTGCCTGTTTTATACAATTTCAACTTAGAAATATTTGGTTCTACACGAAAATCTCATTAATAGATATTCCTTGTGCACAAATCAATCTAAATCTATTTCAATATTGAATCGGATTTTTATTAACATGAAGCTTTTTTCTCTGCTTCCCTCTGCTTTCCTCTGCTTTTTGCCAAAAGTTTCTCATACAATTTCATCTTAACCATAATTAGTCTAATACGAAACTGACTTTAAAGTCTAGCTCGTTTAATTACAGATCATACAAATACGTTGCTTGGGTTTGTTTGAGCATGGTTTCTCTCCTCCTCGCCCCGCCCCGCCCCGCCCCGCCGCGTCCTGTAGTCACGTATGTCAACTCGCATAACGCAGGCTTTTGACAACTTCAAAAGCATTTTGGGCACATTTATTTATGGTTTTTCCTACTTTTTGCGCTGCAAGTTGAATGCCCCCCGACCCGACAAGCGAACATAACTGCCACATAGCTATCCTCTGGCAGGCAATAGGATGCGGTGCTAACCAACTGGTTGCATTGACGGTTGCCAGGCATGCAACATGCCCCGGTGCCCGCTGCCCGCTGCCCCACTGTGCCGATGTGCCGATGTGGCAGCAGCTCGCTGGCAAGGCCAACCTGCAGCTACGACATGCGGGGCTGGCTGGCTCTAAATGCTGGCCAGCCCTCATCCCAACCGAGGTTTAGTTGGGCGGCTGGGCGCGCCTTGGGGTGGAGCTGGCCAGTTAAGGGGCGGTGGGGCAGGGGGCGTTGTGTGGGGTTTCACCATGTCTGCCTCGCTTCCTGTTGCCTGCGCACATCGCGCACATTTTCGTTTTTGTGTTTTGACATTCTACACGTACTCACGACGGCGAGCACAAGGCTCAGATGTTGTTGTTGTTGTTGTTGTTGCTGTTATTTGCTTTCATGACTTTCACTTGCAACACGACGCATTGTGTCACAGATTTGTTTTTGTATCCAGATGCTTGTATTTGTATATGCGATACAAATACATTTGCATACGAGAAGTGCTTAATTAGAGCTCTCCTAAATACGAGATGCGAGGCGGTTATAAATTATTTTAATTGCTAAACATATTTGAATAGATCCCGCAAATTGCGGACTGTTAAGCATGATGAATAAGTTGGGATTATGTGGGGCAAAGGATCAAATCTCTTGTTATACAAATCTTATCTCTATTTATTCAACTGCTGAAAGATCTTATATATGTACGAGTTAGTTTTAAAACAGTTCACGCAAATAAGGTCACAATCCATCTGTCCGCAACTTTCTCGATATCCTCAAATCTTATATGTCTTCAATATCTTCTCATTCAAACACCTGGCCTCAAACAGCAGACAGCTATGGCAGGTTGATTTTAAACCTTCATATCTTTTTGTTTTGAAAGAAGAAGAAGGGCTGCCCATTGCATGTCAGCAGGCTATCAAAGTGCTGCCTGGCAACGCCGGCGTATGCGTAATATTTCCATACGCCTCTTGGGCTGCTGCACTTTGCGTCGATCTCAATGCGTTCCTTTTGTTGCATCAAGGATTCTTCTGTCGCTTGCACTTGCTTTCCCTTCTCGTCGGTTCGCATGCAACAATAAATGCTTTTTGCCTCAATCAGAGTAAAAAACCCGAAACAAATGAGGACATTCAAATATATATTTCACTCTGTGTACATTTTGGCTATGCGGAAAACCAAAAGGCTGCTGAAAAATGTGGCCGATAAATATGCTGTGCATGAGAGAATTAACCCAAGTAAACGGCCTTGACCTTAGGCTAAGCAAATATTTAACCAAATTCAGCAGAAGGAGAGATAAATAGGATTATAGGATTATAAATTGAATACAGTGTGAGCAGAGTGTAAATCTCTGTGATACTGTGCTAGGTATAAAAGCTCGAAAATAAAAGTATATGCATATAAAATAGATATAAATACAGGTATGTCGTATAAAGAACTATGCCATAAGCTTAAGGAATTCAATGGAATGCAGTTTACGTGAGACATGAATTGAATTTTTACTTTGATTCCATTCCATTCCATTTGAAGCACAATTCGAAACTCGAAACTCTTACAACGCCTGAAACATAAGATATTTCCAAAGTAAACACAGTCAACAATAGCTAAAGTGGATATGAAAATATGATGAGGACTGTTACCCACGCTCTCTCCTTTATGTAGTATTCGTTCCTTCGCTGATATCGACTGCATTTCCAACTGCAAGTACAATGATGGCGCCTCACAAGTGCACTTTTTGCCAAGCGGCTTCAAACAACAATTTTGTAGTGCCTGCGGCGCTGCATAAAGGCTCCACAATGGAGCAGACACAAGAACACAGTAGCTGCTCCCGCTCCCCACCTTGGGCTAAAATGTTCAAATGTGGGCGTTGCCAACATGGCAATAAAAAATTTAAACCCGCGACTGCAAACGCGACTTTGTAGGCGCCACGTTCCATGCGCGCAGTTGCTTTACTTAGTTTTCCCGCTTTTTTTGTTTTGTTTTTTTGTTGCATTTGATTTATATTGAAAGCTGTCAGTGAAGAAGTCCCAAACAAAATCCAAACTGACGTTTCAACGACCCACAGAATGCACAGTAGCTAAAGCTGTCCAATTACCTTCAAGTACTACATCAAATACAAAGAAAAACATAATTTAACAGTTTAACAGAGCTTTCAACCTAAAGCGTGATTCATTTTGTTTAAATACAAATATATTGACATTTATATTTATTTGATCTTACTTAAAGTTCACTTGAGGCTTTAGCTAAGCAGAGCTTAAACTTTAAGCGTGATTTATTTCATTTAAGTGCATATTAAATAACTTACTTAAAGTTTAAATGAGTCCATTTTGTTGCATTTAACCAACACTGTTTTTCAACGAAAGCAAAAGCTTTAAATCGTTTCCTTAAAGCTTATTTGACTCTTACGTTTAACAGAGCTTTCAACGTTAAGCGTAACTTATTATTCAAGTATATTTATTGAAATGTGCTTAATTTATTAAATGATTTATTTTATATGAATGTATATATTCAAACTTCAAGTTTGCACTAACATAGACTATCTCAGCGCCAGCTTTCAAAGCTTTAAGCTTGTCGCATCTCTTAAAGCTTTGCTTAAAGCTTTGTAATTCCACTAGCTCCACCGAACTGTTAAAGATTGTCTATAATTATATTGTTTCGCTTTTGCCGCGACTCTTTTGCAAATCTACTTATATTTAGCATGATCTTGTATTGAAGGTGCTTAGTTTTTAGCCAATTTGCGACCTATTATCGATACATAAAGCAACGTGTCAAACGAGTCTAATGCAATTAACTTAAATGACTGCAGGAAAATGCAATTTAGCGAAGTATATATATTCAACAACGTGACAAAAGACGACAGCGAGCAAGTTAAATACCAGAAAATATCAACAAAGACAGTCGGATAGCGGGAAGATGGTAAAAAATGAAATACAATAACTAAGCGGGTACAGTTTGCCATTTGACAGGTGACAAAATGCAACCGTGCGTAAGTCAACCTCTCGCTGTCCCGTTCTCTCTCACTCTCTCTCGGTCTCTCTCTCTCTCGCTCTCGCTCTCTCTCTAGCTATCACTTTCTGGGCTCTCATGCGTAAAGTGTGAAAATCCGCACGCACCTGGCGGCAAAGCCGAACAAAGGGCGCCGCTGTCCACGCACCCTACGTCTGGGAGTTGTCTAACGGCATTCATGTAAATAATAGGATTATTTAAGGGCTGACATAACGGGCCAGGGGTCGGTCAGGGAATCACGACCCCTATAAGTAGCTGGGCTGCCAGGAGCGAGCAGCCCAACTTGTCGAGCGCCCCTCGCGGAGAGTGTGTCGAATTGCAAATTGAAGAAAAATAAATAAATTTATCCAATTTTTTATATGTTTGAGCTTGCAGAAAGCGAAATCAGCTGCCCATTACGTGCGCGTCAGAATTATCGTGCGCCAGCCTGTTGCTAATTTATTTATGCCCCATTCAAATGTTGCCTCGAAATTGGTTTCATTTGACCTGCTGACTAATTGGCGATCAACGCACAGCGTGGAAAATGTGCGGAAAACTCTAGTATGAAACACTTTTGCTTATCATTCGATCAGCTTCAATATTACCTTCGCAGAGCTTTGAGACAATTCGTTTGAGAAGCGTTTCACGCTTTCCGCAAATCCGCTTATCCTAGGTGAAACATCGGGATTGAAGAACGATCACTTGTAATCTGTTCAAAGTTTATACGAAATGAACTGGCAGGTGTTTCGCCCATGTTGACAAGTCAACCCCATTTGAATTTCAAACGTTTTCATGCGTAAATCAGCGATTGCGAAAGATCCACTCTTTTAAGTGGAACTGCGAGTGCAAGTGTTGTGCATGAAATTAGTTGAATGATTATTAGTTTACATGCATATACATATATATATGTACATATTCCTGATCTGCACTCCTCGTTACCTGTCCATCAGTTATAAATCATTGCTGATAAGACCTGGCGCTACGGGCTAGATTTGGGTTGGGATTAGCTGGCAATATGTCGAAAGGTATATATTTAATCTATCTATTTTTGCACCGTTTCCGTTAGCTTGTGCCTTTTATAATAGGCTTTAACGCCGTCTTCTGAAAGTGAAAACGGGCAATTTGATTGGGGCAAACTCTGAACTGTTGCCTCTGAGCAGCCCACATCCCTAGTTCCCCCCATTTGGCATGCACGCCCCCCCCCCCCCCCCCCCGCCTTGCCACTAATGGCAAAATGGAAAAACAAGTTTTTAATACAAGGCAAAAGTTTACATTTCGTGCAGACAGCCACGAGACAAAAGACTGCGCAATAAAACCGAGAAGTAAAACAATAAAAAGAAGGGAATTTCAAACTGAGTTTTAGAGGCAGAAAAGATATGTACTAGTTACTAAGCAGGACATGCTTTAATGTTAACGATTAATTATACAAAATGGGATTTGTATTAATTATAGTTAAGTTATTTAAATATTTGTGCGAACTATTTCCCTTGCACTCCTTTATCTATAGGGTATATTTGGGCTTGTTATCAACAAAGTTACGTATTCTTCAAACATTTGAGATAAGCGCGAAAACAACATCAAATAGAAGACGAAGAACAAACAAAATAATACTCTAGTGTAATCAAATATCAAATCGGAAGTCTAGAAAGCCAGCAATTGTGAATGAAAATTGTGACTGCAAAGATACCCCCGCAATATTGTTAACGTCCACCCGCAGCTCGCGGCTGGCGTCACAAATGTCATAATATTCATTCAAAATTGTGCATTTTCTTTATTTTTTGTGCCGTCTGAAAGGTAAACAAAATCAAATCGATAGGTTACTGAACCAAAAGGCAAAGCCAAACAGCAACTGAAACAGGAAACACCAAAAAACAAACGAAAACAAAGTAAAATAAAGAATGCATGCAAATATTGCAAATGCAAAGCGTGAATAGATATATATCTATATATGTATATATATATATATGTATAGATAATCATAGCAGATACAGATACAGATACATATATACACTTGTATATACATCAAGCATACATAGCTAGACGTGTTGCCAACAAATTCTAAAATTAAGCATAGTTTGCATCTTATAATGCCGAACACAATAGAAACTTGCTTGTGTTGTGCATCTTGTAGATACGTTTATTTTAAGACAACTTTTGCTAAATGCTTTTTGTTTTCTTTGACCAAGTTTATAAACCCTTGCAGGGGCTAGTCTATGCAACATAGAATGCGAGGTTTGCGACATTAAGCGAGAGCAGTAAGTCCTTTGTATCCCAGGGTATTCCCTAGTCACGCACTCCCTTTGTTATCCTCAAGCTGGTATCTATAACATTAAATCAGATATTTCTATATGAGTCTGCAGTTGATTGGAATCAAAGTTTTGCGCGCAATTCGGTTTCGGTTCGTTGATACACTTAATTTGTGCTTGAATAATGTAAAGCTTTACAAATGAACTTTACGCTGAAAAGAAAAATTTCGCAAATACTACCTTGGATAAAATTTTCCACAATTTTGCAAGGAAAAGAGTGAAAATGGCTTTAAGCTATTTTCTCAATTTTTTTCTTAAATGAGTTGAAGTTCAATCGAATTCGAAGCAAAGAGTGGTATACAAGTGTTTTCCACCCATTTTCCACTATCGCGCGTGGAAGATTCCCCGTCTTCAGTAAAATTTCCTAGCTGTAAAACTTGGGATGTGTGTTGATCATCCAATCAGTCTGTCGTCAGTCAGTCCGTATGTTTCTCAGTCAGTTAATAAGTCAATCAATTAGTCAATCCATCAGTCAGTCAATCAATCCATCAGACTGACTGATGACTGTCAGTTCGCCAGTCAATCAGTCGGTCAATAAGTTAGTGTGTCAGTCAATCAGTCAGTCAGTTAGCTTCTCAGTCAGTCAGTCAATCAATCAGTCAATCAATCAATCCATCAATCAATCAGACTGACTGATGACTATCAGCTCGTCAGTCAATCAGTCAGTCAGTCTGTCAATCAATCAATCAGTCAGTTAGCTTCTCCGTCAGTCAGTCAGTCAGTCAGTTAATTAGAACAAACCGATGTGTATATTCAAGCTAGAGCATTTCACAGTCGTGATTAAGTCTATAAGTCTGTTCTGAAATGTATTTAATTTTTTGCCCATGTCTTAAAATCACATTTAAACTTGTCGTTCTGCGTGTTTTTGTTGTTGTTGTTTTTGCAACGTTGCCAAAAATTGAAATAAAAATAAAATAAAAAACGAAACGAAACGAAAGTAAACAACATGCAAAAACGGCAGAAAAGACACGACGAGACGTTGTCAGCAGTTGTTGTAGATAATTTAGTTTTTTCTTTTCTTTTTTTTTTGCTTTTTTGTATTATTTTTTAATATTTTACATATCTGCCAGCAAATTGTGACCTATGTATGTACATACATATATCTGTATAACCACATATCGACATGTAGCTCCCCTCCCCCTCCCCCTTCCCATAACCTTTGTGCACGCTCAACTTGTTTCGTACTTATTTGGCATTGTTGTTGTTGTTGTTGTTGTTGCTTTTTTCGGTTGCCTCTCTTGTTGTTTTTTGATTGTTTATACAAAAAAATTGGTTGTTTATTTATAAAATATTGCATACACATCATACAATAATTTACTTTATATTGTACATGTGTCTTTCCCGCACACGCTTCCCCGCCCCGGCCCGGCACCGCCCCGCCCCGCCACGCCCACCACGGCACCTGTCAATCTAGCCCGTTCCCCTCTGAATTGAATAGCCCCGCTCTCCCCCTGCGGCTCAACGTTTTCGTCAACCCGGAAAACAACGAAATCAAATGAACAATTGCAAATTTCTGTTCTTCGGTCACGATAAGTGACTGACTGAGTGGGCGTTGCCACAATTCCGCCACGGTGGGCGTGGCTGGGCTAGTGGGCGGGGGGAGTATAAAGATAGAGGTTTTCGAACGAGCAGTTTTTTAGCTGGCTGTAGGCCATTGTGGGTGTCGTTCTTAACTGATTGCCAAAACGGTTGAGTGTGGGTCGATTGAGGGATTGGTCAGCAGGTCTTGAGGTCGAATTGCAGCCAAGTTATCAGGCAGTGTAGTGGGAGGGAGATAGCCAGCAGTTCAGACAGAGAGTTTAACTATTGTGCATATATCTTTAACTTCTTGCTCTTAGAGATAACAAACATATAGATGGATCAGCCAAAGTGTAGCTTAGCTAAGGAATTATATCTTAGTCCAGCAACAGGGAAGCATTTCTGCAACCATATCTTTGCTTTAGATAAAAAGATCTTTGATCAATCTGAAAAATAATACAACGTGATCTTAGCTAAAAGCTGCCATATGTGCCAATCCTATCAGCTGCCCTTTCCCAAAATAACAGCAGCTGTCATTTGCAGTACGCTTTTTCGGTCTTAACTGCGCATTAATCGTAGAACCCAAATAGTAGCAGACGTATTAAGCAACTAAAAGAGAGAAGAATAAAAAAAAACTTTATACACACACAATCAAACGGAGCAAACGAAAGCGCACACGAAGTGCAGCAGCGGCAGCGGCAGCGGGAGCACGCGCTAAAAACAGCAGCGCTGGCAGCGCAGTCAGCGTTAGCATTGGCGTCGCTGTAACAGCGGCATGGGGCCGCAACATTAGAAAATCGACAACAGAGCGCCACAAGCTGAGAAGAGAGCGTAATGCTGATGTTGCGCGGCATGAGCGTGAGCTGAGAGAGCTTTGGCAGCGACTGCACTAACACTAACAAACTTGTGCCTCGCACATACATAAGCACACAGCTGGAGGCCGGGGTTCGACCCGCCGGCAAAAAGTTTAAAAATTTTGCAATTGTTTTGACTAAAAAAGCTTAGAGAGCGCGCCTGTGTGTGTGTATGAGTGAGCGATTGTGTATGTTAAAAGAGAGAGAGAGAGAGTGTGAGAGAGTCGCTCGTTACTCGCTGCTCGCTGGTTTTGCTTTTTTTGTGTGTAGACATTATATTTGTAGTTGGCGGCGAGACCAGAGACCCCCAGACCCGTGGCCATAGCCATAGCTAAAAGTTGGCGCGCGCTCCGCTCCCACAAAAACAGACAAAAAAACAGACCGAAAAAAAAAGAAAAAAGTAACGACGACGTCGCCCCGCTGCGCCTTGCGCTGAGTTTCTTTTCGTTTCGTTTCGCTTCGCTTTGGTTTCGGATTCAGATTCGGTTTGTTGTACTTACGATTTTTTTGGGCATTTTGTTCGATTTTTGTGCCGCTGCCGCTTGCAGTCGTCGACCGCCAACGTCGTCGTCGTCGTCGTCGTCGTCGACATCTAATAAAAAGCTGCACACGGTTTATATATAGAGAGTACCCGAGTACTTGTATTATAGAGCGCCGACTGTGTGGAAATAGCCAGCAATAAAATAACTAAAAACAAAATGTAGTCGCAAGCTGAGAAAAGAAAAAAGTACGCAAACAAAAAATAACGAAACAACAAACAGAATTTCGAATAAACAAACGATTTGTGCATCTGTGTGCGAGACACGCGGCGTATACGCAACGCCAGGAAGCCAGGCTAACGAAGCAGCAGCTGCAGCTGTCGATAAACCGCCAAGCGCTATAACAACAACATAAAAAACACTTCGATTTACAATTATTTAGTGCACATAATCTACAAATTTTGTCAACGTTTGCAGCATTTTGCAACTGCAACTGCAACTGCAGCTAAAAAGCGCTCAAGTGTGTGTGTGTGTGTGTGTGTGTGTGTGCATAAAAATTTGATGTAGCTGTGGCAGCAACGGTACGCGGGGGTGTCTGCATCTCTAACTCTCCGTGTGCGTGTGTGTGTGTGAGACACTGTGAGCACGTGCAATTGCCCAAGTGTATTAGTGTCTCTCGCTGCTCTCTGTGTGACTTCGCTTGATTGTGAGTGTGCCTGTGTGTGTGTGCGTGCGTGTGTGTGTGTCTGTGCGAGGCAAACGCCGCTGCAATTTGCAATTTTTTGTCTACACGCCGCTGCAACTGCGCGCAATAAACTTTTTGAGGTTAGTGTTAGCCACACACACTCACACACACACACACACACCCACATGCATATATATTTTTATGTATACTCGCGCTAATATAGCTGTTATACAGTCCGCCCAAAACTCCACCCCCCTGCCCCCTATCCGCCCATGCTCTTGTTATCCTAAATATGCATTTGCCGGAGACTTGCCTGCGCCCGAATTTTGTTTGTATTTTTGTTTATGCGACACACAAAGTTAACGTTGTTATCGTTCTTGTTATCGTTGTTGTTGCCGCTGCTGTTGTTGTTGTTGTTGTTGCCGGCTGAAACCCGAAAATAGTTATTTGTTTGGTTTTATAGTTTTTTGGTTTGGGTGCTTCGCGGCGGTTAAATGTCGACCAAGTTGCTTTTATGGCCTGTCAATTAGTTAATTTGAACTAAAAGTGGATTTTAATGCACTCGGTTAACTCTAGGTTTATTGGGGCGTTGCTCCTTTCACCAGTTCTACTTATGGGCAAATGCCCACTTTAAACGGCAACTAAAACTTAAGGCTCTTAAGTATCTTTACCTGTAAAGTGCACTGAAATGCGCTCAAAAGCTTAGGCAGATCCGATCTGTTTCCGTTTCTCTTCATTTACTTGAAACAATCTTAAAAAGTCTTAAGCCTAGAATAGTTCAAGTGATAAGAGATAACATAGCTTCAAGATTTAGTTACTTCTTAAAGCAAAGCCAGGTTAAACTCACGCTAATATGTCTGACTATAGTAAGCTTTTAATCAAGTTGGCTTTCTCATAAACTTGCGCAAAGTCAGGCTTAAAGTTCCCCAGGTCTTAAGTTCATTCCAAAATAATCGCTTGACTTAATCTTAATATGTTTATTAACTTTTCAAATTTGTTTCTCTTCTTATTTTCAGCATTAAAAATCAACTTAAAAAGGAAATCTAATAAACATTTGGGATATGTTTTTTGGGAAAACTTGAGAACAATTGTGGAAAACAGGTGAGTGAAAAGCTAATTCAAATGAATACAACAAAAAATTGCTGAAACGTAACGAAAATTAAAAGGAAATCAAGTATTAATAAAAAAAAAAGTGAACAAAAATTCGCACAGCCGAAAATGTTTTGCCCGTAAATCAAGTTGACAAAATGCAAAGAGTCAGGAGTAGGTGTAGGCGCGGGGGCGGCAGAGGGGATGCAAGAAGAGAAGTCACACACACACACACACACACACCTACACACACATAGAAAACGGCACTAATGAGCAGCAACAACAAGCAGCAAGAGCAAAGCGAAATACGCAAAAACTAAAAGCAAATAAAGAAACAAAAAATTTGCCACAAATCATTTGCGATTTTTTTGCGAAATTCCCCCTGGGGCTAAATTCGTTTATTTCGGGTGTGTGTGAGTGTCTGTGTGTGTGTTTGTGTGCTTGTGTGTGTGTGCGGGGGGGACGGTGGGCGGGCGTATAATCTGTGCTGGTGCGTATCTACAAATGCTGTATGCGAATGTCAAGCCATAAAGGAATATGATGAATTATATGCGAACAAAAAAAAAAGGCAAAAAGAAACGAACAAATTTTTCGCACAAAAAACTAAAATCCACAAAATGTTCAACAACAAAACAAGCAAAATCACTTAATTGTGAGCCCCAAGTGTTACACTGTGTGCGTGTGTGTGTGTGTGTGTGTGTGTGTGTGTGTGCGTGTGTGTTGTGTATCTAACAGATACATCTGCAATAGTCTAATGCATGTGTGGCGTGTGGAACTGCCATCCAATCGAGACCCCATCTATCATCACACGAGATCTCAGTTTGAATTGTAGCCGGCTACAACATTTTTTTCCCTTTTTTTTCTCGTTTTTTGTTTGTCACCGAACGTCGAGTTCGAAAATTCGACGCGTTAATTAAATGTATAGATATTTACATAGAATGCGAGCTCAGAAAAGGCAAAGGTATCGCGAAACATAACGACCACCAAATGCCCTAACCTAGGTTGGGCCAGTTGCCACTTAACACTTGCAACTATTTGAGATTCATTGAAGAAAAGACAACTTTCAAAAAAATATGTAAACAAATGCATAGAAATCTATTTAAGTCGAAGTTATGTTTGTTTGCAAGTACTTAACATTTATTATCTATATATTTTTATACTCTGAACCCATTGAAAACAGGCTAAAAAGGCGTATAATGTATTTGTGCACATGTATGTATGTATCAGGCAGAAGGAAGCATCTCCGAGCCCATAAAGTATATATATTCTTATTCATAAAGTAATATATATTCTTGATCAGCATCAACAGCCGAGTTGATCCAGCCATGTCCGTCCGTCCATCCGTCCGTCCGTATGTATGAACGCAAGCATCTCAGAATCTATAAGAGATTTTGGCTGTAGGTCCTTCTAGCTTCTATACAGACCAAGCTTGTTTCCGATATTCAATAACTTGCCCCGCTTCCAAGTAAACGATAAAAATCTATATCGATATCCTGTTTTTTGAGTAATTTTTATTTGATGTTACTTTTTGATGAAAGCACACTCTCAATAAGATCTTGGCTGTTAAATATTGCCAAATATTGTATCGATTACCAAAAAAGCAAAAGTTTAAAGCAAGACATGCACAAACATGCACACCTTGCCCGGGCCCAAAGCTGTGTTGTATCTGCAACATGCCCAACACATATTTCTGATAATCCCATAAAACCCATTGCCTAGGTGTATTTGCGGAGTACTTCTACCAAAAACCTTTTGCTTTTTGCATAGAGTTTGCAAAACAAAAATAAAAAAGTGCTTAAAAAGAAGAAACAATAAAAATTGGACGCCTTTCCATGACTCACAATTTTTTTTCTACTCTTTTTTGCTGGTCGGGCGGCGTATCTAACAATTGTGCTTTACCTGTAGTTTATGTGAGCGCGCGCTCCCTCTCTCTCTCTCTCTCGCTCTCTCAATCTCTCAGTCCCGCTCTCCCTTAAGCTCCCGCTCTCTGGCTGGGGGAAGCTTTTATGTATTGAATTAGACGACTGCACAAATTACGTTAAATTTTTGGCGCTCGTTTTTGTTGTTGGCGCAAAAAGTTTGCCATTTTTATCGTTGTTGTTGTTTTTGTTGTTATTTTGTATACCCTAACCTTGAAACCAAATTTTTGTTGTGTCGTGTTCTCTGCTTCTTCTACGCTTTTTTTTTTGCTATGCCAGATAAATAGAATATAGAGATAGGCCCGTGAGCACTTGTGTGTGTGCCTGTGCCTGTGTGTGTGTGTATGTGTGCGTTGGATTTTAGTTCAAAAAATTGGCTACATAAAAATTGAAGTTGTAAATCAATTTGAAAGTTAAATTTGTTGGAGATCGGCTAGGAGTGGAGCGGGTAATTGAAGGAAGTGCTGAATCACTTTGGAGCTCGTTTAAATATTTGCAAATGGAGTGGAATGTGTGTGTTTCCGAGTGTTTTATGATATGAAAACCATTTTAACTGGCTTTTAACTGCTTAACAGAGCCAGTCGATAAGCATATGTTAATTAACAGTGCTCTTTTAACATATATGCTATTAAGAACTGCAAGTAAATGGCGCGCTTTCTATACATTCCCTTCACTTAATGAAAAGCCAGAGTTTTATATTTTTAAAGTTTTATTTTAACAAGAATTTCCAGGGAAAGCTTTAAACTATTTTCTTGTGATAACGCGTATCTACCTTTTGCAACATTTATAATACGCCGCATTAGATAAATATATATCCTATTTTTCGTATGCTCCACTTTTTGATTTCCTAAAGCTTGCCAATTTCTGTGCACGCTTCGCCGGCAGTGAAAGTTGTCAACGTCCACGTTGACGCCCCCCACGATTTCTACTCTAGTTTCTTGCCTCTTTTTCTATTTCTATTTCAATTTCAATGGCGTGTGGGCCACCAATGTTTCAGCCAATGACAGGCGGCGTTTATGGCCATTAATATCTGGCATCCATCTCTCGCCTCATTGTATCTGCTTCATGTGCATTTATATGAGTATCTCGTATCTTAAGCATGTATCTTGTATCTTTAACTAGTATCTTTTGCTGCCACCACACTGCGTGTCCATTGTGCCTCGCCCGTCAGGTGTAAAGTAGGTGGAGTTTGTCTGTTGCTACAAAGCGTGCATTTCGATTTGCTTGGCTGAGCCTTTCAAATATGTGGAGAAACAATCCTGACTGCACTTTAATGTTCAGTGTGTGGGCTCTTGTTCCCATTGCCATGGGATATTAAATTTGATTTCGTTTGAAAATGGTTTCAACAAGAAATCTGTTAAATATGTGCATTTGTAAAATGCTATTTTATTAACATAATTACTTTATGTTATGTTCTGTTATGTTAAGCAACTGTAATTAGCAGCTAAGATGTGCTTGCCAGATAAACCTTTAAGGATGGCCGCACAAAGAGGAATTGTAAATTGGAGCGGGGCACTCGAAAGTTAATCCCAAATATCTTAAGCGAGTTTTAACTTAATCCAGCTTTAACTGTTAATGTGATAAATGCTAGCTGCCTGTCGTTAGGGATCATCTGCTCAGCATTTACGATCATCTTCCCAACGGATCTGCTAACACTCATTTAAATGGCCGCACGCATTTAAAAATAAACCGCTCATTACATTTGTAAGAGGAGCGGAAGAAGAAAGAAGGCGGCCAGAGTAGAGTGTGTGGGGCGAGGCAGAAAATAAAACAAACATGCCGTGCTTGTAGATAGATAGTGTGACTGGAACTGCAACTGCAACGGCGACTGAGGGCTGACAGGGGCTGGCAGGGGCAGGCGGGGCAACTGCAGCGGCAACGAACGCATAAATTGCAAACGCTGTCGCGCTGCCAATGGAGCGCAATAATTCACAAATAGCAACAGCGACTGTGACTGGGACGGCACGAAGTGCAACTGCATTGCCAGCGACTGACTGACTGACTGCAGTAGCACACCCCGCATCCCGCACCTCGCACCTCGCATCTACCCCACTGTCCGGCCGCCCCGGCAGTCAGAGTGTCGGTCCCAGCTCGGGCGCCGTTCCATGCCAGACTGTTCTCCGTTGAGGTATCGTATCTGGCAGTCGGTTGGCTAGCGCGACGCGTTCATTTACGGGTTCAAGGTAGTTTAGTTCTCTCGCCTCAAACGAATCGAACTGGCACTCACACTCACACACTCATACTCACACTCATACATACTCATGCTCGAATCTTAACTCGATGCGATGCGTTGCGTTGCGTTGCGTTGCGATTCGATGCGGTAGCGCCAACTTCTTGTAATTGTTGTTGCTCTTGTAATTGTTGTTGTTCTTGTTGTTGTTGCTTTTGATTTAGTTTATTATTGCTGCAGGCACGCAATGCGTATTCAATTTAATTTTTCCAATTCATTTCGTCATTTGGCACCGATATCGATTACTTTTCACAGTTTGATTTCAGTTTAACCAATTTAGTTAACACGAAACATGCGAACTTTACCTTTTGGCTTTACTTAACTTGAATAATTCTTAAAATTTTCCAATAAACAACAATTGTGCATTCAGCTGAAAAGTTTTTGTTGATGCATCGATATTTACGAAATTAAGATAAATATTATAATTTTCGTAAACAATTTCATATTCTCAGAGAATCTATATACACACAAAAAATCTATTGTTCTTGGGCTTTGGCTAGCTTTGTTAGCGCTTCGTTGCTTATAATTCTCAAGTGGTTGTAGCTTCGGATTAAGGATCCGACCAAAGGATTGGATTAAGGTTCAAATCTAGAGTCTATGGAAAGTTTGCTGTTCATTAATTAGCTAGAGATATGAGTCATTCTTCATTCTTGATGTCTATCCTTTTTTGTTGTTGTTGGAGTTTTTGATCAAGATGATATCATAAGCTGATATATAATATATACATATATCATCAGATCTATAGGATAGGCAGCTTCTTGAAATAGCTAACCTTAATCTTATAGCCTGTTGTTTCCATTGCCTAATTGCTTGCTACTTTAACCTAATGTCAAATGGATTCAACAAGTTAATCAGATTCTTTGAACCTTCGTCAAGCTTCGTTTCGTCTATCGCTTGTCTAAAGATTGGCAAATGATGAGAGCCAATAACTGGGCAAATCATGTCTATGTTTAACCACATCCCACATGTTTCTATGCCACTTTACTTGTATATTGCTAATGGATCTGTTCGCTTAGGACAACAGGCCACGAACTGGGCGGCGTCCCGCTCGGCGACGTCGTGTGTGTGTGTGTGTTTGTATGTGTGTATCTGTGTATCTACCGAGACCTTGATCCCGCATTAAAAAGTTGGCACGTCGTCGTGAGGCAGCAAAAAAAAAAAAATAAGAAAAATATGGTAAAAAACAGAGTAAAAAGAACATTGCAAAAAGATAAAAGACACAAGAGTCAGAGTTGGAAGCAGAACCAGAGCCAGGGCCAGCCAAAGGCAGCTCATGACAACAAAAGGAGGCACAACATGTGGCCAGCCAGCGGCGAGTCGCCTGCGATTGGGGGTGTGGGAGCAGCGACGAGTTAGCGTTAATGGGAATAGCGGGCTCCGGGTGGGTTAGAAGGGGCTCTAGGGTATAGATGGAAAGAAAGAGGGGAGGGGAGGGGGCAAGCGGAGGAGGAGCTGTGCCAGCCTGCTTGGCATGCGGTATCCATTTGTGCGCCACTCCTCTCAATCAGCCGCTGATGATCTTCATTGTTTTTAATTTGCGTCGCATTTTTGTTGCTCTTCACTAGTTTTTTCCAAAGTTTCTTTGAAGTTCAAAATTAAACATTTCATTGGCTGTTAGTGAAATGTGTTTAGCACGCAAATTTATTTAGGAAAAGAGATTTTGATAGGGCTTTAATAGAAACATAAGTTTCTTAAATCAGGCGGGTTTCATAATCAACAGACTTTGCTATAAACTACGCTTTTGTCAACAACTTTAACTGTGTTAGGCTTTAACTAGTTGAGAATTACAAGCAAGTTAGGCAACGAAAAAGCAGCAAGAGACCAAAACCAAAACCTAATTTCGTCGTGTGTTACCTAAAACTAAAAACCGATCGACACCTTTAAATTGTATTCAATTTCTTAACAAGTCTTAAATAGCCGATTTTGACTTTCTTGCAGCTGTACCAGAAAGAGTAAAAACTGTTAGTTGTTGAAAGCCAATGCGCAAGAAATTACATTTCAGTCAGTTATTTCGAATAATCATGTGAAAATGACATGTTTTTTGGGTACTCATTGAAGTTGATAAAAACAGAAGCAAAGGCTAAAGAGCAAAGTTTTAATATAATTTCAATCAAAACAAGAAGAAAAAGAACAAATTGAACAAAACTAAATAAGACCAAACAAATTAAGAAGAAAGGAACTTCAAATGATAATAAAATGCAAGCCTTGAAAAGAAACAAATGAAGCAGTCAAATAACTAAAATAATCAAAACTCAAAACCAAACAAAACAAGCTGCAAAAATGTGCAACACGAGTCAATAAAACGAAAAGCCAACGACAAAGAAGCGAAGAGCTTAAATTAAGTGCAAGAGCAGCACAGGATAATCGTTGTGCAGCCAAAAAGGACGCTGCGTAGAACTATCTACAACGACAGCAACAAATATACCCAAACAGTAAGAAGAATAAGAATCAGAACAAGAACAAGAGCTACCACAAAATGGCCATAAATTTCTCGGCCTCCTTTGCGGCCTGCATAGCGGCAGGCCTGAAGGTTCCCCGCCAGATAATGTACTGCATTACGCAGGACACGGGCCAGCCGTACGTTCTCTACAAGGACTCGCAGGACGCGGAACGCAATGCCGGCGCCATCGGCGCCAGTGCAGCCCAATGGGGCAGCGAAATGTATCCAAACATTCAGCAACAGGCCCAGCAACATCTCAGCGCCCAACAACAGCAGCAGCAGCAACAACAACAGCAGCAGCAGCAACAGCAGCAGCAGAACGCAACAGTCGCTGCGCAGGCAGCAGCAGCTGCGGCGGCTGCGGGCCAGCCGCAGAGTCCGCCGGGCGGCCAGGAGCCGCGGGACAATGGCAGCGGCGACGGACGCCAGCAGCAGGTGTCGCCATCCTCCAGTCCGTATCCTTCGGTGCAGCAGCAGCAGCGAGCGAATGGCAACGCCGAGGACGATGCCATGAATCAGGTGAGCAGCTCCCAGTGGGGCCTATCCGTGCATTTGTGGATGTCGAATGGGAGTCTGGGAGTCTGGCTGAGGATAAGCAGCATAATTATCGTTATTCCCGCTCATTTACACCTCACGCACACTTCAGGCTGAACACAAATGCATTCATTCATCGTCCTTTATTTGAATAAGGAACACACACTCATATCCACAAAACCACAAACATGATCAAACATCAAAAACACATCACTTACAAATATAAAGGACTATAATCAGGACTAAGAACTAAGAAACACACAAAATTGTCGCTGCTTCAGCTTACGATTCGAACCAACTATCTGTATTTAGGTTCGATTAATGAACCCACCAGGATTCGGAGCTTGAACCGAGTTTTTGGTTCAAACCCCATTTGCAGCCCTGATTATAGTCATGTTTCATGTAGTCTCAACACAGTTAATTGCCCAAACCCTCATATAACTCAATTGTATTCCGGAATAATGAACTAATTGATCGCAATTTGGGCGCCTCTTCACTTGCAGCTTGCCAACCAACAGAACTCCGCGCCAAATCCAAACCAAAGCAGCAACGAGCCGCAGCACGCGCCGGCGAACGGCGGCGAGGCTGGGCAGGGGAATCCGCACGTGCAGCAGAATGGAGGTGGACAGCCGCAAGGTGATCCCAGCAATGGCTTCCAGACGCCCGACTACTATGCGCCGCGCCATGGAGCGCCGCAAGGCGGCATGCTGGCGCCACCTGGCTTTCCGCCGCTGCACTATCTCAACAAGTTGGAGCAGAACGGGGGCGAGGCGTACGCGCTGCCCGAGCTGCTGCCGGGACAGCAGCAACAGCAGCAGCAGCAGCAACAGCAGCAGAATGGGGCACCACCGAACGGCGGCAATCAGAATGGTGGCCCGGCGAATGGCAATGCCAATGAGGGCGCTGCGGCGGCCAATGGCGTGGCAGCCGGCGCTGCGGGCGCCACGGGGACGCCGGGCGGACGCACGGGACCGGGACGCCCGCACAAGAACAAGCCGCACAGCGATCTGCGGCTGTTCAAGTGCCTGACCTGCGGCAAGGACTTCAAGCAGAAGAGCACACTGCTGCAGCACGATCGGATACACACGGACGCCCGTCCATTTCCGTGCTCCGAGTGCGGCAAGCGGTTCCGCCAGCAGTCGCACCTGACGCAACACCTGCGCATCCACGCGAACGAAAAGCCATTCACCTGCCCGTACTGCTCGCGCAGCTTCCGGCAGCGCGCCATACTCAACCAGCACATACGCATCCATTCGGGTGAGAAGCCCTTCGCCTGCCCCGAGTGCGGCAAGCACTTTCGCCAGAAGGCCATCCTCAATCAGCATGTGCGCACCCACCAAGGCGAGCGACAGTTAACACATCCATTACCGATAACGATGGGCGACATCCGCCCGATAGTTAGGGCCGCAAGGCAAACCAGCTACCCAACCCATTTGCTAGCTCTAGGTCCGGCTCTCGTAGTGCTAGCGCGGATCGCGAGATTCGCAAACGTTTGGCTAACAGCGTTTGCAGCAATGCAAATCCCTTGCAAAATTCTAAAACACATAAACAAATTGAGCGATGTTTTGGCCGAAATTCGAAAGTTTTCTTTTTTTGTTATTTTTTGTTAAACCTATCTTTGAATTATTCCAAATTCAAGTTGTTGGCTTCTTGAGGATCCCTTACAATGGAATGACGAGAGGAGAAGTGGAAGTGGGAAGGGGAATGTAATTGCTTGTCCGATAGATGATGAGGAAAACGAAGCGGATCGCCAGCGGAATACCCTCAATTTAAAGAAGTAGTTATAAAACCTTATCAGAAACTAAATACAAATTGAGTTTCCGAACGGATAATCAAGATGGTTAACGGATATCTGGAACTTGAGTTAGGACATGTATTTGGGGAATTCGAAAGGATTCGCTTACCAATCGAATATACGTTTGCTGCATCTTCAACCTTTCCAACACTTCACAAAAACCAAAGCAATTTTGTGAAACCCAAGCAATCGCTGACATATCAATCACAAAATTACGAAATCTTGCAGATGACAGGAAAATTAATAAAAAAAAAATAGTTACTAAAAAAGAGCATTCCATTTAGGGGTCTCAAACAGTCAACAACTTTACAAAAGTGAACAGAACAAAAGCAAAATTATTGAAAAAAAAAACGAGAAAAAGAAATAATTTCAAATCTAGTACATCTCTAGTTTAGTACAAGATGCTAGGTGACTTATGTGATAAGATCGAAGGTGGCTACGAGCCAAATTTAAGCGCTGCTAACAGTGGCACTCTCTGGCTTGATTACTTTCATATTCACCCGGCTGCGGAACAACACGTCCCTCCTGCAGATGTCTCGCCTCATCTCATTTTCAAGAACGGACCGCATCCGACGCTCTGGCCCTCGGACGTGCCCTTTCCGGGCGAGGAGGCGGACACCAAGGGCGACATTGCCGTCGCCGGCGGTGGCTATCATGACGATGACTCCCAGGGCACACCCGATGGCAGCGGTGGCATGCACTATCCCTCGTACTTTAAGGATGGCAAGGGTGAGTAGACGAGCTGGCCACCCCTGCCCCCCGTACGCAGCCTTTTAATTGGAGCTTCTAGCAGGTCAAAAGATACTGCCCGAGGTGCTGCAACATATTGGCGTACGGCCGGCGAATATGCCGCTCTACGTGCGGTGTCCCATCTGCGACAAGGAGTTCAAGCAGAAGACGACGCTGCTCCAGCACGGCTGCATACACATCGAATCTAGGCCGTATCCGTGTCCGGAGTGCGGCAAGCGCTTCCGTCAGCAATCGCATCTCACCCAGCATCTGAGGATCCACACCAACGAGAAGCCCTTCGGATGCATGTATTGTCCGCGCTTCTTCCGCCAGCGAACCATTCTGAATCAGGTGGGTTCCAAGGGTTATTCCACTTCTGGAATCCAGTCTCCCTCTGTGCATATCAAGAGGATTCAATTGGCAGAACATCGAAATTAAATCGGATCGATAGACCGTTGGATATAAATATATATGCCTACTTGAAACCCCTCTCGATGTATGTCATGTGGAACTGTTCTGATTGTTATTCTCCCACAGCACTTGCGCATTCACACCGGGGAGAAGCCCTACAAGTGCGGACAGTGTGGCAAGGACTTTAGACAGAAGGCGATTCTGGACCAGCATACGCGCACCCACCAGGTAGTTGTAGCCTAGCCGAAGCTCACAGCTGATCCGCCCGCTAGCGGCAAATGGAAGACAGGTCTTAATCCAATTTAATCTCTTCGATTTCTCAGGGAGATCGTCCGTTTTGCTGCCCGATGCCCAACTGCCGGCGACGCTTTGCCACCGAGAACGAGGTGACAAAGCACATCGACAACCACATGAATCCCAACAGCACCAAAGTGCGGCGCCAGCAGCAACAGCAGCAGCAGCAACAGGTGCAGCAGCAACAGCAGCAACAACAGCAGCAGCAACAGGTGCAGCAGCAGCAGCAGCAACAACAGCAGCAGAGCAATGCGGCCGCCTCGGTCGCGGTGGTCGCCAATCACCTGATGAACGATGCCAAGAGCCTGGTGGCGCAGCAGTTCCTCAACAACAACAATCCCGCCACGGTGGACAACAAGGCCAACATATTGCCCGTGCGCAGCATGGCGGCCAATGCGGCGGCCGCTGCAGCGGTTGCCCAGCAGTCGGTGGTCAAGAACGAGCTATACTTTCCGCAGTGCTACGGCCCGCCCTTCCAGCATCCCTTCCATGCCCAGCAGCAGCAGCAGCAGCCGAGTGCAGCCCATGCAAATGGCCCCACCCCGCCCGTGACTGTCACCGTGGCGAATGCGGTGGCACCGGGCGTTGTGGTGCAACAGAATGCGGCCACCTCCGTGGTGGCCCAGTGACATCCCACCACTGGAGCAGCTGGAGCGCAACAGCAGCAGCAGCAGCAGCAGCAGCAACAACAGCAACAGCAATCGGTGGCGGCAACAACAACAGCGCATCATCCCCAGCCGCCGGCGCCGCCGACAAGTGCGCATCATATCACGGCAACGGGTGCCGCAACAGCCCCGCCCACATCCACACACGCCTCGACGGTGGCGGCGCCGCAGACGGTGACATTGTCCATAACGCTGCCGCCGCCGCCGCCGCCGCCATCGGCGCATCCGCCCCATCCGCATGCAGGACATGCGCTGGCGGCCACGCCCAATGGCGTTGCGCCCGCGCCGCCGTCGGCGACTCTGTCGCATGCAATACCCATACACCCACACATACACTCGATATTCGGATCTCTATGATGTCATCAGTGAACCAGCTCTTCACATCATCCAACGGCAGCAGCAGCAACAAAGCATAGCAACAATGAAAACAATGCTCCAGCCACGCCCACATTTTGAGTATGCTAAACAATTAAAAAAAAACACAAACAAAAAAGAATTTTCCAGCCGCACATTTTCGCAGGAGAATCGGAAAAGTTGCGAATTTGAGGCAGGAAAGAAAACAAAAAAATATTCAAGTTATTTAAATAGGTTTTCATGATAGTTCTGGATAAGTTCTTTAGTTTAAAATGCGACACACGAAATTCTCCTAGTTTTTAACAAGAGAGTCAAAACACAGTTTTGGTCAGACACAGAACGAAGCATGAACAGACGAGTACTAGTCTTTTCGAAAAGGACTCTAAACTCCTTTGACACACACACACACACAAATACACACATATAAACACACACAACCATAAACATCAGATGCAAAATGGTAAAAGGACCATTTGGTTCAAGATTAACCAAAACACAACGTTATACGATTCCTTTTTCTATAAAAATTCGTTTTAGGAACTTTACTTTTAAAAAACTATCAAATAAATATATAACATATTTCTAAAGGAGGTTCATTAACACACAACACGAGCTATACGATTTCTAGGCGTACTGTTAGGATAGTTGGTGAGAGTGCGACAAGGAGAGGGAGAGTGAGAGAGAGAAGCGAGAGAGTGGGAGATTTGTATGGGGCAGCTAGCGAAAGGGGGTTTTCGGGGGTTAAGAAGGCGTTGACGTTGCGCTGAGCAAATTATGTTTATATCCTTTTGGCAAGAAGACAGCAGCTAACTTATATACATAAGATATATCACTTATCTTGTAATATTGGAATATTCACTTGAATTGATCTTCAGACAACTGAATTGAAGTAATTTAAAGGATTTTATTTATATATAGTTTATTATGATTATGTACACATAGAAACCTATTAGTTTATCTTGGGAGTTACTCGTATCTTTTTATTGATTGAGATGTGATTTTTTTTATTATAATTGAAAAGCAACAAAAAAAGGAAGCAAGAAAACGAGAAGATTAAAACGAAAATCGAACATGCAATTTATGATTAAACAATTCTTATTTTAAGTTGTAAATTGATTGGAAACAAACATTTGTTGTCTTCCCTCCCCCCCTCATTGTTTGTGTGTGTAATCTATGTTGAGTTTTAATTATACGATTTTAGTAACTAGCAATACACATTTAGTTATAATATTATGTCCACACATAGGCAAGACCCCGACCCAACCCCACCCCCACCCACCCACCAAATCCGACACACACACAAAATGTTTATACAAATAGCAAAAGGTTATCCAGATGTGACTCTTCAGGTGCCATACATTGATAAACAATAGTCAGAGAAAAAGCACTCGAACTTCTGCGAACTATTCAAACTTTCACAAATCTATGAAGATTCTCTGTATTTCTCCAGCTGTATCTGTGTGGATATAACAATTGAAAGCAACAAATTTAGTTTCTTATCAAATTTTCCAATGTACCGTCAAAGCATTTATAATTGTTACTAATCAAATAGCATATGTTTCCTATAACAACAAATGAACAGAAATTAATTATAATTTAGCAATTCCCAATTTGCAAGTAATCTACTCATTATCTAATACACACACACACACACACACACACACATATGTATCTATATATGTGTGTATGTGCATGTGTGCAATTTTTATTTCTTAATGTTAATGTTAAGTTTCAATTCGAAATCAAATTACGAAATTGATTTGTTTTTACTGTTTTAGTTTTTAAAATTATGTTTGCATCTATTATTTAATCATTTTTAATAAACCAACAAAATAATTATACATATATATATATTTATATAATATAATTTGGAGTCTGTTTATGGAGTAACCTTTGACTCTTCCAAACATTCTTTGGCCTTTACACAACATCCAAATTACAACAGCAAATAGTATATGTTTTTTCGGCTTGGGCAAGGCGTCTGATTTTTGTGATAGGCTCAGTTTAAGGACAAAAAAAAACACTTTTCGGCAATTATTGGGCTAATGAAATTGTAAATAGTCAATACTTTTTGGCAAGCAAATTGATCGAAAACATGTGCAAAAGTTTTATAAAAATAGTTGAAAAATAGTATTGAAAATGATGAGAAATTGTTTGGCATTGTGAGAATTTTATTAAACACCTGTGAAAAAAAATGGGTTAGTCGAAATTTTAAACACACTTTTTAGGCACAATTGCATGTGGCAAACAGAACAACAACAACAACAACAACAAAAAGAACAACAAGAACAAAAAGAAAATACATTTCTATGGTATCCAATATGAAGGCTTTTATTGGAATTAGACCAAGTTAACTCAAGAACAGCATGATTTGCTATAAGTATTACCAAAATTAACACTAAGCTACATACATATATACTTTTAGGCCTTTTTAGACGAAATTTTTAACAATTATTTTTGGCTTTAAACGAAAAAAAAAACGAACACAAAACAAACACAAAACAAACACCTTTTGGCTTTAAATCAAAATTATGTTTAGTTTTAGTTAACTAAAATGAATATCTACTATAAATATTTATATCAATTATGGCAAATTATGCTATAATTCCAATAAAAGCAAAATTTAGACTGAATGTCGCTGTGATAAATGCAAAAACAAAAAAAAGCAAAAAAAAACGAAACAAAAACAAAACATACGATAAAAATTAAATAATTACATAAAACTTTTGTAAATTTTTAGGCATAACAACAAAATTAACAACACAAACATTTAATCAAAACAAAACAAAAAACATAAATTTAGGCGCTAAAAATTGAAAAAAAATTGATTATAGCATAAAAAACTAAGTGAAATTTTCCGAAAAGCTCCATTGATTGATCGTAAGCAGACAAAACTCTGCTGTTTGAACGTTTATAATTTATTTGGTTTTTCACACATTTTCCATTTCCCTTTTAGTTTCCATGATAATTATCATTTCTTGTAGTTGCAAGCAAAATTTCATAGAGAAGGCATCATGTGAGAAGCGCATAGAAAGCTACAAAATTTGCTGCTTCAGTGGAAGTTAACAAAAACAAAAACAAAAAGAAAAAGAAAATAAGGAAATCAAAACGAATGTAAACCGGCTATGACAAAACCTAGAAGACGAGAGATGATGTCTTAAAAGTGAAACTTGAGACACGACAGACAAACAGCCTGGACAGACAAAGGGGCTAACAAGAATATACGTAGTTTAAGCCAGTCCTCGAATCATACATACATATATATAGACAAAGAGAGAGAGCGAGAGAGAGAGAGGGGAAGAGAGAGAGAGAACCCTGAATTAATAGTTAAAGTTATAGATCAGAGTTCTACACACAAAGTTACAAGCATACCTAACAACCAACAATAGCCCAATTTAAATAACCAAGAGTACAAATACAAGTAATTTTTATAGCAGAAATTTTAATTGCAGTCTCAATAACGACATATAACCCAAGCACACACACACACACACACCAATACACACACTCCAACACACCCAAAGGCATGGATATGAAAAAGGAACTTGGCAAACCAAAAAACAAAACAAAAGAAACTTAAGATATATGAAAATGTAAAATTCGAAAGCTGCTTTTCGAAACGACTTGACAAGCAAAACGACTCGAGAAAATCCTTTCTTCTTGAAATTAAAACGTGAAATTATAATAAAAAACTCAATCCTAAACATAAAAATTATGATAAAAAACAAATGTTTCAGTATAATATTCAACGAGAATATTTTCCGACTAAGCAAAACAAAATTTCCAAAAATTAACACATTTCTGGACAACAAGCAAAGCAAACACAACAAAAAACAAAAAACAAAAACAAATTCATAGTAAATGCCTACAACAACAACAACAACAACAACAATAAACTAACAACTACAGTGTACGACACGGACGGGTTGTAGGAGAGTATCTGGGAAAGGGTATCCGGGATACACTTCTATGCCGTTCCGTGAGAGGGGGGGAGATACACTCGTATTATTGAGTACAGCCGCTTTCGCTTTCTGCAATAGTGATAATAGTTTTTAAGTGAACAACCATCGTAAAAGCATCAAAGAAATCAAGAAACAAACAAACAAACAAACAAACGAACAAACAAACGTCAAACTTCAAGCAACAGCAACAGTATGAGAAATATTCAAATTATAGATAAATACACATTGAAATAGAAACGGTAAGCATTAACTGAAATCAATAATAACAACAACAATAATTACACTAATAATAATACTTATAATAATATGATAAATGAAAGAAAACGAGGATATCTATAATATGAAACGATTTATGCGACGCCCGAAAGCGTTGTGCGAAGGAAGCCCCATGAAAAGCTGTTTGATTTGATTAGACTTCAAATTGAGTCAGAACTTGATTTGATGCATTTTATTTGAACTTTAGTTGAATTCTCAAATATCAACAACAACAACAACAAGAACAAGAATAAGAACAAGAACACGTGGAATATATACATAAATAACGCTAGATACTTACGATATACTACAGTATATACTAAAGAAAGAAAACAAATAGCATATAGTGCATGGAAAACCTTAACTCTTATATTATATGTATGGTGTATTATATTTTTTAACGTATTTAATACATACTCTCTATATATACGAAGCGTATATGTATATATATATACTACATATATATGTATATATATGTATGTATATGTGCATATGTCTACTTATATTTGACGTAATCATAAAAGCATTGGGACAACTCCACAGCCAGAAGGAAATAGAGCAAAATATACAGAACACAGTACTGAACCAGAACCCATGTAAAATAGCAAGTTTTTATTTAACTGACAAATAAGCAAATGAAAACCAAAATCAGCAAACAACAAACAACAAACAACAATAGCCTCGTTAGTTTTAAATGAATACGAAAGAAACAGTGAAAATAACTCTATACAAGCGAATATTGCAAAAAGTTGAAAAATGGTTGGACTTGGCAACTCTGCGACTAGAGTCGGGCTGGGCTGAGCTTCTGGTTTCGTTAGATGAAACGATTTGAATTTGTAATTTTAGTTATAGTTTTAGTTTTGTGCAACAATCAAAATATGGTTCCTCATTACTTGAATGTAACATAGACACATACGATACATATAATTGTACAGATCACAAATGAGTTGAGAATATAAATAGAACATAAAATACTTACATGAAACAATGAAAGCCATAGCAGAAGAGAGGGAGGAGGAGGGGGAGGAGAAGCGTTTACTAATATTCTACCTCGAATTTATTGCAGTGTATGGTAGAGCATTTCTTAGAGATTAATCTTGATATGAATTATGATACCTTAAGTTATTTACCAAATTTGATATATTTGAGATTTCCCCAATTGCATCTTTGTTGTGAAATAGTTTAGTTTGGGTTATTTCCAGATGAATTTGCCAAAGTAACAAATGATTTCTTGTTCCTAAACATCGCCAAGCAAAACTCTTTACATTTATATATCCATCTAAACGAGCTACTCAGCTAGAGAGAGAGAGGGAGAGGGACAGAGAGAGAGAGAAGTCAAGGAACAGGCCATGGTAGACTTTTTGCAATACACACAATGTGCCCATAGAACAAGTAATTTAACGTAAAAGAAAACAAATCAAACGATTTATTTATATTATACTTATACGAAGTAAATTGTTGTTTTTGCAACAAAAGAGCCACAAACCAACTGAGAAATAGTACCGAAAATATTTTACAGAGTTTTTTACAATCAGAGACAGAAAGAGGAAGAGCAAGAGCAAGAGCAAGAGCAAAAGCAAGAGAAATATAAATTAGCCATAAACAATAGTTAAATAAAGCAAAAATACAAACAGAGACAACAAACCAAAAAAATAGCAAAAGTCAAAAAGAAACAAAAACAAACAGAAAACAAAAAAAACTGAAAGAAATATAAATAAAAACAATAATAGTAACATTTACTTAAAACCCATTAAGAAACAAAAACAAAAACAAAAACAAAAACAAAAACAGAAAAACAATAAAAATAAATAAGTAAAGAATTAAACAAAATATTTGAAATAAGTGTTAAGTGAAATATGCAAACAAATATTTTTAAAACTTGCGGTCGCTTAAAGCATAACAACAAAACAAAAACAAAAACAAATAGATAAGTTCAAAGAGAAGAGTAAAGAAATAAATAAGTTCTACAGAATGAAACCCAGAAAACAAAATCAATAGAACGAACCTGAAGAACCCAAAAAAAAAACACACACAATTTGTTATGTTGGCATTTATTTAAAGATGAACAGGTGAACAGGTGAACAGGTGAACACGTGAGCAGAGGATCATATTATATGTTTTCAAGTAAATACAGTTTGCGATTATAATTATTATAAACGATTGACAGGGACTACCACATAATGACCATAGAAATAGCTGAGCGAGCAGACAGAGAGCAATAGAAACAAATTTGATTTAGGGTTCAGCTAAGAACTTACTTATTATGCATATAATTCATATTACACTGAACTGTAACTGTACATAAGCGAAATACAAGTGCATACAAATACAAATACGATGCAAAGATACAAAGTAAACGAATCCCAAGAAAACATGCAATAGTACCAAAGTAAGTAAATCAATTATTTATTATGCCCGTTCCGCCAAGATATCAAGTGCGTTGTATCAAATCAAATGAAATACAAACACAAAATCCAAATACAAAATACAAAATACAAAATACATAGCTAAAATTTATGTTCTAAACTAAATGACACACACACACACACACAGAGACACACAGAGACACACCTGAGTGTTGCACGCTGAACACTCGGCCAAAAACCAGTTGAGAATCGTAAGAGTTTCATGAATTTCTCTCAGTTTTCAGTTGAGCAATCGCAACATATCCAATTAAACATAAACCGAATGCAAACCCAAACCTAAACTTAAGTTTTTTGTTTTCCTTGTTTATCAGAAAGTGAGAAATAACATGTTTTCAATTCGTTTGTTATGCAGTGTAAGCAGCGATCAAAGCACCATAAATCAAACAAAGCAATAGTGATACCAGCTATACAGGTGGCAAAAGCTGCACTTTAGCAGCCTGATGACACCTGTTATAGACGCCATAGCCATAGCCTGATTACAAATAAAACAAATGAAACCAAAATAAATAACATTCAACTCGAACCCAACAAAACCTGCAAGTTACATGCAACAAATGCAACATATGCCGCAACCATAGTACAATAAACAATACACTTTTCTTATTGAGAGCAACTTTTATACAGACAAAGCAATAGACAAGAGTGCAAGAATTTACAGCAAGCAGATTAATTAAAAAACAATAAAACATTTGAAAAATATTCTAAATAATTCCAAGTTCTTAAACAAAACTCAGTTGAAGCAGTTGAACAGAGAGCGAAACTCGGACTCAAACTCAACAGAAATGAAAACTCAAATGAAACGAAAAACGTAAATAAACAAACTATATGCATATATTTTTTAAACGAAACAATATCAATAACAATAGCTAAAAACGATTGTTAAACAATTTTTATATATGAATTTATATTATTTCTATTCAATTCATACGAAAGACGATTTATACATACCAAATATGTGTATAGAAAACGAAAACAAATATATATAAAAACAAAGTCAAAACCATAAAAATATAAAGAAAAACATTTTTTTTTATATTACAAGAGACAAAACCCTAAAAAATCTCACTTTACTGGTAAAAAAAAACAACTGAAAACAATTGGAAAAAGCAAAAACAACAAAAACAACAAAAAACAACAAAAAACAACATAAAACAACAAAAAAATGCACATGAATAGCAATAAAACTGGCTACAACAATTTATATATAAATATAATTCGAACATTTGTTGTCTTACAAATCGATTTTCAATTTTCAATCTAAACCAATTTTTGTTTTCCAATTCCTTTATTGTTTTTCTTTTGCACACAACAACAACAACAACAACAACAACAAGCAACAACAACAAGCAACAACAACAACAACAAGCAACAACAACAACAACAAAGCGAACATTTCAAAACTAACTGGCAAAGCAAGTTTCGAACTCAAGTTTTAATAAATATTTGTGGCTATAATAAAAGAAAAGTATGATAAACAATTTGCATTTAGGAGATAATTTAAGCAACTTTTGAAAGAGAAAACCAAAAACAAAAACACGATAAAATGTCCCAAAGTAGCGAGGATCGTCAAGGAAAAGTTCATGGTCATTTCAGAAATCTAAAGAAAGGCAATTGTAACGATTATTTGAACTTGGATAAAAAATGATGGCTTGACCCAAAGGCAAAGTGAAAAGAAGAACCACTTTGATGGTTTAACAAACAAAAGAAAGAAAGAAGCAAAGAAAGAAGCAAAGAAAAAATGAATGAAAGAAAGAAACACATTTTCTCGGCCTATTCCAAAAAAGAAACTTTGAAACTCACGGCAAATACATTAATGATAACGTCCTCTCGGCAACTACAAAATTGAACAAAGAAAATATATGTAATGAGCATTCAAGGCAACTACAATTAACATTTACGATTAACATTTACATTAACATTTACATTAACATTTTCGGAGCAAATAAAACAAAATTTACATTTAAGCCAAATGTTTAAGCATCATTTTTTCAAAAGTCAAATGCAAAAACCAAGTTACAAAAATATTAACAAAAAGAAAACAAAAACAAAAAGAAGAAAATTTGAATAAAGCGGAAACAAAAGAAGAAGAGGAAATAAAGTACTTAAAATAAAATACTTTAGGTATTAAAATTAAAAACTATTACTAAATTATAATAAGCGCGAAAACAAAAAAAAAATACGGATAATATTAAAAAAGTTTTGAAAACGGAAATGGGAGGAAAATGGGAAAATTAGAAGGCAAGCAAGAAAAGTTCATTTCACACACAAACAAAAGTAAATAAGTATATACTATATAAAATCTCAAAAAATACAACGGAAATATGCTAAAAACAAAATGAAAAACGAAAAAAAAAAACAAAAAAATACCAAAAAACAAAATGGAAATTCAAAATTTTAATTGTTGTAAGCAAAAACCAAAACAAAACAAAACAAAACAAAAGCTATATATGAGCATATAATCAGCACACTTTTTAAATAACAAAATAACATAAACATAACATGCCCACACACTGAAGAAAACTCTACTTATCAAACCAGAAACAACCACCCACACACACACACACACCCACACACACACACACACAGACACACACACACACACACACTGAGACACACACACGCACAAGCAGACACTGCAATTTTGGACCACCTGAAAAAGACTTAAGAACACGAAACGACACGAGACCCACAAGCCACATGAGCCACGCCCACAACTCTTTCCATTGGTTTAGATTTTAAGCATAATTTTAATAATGTAATCGTCAGCCAAAGTAAACAACAACAACAACAACAACAACAGCAACAATTTCCAGGCAGTCAACAATTGTCCAAAATTACTCCAGCATACGATTTTAAGGCAAAAAGAAACACACACAGACACAGACACAGACAGACACAGACATACACAGATACAGACACAGATACAGACACACACACACACACACACACACACACACACACACACACACACACACACACACACACACAGACACACACTAACACACACAGACACACACAGACACACACACACACAGACACACTCAGAAGCAAGGCAAAAGTAAAATATTTAAGCGAGTATAACATATGCAAAACGTCGTCTAGTTTAATGTCGTCAAATTTTACTTTTTGTAATAATTATTAATATTAAAGAAACACACATATATATATATTATATATAACATGGCAAAAGTATTGTAAACGTCTAATCGACCCACTAATTTCGAAAGAAAACTAATGAACAAAACGTAAACGTAAAAGCTAAGCAAGAAATGCAACAACATGTGCAACCAAAAAAAAAAAACAACAAAAAAACATATATTAAATTAAAACTTCAAATGAAACTTCAATGAATTTCTGGCATCCAAAATAAACACAAATAGAAACTACTTAAATTACGAAAATAAAAACTTATATTATGATACAAGAAAATGGAAAATGAAATAAATTGAATCTTGTAATATAAAAAAAAAAACACAAACTGGAAACATGTTCATTTGTTAGCCCAAAGCGCGACACAAGCATTGTAAATCCAAAAGAGAAGCGAAGGAGAGTTCCTTGGTTTGCCTCGGCTCAGGTGCGACTTCGTGACGTGTCCTGTACCTCGACCTGGAACGTGGATTAGCCAAACATCAAACAGACAATCGACTGTCAATCGTTAGTCGAAGCCTGATATCGGAAGTGAATATGCTTTTGCATTTAATGGAATACCTATCCTATTCCAAAAGATCATCAAGAAAGTTCACATGAAAACTAACTCCATTTTTAGCTTGAGTAAATATCCCAAGCACATCTATACAATCAAAATCAGAAACTCCTTTGAGAAGCTCTCTGGAATACTCGGCAAACGAAAGTACAAAGACTGTGTGTGTGTTTGTGTGTGCGTGCGTGTGTGCTTTGAACTCAACAATACAGCTGTGAAGCTAGCTGTGAAGCATTAGCTTGGATTGTGGCCAGCTGGCTTCACAGCTATGTTGCAGGGTTCCCAGCTTAGTTCTTTATTGATAATTTGGTAGCTTGATATGCCGATTGATAGTCGTAGACTACTTGCAGTGATTATAGGCAGAGCCATATGTGGTTTGCATGCGAATCGAGTCCTCATATTGCTTTTGGCATTTGAAATGTTTCGCATAGTCGTAGGTCCTTGTGCGATTGCCAAAGGATTGCAGCATGTCCACGTTCAGCTGAGGCTCGGGAATGCCACGCTCCGGCGCCGCCTTCTTAGCGCGCAGCTCTTCACGCAATCTGGGCAGCAGGTCGAAGACCAATGTGTTGGTAGTTGTATAATTGTCCCTCAATTCCGTAGTGTCCATCAGTTTAACATTCGATGTGGTGCCCGCGTAAAAGTTGCGAACACGCGTCACGCGTTTCTCCTTAAAATATTGCTTGCAATCACCGCCCGTAAAGGCTGCATCGGTGTAGGTGTCCTGGCTGAGAGAGCGTACCTTCTCGCATTGCGCGGACGGAGATAGTCCTGGCAAAATGCCTCTGGACTTTTGATCGAACGCATAGCGACGATCCACCCAGTTGCCAATTAACACTTTTGCGCTATACGGCGGTACAACCATACTATCCATGAAGAACCAATTCAAAGAAACAACTCAAACAATAACTACGAAAACAACAAAACAAATCTGTAAATTGTTTCGAAACACAACCCTCTGAAACTAACACAAATCAAATGCTTCAAAACATACTCAAAATGCCTAGAAGAACAGATCTACATATTGCTTTGAAATGTGCAAGAGCCTGAGGTCTACATTTGATTCCGTATTTCCTTCCCAAATAACTAGTTAATCTTTTAAAGTATTTTTGTTTTTACCATCAAGCTTTGTACTCGACACAATTTATTCGCAACTGAACCCATTCAGAGTGAAATGAATCATTCTAGTCGCTCCTTATGTCAGTCTGTCAATCATATCTTTCGTTTTGGCACTTTTCGTTGGCCTGCCATGTTTTGGCGTGAAGTGAAGATTGTAGCTTGTGGACACAGCGGATGGTTCCTTGCAAATCGAGCGCTTGGTTGCACGTTGACTGCCAAACGAATCGAGGCTCTCGAGTTTCCGATCATGCAGGTGCTCCTGCTCGGACATTTTGTTTGTTGGACGCTCACGTTCCTCCTTCAGTATCTTGGGCCAAAACTCGTACACCAAATGGTTCAGTGACATAAAGTTGTTGTTATATTTCTCGGCATCCAGGTACTTATTGCTGGAGCGCATTGTCACAAAATTGCGGTTTGTTTCCAACCTCGACCCGATGTAGGTGCGTGCCGCTTCCTTCTGCTCAAAGCCCTCCACTGAATATGCCTCCTGGCTAGTTGTCACATGCCGCTCACATCCCTTTTGCTCCATGCTCTCGTCCAAGAGGCACGGCACGATGGCCGTGCTGTTCTGTGGAGAATTGGCATAACGCGTCTGGAACCAGTGGCCGGTCAAAACGTCGCTGCTGTAAGTTGGCTTTGTTTCCATATAACTGTAGCGGGCATTCTTCTTGACATCATCCTCCTCTTCCATCCTCTTATACACAAATACAGAAAAATATAAATTTGAAAAATATTAAATGTCACAAAATTGTAAATATTACTGGAAAAGTAATTAATCTTTAGGCCTCCTTTGATATATATTTTGAATATTCGTCAATACATCGATATGGTTTAGTTGTGAAGATAAAACATCATTAAAAGCTGCTGGAATTCTGCGTCCGATAAGCGGAGGTAAGATTCTACGTTTTTGATTAAGAAAATTCCCAGTTAAGCTTAATATTATATATGTACATACCCTTTTCAGACTCCCCCGAGTCAGCAGCTATTGACATTACATTTTCTGTTAAATTGTGAGCTGCTTGCTCAAACTAACAGAATGTTAAATTGTGGGAGACTTAAGCGGTCGCAAAAACCGCGAACAGAAAATGAGCAAGCGATCACAATTCGAGTGTGAGCGATGCGGGACACTGCTTGGCATGCACACCCACACAAACACGTGTATGCGCAGAGATGAGCCAAGGCCAGAGATAAGCAGTCACCTGTTTGTGTGTGTGTTCGCTGTCGTTTATCTACTTGCGCTCACGCGCTCACGATTTCGGTGCTGATCGCTGATTGGTCCAAATATTAATTCCTGGCATTGACGTTCTCGTCTGCGCGTTTGCGTACTCTATTTTTTGAGCGCAGTATTTTTGTGCAATTAGTACCTGCTCGACGTTCCTCTGAGTTAGATGTGGCCGCTCAAAGGCATATGGTGTGTTGTTACGAGTTAAGCTTTTTTTTAATTTTAGTAATTGAAAGTGATTTCGGACAGAACTATTTATTAGTTTTTATTTAATACAATATTGAAATGTTCATATATAGAAATCGGTGTACTGAAAATGGAAGTTTCTTGTTTTGAGCTATTAGCAGCCTGCACTAGCAGTCATACACACATACATACATATATGCATATACATTTCGTACATTATTATGTACATACATATGTTTGGGTGTGTGTTCGCAGTTGACATTTTATTATGCTTGTATGTGATTGCTAGTAAGAAAATGTTCATATAGACTTATGATATAATAACAGAGTGTTAAATTGCAAATGAGTTGAGCGGGCGCAAGAACCGGCGCACAGAAAATTAGCAAGTGACCAAATTGAGCGTGAGAATGATGCGACACGTTAGACAACCACACAAACACGTATATGCGGAGAGATGCGCCAGAGCCAGAGATAAGCAGTCACCTGTTTGTGTGGGTGTTCGCTGTCGTTTATCTTCCTACGCTCACGCGCTCACGACTTTTTTCGGTGCTGATCGCTGATTGGTCCAATTAATATGAGCTTGCAGTGAAGTTCTCTGCTGATCACATCCCTGCTCTACTTTTGGAGCGCCGATTTTATGGACCTGAGTAACTTTATTCTGAGTTAGTGTCGCCCTGTTAGTCAACATGGCAAGTTGATATACTGCGAACGGTAGTCTATTAAGCCTATTATTATGTTAGTGAGGGCAAGTACCGTCCTTTATTAATATTCATACCTTTCTGAAGTTGTACAGATTAAAACTATTAATTGATCTTTTCATATTATATAAAATTTAATAATTTATATATGGAAAGCGGTGTACAGAAAATGGAAATGTCTTGTTTTGAGCTATTATTATTATTATTATTATTAGAAGCCTGCAATAGCAGTCATATACACATATATGCATATACATTTCGTACATTATTATGTACATACATTATCTTTGCATGCAAATGTTTGGGTGTGTGTTCGCAGTTGAAATCTTATTATGCTAGTATGTGATTGCTTATGCGTTATCTACCTTTGAATAATGATTACTATTTTGAATAATGCCAATCGTTAGTAGAGATCCGTATGAGTTGAAAAAGGTTTTAAGATAAGAGACATATTTTCAATTAACAAATTTTTCCTGTTTTATTTTTCAGCCATATCCACGACACCTATGGTGAACATATAATCAGCAAATGATCGCAATTCATGGTGCCTAGTTGACCTCTATATCCTTGGTTATTCCATATCATGGAAATAGTCCTAGCGAACCTAAAGGACCGAGTTCTCGCAAAAAGCGCAAGAACATGGTCCAAAAATATGCATGCTTCTTTCTACAGCCGCCCCCAGCAAAAGCCCCGCCCCCTGCATGGTTTCTAGTTGACTAGCATATCCTTGGTTATACCATATCATCGATATAGTCCTTGAGAACCTAAAGGATCAGATCCCTGCAAAATGCGCATTGAAATGGTCCAAAAACATGTATGCTTTTTCTTTCAGGAGCCCTTTTACATTAGCTGCAGCTGCAGCTGTTGTTTAACAGCCGCCAGGCTGTAAACATGCACTCATTTTACATAAACTGCTAATTAACAGCACTCATTTTAATTGAGTTACATTTTTGCCCCTGAATGCTATTATGAAAATTTTTATTCAAGCCACTCGTCGACCTTCTGGGCATTTCTGTTCGCCTGGTACTTGAGTCGAATTTTAGTGCAATTTTGGGCCCCGCGAAGCGGGTGCCCTTGCTGTGACGTCATTTTTCGGTAGCAAAAATATTGTACGTCGACCTTCTGAGCATTTCTGTTCGCCTGGTACTTTTGGGAAATTTTAGCTCAAATTTGGGACCCAGCCGGCGACCAGGGCGCCCCTTTTGGGTATGCAATGAAATTTTTTCGGCAGCTAAAAATATGCTTTGTCGACCTTCTGAGCATTTCTGTTCGCCTGGTATTTTAGCAGATTTTAAGAAAAATCTCGGCAGACAGCGGTTGCCAACAGACGCCCCTTACAGTATGCAATGGATTCCTAATAACCGTTGATTTTTGAATTTTTAAATAAAAATCAGGAATTTCTCTTTTTTAATTGAAATAATTGGTTTATTCATGTTTTTATTTACAAAATTGTTGGTTTTTATGCTAATTTTCTTAATTATCTTTCTTAAAATTATACAAATGGAGCATAAATTATAATTTTAGCTTATTTAAACTTAAAATAACTTTATCTGGCTTAATTAAAGTCCGATCCTGGAAAAATCAGCTATGTCACTCGTGAAGGTCCTTAGATGTTCTTGTAGTCCTTAATTTGTCAGTCTGAAAAGATAAAAACACATTTAAATTAAACAAGGCAAGAAATGTATAAAAGCATTTTATCTAAAGAAAAAAGGACATAACTCGGTCATATCCTTGCAGATTTCCAAAGGACATGGTGCGTTAGGATCGTATAGACCCACTGCATCGATCTGTGTCAAAAAAATATGGGGTCATCTAAGAATCGCAGGACTTGTATTTTCACTTGTAAAATTTCAGTCCCGGAGCGCACGGAAACGGGCCGAAAACACAAATCCTTAAATATCTCCAAAACTACAAGGACGATCTAAATGAAATTTGGCCAGTTGGTAGTCCTGGTCAATACAATTATTTTGACACATAACTTGCCAGGATACGCCAGGATGTGGCCGAGTTGTGGCCTATTTTCTTCAAACAAAATTGTCCTTAAAACTTTTTTGTCTGAAGGACCTTCGTCCTTTGGGTTGTTAATTCTTAAATTAGGGGGTGAGAACTACTTGCTGGCCAAAGGACATCCCGATAGTCCTTCAAATGGCAAAGTTAGCCCGGAAATTTTCGATTCTGGCCAATTTTCCGACTAACCCCCTAGGAAAAATTTCGGAAATTTTTTTTGTCGTATCCTGGAAATCCTTGAATGCCAATCGATAGTCCTGCTTCCCACGAGTTCAAAACGGTATATCCTTCCGATATCCTTAAGGATTTGGCCGAGTTATGGCTATCTAAAAAATGTCCTTTTTAGAAAGTTGACCATATCCAGGAAACGGCCAGGTCGATTTGGTTGTCCTTTGGCCAGTTTATTGTCCTTGTTAATACGAGTTGTTTGACACAGGACCTGTCAGGATCCGCAAGGATATGGGCGAGTTATGGCTTTTTTAATTTACAAAAGAATTGTACTCATATCTAGGCAGTCTAAAGGACTTTCGTCCTTTTTATTGTATATTCTGAATCGGGAGGTTGAGGACTATCGGTTGGCCAAAGGACATCATGATCCGCAAGGATATGGCCGATCTACAGCTCTCTTTATTTACAGGCACGTATCTCTTTTAGTCAGCTCCTTAAAGGACTTTCGTCCTTTTTATAACATATTCTAAGCTGGCAAGGTAAGGACTGCATGATGGCCAAAGGACTACAGGATTGTGCTTGAAATGACCAATTCATGGCCGTTTCGAATTTTCTTCTCCTTTATATATGTATATATATAGCCATATCGTGAGAACCACAAGGATAATTTTGAAATGCTTTGCACAAGCTTCTGGTCTTTCAAAATGGTTTGTTACAGGACTAATCAGGATCAAGAAGACTTTGTCGAGCTTTGGCCTACTTTCTGTACGGACTAATATCTATTTTTCTCAGCCAATTAAAGGACTTTCGTCCTCCTCGCTGTATACTTTAAACTAGCGAGATATGGCCTTTCTATTGCCGTTTAACACAGGACTCGTCTCGCTTTTAACCCACATTTCAACCCACATACAATGAGACTCAGATGTGACTTACCTAGCTATCAGCAATCTGCAGGGGATGCTAGCACAAGAGTCGTCCACCCAGAATGCCGAACACAGTCCGTGGCCTCATCTGGCAATACCATCAAGTTCTTGGTTATGGCAGGCGGGAGAGAAAACGCCAACAATCTGCTTCAGGCTGCGATCTCGTAGATCAGATCAGATCCTTGGAAAGCGTGCACCATAATGCACTCAGATTAAGCTGCTTATAAACATCCGACATCAAGTTGATGAATCCGTTGTCTCAAAACTTTCTAAAATGATTGGATAATGTAATATGAACAGAAAGAACTTAAGCTTATGCTCTTGCCTTGCATCACAGGGTGCAGCCTGATGTTGCGCTATTTCAGTCTACGTTAAAGGTATTCGTTCTCCTGCTCTCCAGGCACTCCCGGGTTTCTCTCTATATCAACAGCGCTTTGTGGATTCCCTGCCATCATCTAAATATAAGTTGTGTAATCAATTAGTAATGGAAATACAAGATATTGTGAATGAAAATATCTTACCTTAATGTCCAAATCGAGTAGTCTTTGATATAACCAAAAAAAAAAAAAAACATGTAACAAAATCTGGTTTTGGCAAGCAGCCAATAAAACTATAATAAATGGATTTATTGAAAAAATAAAATATTGAAATGTTTCTTTTCTTAAGGATTGCTTGAAGAGGGAAAAACAATAAACAAATAAGCTAAATATTGATTGTACATCAATCAAATCCACAATCGCTTACAAAAAATGGATCGATTGAGATGTCAACAATTTTTATGAAGATCTTTTGTTGAATGTTTAATTCGATTTTATCAAAAAGTGAATCCTCTTCAACTAAAATGTGGAATTTGATGTGTTTGAATGCCAATCGAGATTCGTAAACAGCACGAACTATAGATCCTGAAACTCGAATCAAACAATTTATAATTTATCATAGCATAATGCTCTAGAAATTTCCAGCAAAAAGCAACATTTGTTTTGTACTACATAAATTTAGTTTTATTAGTAAATATTTGTTTTCTGCTTTATGTTAGTTTCTTGGTGATACACATCGAATACTTGGAATGTTTTTAAATATTATATACTTGTATATTGTTATTTGTATAATTTATTTAGTATATCTTTACTTTTTAATTTTGTTAGTTTTTTAGAGCGCGTTTTAGTAAACGAAAACTAAAACGAGAAGTTGTTGAAATATTTGGTTGAGTTGTAGTTCAGTTGAAGGTAAGCTAAGTAGGTCGATTTGCGTAAGTTTTGTTAAGTGTTATCGCGAAAGCTAGTCGAAACAGAGACAAACAGTTAGAGGGTTAGGATAAACATATTTCCAAATATTGGTATTTGCATCGTTTAGCTCTAGTATTTCGGATATTTCATCTATATATATGTATATATATATCATATAAGCTTACATTTAATAGCACAGTTAGACATAGTTTTATAGTTTTAAGTTTTCGCATCTTTCGAGTTAGCGCATAATGTTCAGAAACAACCGAAATAAACTAATTCCAGTGATTTGTACAAGATATTTGAGTCGATTAACTAACATAAAATTGAATATCTAGGAAATAGAGCAGAAAGTGAAAGGCCATATATTTGAGCTTTATCGGAGTACTACATAGATAGACCATAAATTCGCGTTAAATTTCTTTTCTCTTCAGAGTTAACCGTGTGCAAGTGCGTGGAATTAGTTCTGGGACATTTACACATATGATTACGATCGAACAATATTGAAAGCGTTCTATTATCTAGAAATAAGCGGATTGATTAGCGAGTCGAATCTATGTCGGTTGGTTTCTGTAAAGTTATCGAAAAAAACCTGGTATCCGCTTACGTCAAATACATATAAATAAATAGCTGTTAGCTAATATTCCACTAGTAATTTATGCGTATGTTGTTAATTGTATTATTCAGACATTCACATATGCAATTGTTAATTAATTAAATACACTTAATTTACTAATTATTGTTACCATTGTGGATGAGATGTTCTGTGTACTTTGTGTGTATTAGTTGTATATTTTGTGGATTATGATCTGAGACGTTTACTTGCCTCTTTAGGATGATTTTGTTTAAATTTAGTTTAAATACTTGCTTAGTTTTTCGTTTTTTTTTTTTTTTTCATTTTCTTTGCCATGATATATGAGTGTGTGCAGTGTGAGAGTTAAGCTGTGTGTTAACAATTGTGATAAATTGGTCCATCAAAGTAAACAAATTTTGTTCTCAAATCAAGAAATTGACTTGATCGACAAAATGCCAAAGAGTTCAATAGATGTTTGAATGTTTGAAGTGCGAGCGATCAAAGGCGACTGCCGAGTAGCTAGCCTCCTTTTGCCTTTGTCCTTTTTGGTACAAATGTGATATGCTTCATCGAATCTCCTTAATTGGTAACAGATTTCGAATGTCTAGACGAAATGGTGCCTCAAAGCTCCGGTGCATTGTGTTACGTTCAAATACTACCCATACAGACTATGAATATGAATTGAAATCGGTTCTGTGCTGCTTTTGCTGAGCTGTAATGATATGAGTTGCATGCTAATGATATCGGTTGATGCTCTAATGAACATTTAACACTTTCGTTTTTTTGAATATTAAAGAGGTTTACGTTTTTCTTCACATTAATTAGCAATAAATAAGTATTTGTTTATTGAATGTTTGCTGCTGCTGATTCGAGAAATCTACGAATATTTGAGTTTTGGATTCTAATGAGAACCTAATTTGTTTTCACACATTCATCATATATTCGAATAAAACCATTTGTATTGTTCTTCTTATTGCTTGTTTTTGTTGCTGTTAACCTAATTACGACTTGCTGTGTACTCAATAAATAATTAGCTGCTTCTTATGCATAATAATATAGATATTTAACATTATATTTTAACTGTTGTGGTTATTAATTGCATATTAAGTCCGTTTCAGATAACTCAAAGTACACAAATATTTATTGAGAGCGAAGTTTTGTTATAAATAAATATTTGAATATTTTGAATTGTCTATTGAACAGAATGTCAAATTTTCTCAATCAAATTTTGTTTGTTACGAAAATTTCTCTCGTTTTTCTTTGTTGTTCTTGTTGTTGTTGTTGTCAACGCGCTAGAGTTTTGCTTTGTTTGTTGTACACAAATCCTGAATTACCGAATAAATTAATTAACAAAATCATTAAAAAACCATTTGCTACGCTTTGCGCTCTCCCCGCTACTCTTATTGCACATTTCATTTTACATTTTGTCGGGAATTAGTTAATCGAATGCAGCTGCCATTGAACTATTGCTGGATGCTGCTGTTGGAGAAAGATAGATAGTCATCGAGTTAGTTAGAGTAAACATAGATGGGCGTGTCTTAGACGTGATTTAAGAATGAAACATTTATTTGGAAAACTATAAAATACCTGTTGAGCTAAAAGCGAATAATAATCATAATAACTTTATGTGAAATATGTGTGAAATATTTCTCGTTTATATGTGCTTAAAATAATATCACATTAAAATGTTTTGCAGACATTCGTTAAGCATGTCAAACACTTTGATACGACCTTAAAACAAAATTTATTAAATAACTAGAGCGCGTAAATGGAAAAGATATTTAAATATTGATATGTTTGGAAGAAGAAAAACGATTATAAATAATACAAATATTATTCGTTTGCGCTGAGATATGCAGAGATTAGTTTATGTTTTTGCGTTGAAGCAACTCTTGAATTGGGATTTGCGCAAACTTCTCTCCAGCTCAATTACGACACGAAATACAACTACAAATTTGTCTACTTACAAAATAAAGAATTTAAAATTATAAAGTAAAAAATTATATGCGAAAAACTGAAAAAGAGACGCAGCACAAGACACAACACATAATTTCCAGTTTACATTTTGTTACTAATAGATACATACGAAATCGATTGGAATTGGCGGTATCACAAAATTGAAACGAATTTGAATTTCCATTGGGTTTGTTGTTTTTGAATTCCTGTCTTCTTTTTTGCTGTTGCTGCTAAGTTGAAGTTTGGGTGTTTTTTCTGGCGCTGACTAAGTCAAATGTAAAATTAAACACACTTTTCGCTGATTTGTCGCTCATTTTCGCTCGCTCGCTCTCTCCCCTGTTCACGCTGCCACGCTCCTCACTTGGTTTTTGCATAGTTTTGCTATTTTTTTGTGATTTTTTGTTTGTTTGTTAATTTTTTTTAATTTACTCGGCTTTTGGGTGCAACTCAGCTCTAGCGCTTGCGTTTTGTCATACAAAGTCCAACTCGGACCGGGTGCTGTACATTTTGCGCTCCAGGGAGCGCTCGAACCACTTCTTTATCTCGGAGACGATCAGCACAGAGGAGGTAAGCGTGACCAGAAAGAGTATGTCGTAGGCGGTGAGCGCTTCTGTTTGGAATACCATTTGGAGCGGTGGAAAATAAACGACCAGCATTTGGCCAATGATCGAGAAGGCAACGGCCAGCAGGAACATCCGATTGGTGGTCAGACCGATGGTGAAGACGCTCTTCGTCTGCGAGCGACAGGAGAGCGCATTGAACATGTCAAAGAACACAAAGCAAGTGAATGTCATGGTCGTATCCCGCTTCGTTTTGCCCAACGTGCCATCGGCCATCTCCCGCTGGAACACCCACAATGTGCCCAGCACAATTATGCTGGCGCTGAGCAGCACATTGACCACCACGGATTTGGTGATCATCGGTTGTTTGACGTTGCGCGGCTTCTGCTTGAGCACATCATGATCCACGGGCTCTACGCCCAGCGACTGGGCCGGCGGCCCATCCATTATGATGTTGATCCAGAGTATCTGCATCGCATTCAACGGATTGGCAATGTCCATCAACGTGGCCAGGGCGATCAGTGCCAATGCCGCAATCGAAGTGCTCAACTGAAAGCGCACAAAGTTCCGAATGTTATAGAAGATGCCTTTGCCTTCCTCAATGGCAGCGCTGCAAGCAAGCGTATAAAGTTAGTAAATATCGGCACATGAACGAAACATGAAAACGAGAGTTGCATGCTTAAAAACTTACACAAATGAAGGAGCTTTTAGCATTAGTTTGTTACTCACATAATGGTGTGAAAGTCATCATTGACCAATATCATGTCAGCCGCCTCCTTGCACACATCGGTGCCGTTCTTGCCCATGGCAATGCCAATGTCCGCCTTCTTGAGGGCAACCCCGTCGTTGACACCATCACCCGTCATGCCCACAATGTTGCCGGTGCGTTGCAGCGATTTGACAATCTCGAGCTTGTGGCGCGGCGAGACACGATAGAACACGCTGACATTGTTGGCCACCTTGTCGAGTTGATGCTCGTTTAATTGATCCATTTCCTGGCCAGAGAGGGTCTGGTGGTGTATGGTATCGATGCCAATCAGACTGGCTGCAAATGATAAACGGAGAATTGTTAATAAACTATGTTCCACAAAGGATTTTTATTGTAAAATATATAACTAAGTAATTAGTTATCAGACGAAATGCGTCGCTTCGCGTAATCCACCAAGTAATCGCTTAATTGAACTAATATTTCATTGAATTGAGCAAGCGTTTGCCCTTTTAATTGAATTTTCCAAGCAATTGGCGCAGAGGTAAGCAAAGCAACAGGCAAGCAAAGATTTAAACTGGATACGAAGTTGGAGTTGGAATTGGGGAAGGAGTTGAAGTTGAAAACTTGAAGTCTGGGCAGTCAATGCAGAAAACAATTGTTAATTTGCGAGGGGCGTTGCTTAAAATTCAATTGTGAATCAACATGAAAAACTTCAAAGGGAAACTGCGAGTTAAGGCATTCCCCAATTGCCATTTCCCGCAGATTCCCTTTGGCCTGTTGTTTTTGCACTTGAGCGCATTTATGAAGTACGCCAGGGAGCACCAGCTGCTACAGACAACAATATCAACAACAACAACAAAAACAAGAAGAAGTAGAATATCAACAACAAAAGGATGTTTTGCAAAAGTCGCGTCGCCATTTTTCATTATGGCGCCCGCGTATTTGTCTTGGCAAGTGCGAGGACAATCTCTTGTCCTGTTTGTATAAAATTTTTAGCGAAAGCTCACTGAAGTAAATAACAACAAGCAACAGAGACAACAACAGCAACAGCAACAACAGCAATAACAACAATACAATGGGCGAAAATGTGCAGCAAAATGAGCAAAAGGGAACGTAATTAAAACGCATTCAACGTCGCCTTCACACTCATCATACCCAACGGCTCGGCTGCTCGGCATCGTCCCGGCGCACAGGACGCCGCCGCGAGAGACAATTAAAAGCAGCATAGCAGCTACCGAGGGATATCTTTTGCTGCCACATTCTGCAGCCGGAAATGGCGAAGGTGGACGCGATGCTGCATCCAGCAACCATTCTATTTGGCCGCCTGCTCCACTCCCCCACACGGCTGCCCCGCAAGTGTCTATCGACTGTTTCATCTTAATTTGGTGCTCGCTTCTAAATTAAAATTAATGCAAAACTTGAATGTGCGCCATTTTGTTGGCCAAGCAGTTGGCGGTTGCCATTCATGACAAGCGACGGACCAAACGATCCGCCGACCGACCACCCCCCGGGCCACCCACCCTCTGAACACCCTAAAAGTCCGTCCGCTTAAGCCAAGCATTCTGGCAAATAGTTTACTTCACCATCCATCCATTAAATTCATTCGGAATATTTTTATGCGCCCTTTTGATATTCGCATACCCTCCGCACATAAAAATGTCAAAGATTTCTCGGGGTAAATTTAATTTAACTTAAATTTTAGAGTTTAAAATGTGATTTGTAGGGTTTTCAATAGGCAAGACTTTCTTTCTCTTTAACTAGCGAAATATATATTTGCTGCAGTCAAGTTGATCAATTTTACAATCTGCAGGGTATTTTCTAGTCGTGCAAGTGCTGTGTTTAATATAATTGAAAAATTTTAGCACCTATAAGCAGTTTTTATTTGCATATTTTAGTATTCTTTGCTTCCTTTATATCGCCACCGATAAAACATGCTGAATATTAAGAACATTTCGATTGTTTTTAATGTCTTCCCTTATTTATGCTTGTTTGCCTTATTTTTGTCAAGTTTTATGACAACTCATCACTTGAATAGTTAATACTTTTTCCTCTAGAAGAAATTACGCGCATGATTTTGAAAATGTTAAAAAGGCAAATTCAAGTTGTTTCTGTGACTCGCGTCGAATCCAATACAATTTCAATTTGTTAACACAATCAACTAACATTTCATTCAATCATTCTATAGCAACCGATCCACTCTTCCCTTCATTTTAGTCAGACAAACTATCAGCAGCGTCTGCCCACACTTTGAAGTCGAGCCCACGACTCAAAGGAAGCTTGTTAAGAATTTAAGTTTTCCCGCTCTTTCGTTTAGCAAACACTTTAATGTACAATGTATGTTGCTGAGGCAATCGTTAAATAATTATTATTAAATTAGGAGTCATAACATTTGCCATTTGCCATTTGCCAATTGCCAGTTGCCATTTGCGATAGCCAGGTGGAGGTGAGCGCACACCTGTGCCAGCAGTTTTCTCACGTGCAATTCATGTTTGCCATTGACCGCAAAATCTATCAATGGCAAACAACCGCAGGTTGAGCATAATCTGCAAATATTGGCAATATGTGTGTATGTGGTGAGAAAACCAAAAAAAAAAAATTCAATTTCAAATGGATTTTCAATTTCTGCTGATGACAGCCGCACATCTGCCACGCCCAGAAACGAGCATTCATTAAACCCAGCTACAATCTTCAAAGGTTGTCGAAAAAGAAAAAAAAAAACAAGGTAGAAAAACAATTTTTCATCAAACCTTTTTTGTCGCCGTGTTCGTTGCGACAAAGGTTGGTAAAAAAGTCTTAATTGCAATTTGGTTTCTGTTTTTTTTTTGTTATTATTATGTTGTGCCACGACACGATATTGGAAAATTCGCGCAGCGGAAAAAGTCGAGAATGTTCAAAAACAAATATATTCATCAAACTATTTATTGGCAGGTATTTTTAATATATATCATTTAGAGCATTGACTTTGTGTACAAAATATCAAATATTCGGATATTGTACGCAAATTCGTATCATTATAAATGCTTTTAAAAGGCATTAGTGGGAATCAAAACCAAAAAGGCGTCGGGCAGCTGGTAACAGGCCCTCAATACATGGCACAAAGCAGCAACAAATTCGTCAAATTTGAAACTTTGTTATGGTTGATAAATGCCTGGCTAAAATATGTGGAAAATGCATGCAGCAAAGTTGAAAGCAACACGAGCGAGAGAGAGAGAGAGAGAGAGAGAGAGAGAGAGAGAGAGAGAGAGCTGGAAAAGTTTGTAAAGTTTTTAAAAATTTGTCGCAGCAAACAAAACCGCAGGCCAAAAGCGGATTAGAGAAGTTTTTGCTGGTTGCGGCACAGGCAAAAGTTGCAAGCGCATGAAAATGACGATGGCCAAGTTTATGAAAATATTAAGCGAGCTGCATGCAACAAGCAAGCGCATGCAGCATGCAGCATGCCACTTGAGCAGCCAGCCAAAAAAACAGAGAAAATCAAAATAAAATCAAAGCAACAAAAATCTTGTGTGCAACAAAAAGAAAAACAATGGAAAATTCAACAAGCAGCAAAATGAAAGAACAAGCGCTTGCAACAACTTGCACGGAATGTTCTCATTTGGTAATGGAAAATTGTGGGCGTCGAGCGCCCCAAGCGAACTGTTTGTGACATTTGCATTTATATCGGTAGCTGCCAACTGACGAGTTGCTGCAGAAGAGAGAGGGTTGGGTTTGGGATTGGGTTGTTGCATGCCCCTTGTACTTGTGTTTATTAAGCGACTCTTCGTATACGTGACAATTCTTTCAACGCAGCCGCTGCTGCTGCTGCTGCTGTTGATGACTTTCGACTCGCTCCCTTGATGTTTCCTGCTGCCATGGCCAGCGATGCGAGATTATCTCCGGCTTCCGTTTGGCTTTCTGCTCGGGCACATTCTGGGCAGAAGCCCCGACTTGTTAAGCAGCGCCAGGCGTCTCGTCGATTGATGTGCAACACCCTAGGTTGCATGTCAGAGCTCTCCCTCCTATTGGATTACAACTGCATTTCCAAATGCACTTCGCTAATTGGATATGTGTCAAGTCTGAGGGAGATTCAGAAGCAGCAGCAGCAGCAGCGATAACATCGGCAGCATCAGCAACATCTGAAGGCGTGACTCCAGTCCGGATATGTGGCATTGATTAGAATTTGCTCATGCTTTGCCTTTGCGAAATCATGCTTTTTGCTTAATTTTCTGTTAAGACGTGACTATAAGCTCGGACAAATGCTCATAGATGATTAATGCATCTTTAAACGATACCAAATCGATGAGTTAAAGTGATTTCTATTTCAATTTGCGTATAGAAAACTTTAATGCCCATTGTACAAGGTTAAAACTCGATGCAATGTCAATTAAACGAATATAGAAATCAGAGTAATAAAGTGAATCGAAGCGTAAAAGATCAAAGTTTATGAAAAAAAAACTTCAATAGTATAAATGAGCGAACATTCCAAATCAACAATCTGGCAAGAACGAAAATGCAGCGTTTACTTCGCTTATGTAACAAATCGATATAGTTATCGACGAAATCGATTAATTAACGGGTATTCAAGAATCGATATTTGTAACTATGTAAGAGCTGTATAGGATGTTAATGTCGAGAATATGATTAAAATGTGAGAAATTGAAAGAAATAATTGAAGTAATTTGAATAATAATCGATTTAAAGGCAACATTATCGATATCGATTATCGATATTTGCATCAGTTCACTCAAAACGGGAAACTTCCCTTTTAAATAAGAAAACCAGCGAAAGCTTTAAAACATTTTAGCTTAAATGAATCTTCAATTACTTGCGACACTTTACAATTGCGGTATGGCTCAACACTCGGCTTGCGGTTGCCATTGAGACGGACAAACCTGAGCCAGACGAACATTCCGCAAATTAAATTAGCCGTAAAGCAGAAACAGCTCTATTTAAGCAGCTAACGACAAAACAGGCAAGCAGGCAGCATAATTGGCAACCGAATTGAAAATGAAATACACCAACTCAATTAAGTCTGCTCCAGCTCTCAATAAAGCCGTCCGCCTGTCCGCCTTTCAGTCTGTCCATCATCTATCTATCCGTCTATCTAGCTATTTGTCTGGGTGCAGTCGTCGTCCTTAGTCATACATACGAGTATAAGTACACAACAAATTACTGGGGATTAGTTCAACCAAACTGGTCAGTAACTAGACAACAGGCCGTGGGGGGCCAAGCTGGTGGCCAATTAGGTAGGGCATACCCCATAAGCGGATTTTGGGGTCTTTGTAATAACAGATAGACTTGCATGGCAAAGGGGGCAGCGTCGCTGAGAGGAGTGTAGCGGAAACTCATTTGCAATTTGAACGTCAAATTTCAATCAATATGCAGGTCTGCAGCTCGAGGCTTTAAATCAAATTCAGTTACTTCCCCCCGATGAAACGGGCATTCTATAATTATGCCGTTATTCACTGCTCCAAAGAGCAAAATTGCAAGCAAAAAAAAATAATGGATAGAGAAAAATTAAGCATGTAAAACATTTTAGATGCCCTGTAGAAGGCAGAAAAATAATTTAAAAGCAATTATCCATGGTAAATAAAAAGCTATCGATAACAATATTTGGGCCAAAAAGAGTAATCATAAACGATCGCACTTTTGGGATCTAGTATATTCAACATTTAACGCATTATTAAGTGGGCTGCACCTGAGTGTCCATTAGTGTTGGGCAAGCTATTAAGTTGGCTGCGCCTGAGCGTGTTAGTTAACACTGAAATGCAGTTGGATTACGCTAATTCGACTTCATAAGTTTGAAGATATTCAGGCATCTTACAAACAGACTGTCAAACTCGTTATACCCCTCGTAGAAGCGTACAAACAAGCTGCAAAGTGAATTGAAGTTTTTTCAACGTAGGGTATTGGGTAGAAAGCAAGAGGTTGCACGGAAAGGTAGTGAAGCTGGAGCTACAAATGGTGCAAAAGTTGTTGTCCATGTTGATGAATTCCTGTTTGCTGCAGACGAAAATGATGACGATGGCGACGGCGATGGAGATGTCGATGATGGTGATGAGTCCTGGCGATGACGCTGACGATGACGATGGGGAGTTTGGGCCACAGTTAATTATTTCAGCGCCTGACGATGCGGCTGCTGATGGTTCAGATACTTCCACTTCTGCTTCTGCTGTTGCTACCCCTGCGCGTGGCAGGATATTAGATGTGGGTCTGGTTCTATTCGCCCTGCGGGCGCCAGGACAACAGGCACCGTTGAGCAGGAGACTATCGCTACCTGTGCTAACTTCCTGTACCTTTTTTCCCTTTTCTTACTCATTTCTTGATTCATTTTTTGTTGCTTTCAGCGCGCTTTGTGCGGTATCTTTTCCAATTTGCTGCGTTCACCTAGCCGCGTTTTGCTGTACACTCAGAAAAAAATAATATACTTATATTATTTGTTTAATTTAAACCCGAACAAGATTTAAACTTTGTTTTTCTTATAAGAATACGTTCGAAATGCCAAGAATTATGTTCTATTATTATTATATTCAATTTTTATATATAACAATATATCTGCAGCCATTTGTATTTAGAATTACTTTTTTCTGGCAGTGTACATTCCTTGAGCTTGGTGAATTTTTCGTTGCAAGCCTCAAACGAGACGTTGGCGGCTTCTATTTAGGTACTTATATATGGTTAAAGTTAAGATCTTTGTAGTTAATGAAAAAGTTGGGCTCAAAGTGCATTCCAGTTGTCATCAGCTTAGGCAGGCACTTTGCACTTTGCTAGCAAATTTTATGCAACTTTCGCAGCAAAATTTCGCTTGCAAACTTGAAAGTTACACTGGGCTACATGGAGACGTTCAAGTACAGTTGTCACACACGCTCCTCCGGGAATGGGCGAGCCCAACTTGCATCCAAGTGCAGCTAAACTAAACTAAAAACTTCAAGTGGAACTCAACTTGCGGCTAACTGAGAGCTGGAAGATGCGAGCTGAGAGCTGGAAACTTTCAGCAGCTTCAACTGACATGGTTAATTAATTCTGTTTGCATACTTTTAGGCTGTCCGGCAAGACAGGCTGGCTGCCATTGTATGTGGCTCACGGCCTTAACCCTTGACTTCTGAGTGCCAGCCCCCCAGCACGTAGATCCACAAGCGCACATACATACATCATGGTCCAGTCGTGAAAACATTTTAGTGCAGGGCATAAATTGTGGTGATTTAAGCAAAGAGGGGGCACTTGTGGGCGTGCCGGGCTGCCACTTTTAATTACGCAGCGTTGACAAATTTATTTGCATAGTTTTGGGCTCGCTGGCACTTAGGTTAAAGCCAACAATTTGTGGCTAACATGAGCATATCCTAAAGAGCTTTTAATTGAGTTTTGAGTTAAGTTTGTGCCCAAAAGTAAGTAAATTTGTCAGCTCAGCCCAAGATATTGTTTGGCTTATTTGGTATTTGAATTGAATTAGGCAAAATGTTTGTCAGACCAGCTGAAACCGAGCGCAGACAAACGTTCTTTCACTGCGCCGCTGATCGACGAGGCAAAAGGGAAAACTTTTATGGGGAAAATCATTTTACATACGTTCTCAACTAATTGACAAGATGAAAACAGAGCTAAACAAAGCTATCCCAAAATGTTAAATCAAGGCTACAAACAGGGTTTGAACCAGACCCAGATGTTACCATCAAATCGAACCATAAACACCCGAATAGTTGAATAAAAAGTAACCAAATCTCTGGCTCCAAGGACTTCTTTCCCTATTAGAAAATATGGATCTCGCTGCGTTGGGGCTCATAGCAAGGTTCAAGGATATGCAAATCTAGCTTCACAAACCGAACATTAGAGTGAGGTCTTGGCTTTAACCGAAAACGTTTAATGGGTTTTCAGTTCTTCAGATCTATGAGACCCATGGACATAGCTAAGTCGGTTAAACCCCTTTAATGGTTAATTAATGGCGTTTCGGGATAATAAAGAAAACGTAATTAGCATAAAAAGCTTCTCATAATATATCCCCTTTCCTTTTCGTTCAGTTAATCATTGTCAAAAACTTACCAATAGCCATTGCTGTCTCCTGGGCATCGCCAGTGACCATCTTGACACGAACGCCGCTCTGCATCAGCATCTCAATGGACTCCCTGACGAGAGGTCGCGGCGGATCGGTGATGCCGACCAGGCCGCAATAGATCAAGTCCTGCATGGATCTGCCTTTGGCCAGGGCCAGCACGCGCAAGCCCTTGCGTCCAATTTCATAGGCCTCGGCCAGAAACTCGGCCTCGTTCTGCTTGGTAAGGGGCACGGTTTGGGTGCCAAATTGATATTTGGTGCATTGGGGTAGCAGCATTTCGAGTGCACCCTTGGCAAAGAAGATTTCCTCCTTGTTGTTGTTGTATTTGTGTATGCACTTGACGGCCATCATCTTTTGCTCCGAGCTGAAGGGATACTCCTGGATGCGCACATAGTTCTCGGCCGTGGCATACATGCCATTCTTCATGGCAACAGCAACGAGAGCACCCTCTGTCGGCTGTCCGAGGAGCGTGCCATTCTGTATGTAGGCATTGTTGCAAACGGCGCCAATCTCTAAGAGATTCGTGATATTTGTCTTGGCCATTTCCACGTTGTTGCAGTGACGAATGTGTATCTCGCCCTGGTCATTATAGCCGGCACCGGTCACGTCCGCCATGTACCCGTCGGAGGTAATGATAATTGTGGCCGTCATTTCGTTTTTGGTCAGCGTGCCGGTCTTGTCCGAGCAAATGACATTGACACAGCCCAATGTCTCCACGGTGGGCAGCTTCTTGACAATCGCATTGCGTTTGGCCATGCGCATGACGCCCAGTGCCAGGGTGACAGTCACCACAATGGGCAGACCCTCGGGTATGGCGGCAACGGCCAATGAGACGCTAATGTTGAACATCTCCGAGAGAGGTTTGCCCTGTAGCCAGCCGAGCAGCATGATGACGCCAATAATGAGAAAGGAGTAGAAGCTCAGCTGGGCGCCGAGTATATCCATTGACTTTTGCAGCGGCGTCTTGGGCGCCTCCTCGGCCTGCATCATCTTGAAGACCTCACCGAATTCGCTGCGCTCGCCCGTGCTGACCACAATTCCCTTGCCATTGCCACAGCGGACCAGGGTGCCCATAAAAGCGATGTTCTTCATGTTGCTGTGATCCTTGACGTTCGTATTATTTAGCAGCACGTCGGTGATCTTGCGTGCCGGCTCCGTTTCGCCGGTAAAGCTGCTCTCGTCAATGGAGAGATCAACAGCCTCAAAGAGACGCACATCGGCGGGCACGCGGTCGCCCACATTGAGATAGACGATATCGCCGGGCACCAGCTCGCGTGCGAGGAACGTATCGAGGCGTCCCTCGCGCAGGCAATGGCACTCTGGTGGCACCAGCTTCTTCAGCTCCTCCAGACTCTTCTCGGAACGATACTCCTGGATGAAGGCGACCGTAACCACAATGAGAATGGCTATGGTTATGCTGACGGCATCGTCAAACTGTTTCATGATCACCGAGACGAGAGCGGAGCCAAGCAGCAGTAGGATTAGAGGATTCCTAAACTGCTCGATGTACTTCTTCCAAGTCGGATCCTCCTCGATGACATTGAGCTCATTGTGACCGATGATCTTGGCGCGATATTTCGCCTCTGTCCATTTCAAGCCGGTCCGCACATCGACCTGCAAGCGTCCGGCTACCTCGGAGGCGCTGTGCGTCGATGACTCGGAGGTGGAGAGCAGCATTTCGGGTGTTAGGGTTAGACCCGTCTGTGGGAAAGACAAGGAAAATCTCCAATTAACATACGACATTAACTTTCAAGGAAAATGTGTCGGGAGACACTCTCTTTCAGATATACAATGAAAGATGATAGATAGATAAAACACATAAATAAAAGTTATATTTTTTGCTAAGCTCTTGGCTATCTACATTAGCTCTTCATTAACTATATATAATCTCCTTGTCTCCTCACTATTTCCATATTTTCCACACATTGTTCTTATTCTTCTTTGTTTTATTATTGAATTTAGCTTTCATTATGAACGCACTCATAAGTAATAGGCTATTCTGAATGAATCCGGATATAAAGTTTGCCATTAACTTAGCCCAAAAACTTTATTGATTTTCCAGTTCCATTTCGTGTTCCTTTTGACCGCAAATGGAATTCCTTGACAACAGCACATTTTGCCATAGTAACCCGTTCACCGCTTGCAGCTAATTTACACTCGCCAACAAGTTTGTAATCATTCATGTCGTTGCACAAAGCCAGACCGACAAGCAGACAATGTCCACACCGAAACTCTTGCCACATGAGCTCTGCCCCCGCCTCCTTGATTGTCAACTTTTGTTATGTGCACCCGGTCTGCCTCTGTCATGTCCAGCTGGCGAAGGGGGGGAGACCGTCAGCCAGAGTTGCCACCCACTCGTGATTTCGACAAGCAAATGGCTGAATACGTGACTTTCTGGCATTAAAAACGTTTCTTATTTTAATTTATTTTTTTTTCCTTTTCATATTTTTTTATAGATCTCGCTCCCTTTTTTGGGGGTCGGTTGGGTTTTGGGAAGTTGTGTCTGGGCTGCATTCATGCAAAATAAATTCAAATTGCGAATGTGCAAGTGTGTGTGTGTGCGTGTGTGCGAGAGGGAACAGGTCGTAAATTCTGTGCGGCCAATGTGATATGCAGTTGTGTTGGGAATTTTTTGAATCTCCAGCTTGAGGTTTGGTTTTAATTTGGAGCAGTCTCGGATTTAGTTTACTTTTTATTGCCCTACTGTTGCGAACGCACAATAAAATGTAGCTCATTGGGAATTCCAACTTGTTCCTCAACTAGTAATTCATAACTCGAGTATTTACCATGCTACCGAGATATTTCTCCGAATATCAAGAGGTTAGCTACGAATTCTGCTTAACCAAAGTTTACAAACCTATCATTATTCGCCCACTGGCATTTAACTTTGGCCAAATCTCTCAAAGTCCGACAAGCAATCGGGATAGGCCAGGCAGAGAACAAAGGTAAAGCATTTAAGCATTTAGTGCAAAGGCATTTCATTGTGAAAACTATGCTGTGCGCGTTTTAATTAAATGAAATTTTCGATAGTTCCAACGAAAATGGAAACAAATGGGTTACAAATAAAGCGGCCGGGCGTAAATTACCCGGCTTCATGTTATGCAATAGAGAATTTTTGTGATTGCATTGAAATGAACAAAACTAAATCAAATAGAAGCGAGTGTCTGCCTAACTGACAAGTATAACATACCCTTGCTTATATAATAATTATTGCTTATTTATTTATAAAGTTTAATTTATTCCAACAACAAATCATCTAGATATCTAAGGCTTGCAGCAAGAAAACCAAGAAGCCTGAGAGACTTAAGATTAAAGACAGCTGGATTTCAAACAAGAATAACATGATTATTGACTCGGCATGTACTGTTCGAAAGTGTATGCATGCGAGTTTAAAAAATCGTTAAAACTGTCATTTTAAGTGAGCTTCAGATGTCATTGAAAAGTCCTAATACCCTTTGCAAGTGTGTGCATAGAACTAACACAGATGCAGTTGCGGTTGTGGAAGTTATAATCGGTTTGGTTTATTTAGGCTTCATGCATCATTTAAACGTATAAACTGCGCTGCGGTTGCAAATTAAATACTGTGCATGCACATACAGTCAGACCACGCTAAAGAGAATCAATCACAAATCAAGCTAAATCGTCAAAGTGTGAGTAAATAGAACTTAGATAGAAACTACTTTGAATATATAAATTGAAAATATACGAAAAATGCATTGTTCGTTTTAGCGAAGTTTGACTGTATGCTATATCGACCGTATTCATTTAATTTTGTGAATTGTTCAGCTGTCTGTTTTTTAACCGGGTTTTTAAGTACTTGGTCAATTGGAATATTTCAGACAGCTAATTGCGAAATTAAATACGCAGTTTTATGCGAATTTAGCTGCTGGTTTTACCAGATTTGTTGCCAGCCCCCAAGCCCCTCGGGGCACGAATCCATCAACAAGTCAAGTGCTACATCAGATTGTTTGCCCGATGGCTACTTCAAATTAAAATGGCATCGACAGCAGCCAGACACAGCCCCAAGCCCAATATCAACATAAAAGAGCGTGTCTCGTCTGCAGAGTTTGCCTATTCCGCTTTGTATCAAGTGTTTGCGATACCCTACAAAATGGTATTCGATCAATTCATGAAATATCCAACATTCTTCACTTAATTGTTGTATGATTAACTGCAAACTACAATATATACCAGCTCATAAAACAAAGCCTTTCATATTCACAACATTCTCTCTTAAAGATATCTTTCCTTATCTTTATAGTTTATTCTCTGTTCTCTGTGAATATCAGATTTTTACAAATAGTCTGATGAAAGAGACCATTTTTGCTCTTTTTTCACTCTATGCACAAACTGAAAATTGGTTAATAAAAAATGTTATGTCTACCTTCGCCCCGCGACAGTTTTACCTCTATTCAATTATTTGTACACTGTACAAAAAGCTATTGCTTTTGTCTCGTGACTGCGCCATATTTAGTTGTTCTTTTTTTTTCCACCATATTCCAGCTCTTGTGCTGGCCTACATTGAACTTTGGTGTTTTGACAGTTGCCACTTCCCCTCTTAGCCCCACCTGACCCCCTGTTGCCATGGAAGCTTTGTATACTCAGCCGTCAAATACGACAAAAAAATAGTTTCAAAAAACAACTGAAAGTTGTCTAGTTTTGCGTAGGACAAAAGTCAAATATGTACCTAGTTGCGGCTCTGTCGAGCTTTAAAACGTTTTGGCCAGAATTGAGCTATTTTATCTACTCCATAGACATGGAAAAGTGTTTGCCATGTTAAACAAAAGACTAGTTATTGCTATGATAAGCAGCGAGAAGTGAAAACTTCTGCCACGATTCTAAATTAACTTTTTATTGCACACACGTGCAACAAGAATCCTGAATGTGTGAGTATATTTGCATGATCTGTCCCTTAACACAGCACACTACATATTTGTTATTGCATAAGATAATGGCATTTAGTTAATTAATATTAGAAATTTCATTAGCACCAGCCGGTTTTAAGACTCAGTACGTAAATCTTTCGCTTGACACATAAGCACATACCAAGAAAATCCGTACCAGTCGGTTCCGATCTTGAAAACCAGCTACTTGTACATAAATATCACATTATCATACAACTATTTGATCGCAACAAAACTTATTATTTTCCAGTACTTTCAGGTCTAGGTCCCTAATGATTAATTGAGCTGATTAGCAATGCAAAACTCTAATGACTCGTAATTTAAGCCAAAAAGGCGCATGCAAACCCAGACTACAACACGTGTGAGGCTGATCGGAGAGTCCGATAATTTCGAGTGGTTCCCCACGCCAAGAAAACCTTACTTATAACGGGACGTTCACAAAATGCTTGATCATTTCAAAGCAGATGTATTCGTATACCTGATCATCGTCAATGTATATGCTTATCGCACGCCTTGTTCTAAGCATCGTTCTAAGCTCCTGCAAGTAAAGCTCTAAAAATATGTATATACATTCTTGGATTGATACCGACACCAGATCAAAAACAAAACAAAAACACGAAAAAAAGGTGCTCTAGCCGAGAGTGCTCGACTAGTTGATACTCTGTACCAGCTATGAATTGCTGCGCATCGATATCGATCGAGATGAGATAATGAAATCGATACAGATGGACATCCCGACGTAACAACACGCCATCAGATTTGAAATGAAATTGTGTACAGGGTATAACGAAAGTCGAGCATAAGATGAAGTATACCCACAATCAATAACAATCATAAATGCCACTTACATCAACCGTATTGATGACTATCATTTTGATAACGCAAAGACGATGACGTCGATGAAATGAATTCTTATCATTAGTGCGGGCTCCGGACCCACTCACCCGACATTTAACAAATGAATACGACACAAAACAACACGCTAATCAAAACTTCGCAGTGTACTAGGAGTCCAGCGGGGGCCTGTCGAGGGTAGTTCTTATTTTAATCAATTTTATTTTTCTAATTGTGAGAGCTTTGCGAACATGAATAATATCGGAGGAGTGCATATGTATGTATATATTTTTGCAAGTGTTGAAGTTCGATTCCTTGGAAGCGATGCTAATAATAGGTTTTGATATTTCAATCTATGTAATTGGTATTGATAAGCAAGTACCCGTAGTTATGTTTAATAAAATAAAATTTGTATATAAATCAAATTTAACGTCTTGGCTACTTTTGCTAATGGGATTGCGCATGGAGTTAACGTTCATTAGCATCGCTTGCGATAAATATTTAAACAAACAAAGAATTGGCTTAAATTGTTTTATAGATCATTTCTTATCAGGTCATCATCAAAGCAGAGATAAGAATTGAATACAAAACGAATGTTGAATATTTTAATCAGGCGACGTGGGTCATTGACAGCTCTCTATGAAGCTACGTGCTTGGATATTTATAAGAACCTATGAAATTGATTATTCATTTCGAATTGAGAATTCCACTTCAATAACAAAGCGAACAGCGAAATAAACAAATTGTTGCTGTACGGCTGAATGAGAATATGCCACGAAGAACGTTGCCAATAAGACAAAAAACAGACTCCAATTGGAGCGATCACTGGCATGCAGTGGTATGCCAATTGCAGACACACTCACACATGTTCACTAAAGCATACACAAGTATTGAAGGTATTTATGCTTGTATGTATGTATGAATGTCTCTTAGTGACGTCAAGTTTCTGAAGAATTGTGCGAATGTTTTGCTCTTTGCTTGAAGTGTTTGGTAGAAAAACGATAACGTGGCCGTTGTATGCGAGGAATTGAAGCACTGAGACTGGGTATGGCGATTATTTGTTTTCCTGTTGTTTTGAAAAGCGTGAAACACTTTTACTTGATATATGTATGTACATAAACGTTAGACGAACAACGAGTTTGTTCACTTGGCACAGGAGTGGACACTTTTTACGATCTTATGCTGAATTTTTATGATTTTCGGGAGCTTTGCCGGCGTTGCGATTGAGAAGCTCCGAACACGACTAAACAGACAATTTCCAATTGTCAAACAACAAAGCGATAAAACGTTGCTACAAAATTGAATTGATGATTTCTCTGATGTGAGTACATATTTTTGATAAATGGCTGGGAGATAGACGTGTGCATATGTTTGTAAGTATGTACATTGACAGGTAGAAATAGACGGATAAAATGAGCGACAATCATGGACAAGCGGAACAACAAAAAAAGCGGCACGAAAACAACCAAAAGAGCGGCCAGACAGCCAGTTACTCATACACACACACAGACATCGAGTCAGAGGGACAGAGAGAGAGAGAGCGCGTGAGAAATTGTCGGTTTTACTCACGCGACAAATGGAATATGAAATGCCACTTGAAGCACTTGGAATTCAATTGCCTTTTGTTTTAATTCGATTTGTTATGCACTTTCCTGGGTTTGCTTATATGTATATAACTGCTTGTTTTTCTTATTGTTTATTATTTTTCACTAAGCAGAATGCAAAAATTGTAATTATGAGTTATAAGACAACGAAGGCGACGTGTACAATACACAACGGCGGCAAACGGCGAACTGAGGCGGCCAAGCTGACCTGAAAGAGCGCAGCAGCTGGAGCATGAGAGCGACAGAGATAGAGAGGCAGCGAGTGAGCGAACGTGGCAGTAAGAAGAACGCGCGCAAATTAAGTGAGCGCAGAGAGCTTAAAAAATACATGCACATTGGCATCAGAATAATTTGAATTTGCAAACGAAATGAAAAATAAATTAAATAAATTATTATAAAATTATATTGATCTGCACTATGGTAGAGCTTTTTTAATATGCAAAACACAAATATTAATGGAAATGTTTATGTAAAATAAAATGTGTTAATTATAAAAATTAAAAATATAGCATTTCCCAAAAGAGTTGTACACTTAATACAATGTACCACTGTATGCAGGTTTGATTTTAGCAGGTAACTTGGCGCTGAAAGAGAGCGTAGCAGTAGATTGCCACTCAAAGAATGCTGAGCAACTCCAGCAAAGAAAAATGCAAACAACAAGAATTAAGCAAAAGAGAGAGGGAGAGCAACAGAGAGAGAGAGAGAGCGGATATGTTCATTGAAAAGATCAAAAGCACAGAGGCTCGACGCTCAATAATTCCATTGGAACACATTGTTTGTTTGAGCTAGTCTGAGTATGGGTCAAGTTCGAGTGATAATAAAATGGGATCTTCATGTGATTCAACGGCAATCGGAAGTTATATACATACATACATGTATGTACACGCAAGTGTTAGTTTGTGTATGTTGAATTATTACTAGTTTTGATTACAATTGCTTTGCCCTATCTAATTGCTCTATTCGTACAAATGACTTCTCTTGGCTTGTCAGCCGATGTTTCTCATTGTTCGATTTGGCATTCTAATTAGCATGCCAATTGGGAACATTAGACAGACCTTAATCATGTGTTATAGATTTGTATCGTAGGGCAATTACGATTCAGTTTCAGTTTTTGCACAATAACAAAACAAAATTTGCAAATAATACGCGCTTGATATTTGAATAACATCATTTAGCAGGTCTACATGGATATCCAATTAGCTAAAGACGATAACAAAAGTGAATCTTGACGACTTGGGTCTTCTTTCTTTCCTATTGCCTTAAAACTAAAGACAGCTCATTAGTTGGGCTCTTTTTTGCTGTGTCCCTTGGCAACCGTAGCAAAAAGGCAACACCTGTTGATTAATGCTGCAAGCACTTTTTCCCGACACAAAAAGTTTTGTGGCTGTGTCGTGTTTCCTTGAGTACGCAAATAATTAGGAAAATTTTAATCATGCTAATCAACTCGCGTACTTCAGGACACCCGACACAGATAAACTCAACTGCCTGCCACATTTAAGGAGAGAGTTTGTTTTATTTCTTTTCGGTTTGGTTCTACCTTTGCATTTCCCGTTAAGCTTTTCAGGAGGCACTTTTCTTTTTGCTGGGCGGAAAACAACTTTGACTAATGATGCTGTCTTGACGGACGATTGTGTCAGTCTGTCCTCAACTCCACAATTGTGGCTCACCAGGGGCAATTCTCAATTCTCAACTCTCTCTCTCCCCCTCTTCCTCTCTCTCTCTCTCTCACTCGCCATAATACAGAGACAAAAATAAGGCAGCAACGTGAGGTCAAAGGCAGTTGCCGCTGCTTTGCGAGTCATTATTAATTTACGTCGTTTACCAGAGATCCTGCAGGATACCAAAGGAGTTGGGGAAAGGGCTGAGTGGGGCAGCAGGTGGGCGTCGCTTGCACAAAAGTTGTGTTGCGAAAAGTTGCAACCATTTTGGTTGCTGCCAAAAGACGCTTTTGAGCATAGTTGCAACAATTTCCGGCATCAATTACCTCAACAAAGCACCGTGGTAAATAATACAGCCCATGCACACAAAAATAACAAAGCTGAAAAGTCGGCGCATTTTAAAGATTTTCCAATTTAGGGACTTGATAAAAAACAATCAAAGAAAAACAAGTAGAAAATATCGCATTTCGAATAGACAACTAAACAAACTTCTCTGTTATTTAACAAAATGATAAAACAGGATAATAAAATGATTCTTGCATGTGCTGGAAATTAAGAAATTCTTATTAACTAACAGAAAAACTAGTCTAAATTGTGAAATATCATTAGTATATATATATTTTTTCAATTTATACAACTTCGAATAAACATTTAAGCCATGGATCAAAGGGTAAATACCAAAATCATTTGAAATGAAAAGAGTTATTGATAGATATGCAAGCCCCATAGATTTGAAATGCTTAAAATATATTTAATACAATTCTAGTGTCAGGAGGTTATAAGCAGTTGCTACCATCTTTTATTACTCAACCACAGTAAGAAATCACAGGTGGACCTGGCTGATTGGTTGGCGGGTTGCCTGGAGACATCTGTCGACAGCGTCTTCAGGGAACTGCTAAAAATATTGTGCCTTGGCAAGGAGATTACATTTGTGTGGGAGGTCGAAACACAAATGGCAACTTAGCTGGTGTCTAATTGGCATACATATTTTATGGTCATAATGAGTACTGAAATCCTACGGATCTTTTGTTTGTTTAAAGGTAGCAAAAGACACCGAAGCTGAATCCGCCCACAATCAAACGCACACACAATTGGCTAGTCTGAGCCATGCAATTGTGTTGACAGTTGTCAGGCATTTTCTAGCTCAATAGCTGCAATCAGACAGGCACTCGAAATGGGAATTGTTTATTTGCTGTGGCTGAAAAATGCCAGCCATGGTTTATATTGTCCTGCTGACAGTTAGCCTGCTATCAGCAGGCATTTGCCATAGCTGAAATTTGATTTTCAAACCCAAAAATCACACTTCAATGCTTCCGTTGACACTTCAACGAGCCACAAGCGTCGTTTGTTGTGCAATTCGATTCAATTCCAGCTAGTCTCTTGGCTGTCTTCCCTGTCCGTCTATCTGTCTGTCTGTCTGTCTATCTATCTGTCTGTTTGCCTGTCTGTTAAGCTCATCTCATTGCTGGTCAAATTATGCGGCAACGCATTTCATGACCAGCAGCCATTTGGCTATTCACAAGCTGTTGCATTAGGCACATTTGTATTTCATTTGATTCAATCTGTGAAAATCTTGTGAACAGGTTAAACCGACCACATATTCCACTCCGAAAGTATTCTGAATGCATATCTCCCATAATGCCAACAAAAACACGCAAAGCACGTCAAAGCTCTGATTAATTGTTTCGACAGAATTCATTAGAGTTGGCCTTAGGCTTCATTAGATCACAAATGGATCAAATTTCATCAAGTTAAAGCACATTCTCATTTTCCAAAACACGACTCAATACAATTGGCTCACAGGAGGAAGAAAAAGCAAACACATAAAAGCTTTCAGGTAGTTAAATGAAATTAAATTTAAATTAAGCTGTTTTTAAGCTCCAAGCTTACTCAACGTACAGCTTAACTTTTCCGTAGACTAATTGATTTCAAGTCAAATCAATCATTTTCTTTTGCTCCTTGGCAATTCTTTTAAGAGCCAAAAACTTTGTTATCGAGGCAACGCATCAAATCGCCTTTTTAGCCACTAAGCCAAAAAATGGCTGCTAGACGAGACGCATACATCATCCGAATGCAATCGTTCACAACGCCCAAAGCCAACGTGCACTTTAACCCCAAACGCAAACCCATGCGGGGTCCGTGCTGTGCGTTACTTAATGGTCAAGAGCTGAACCGCCCTCCACTCTAACTACCCCCCGCGTCTGCATAACAAATGGCGAACAAGTGCGCCCATTATTCTAGCCCCAAATGCGGACAGGATCCCAGGGTCTCCATGGCAACCACTTTATTTTGTTTGCGTAGCAAATGTCGTGTAAAAGCTGAAAAATCGTTGAATCGCCCGAGGAGCCAAACGGCATCAGCCGTGGCCTAAACTACGCAAATTTTGAGCAGGCAGCTGTCTAACGAGCTTAACGGAAATGCACAAGAAAATGCAAAAATGGAAAATCAAGTGAAAAGTGTGGGAGAAGCGTATAAAAAATGTGCGAAAAATTATTTGGCATTCAATAGAAATACATCAAACGTTGAGCGGAGCGGAGGGGGCAACCGCTAATGATGAGCAAATAGTCTTGTTAAACAGATATCAAACGCTGACTCGCTGCTATCTAGATGTATATGTAAATTGGAAATGAGTTTCCACTTGATGAAGGGAGACATCTATAAGATAAAGAACCGAAGACAAATTGTATTAAGGGGCTTTCGCGATTGAATCATAAGACTTTAATCAGAACATTATTATTCAGCAACTTAAGCAAGTTGGCTTAAGTTTCATAGAAGTTTTCATAGAACGCACAGTTTGTCTTGATCAGGACAACCTGGCTATATCCCTCTGTATGTCCGTCGATCTTGCAAACTATATAAGCTAAGGACCTGAAACTTGAAAAGCATGTGGATGATACTCAGAAGCTTAGAGCATATCTGTTTTTGTAGATAAATATAACTATGACTTTCCATGATATCGATCCTTATCGATTAAATTAAGAGCATTACTCGATCATCATACCAGCTTGAGACACCAAGACACCTCGTATAGTACATACAGATAGAGAATACTTCTAAGATAACTGTGGACTGATCCTTCCCTAAAGTGAACTTATATACTTATTGGATAGCTCGTGCCTGAAGAAGAGCCTCATGCTTTGGTATGTCTTAATAATAATGCACGTGCGCTTAGGTATATATAAACATTTGGGTGCAATGTGTAGGATCTGAACATTTCATAGATATCAGACATAAGGCACACAGGGAACTCAAGAAAAGCTAAGTCAAAAAGGAGCCCAGCCGCTGCATAAAGAGGTGTTGCTTCTATTCTATTCGATTTATTTTTATATAATACGATTCTATCCAGAGTTTGACCTTTTAGTTCAGTTTAGTTTTGGCCATTTAAGCTTCTGTTACAAAAATACTTGTTCTTAGTCATAAACTAAAGCTCTGTTAAACTGTGTGCACTTCCCAGTTCATGGTAGCCTGAGGGGTTTTTGAAATATGTAGCCAAGCCAAATCGTTTGGGGCAGCGCATAAAGTGCCCCGAACACAAGTTGAGCTCTATGGCATTGTGGTAATTTGCACATTTTCTGCGCTATTAAATGCAACTCGAGTTGGCTTAAGCCAACTGCAGGCCTTCTTTTCGACATTGGAGTAGGCACAAGGCTTAGCTGGGTCCTTGGCGTGGGGCTTGACGTGGACGCATTGCTAAATGCCTGCAGGCAGCTTTCGGTCTTTGGCTCTGAAATCAATCTCAATCGCAACTCACAGGCAAACAAGGCAAACAAATACAACCATTTGATTTGCTAACCAATTTCGCACAAGCAGCTGCCAGACTTTCATGCATGAAAGAATCCTGCATTTTGGCCACATTCAAGAGGGTTACGTACGATGAAACCTGCAACTTTTATCAGGCAAGGAAAGGGAAAGAAGGGGCAATAATGCATGATCTTTATGTACTATGTGCTAAGAGTTTAATTAGTTTTTGACACGTTATGATTAAGAGAAAGAACAACAATAGATGACTCTCCTGTTGGTATGAAAACTGCAGGATTTCAGATTTCTCATTTATAAATCTTACAAACTTATGCATGGCAATAAACCTTAAATTCTTTTTAAAAATCTACCAGCTTTACGTTGGCCGGAACGCGCAAATTTGCATTTAAAAAAGAAAAATAGGTGCATTCAAAAAGGAAAAATAGGGAACTCAGCTCAAATGCATATATGTAGTAGCTAGAATATATGTATGTGTGTGTGTGCATATATAAAGTATGCTGCCTGCCTGGCTTAATAGTGTGTGTGCAGGCGAAAATGCGCCGCTTTGTTGCCCCAAAACAAAAATCCCTTAAAATGCGGGCTGCTCCCGACTGCCGGGGCAATTACATGCAACTTCCCTCCTGCTGGAGGGGGGGGGGGGGCCTGCACTCTTTTAAGTGTTGCCATTCTTTGCAACCCATTTGTTTGTTTTTTCGACTACCTTTTGGTTGCACTTTATGCAGGAATAATAAATTTGTGAATTTTGCTTTGTTTTACGACACTTTTCACTCGGCGCTGTTCCGTAATGGGTGTCAAATAGTGAGGTTAGGTTGCATTTTAAGAATTCAGATTCTTTAAAGTGCACTCACTACGGATTCTATGCATAAAGTAGAGCCAAGCCGTGCACACTAAATTCTTTGGATAAATGATACCGAAACTTTGTCACTTTTCAAAATTGCATAATCGCCTTTCTATGCAATTCTCATGCAATTCTATCCCTGAGCATTATACAGCTTTCACAGTTCCTGAGCATTACACAGCGCCCTTTTCATCCGCTGAAATCTCATCAAGCATTTCCAGCTGAATAGACACCCATTAGCTGCGTTTTTCAGCACACAACATTAATTCCCACTTAGTTTTCTTGCCCTTTGCTGGTTTCGCTTTGCTTCCTTTGTGGCAGACCTTCAATTATAAGCACCACCATGCACAATGTCATAATTACACTTGTCTGGGTTTCCTTTTAAGGATTTTAGTGGGTAACAATACGTCTTTTAAAGCTGAACAAACTATCCCATCGAAAGGCAAACATAGTGGGAACAACGCAAAACGAGAAACAATAATGGATTGCAATGGATTGTATTTACATATGGATTTTCCGCTGATGCCACCCCAGACTAGGGGTGGGGATGGAATGAGGGGAGCTGAAATAGCACAATGCATCTCACAAAGTGGATGTGAATCCAAGTACTAGACGCAGCAGTCACTAGATACAGTCGCCCAGGCCCGCCAAGTAATGGAAACGAATAAATCTTGAATGCCTCAAATATTTGCTATATGCGACGCTGTTGTTGTCGCCCTTGCCGTCATGTGGAGGCTGTTGCATGGGGCAGATATGGAAGGGCGCTGTAAAACAAATTTCTATACAACACTTTATGTAGCAAGTAAGAAATAAAAGAAATCACCAAGTTGCCGTTGCCGTTGCCGTTGCGATTGCCATTGCCATTGCTGTAGCTCGAGCCTGTGCTATGGCAAGGCAGTCAGGACCATTATAATAGTTTGCAACGCCTCCAGCCCGAGTCGAAGGGGCGCATTGCGAGGGGAATTGCGTGGGGTTAAACTCACTTTGACACTCGAGAGCCGCAACGAGATAAAAATGGCTGCAAGTCGGACAGCAGACGTTGCCTGTCTGGGGTGTAAAGTGAGTGCATAGACAACAACACGCATTGCATACAAAGCGTAAAGCGAACGAACATGCTTCGTGCTATGCTTGCTGTTCTTAAAATAATATAAAATATACATTGGAGGAGCTAAACTAGATAACTGCATAATATGATATTGCGCATACGCCATGTGGCAACCAGCTAAATATAAATGGCATGATGTTCTTAAAGTCAATTTTATCAGCTGGCAAGTGAACAATTCAATCTTAGACGTGGAAAGCACATTATAGCAAGCTAGCTTCCAAAGAATCCGAACAAGTTAGTTTAAGCATTTTTGAAAAGCTTGCAAAGCACATTAAAGCTGCTCTAAAAGCACATTTACGCATCCGAAAGTGCACCATAAAATGAACATAATATTAGCTTAAAAGCATTTAAAGAAATTAAACTCGGGGGAAAGATATCTATATACTTTAGAAAATGCTTTCAAGGCACATAGAAGCTTTAGGGAAGTTAAATTTTATCGAATGGACAATTATAAGATTAATCAATTTGTTATGGCTTGACTTATTTCAAGTTCAATGAAAGCCCCAATCTCAAGCTCAAATAGCAACCTAATCTTTACGATCTTCTCTCATATGCCAGCTTTGTTCTTAGCTTTCCTTGGCTGTGCTCTTCTGTAACTTTCAGTTAGTGTCATTGCAGCAAAGGCAAGCAAATTTGGCAGAGTGCTGTCAATGCAAATCAAGCCATGTGGAGCAGAGCCCATGCAATTCTTTACTCGATGTCAATTTTTGTGGCAATCTGTTGCCAACGGACGAACGTTGATAACACAAATGCTAAACGAAGTTGCCTGAAAAATGCAAAGCAGACAATTGTTGTTCTTGCCTCCTGCATTGTCTCTGTTGCAAGCTTCATTAGATGCACGTAACCAGCAGCAACAGCAGCAGCAGCAGCAGCAAAGGACGCATCAACGAAGGAAGGAAGGAAGCTGGCAGCCGTAGCCGTAGCCGCAGCTGACTGTCGCTCGCTTGTTCTGTTCGGGTAAGGCAAGCGGCACTAATAGATGTGGCATTCAAATTTATTTTCAATGTATGTGCCAGAGGCAATGCACAGTAGTTGGAGCACAGTTGAATCAGAGTTGGAACCGAGTTTGAGCACAAGCCCCAAATGCGTGACACTTAAGTGACAATTTAGACGACACATGTGGGAACCAAACATGTAAATTGCAATTTTTGCGACTGCGAAATGTGAGCTGTACAGTAAAACTATTGAAGCACAACTGCGAGACACTAAAATCTCACATGAGACCCAACACGAGTTCCTAAAATTTTAACTAACGAATGCTTTTTCAATCACAAATGCAATTATAAGTCCCTCTTTATCTGTGCAGCACTCGAAAACTTTGCTTTGAAGTTCGAACAAATCGTACTCAGAAAAAGGAGTATCTATCATAAGCTTGGCTAACAGACATTAGCAGTAATTACAGTACATGTAATGGAGGATTAGGCAGACAATAGCTATATAAAATCTACAGCAATTTACGATCATTTATTCAAATGCTAGCTAAGGGAACTTCTAACAAAGGCTATAATCCACACATTCCCAGAACAGAACACAATCACAACAAAGCAGTGTGAAAAAAGTTGTCTCTAAACTGTAAATTTAATTAATTAAGAGTATGTTCAAGTGCAAACAGCCAGCCAGCCAGCGACAAAGCAAAACTTTGACAACAGACAATAGAGAACACAACAGCAACAACAGCAACAACAACAACAACACAACAACAATATATATTGACAAAGTTCCCGATAACTTTTTCTCACAACTAACGTTAAACTCCATGGGGCAAATAATTGCTGGCAGAAACGGAAGTGAAATCAGCTCGAAGGGCGTGTATTGCGGCAGCTACAGAAGTTGCATAGATAAATTACGTATACGCCGCGTGCGACTAATAGAAAATTTTATAAAGCGCCAAGTAGAAAACAAAAAGGGAGAACTGAGAGTATAGAGAGTTTAAGAATATATAAAAACTATTAAAGATATATATATTCTGATCTGATCTTTCCAACAATTCGAATTTCAACAACTTTTTCTATGGCTTTTTGGACTCTATATATATTGATATGTCTGTAAAAGCAGTTAGGCAACATGTTTAATGTAGATCATATCAAATATAATACGTTTTTCTGCAATCTGGAATCAAAAACATGTTATTCAATCATTTTTCACTTTCATCACAATATTATAGGTATATATTATAATATTACATTTGAGGTTGGGGATATTAAACACTCTCTCTCTCTCTCTCTCTCTCACACACACACAGAGAGAGATGCACACGCAAAACAAAAGCGAAAAGCGTGAGCATTGAATATTTAATGGTATTGAAATTATTTAATAATAATATTGAGGCCAGCATATGGCGAGAGTAAACGGGAAGTGAAAAGAAATGGGAAATTGCAGTTGCTGGGGCAGAGCACAGACTGATAATTTACATATAATTGAGTGCAGTTTATTTTGGGCGTGTGTGTGCGTGTGCGTGTGTGTGTGTGGGTGTGCACGTGTGTGTGCGTATATCCTGTGTGTGTGTGTGTGCAGTTATCGTTGCAGGCTGAACGGAATTTATATGCATTCGTTTGTTCTGTGCATGTAAAATGAAAATTTATGCACACTTAATGGTCGCCTTTGGCAGTGGCCACGCCCCCCTCAATACGGCCAAGCCATAGACTGAGCCACGCCCACATATCCTGTTGAATGCACTCGTTAACTCGGCAGCCTCTCAACGGTGCACTGCCCGACGTGTTACGCTCCGCGCTCCCCGCTTCCAAATGAATTATGTTATATTTTATTTCCCTCAGTCTATCTCTCTCCCTCTCTCTCTCTCTATCTCTCTCTGTCTTATAAATAACTCGTCCGTCCGTCTCTCTCCGTCAGTTGAATTGCCCATTTTTCATTGCGGTTTGTCGCATTTTAACATATAAATTCGTGACAGGAAAGTTGATGATGAATGCCGCTTTTAAATTAAGTTCAGATTTCAGTTATATCTACGTATGTGTGTATGTATTCATATATATGTATGTATTTATTCTTTCCTGTTGAGGAAATTGTGGAAATTTCTTTGAGCACAATTTTCATGTCTTTTGTATGCGTCTGGTCAAGTTTTGTTGTATGCGGGCTGTAATTACGATTCGTTCGTTCGTATTATTGAATTAAATCAACAGCACAAAGGAAAGGTAATGAAAATTATAAGCAAAGTTCAAGATTTTCACTTTAAGTTTTAATTTAAAAGAACAATTTACGATTTTCAACTGAAATTTCCCTTAGAGATATATGATGAAGTCATCTGATTTCAATAAGCATTTGCCCAGGTAATCAATTGTCGCTGTATTCATTTAACTTAAGAAAACTATTCTGATTTCGAGTTACTTACTGAAGTGTTATCTAGTTATATCTATCCATCTATCTATCTATCTATCTATCTATCTATCTGTCTATCTATCTGTCCATCTATCTATCAATCTATCTATCTATCTATCCATCCATCTATCTATCCATCTATCTATCTATCTATCTCTCTATCAACCTATCTCTCTATCTATCTGTCTATCTATCTACCTATCTACCTATCTATCTATCCATCTATCTATCTATCTATCTCTCTATCAACCTATCTCTCTATCTATCTGTCTGTCTATCTATCTCTCTATCAATCTATCTCTCTATCTATCTACCTATCTATCTATCTATCCCTCTATCCATCTATCTGTCTATCTATCTATCTATCTATCTATCTATCCATCTATCTATCTATCTATCCATCTATCAATCTATCCATCTATCTATCTATCCATCTATCTATCCACCTATCTATCTACCTATCTATCTATCTATCTATCTATCTACCTATCTATCTATCTATTTATCTCTCCATCTATCTATCTCTCCATATATCTATCTAACCATCTATCTATCTATCCATCTATCTATCTATCCATCTATCTATCTATCCAACTATCTATCCATCTATCTATCTCTCTATCTAACTATCTAACTATCTATCCATCTATCTATCTGACTATCTACCTATCCATCTATCTATCTCTCTATCTATCTAACTATCCATCTATCTATCTCTCTATCTCTCTATCTATCTATCTATCCATCTATCTATCTATATCTATCCATCTATCTATCCATCTATCCATCTATCTAGTTATACTTGGACAAACCTCGACTATACCGAAAAGTAAACATTATGTTAAACATGCTTACTTGACGACAAAGTTAAATGTTCATAACTTTCACAGCGAAAATACGCAATCTCGCTTCTCCTTTGCCACAAAGCCAAACAAGTTGAAATACTGTTGGGGCACGTAAAGGAACTTGAAAGCTACGACAAAAAATAAGAAGAACAGAAAAAAGAAATAATAATAAAGAAACAAAGAAAACGCAGTACTTCAATTTTTGTGAATGCAAAAGTAAAAAAAAATAAAAAAAGTTGATGCCAAAGTTCTAAAGGTAACTGTTGGGTTGGGAAAATGCGAAAGCATCGAGGGAAATAAACTGTAGTTTGCGGAACGTGAAGTTTTCTATATTATGCTTATTTTGCCTTATTGAAAACTTATTGCAAAATGAAAATAATGCGCATAAATTGCCGGCAAAGGAGAGCACACAACACAAAAATAATAATAGGAAATTCCTTTAGTGCAGCACAATCTCAATAAAAAACTAAACTTTTGCCAGCTCGCAAAAGAATGCATTGTTTAACCTTTGAAAAAGGTTGCCCCCCGAGGGGAACTGACCAACAAACGTGGGCTGGTTAGGTCGGGCAATGCAGCACTTGGCATCTTCCAATTGCCTGGCTCGTTGCACCTGTTGCCGGCTAGCTGCCGCTTAATCTTAGATAGATGCCCGATCGAAAGGATGCTGCATGCAACAAGCTCCTTGCAACAGAGCATTAACTGGACACATAAATCTATAGCCAATGCACAGACTGCAATCCAGCCTTAGAAGTCAGCAGCTATTGAAAAATTAATGAAGCATGCTTTTAGGCGTTGGCTTTAACTACAAATCAGTTAGTTTAAATAATAGCAAGAAACTTATAAGCTGTTGATTCTCATGGCATTTATTCAAGACTTTTGCATTATTTTCATGAATGTCACATTTGAAATGCATTAGCACAACAATACATTAGCAGAAACAACAATATTAGCCTAACAAAGGCCTTTTGTAAGAATATAAAAGTTTAGTTTGTATATTTACGAAAATATATCATTTATGAATACATATATATATATATATATATATATATATCGTATATGAAATATATCTTCCGTATAAATGAAAAATATAAATTTGGTTCACACAATTTACAACCATTGAAATCCTATCAAATCTAATCAAATATATCCTTTAGTGTTGTTTATTGTATGTTTTTCAGCACAAATCTCAACTAATATTTATATTTGATTTGAAGAAGAGTTTTCCACGCACAGCTAATTCAATTGCAGCTACAATTTTGCGTTAAGCGCATATTCATTTAATTTTTCAATTAGCTAAATAAACACATGCCGATAAAATATAGCGCAGAACAAACACATTGCATTGTTTTCGTGTGTGTTTTTAATTACATTACAGCGAGAATTGCAATTTTTATTTGCCAGGCTCTAGCAACAGCAACAACAACAACAAAGGAGAGATAGGTCTGGACAGGGGCAGGGTCAGGGGCTAGAACAAAAAGACAAAAGTATAATCAATTATGTATTGAAAATATTTGCAAATATTTTTGGCAAACACATTTATATGCCAAAAGTAACAACTTCTTCTTGAGTGAAAAGTTATGCAAGCAAAAGTTAAAATCTTAAAAAAAAAACAAAATATTGCCAAAACAAGAAGGATTCAGCCTCAAAATGTCGAACAGTAAATACCCTTGCAAGCTTAATGGATCGATCCTTGGGGAGCTTCTAAAGCTTCTTGATAAAACTAACTAAATAGAATTTATATTCAAGAGTAAAGGGTTCACTGGAATATAAATCTGAACACGTAAAAATATAAGCCCATATCAATTAGACATAAACTAGTATAAACAAGTAAGAGGCTCGAGTCGGGAGCTACCGACTAGGGGATACCCTGAACCCTCTTCTTTCAACAACAAATGCGAATATATATACTATGCTGGAAGCTAAATGTCAAGTTTGATGACTCTAGCTCTTAGTATTTACCAAAATTGCTCGACAAACAGGAATTCGATATCGATTTTTTATCGATTGAGGATTGGAATCGAAGCAAGTTATCGATTATCGGAAACAAGCTGCTTAAGCAAACGATCTTTGTAGGAGCTAGGAGCACCTACAGCTAAACCATTTCAAGCTCTCCAGCTCTTATAGGTTCCGAGATCCTTGGGATCATACAGACAGACGGACGGACGGACGGACATGGCCAGATGGACTCGGCTTTTGATGCTGATCAAGAAAATATATACTTTATGCGATCGGAGATGCTTCCTTCTGCCTGTTACAAACATTTACATTGTGCACAAAAACATTATACCCCTTTTAACACTGTTAACAGGGCATAAAAAGTCTCAAATGAATATAATTTTGAATAAATGAATTCATTTGTTTGGCATTAAGGGGTTAAGCAACGTGCCAGCTAAGCCGAATTCATTTATTTATTTTCTATTCAGCTTTATATTTAATTAATTTTAGCTTAAACAACTCTGATTTCGACCCATTTTGGGCGGCTTTTGTTCAAAACGAACTCAATAAAAAAAAACTCTTAAATACATTGCATTTATTTGGATTACAGCTGCTCCCCCTCTACCCTCTCTTGTCAACCCTCTCCATCCCCCTTTGCCGCTGTCAGCAGGTTAATAAATTTCATTTTCGATTGTTTTCCATTGTAATAACAATTTTACGCGTGTTAATTATTTGCACATTCATCAAATTAAGCCACCAAACCGCGTTCACAATTTATTTAATTTTAATTGTTTTCGTGTGCTGCACACATTTTTAATGCATTGCCGCATAAATAAACCAAATATATAAATGTTTAAAAGGAATTATAATTGTGCCTGGGAAAAGCAAAAAAAAAGGGTTTTCAATTTATCGACACGTTGTCAGCAGACGCCGCATAATTAGTTGGGTTAAATCTGACGTTTTTATAGATCGCCGTCGGTCTGTTCAAATAAAATGCAATTTGGCTTAATTTTTGGCATTGCACAAATGGTTTATTAACTTTTTATGCAAAAGATTAACAAAATAAATGCCATTGAATAGCATATAAAACCCGTAATATACCCCCTTAGAGCACAAAAACAAGTTTCCTGCCAAATGTTGGAATCCTTTTAGGTCTCTGCGGACTTTTAATAAATCATTCAAGAGAAATTACTTGATAAGAAACGAGTGCGAGTCCTGGCCAAAAGATTCAGGTCAATGCGTTTCAGGTAAAAACAAAGCTAAGAAATTACAATTTCTAGCTAACTGATGAGCCAGCAAAACACGTTAACGATGCACTCAAGTCCACAAAGAAAAAAGCTAGAAGAAGAGAAAAAGGCAGGAGGAAGAGAACTCGCAGGTTAGCCGCATGCAGTTTTCAGGCACTTACATCATCGAGCACAAGTTTGCAACTCCATAAAATGTTCCTTCACATGCAGCCGCTCCGCCCGCACGTTCCAGCCATTCATTCAAGCCGAAACCATGAAAGCCGTTAAGTGCCCCCTGAGCAGCCCACAAGTTTTCCATTTAGCAGGCGGCAAGGATAGCGGCAAAGCCGCAAAAGTAATATGCCAGCAAAGCTGAGAGGGGGCTAGCTAACAGCGGGCACAAGAAGGGGGCCAAGTTGAAGCAAAGTGTTGATTTAAAGGCGGAGCATCGAAGGATGTGGCATAGAGCCCAGGAGCAAGGAACAAGGAACAAGGAACTAGAAACACGTCGTGGGGCAACAACTTGGGCGTAGTTAAACAAAAGACTTGCCGGCAAAACTGACTAAGCAAAATCAATATTGATGTTCATTCGATTGAAACGGCAAGGTGCCAGAAGCGGAGCGCAGCGGCGCCAAGGGGTAGACATCACACAAAGGACACTCGAGTGTTGTTCGGGCGGTGTAAGACAAAAAACTTCGACAAGCCGATTGAAGTTGAGCACAGCTTAGCTTGGAAAATTGTTAATTTTCAATAGCACGTTACAAGAGGCACAAAAACTCTTGGACTGAAACAACAACAACTTTTTTTCCCTATTGAAATCAAAATTAACTTACAAATGTTCGACTTCAAGAAGCCGAAGAGAACACGAGGCATCAAGGCATGTGTGTAAGTAAAACGCAGCAGGAATAAAGAGTCAATTACGGGTAGACCATTAGGAACTTATTGTATGAAGGTAAAACTGAAAACCATTGAAATTAATATTGTAATCATAAAACGTAGCATAAAACAAGGTTAAAAGGCTCTAGACGGAAGGGCTCGACGCCATTTCAATATAGAACTGAATGAGGAAGGAATCCAGGTGAAATATTCGAAATGTTTCACATCTCTAGCTATAGAAGGTTCTTATAAAAGCTTGGCTTAAGAATAATATACATCGATATTTTTGAAATGAAAATATTGGAAATGTTCTAAAATAGTTTTGGAATAATCTCTCAACACAACTTTCAGCAATTTTAAGTTGGTTGCATTTTTAACAAGGAACTTTTAATTTAGTTGCTTCGCTCTTCACCTGCAGAGTTTGTCTATGCACTTGATATCCTTTTGCCCTGTTTCTCTTAAATTTCTACACTCTCTCTCTCTCTCTCTCTATCTCTCTTTCTCTGTCGCTCTATAGCTCTCTCATTAGCACAGCATTCATCAAGTGTGCAAAGCGGCGGCTAAGAAAATCCAGTCGGGAAACTTTGAAGCAAGAAAAAATAAAAATAGCTACAAAATAATCGAAAAACTTTTTAATATAGCATATTTTTTTCACGTCCCAACGCTGGCATAAAACTATGTTAGAAACTAAGTTGCTTCCCTCTGTTTTTCTCCTACTCCCCCCCTCCCTTTCCATTTTATACTATTTTCTACTCTTTCACTTATGTTGTCTGCGGATAATGCGAACAGCGCTTACATAAAAGTTGCATTTGCTTTAACTAATTTATCATTTCCGCCTGAGGGACTTGGGCTCTTTTTTTTTCCTTCTTAACACTCTAATTTGAGAACCTATGCTAATAATGAGCAGATGAAAGAGGGTCAGTGATTTTGACAAGTGTCCGAATAGGAGATACTCTATTATTCCCTTTTGAATATAGTATTTAGAGGAATCTATAAGCAAGTTCTAGGAATCTAAGATAAAGTATTCATGGGGCTATTGAAAGCAAAAAGTTCTATACTGTATACACAGAGGGTCTACCTATCAACCAAACTCTCTATTCTTATCAAGAATTCTACAGAGTTTGCTGGCAACTTTATAAATAGCCTCGGTTACCCATATCAAAGAGTTGCAGAGCATCAAAAGTTTCACTCAGTGCGAGCAAATGTGGCGAAGAATAATTGAAAAGCGCTGCTAATTGCAGCGACAACTTATCCAGTGGCAATTTTGCCCGAAAAACTAGAGCCGAACGAACTGTTAAAACAGAGAAAAGTTAAATTTGCTCGCCTGTCATTTTCACAGCCAATTGAACAAGTCACAAAACTTTACCACGACTGCTCAAAGACTGTGCCTTTGTGCCCGTCACACGTTGCGTATACGTAACGTTGCCTTTGCCTTTGCCTTTGCCTTGGCTCTGCACGTCTGTTGTGACTGCCTCTCTGGCATTTACTGCCACAACCAACGTATTTTTTTTCATTCTCTTTTTTTCTGCGCAATTTGCTGCCTTGGGCAACGACAACGGCTGGCTTAAAAAATTTGATTATTCATGTGTAGCTCTGCTGCTAACTTTTGTGGTGCCTCCATAAGCTGTTGTTGAAATACCCTAGCCTAGCCGAGGGTATTCCGAGCGAGCCATGAAATGTGTGACACGTTGTGGATTTTCACAGATACAATTCTACATATATAGATTCGAACCAACACATATACATATATTCTTGAAAGAATTGCATTCCAAGCCATTCATATGAAGTCTTAAATATGTGAGGGTCTATTTGGAGTCTGAAAGTGTGTTTAGGCTCTGATATGTTCAGGGTCTATTTGGAGTCTGAAAGAGTATTTTGGCACTTTGGGAGTCTGAAAGAGTATTTGGATTCTGATGAAGCACAGATAGAATTTCTGTGTAGTCTGCTTGTGTGTTCGTTATGTTGTTTTGTTAATTATTTTTAGTGTGAAATATGCTTTAGGGTGGCTTTATCCTGATTGTTTTGCTTGTTTTCTTTCGGTGTAGGTGTTTACCTCATGTACAACTTATACAGGGTGATTTTGATATTTGTTTTCTTACTTACGTAAATTGCTAGCAGCATAGAGAGGGATAAAATGTGGTCATACATACCTGAAATGAAAAAAAGAAAACAAAGATTGTTATAAGAATTAAGCCTGAATTGATAAATTACTATGATATGCAATTAGAAGGGGCACCCACTGAATTGGCCAAGCTTCCAAAAAGCAATGATAAAATATTCCAAATGAGCAACAATTAAGTTAATTGGCTTAACGTGTTGTTATGCAGCTTCAAGTCAAACAAGAGCACAACAAGATGAAAATTATGAGTTTGGGCCACAGAAACGATGTCCTTTGTGTAAGCTAGCTATGCTGAATGGGACACACGTGTACTTAATGAGTGCATTTAATTTATGCTCCGAAATTATGCCAGAGCACGACGAGGTAAACATTCGAGGGTTCGGAGTCTGCGAAAGCACCCCAACAATTAAGTGAAACAAACTTTCTCTCACATCGCAGTCACATAGCAAATTGACTCAAGTTTCAAACACAGAGGAGCCTTACCTCTTTGGGATGTTCTGTTGCCCTGTCATCATCGTCCTCGTCTTGGGATTTGGTCGTGTCTAGTGAAGTTGTAAGACTTATGCTGTTACGTTGGGAGACCGTAAGACTGCTGTTCCTACGATTGCGCAACAAATTTGGCGTTCCTGTTCCTGGGATTTCGTCTCGTGGTCGTGTATACAGTGGCTGCAATTCCGTCGCACTGCCTGACCCGGCGGCTGGACTCATACTTGAGTTATGCGAGTTTTCAGAAGGTCGTGTCCTGTAGCACAGCTTTTAATTGAAGTAAAACACAACGTGCCCTAAAGGGGTACAAACCCAAATCAAAGTCGAACGCAGAGTGCGTTGAACTGCATGGCGACTTTGGAAAACGCCAACCAGCCAAATGACCCCGCCTCACACGCCACATGCCAGGCACTGATAATGCCCATAAAATGGCCAACATGCCGTCTGCCCATAAATAAGTTGATTAACGCTGGGCGAAGAGCTCGCAGAAACTGGCCAGGGTGGCGGTAATGAAGTTAGCACTACACGCTAAGGCTGTTATAGATTGTGTTTGTGTGTTTCTCATCGAGACACACAGAAAGAACAAGAGAACTCCGCAAATTATGCCCGTAATAGAAGAAAACTGTTATCAAAGATAGATTTTTCTTATCTGCTTCACTTCAGCTTCTCTTTTCAAATGTCTCTATCAGGGTTTTATTTTGGGAAATTTCGAACTGTGGGTTTATAGGCTAGGTGAGGGTCCATTTGAACAACAAGAGTCAAAGGGCACCCGAGACCCTGTCTTAACGTGCCTTTTATCACATAAGGCAACTACAGAGAAACTTTCAGTTTGCTAGCTTTTATCAATCCGTCAGTCAGTCAGGACAAACTCCTTTATATATAGAGATTAGATAGACTATTGAAAGAAATTCTTTCATTCATTCAGTGAATATATATATTTGCATATGCGGACTCTATAATAAATTTCTTCTGCTTAATATTGATTCAGAAAATGTAAGCATACGTTGCTTTCAACTGTAATTAAATTGAACTTAATTGTGCACACTTGGAAATTAATTTTAGCCGAGCGCACACAGAAGGGTTTTACACAAAAGGTGGAACAGAACCGCAAGCCGGCTCAAAAGATATAGAAACCACTGACTCAAGACGAACGTGCACCACGTAGATTTCTGCGGTGAAGGCAACAAACACGCCAAAAAGCAACAACTGCAACAAGGGCAACATTAACCGAACTCCGCATGACATGTCCCAAGGCCCAGCCCATTCCCAGTCAGCCCAGTTGATATCAGAACGAAACGAGTCGCAACGAAATATTGAGACAATTACATTCCCACCGAATTTTGCACACATTCGATAGATGGTTCGTATTTAGAGATGTGCCCGTGTCGTGATTTTAATCGTGATTTGTGCAGCTAACAAGCTTTGTTGAAGGACCTTTCTTCATTTCCTTTGAAATGAGAACGATGAGAAAGACCTTTACCCACAAAATAAATCTGTTTTCGGTTTGCTGAGTTTCATTTGAAATGTTTAAACAAATTTTGAAAAACGCACAGCCCTGTTTTAACTACATTAACTTTGGTCACACTTTTGCAAAATTATTAAACATGCGGCTCCCCTTTAACTTCCTTAACTTTGGTCACACTTTCAAAACTCAAAAAGTTAGGCGAAGTAATTCTGTACGTTTTTCTCATCGTATTACAATACGAATGTAATTAAATAATGATTCTCTAAATAACACGCTTTGGTCACACTAAAATTGTACCCACTTCGACTACGTATCATGTGCGAAAAATTCGACACGTGCACATCTCTTAGATAAAATGGCAGCCAGGTGAGGTCGGGTAATAGCCAACGCAGTTGCAGTTAGTTTTGGGCGTCAACCACACAACGCTCATACGCCACGTTGCCTCCCTTCTTGCCTCTCACAGTTTGACAGTCGTCGCAGTTGGCGTTACATAAGTTATTTATTGGAATTTGAGTGTCATTGAGTACCAAGAGCTTCTAGGCATTGGGTAGGTGAAATCTACCGCTCCACTGGTTGCGAGTGCAAACCGCATTGCATTGAGGTTTGCGTCAGAGGGAAAAAGTGAGGAAGAGAGAGCGAGGGAGAGAGAGCGAGGGAGAGAGAGCGAGTGTGGGGCGCATAAAATATGACCCCGAGCTTAAGTGACAAACAATATGGGAGAGTGCAGATGGCAAATAGTGATATGTGCGGAGTTAAGGGGCGGGCTTTATTTACGGTTTGTTTGGTTAAAGTGAGAGCTCATAAATAACATATACCAACTGATTTTGCCCATAAGCTGAGCAAATAATGTCGATATTAACAAGGCAGCATTCAATACAAATAATCCCTTTAATAATGTGCATAAAACAGCAAAATAAACAAATGAATTTCACTCAGAAGCTTAGATATACTTCTCTTTTAATTTGAATGTATTAGGGATTTAACTTTAACTCTAATTTCAACTAATATCAAATGTTATGTACAAGGTAAGAGGATAAGAAAAGTGTAGTTAAGAAAATGGAATTTCGATTGGGAATAAATCTGTGCTCAAAACTACATTCCCCAAGAGAGAGAGAGAGAGATTCATATAATATTATATAAAATATTGTAGGAAGAAGATTTGGCCATAAGACATAAGAAAAAATTACCTAAAGTCCAATTGTTCCAATTGTAGTAAGGAACATCCTGAAATCTTAATCTATCTATCCATCATTATATTCAAAAACATGTTCTATAAACTTTCGAAGATCGAATTTATGAAAACCTTAAGCTTAAGACATAGAGATTGACCTTTAACTTTTCAGAATCGAAATAAATTGATGTCCTTTCCATTTTGGTCTCAAGTTGTCGGAATGAAAAGTAATTGACAAAGTTAACAAACAAGTATGTGTTTCTTGTAAGCAAAAGAATTTTAAAGTTCATTATTCATTATTGTGGGAAGATAAAACAAAACCCGATTGAGATAAAAGTACGCCTCAGAGTATGCAGCAACTTGTATGTACAATAACTATGTGGGAAAGTATCTGCCCCAAGCTGTAAGGTAACGCCCGTTTGCCAGCTGCAACTAATTGTAATTGCAATGTAATGCAATAAACTGAGAAATGTATAACTTAAATTGCATTGGAGTTTGCGGAAGGTGTTTCTCCCTATCTAAACATCAACTGGCTGCTGTCCAGAGATAGCAGCGGCAGAAGCAACAGTCTGGGGCGAGTTTATGAAAATAACTGATGCCAGTATCTGCATAACTGTCAGAGGCAACACACACACACACACACACACGCACACACAGTAGTGTGGCAAACAGACACGGACACCTTCACATAGTTGTCGGAAAATTCCACTTTTAACTTGCAGTTTTTGCAATTTTCGCATGCATTAGACAGAGACTCGCTGTCCGTGAGGCAGGGCAAGAGCTAGTTGCCCCCGCAAGGCTCAGCGGGGAAGCAAGGTTGGGGCATGAACATAAGCTCTGCTAATGTCTGTCAGCGGCATACCACACGCAGTCTGGCAACAGATACAAATTTGGTTAGCATCCAGGCATTCAGGCAGTCAGGCAGTCGGGCGGGGGGTCTGCTCCCAGTCCGAGAATCCGCATCGTGTGGGCGAACTTTGCATAATATTTGGCTACATTTTTGCCAGCACAAGTTGCCAGAATACCAAACAGTATTGTGCATATATATATATATATATATCTTTCATTTATGAACACTCGATGCGCCTCAACTGGATTAACAATTTCTGTACCAGGTGCTTTTTCAAATTGTTTGTAAATTGCATCTGGCAGCCACCAAAGTAAAGGTTTTGGGTCTTAGTTCAAACATATTTACTATTCATTTAAATATGCCTTACATTCCTTAACATATTTTGCTCAGCAGGCAGCTTTAACAAGTAAATTTCATCTATGGCCTTTCACTATTTCCCTTGGCTTATGAATCTAAATTGGAAAACTTTTGGTCAGCAGAAAAAGAGAAAAACCAGGCCAAGTGTGCTTTGATCGAGACTTAAGATACCCTCTTGTGCTTTTATACTAAAACGATACTAAGACATTAGTAAACAATATAAGATATACTAACTAAGGAGACCAGAAGCTGGCTAGGCGGGCATGGATAAGATGGATACTAATGCAGCTCTTGTTCACAGACGGATACCCCAGTCGCGCTCCTTCTTGCTAATTTTTGTGTCCAGGGTATACAAAATAGAGATTTGGCTGTTTATGAATATATTTTAGTTCTCAACTGCCCAGCGGCTGGCCAACTTAAAAGTTTTATTTGTGGCATAAAAAGCTTCAAATAGACAGCACAAAATCACAACTCAGATACTTTTTAGCAAGAGATAAGATTAGATATTGTGGTTGAGAATAGAATAACGAGAATATTGATGCCATGTCTCTAGCTCACTTCCTCTACTCCCCAATTATTCAATTGAAAATCTTAAGCTTCTGAGCGAGAATTGATTCGAGAACTTGAATTTGTAGAATTTTCATCAGTCTAGCTGTCAGCTCTAATGCATATTGTGTGACAAAACACAAACGTTTGACAATTTCCGCAATACTCAAGCCCAAACACACACCTACCAATACACACACACACGCACACACACTCACACACCTCGGCTTAACATTGCATCCACATTCGCCATCATCTTTCGTCAACATACGCATCAATAAAATTGCGTTAGTCAGTGGAATTTACGTGGGCTTGGATGCTGTTGATAAGGCACACACACATGCCGAGCACAGGGGGAGAAACGGAGATTGGAGAGAGAAAAAGAGACAATATACCCATTCTCATATTGACATAAGCAAAGCCGACCCCCCTTCTCCACAAAGCCAGGCAGCAAAACATCAGTTTCATTGGGAGCAGGAGCTGGCGGAAGCTTTGAAAACTGCTGTCACAGGGTAAAAATTGTCGAGCGTGAGGATTGGGGTGTGGGTTACGTTGGGGGGCTTTTTCCCGTACATATGGTATGCTACGTTGTCGGTTTCCTCCGTGCCTGTTGCTGGCCTGCCACTGTCCATTGTGGGTCTCGCTCCATTTTAATTGTTTTGCTGTTTGAAACGTTCGCCAACGGCTGTACCCATGGCTCGCTCATCCTAATCGGAATTCTGTAGTTCAAAACATTTTCGTTTTTTTTTATCCCAGGCCTTTTTCCAACTAACACTTTTTTGCGTGTCGTAGCCAGGAGTTGGATATATGCTCGCTTTGTTGTCGCTCTTGTAGTTGTGGTTATAACTACATATTGCACATGTTGCTATCATTGCCATACCCGATGCCTCGACCAGGGTTGCCCCATCTTCATAAAATGCCTGGCGTCGAGTGTGTACACACGAATGTGTGTGGTTTGTGTGGCTTAAAGCAACATATGCTGGAACTGCTTGAGAATTGTAATGTGTATTTTTATTGCACGCACGTCTGGCATTATTTATTTGAGCGGGAAATTAAACCACGATTTGAACCACAGCAATTCACTCAAGCTTCGCACCGCTAATTGCCAGACTGCGAAAATAATGGCCGTAAATTGGCGACAGCCGATTAAAATATTGAACCTAAATGGAATTTTGTGCGGCCACAAATGATGTGCGCCTAAGTGAATGCGTGAGTAGCTGGTTGTTAGAGATGAGCGCGTGCTCGTAACTTCTAGTGCACGCGCTTACGTGTCACGGCACGCGCCCATCTCTAGGCTGCGTGTTTCCTCAGGTAGCACATGTGGATTTCTGCTCACGAATTATTATCAGAGGAAGTACAGAATGTTTGCCTTTTGTGTATGTCAACGACAGCAAATACTGCTACCAAGAAAGGGTGACAAGGGGAAGGGTGTCAAACGGGCAGAAGGGCTGCGAGTAGGTTGTAGATGTTGGCAGCATCCCGAATAACTGAGCTAGGCCTGTTTTCTTTGGCCACAGCCACAACTCTGGCATTCTGTGCTGATTTTATTTTTTTAATTCACTCTCCGTCTGTGGGTCGTAAGCTGCGGCTAATCCATGTAGGGCCCCGTGCCAGGATTCCCAGGCCATTGTTAAGGTCAACAACAAGCACCCATTTTGTGGAGAGCTGCTTGGACTTTTATGTTTGACATGTCGTTTTTTATATTTTGATGGGATTTTTCCCTTGGATGTGCAAGCTTAATATATATACACATATATATATATATATGTATAAGGGGCTTAGGGGTTTTGCCGAGCGGTTCCCAACGTTCTCGTCAACGTCGCAGCGCAGTGCAAATATTTATTTTATTTCTTTGACTGCCGCATCTCAAATTGAAATTGCAATGTTGCCTCTGACTCGGAAAATGTATGAAAATTATTTGTTGTAGTTTGACTGCAATGTGAAAATTTAATTGAAAACTAAAGCGGAAACATGTGAAAGTCAGCACAAAGAATGGAATTTAACCAAAAAATGAAGCGCAAATTCAAATGCAATTCGTAATCTATTTGCAAACGTGGGTTCAAAGGCTCAATTAACTCTTTGCCATGCTTTAAGCAGCTTTTCTTCAATTGTTATTTTGTACAAATGTGTTTAGAAGTTTTCCTCATTTTCATTCTCTTGAGTCGCATTGCCAAGGCCTTTCAGTTAAATTTCTATAGGAGCTATCTCTCTATACTTCTCTTATCCAATTCGGAGATCTTTCTCCTAGTATCAGTTATTCCTGTTACCCTTTCTTACTTAACATAGTTTAATATAGTTATTTTTCCACTTTTCCATTATCTATATCAACCTTTTAATGTCGTCCACTTGTTCAAACTTTGCTGATGTGTTTACCAAAATTCCATTAATCAAATCTGTTTTATTATGCAAATTCCATTGTTTATAATGTTATCATTTCTGTGGGTATTACCGAACTTTAGCATATTCCGGACGTAATTTATAACACGTAACGCATTTATAATTTATTGATTCGATAACAATTAATAAATTGGGAAACTTTGGGGAAAGCGTTACGCTGTACGCTGCTCGGGGCGAGTTGATCGACTTTTAAAACTGATTAACTGATTAAGTTTATGAACAGAACAGGCCGTGAAATTCGAATGAAATGAATTTTCTTAATGGATTATCGAAATGCAGCTGCAGCTGCAACAACACAAATATTTACGTTGCCTCGACACCATGCGAGCCATGTGGATAAATATAATGGCTCATAACAATGTCCATCGAGCTCTAGGCAAGTTCGTCAATCAATTAAAACAATATAGCTGCGAGAGGACGTGTGATGGGGTGGGAGAGTGTGGGGTGTGCGAGTGTGGGGTGGGCTCTTTGGGTGGGTTGTGCGCATGTGTGTTGGCCTTTTGTCAAGGAAATGTCGGTATGAACTGGAGTGATAGACCGTGAGGGAAGGTGGCGAACGAATAAAAGAACAGCCCATGACAATCGGCACAACGAAATGAATGAAACTCAAAATGGCTGTGACAGCTCTGAATGAGCTGCGTGCGTCATTTGATGCGTGCATTGTGTGCACGCGGGGCGGAAGGGGGCGTGTCAAAATAGGACTGCAAGTCTGAAGACTGAACAATTTTAATTAATTTGTGTCACATTTCGAGCTGCGAACAAACAAAGGTGCAGCACATCAACATAGCAAACACGTTCAATAAGCAGCAGAAAACTAGCAAACAAACTTCCGATTCTGCGAAACGCCATCTGCCTCACGCCCCCCCCACACGGTCTCTCTCCCTCTCTCTCTCTCTTTCTCTCACTCGCTCCCTCTTTTACTCCGAGTGAGCGTGAGGGACACTCTGTCTCTTTCGCACTCACTCCAATTCTCTTGACAAATCATAGAAAATCAATTTCGCCGTGAATTTAGTTGTCGTGTTTGCTTTTAAATACCCTATAAAATGTGTGTAAGTGGGCATCATAGACTTGTGCAATGACGCGCAGACGATTTGTCTTATCTTATAAGCCACTTAATTGAAGTGGCAAAACTTGGCAAATACGCCAAGGTATACCATCTAGTTTATCCTCCCTTTTGTTTAATAACTTAATGCCTTAAACTAGCAAGAAACTATCCTTAACAAGAAAAGTCCAAATACCTAATATACCAAAATGTGCGTGGCATATTGAAAATTAACTGGTTCATAGTTGGGAGACATGAGATACTTAACTTCTAAGAACAGGGTAGCTGTTAGTCTGGTTCGATGTTGCATTAAATGTTAAACTTACGTCAGAGACCAACATCAATGGGTAAATTGGTGTTGCCCTGAGCCTGTGGGACAACTGCTGACAGCAAACATTGGAATCTTTGGTCTAATAAAATATTTATGCACTAGTCGTAGATTTGACCCAATCAACAAATACAACAAAAACAGTTGCCTGGGCAAAATCAATTGCAGGGAAAGCAGTTATTTGCCTAGTCGATAGTAGGATATTAATTCATTCTAGTTCTGTTTTGTTGATTTGACTTAATTAGATTTAGAAGAAATTTGATGGTCACCTTCAAAAAGATAAGAGTTCGTAGTAAGATTTAGTTAAGCTCAAGTTCAAATGTACTTGATGAAGAATAAAAGTGCGAACTGTGCCAAGAATTCAACCTTTAGTTGAACCTATCAGGACCTAAACTAACCTTTAGACCTAAACTTGCCTTAAGTATCGAGCATTTCGTAATTGCCCCTGGAGGACACTCATTAAATGCCATAAACATTTCGGCAATTCAAGTGTTTAACTTGTGCGTTTAGAGAGCGTTAAATAAGCCAAATTATGGACGGCAATTTGGCCAAGAAAGTGTGTGCTACAATAAAGTGCCAACTTAAGTTGGCGAGCGGCTGGCTAGTCAGCTTTTGGAGAATTGAATTGAAGGCGAGTTCTATAGAAAAGTTTATGCGCTTGTTAGTTGCCGCCTGAGCGCAAATGTTACCTATTTATATAGAGTTAACAATGCCAATGCCAATGCCACTGCCAAGGGCTAAGTTAAGTATACGCCCTGAGGAACCTGCTTGGAGCACAACTAACCACAGCTGTTCGTATCCGTTGGATTATGAATCCCAGCCCGCACTTTCAATGCAATGTGCGTCATTTGATATACGTCAATGTACTCTTTTTGACAATATGAAATGTCATTGGAACTGACAGCTGTCACTTGTTTCATTCAATCGCGAGCTGATATCCTGTGACAGTTTCAATAACTTGACACGTGTCACTCTCCGCATAAATAAAGCTGGACGACATATTCGAATACTTTACGAAGTGTTTAACGAATCTGAATTGTGTACATAAATTGGTTATGGAGTCAGTTCTACGATTGAAAAACCTAAGCATGGAGACTGAGTTTAATAGACTTTGTTTATAACAAGGAAGAGTTCTCTAGTCGGGATGACCCATACGGTGAGGTGATGAACCATGAGAGGTACTTGATCTGTTTATATTAGCCTAGAGGCAACATATTAAATATAGTATCAAAAGCTCTTAAAACCTAGGAGAAAAACCTCAAGAAACAGGATTTCGATATCGAACTTTATCGATTCCTTGGAAATGGGGCAAGTTATCGGTTACACTAGGAAGACCTACGTGTAAAAGTTTCTAACTCTTAAAGGTTCTGAGATGGAAGCGTACATACATACAGACGAACGGACGGAAAGGCTTCTTTCTACGCTTTTTACCCATTTTTAATGGATGCAGGGTACAAAAATGTGTGCTATTCCTTAAAATAAAACAGGAGACTTTGCATTAAAGAACCTTTCAAAGATAATAGGATTAAAAAGCTGGAATGCGACTTAAGCTATTGGAAGATTGAAAGGTATTCAATATTTTTAAGCAGATTTAAGCGAAAAGTTAAGTAAACATTTTTCCTTCCTCCCCAAAAACGAAGGTTCGAAATATATTGGAATGTAAAGAAGATCAATTGTCGTTTAATTAAAGCACATAAGATCCAGAACCTAAAGTAAGACCAAGATGTTTTCCGCATATTTACTGATGAAAACTAATGCAAAACTTGACCGGCTCAAGTTCAAAGTTGGATTTCTTTTATATCACATTGTGTGAGAAAATATTTGAAGCAAAGGAAAGAGAGTTCGCAATTTATTTAATTCCCTTTGCTGGCAACGAAATGTAACACAAGCTTTTAAGCTCAGATTTCAAAAGCCTGACAAATTTTGCATGCATTTTTATAACTCGCCAGCGAAACTGACCCACATTTATTTTTATGTTTTTGGTTAAAAAATGTATATCATTTTTTTCTTTCATAGTTTTTGCACAGCTTTAAGCAGACATGATAAATGTACGCATCTGTTAGTGCACTTTATCATTCGAATAACACATTGGGTGAGTGTTTGGCATGGCTGCAAAGCCTGTTGCCGCCGTGGGGACACTTATCGGTGGCATTTAAATTAGTTGGCTATGTTTTATAAGCCTTAATGCGTCATTTGGCTGGATTTTCTCAGCAGTTGATGCCGTTGGGCTGTCGCTTAATAGAGGCCAGCAGGAGAGCAGGATGTGTCGGTGCTCGGCTGGGGCAAAGTGCATAATCCGCTTAACGCTCTAGCGACAACAAACAAAGGGCAAACGAGGCGAAGAAAGCTGAGTGGGAAGCCAACGAAGCTTTTAATGTCCTTTGGCCAGGATCTGTGCGCTGAGTGCTGAATCGACAACAGGACGACAACAGGACAACAGCTAGGCACCCCCTCCCCTGCCATGGCAACAGCTCCAATCATTTTTCACCTACGCCAATTGCATTTTAAGGGGGGGGGGGGGGGGCATCAGTTTTCCTGGAAAGAGTCCTTTCATTTTACTTAGCAACTATTAATTTTCCATTAGCCAGCGACAGGATCTAAAAAAATGTCAATCAAAATTATTTCCAGCTTGTCATAACATTGTGTATGCCACATGCTACTCGCCTGCTTTCATTCCTGACATTGTATAAGTTTATGAAAATTGCCTTGCCATGTGAAAAATTCATTATACACACACACACATATGCCCGCCGCCCCTCGGCTGGACAATTGATGTTGCTTTTACAAGTTTTCCTTCCTTGAACCTGTCATTAGAACTGTCAAAGAAAGGAAAAACTGGAAAATTCCGAGTGACACTTGCAGCTGTTTCCTCAACGACTTCACACTCAGCTGCTGACTGTCTTCCCCTGCAAATGTCCTTTGCTGGTGTCTAACAAACAATTTGATAAGTGGGCGTGGCCCGACGCAGTTATGGCTTTAATGTGCGTCATGGCAACCATTCATAAGGAACGCATTAAGCAGACAATTTGTGGAACAACTTAGGATTGCAATCAGGACTGTTTGGCGTTTGGCATGAAAAAGTTTGAAAGTCAAAATTGTCAGCGTTAAATGTATGAATTCTAATCAGATAGATGTTTATCGTTTATCGATAGTTAGGAACAGTTATCGATATTTGTATATCTTAAAAGCTTTGATTGAAATTAAGTTATTTGAGTTTTATTATCTTTATATAGATGTGAAAACTTAAATTAATGTGCTGTTTAAGTTTTCTCTGTTATTTTAATCGATATGTGATTGGCTTAAAAACACATATCGATAACTTTTTTGTGACGGGCTTTAACTAGAAGCTAACAATTGCTGTCTTCTTTCTGATGTCCGCATCACATATGACTTTCAACTGACTTTGAGAACTAGCTATAATAATTACAAGTTTTTATTATATTGACAGCCATTCATTGTTGTCTATAGACAATAAATATAAGCTGCAAAGTTGACAAAAGCCTTTCGGACAAATGGCGCATGTTCCTGAATTTACCTCAATGTAAATGAAATTGTTTGCGAATGTATTTCAGCTTCAAATAAAAAGTAAAGCTCTGCAGAATAGTCAAGCTAAGCCAGAGTGCATTTTGTAAAAGGCAATATTTATGGACCTTTGTTTAATGCGTGCAAATGGTGTAATTTTTTGCCCATTTCCTGTTAAATAAACTCAACATTTTTTCACAAAAAATACTTATGTGTGCACCGATTTTATGTTTACTCGCGCGTTTTTATTATTAAGTATGCAACAGAATGTTTTTTGCCTTCCTTCTGATCTTCCCCTAAAAAAAGGTCAATACGCAAAAATGGCAAAAAATTTAATTTGTTTGAGATGCTTCACGCAAAAAGTTATAGCTCGCAAAAAACAGAGAGCACACATATGTTAAAAAAGAGGGCGAATTGATAAAACGACTGCAAGATATACTGATTTTAGCTACTTTTAACGAGCAAGTAAGGGTATTTTTGGAACACCGAATACTTAATACCCTTGTTAAGGATTTCTTACGGGTTTGCAGATCTGTGGAAAAGGAGAAGCTCGTAAAAGCCGAGTTTGATGAATACAACTAAGAAAACAGAATCAATAGAAAACTACAATCTACAATGAATATGCCCCATTGCGAGCTTAGCTAAGTGGTATAAGGCAACCCGAGCAGGCAGAAGGTAACAAAGCATTGGGACAAAAGGCCTCCCCACCCAGAGCTGGGTCTGCTCCCGCGGGCTCTTTTAGCACAGATTTGCCTCATGTTGTATGTTGTATGTTGTATGTGGCTGTTGTTATTGTTGGATTCATGTGTGTTGCTGTTGTTATTGTTGTATGGCTGCCTGCCTTTGCCTGACTTTGCTGCTGCCTCTGTTGCTTTTCAATTGACAATTTTTGCATGTTTACAAGGCAAGGGCAGAGCCAGAGGCAGGCGCACAGGCAAAAATCCAGGAGCAGCCGCAACTCCTGCCAGGCTTAGTCCTTTTTGGGCTTCTATTATCAGGGCTGCGGCGGCGGAAGTTTTTGCCTTTTGGCAGCTCCTGCTGCTGCCAGCTCGTTGAGCTCACTTCCTGTTGATTGTATTGTTTATTATGGCTCATAGAGCAGCGTTATGGCCAACTATCCATGAATCACAAGCCCAACTCAACCCAACCCCCCACATTCTGCTCATAACTGTCATTTGCATGTGGCGTCAGCTGCTCTTGACGCTGCATTTAAAATCGAACGGATATGAAATTACTTCGAAGACTTTGCTCCCTTTAATTGCCGCAATATATCATGATAATTATTATGCTAATTATGCTGCCGTGCAGGCGCATTAAGCAGGCTTCGACACGTACACGCAATGTTGCAGTTGCCCGAAATTCGTAGCATACATTTCAGGGCAGCTGCGTATACATTGCGTACATTCCCAGGCTTGCCAGTTCACATTCTCCAGCTGGCAACCTTTGTGCCTTCCCTTTGAACTTTGATTTCATGCAGAATGTTCACAAAATTGCTTGCCAGTGCATTTATATACCCATTAGCTATACAACTGGGTAAAGAGTCTAATTTTAATGAGTTCCAATGTATGTTCTAGGTAGAAGAGGACATGTATAGGGTATACATAAATACATATATATTCTTCAACAGCACCAATTTATCTACACGACCATATAACCACATAGAAGAATTGTAAAACTTTACAACTTTTACAGGGTATCTGCTGCGAGCGTATTGCACCTTGTTATTGCCCTCAAGCCCAACTTTTAGTTAACTTTTCGGTAGGTTGGTTGGATTTCCTTTTTATATTTCGGTTCTATGTTATTTTTGTAACCGACATTTAGTGGCTTTTGTGTGCTTTGCGTTTTCGAAATTTTGCACCCAATTAATTCAATTTATTAAATTTAATGCCGAATTCTTGAGCATTGGCCACAAATAGTGCGGCATTTTAGGCTAAGCATTAAAATTGCGTGGAAATTAAGAAACAGGTAAATAAGTAAGAGTTTATGTGGAAGGTTAAGGAAGCTAAAGCTATAGTTTTTGTTGATTTTATGCATATAGCTCTTCTTCTTAACAACTCAAGACTCTTTATCAACTATTTTAACATATTCGAAATGCATTTAATTATCTTGAAAGATGATTATCAAAATCCCAGCATAAAGCTGTAATTTCATAAATGTTAATGCAAATGAATAACAGAATGCATAATAGATAAAAATTTCAAAATAATATAAATATTATAATCATTTACTAAACTTCTGACAGAGCTGTAGTTAAAAACATAAATGAGCAAAAATGTTGAAAATCGCATCGGAAACTAAAGTAAAAACGCCGCAGAACTTTTTGTTGAGCCAACCCAGCGAGGATTTGCCAGCACACGGATATTTATATCCTTGTGGGAGCGACAGAAAGGCAAAAGGCAACATTTCGAGCCGGGAATAAAATGAACATCAACAATTGCGCGACAACATTTGCAACACATGCAGCTAGATGCAGCGCGTGGGAGGGGGGGAGAGGAATATTTTTGGAGAAAATACAACATGAAATTGGGAAACAAACTTTTGCTCAACGCCTGCAGGATGCGAGTTGCTAGTTAACAATTTGGCCAACTGGCCAACTGGTTGGTTTTTCGCTCTTTCTCTCTCTCTCTCTGTCCCTCTCTCTCTCTTTTTATGACCAATTAAAAGTGCAAATTATATTTGCAAAAGTGGAGGGAGTAAAAAAACATAAATTAAATTTTATAAACTTTTATAGTTCCGAAAAGGCAGTGTGCGTGGACCTAAAGTGACTAATTTAATATTATTTTATATTCATTTTCGAATTTCATAAAGTGAATTTTGATCATTGTGAATGTCGTGAAAAATAAAGCTAATTTTGATCTTTGTGTATGTTTTTAAGCAGAAAACTCCTCTAAGTATTCTCTTACACTTTTATGCTTTCCCTCTCTCTCTCTCTCGCTCTTCCTCTCTCACTCTCTTTCCATCTTTCTTATTGTCCCAATTACTTGATTAATTCTCAAACATTATCAACAAAGAGAAGATAAACACTAAGAAGTATATAGCCCATACGTTTAAATACGACGCAAAATTTGTAGCCTGGCTTTTCATCTGGCTTTTCGCTCTTTAAACGACATGCCAGGCAACTGGCTTTACGCTCTGCAAATTGCCACCCAAACGATTGCCGAAGTCGCAGCTCAATTTCACAACTTTGTGAAAACTGAACTTATTGTAAGCAGAACAAATGCCGATCGGATGGGAACATTATATCATTTGAGAAGTGAGCTCTCATATATAGATAAGAATTTAAATATACTCTAAACCAAACTCGGCTACAAGCTATGCTCTGCACATAACAAAATCTTATTAACTTATATTGCTAATGCATATTACTTAAGCATCTCACTTTTCTCACGTTATAAATAGTTAATGAATACACATTTAAGGGCCAGAATCTAATGCGACAACATAAGATGGGTGCAGCATGCATATAATACCATCATTTCATACCTGCTCAAGCTATGCAAAATTATGTTAAATACCGAGAAGAAGAAGCTGTAGAAATGTGTGTATTTGCCTTCATCAACGTGATTCAGTCTTCATTACAGCCAACACGTAGCCGAGCCATGGCCCATAATAATGCACATTATATTATGATTTTATTATAGCGTGTAATGCGCTTAAATGTAGGATTTTTGCTCTGCTGGATGGCTCCGTTGACTGTAAGCCCGGTTGATAACATTTTCTTAGCCCTGTTATAAATTCATGTGGCACAAAGCGTTTTCTGCATTTATTTTGCATGTCACAAATCCTAAAAACAAAAGGCCACCGAGGCGACAGGCGACACAGCGGCCGACGCCCACCAACAACGCCTATGCAACGCCACAAAAGCACTTGCCAATGCCACGCCTCCTTGCTGCATGTTATTGCTCTGTGTGTGTTTTTTTGTGCATTGTGTTTACTAAAATAAACAAACAAAGGGGAAGCACACACAGAGCACACAACGTTGAACGGCCAGTCGAGCCACAAATGAAGCCCAGCACGCAGCACGTACCAAGGGGCGTATGCGTGTTGCGGCAGCAACTGCAACGTGCAACGTGTGCCTGCAACGAGGACAACGCTGGCCGAGAATGTAGGTTAGCTTGCTACGGTTCAACCGGGTCTCTCGTTCATAATGAGCCACACTTGATGCGAGCCACATTTGAGTCGGGGCCAGAGCATAAATTAATTGGTTAGTTCACACGCACACAGCCAGACACACACACACACACACACGCGCGCGCAAAGGCGAATGAGAACAGGGACAAGGTGGCAATAGAGCCTTAAGCAAGTGCTCTTAAGGTATCTATTAAGAAGTAAATGTAGGTAAGATTATCATAAGAACAAGAAAATAGGGGTTTCTTCGAAAAGCCGGACGAGATATGTGAGGAAATAAATGAAGATCATAATCTCAGAGTTTGGTCAGGATAAGTTAAGGTACAGAAAAGTTTTTAACCGATTCCTAATGATATTGTATTTAAATGACATAGTATTAAGATTCACCTTAATAAGATTTTCATCTTATATAGAGGATATGCTATCGAAAGTATCGATAGTACTTATACAAAATATCGATCCGTAGCACAATCGATAAGTTGCTTAATGAATACCTAAAGAAAAAACGAAACTTTGACAAAACCTATTAAGTTCAAGGTTTTTTGTAATCTATATAAATAGTTGATACAGCCTATAACTAATAAGATAGGTCAAGCATCAGCCCCAAGTTGAACTGCGTTGTTTTTCGCTGAAGCATCAATAAGAAAATTATAAATCCCATTGACAACAAACTGAAAAAAAAAAAATATACTTCCCGATAACACCTACACACGATTTACATATTTTGATGTGCTGATAAGGCACGATGCATATACGTTAATATATGCATATGTAGTTAACTTTAGGAACTATCGCGAACATTTTTCAATAAATAGTATACCCCTTGTAAGAGTAGGCAAAATAAAAAACCCAAGGTAGCCCAGACAGAGTCTTTAGCGATAAGTGAATATACTATAGGACTTTCCCAGAGATTACAATAAATGCGTTGCAAAAAATATGCATATCAATTATCAATTTAAGAAACCGAGCATCAGTTGAAATCGAGCTGCCGAAGACTGAAAACCCGTTGACAAAATGAAGATTAAAGTCGCATTCTTTCTGGTATTCACCATCTTTGCCTTGGCCAGCGGTGAGTTATAGGGTGTACTCAAGTTAATGGGAAGAAATCTAATTGGATTTACATAAATTTATAGGCTTCCGAACGCCAGATTGTCCGCATTGGAGCAAATGCTGGAAGGATTATCAAAGGGGACGAGTTGTGTACTGATTGCAATTTGAATATTTACTAATGCGTAGCTCTAGAAATGTCAACATCATCATCAAAATGTGTGTACTCGTCAATCATATAGTGAATAAATAGTTATTAATTAAAAGTGATACGAAGCGATCCCAATAGAATGCAAAAACGTGTCATTTAAATCGTTTTCCATTAGGCTTATGTGCTTAATTAAGCGTTAAGGCCATTAGAGCGAATGCCATCAGAGCTCTGAAGTCCAAACAAGTCCCATTTTCGCAATGAAATACCAATGAAATAAAGCTTAATGCAAAATAAATATATACTACCACTAATTGCACGCAGAGACACACGCACACACACACGCACACACCCAGACATATGCCCTATTTGTCAACTTTATAGGTAATCCCCCAACAGAGCTGTTCGTATTATCCGAATTGTAGGCCGTACAACTTGGCACGCAATGCGAAATGCGAATAATCTGCATTGAGATTGACGGGCTTATCAAATGTTCCTCATTTCGTCAGAGTCGACAGCAGGTATTACAAATAGAAACTCAGGAAATCGGAATAGCCCAGAAATAAGAATTGCCAATTTAATCTTGAATATCCCTTAAATATTCAAATTTCCCCTGAAAACAAATTCCCAGTATTTCTAAATGAAGAAGTATATATCTCTATAGCTCGAGTAGTTAATATTTCGATCGATAGAGGGCGCTACACCTACGCGTGCCACAATTATTCAGTGCTTTTCAAAGGGGGGTTGTGGGGATTTTTAAAATGCACAGTATTTTCATAACGGCTATCATTGACATGGGCTTGACGCATTATTGATTGAGCTGAGGCGCAGAAGGCGGCGGGGTAGAGCGTAAATATGTTTGTATATTCATGGCTGGCATAAAGGTAAATACACATACACATTTAGTTAACGGCCAGGTGTTAACGCCTTGTCATTAAGTACGCACAACTTTATTCCATTAGTTATGTACATATATAGCCTAGACTTGGGTAAACGGAAAATAGATACCTACTGCTATCGATTTTTATGCCCCTAGAGTGCAATGTGCAAAGTATCTAGATAGAACCAGGCATATAAGCCTCAAGTATTCAACTTTCAGTCAAACTAAAAATATGATCTGAATTCGAGTATTTCTCTAGTTTTGTCGATACTTAACAACTTTTTTCTTCAGTGTATGCAATGAGCCTGCTTAAGAGATAAGCTGCGTAAAATAGAACTTATATAAGCCGCTGCGAACACGCCTCACAAAGGGAAACCTTGGACTTTTCAAACACATTTTAAGTAGATGTCATTACGCGTCTCCCCGCCGCCAAATGACTTTGACAACAACATAAATCCATTAATATCTGGCGCGTTAGAATGTGATTTCCTTGGCCAGAGCTGAACTCTGCAAACTCTGGCAACTCGGGCTTTTGTTTGCTTAAACATTTATATAAACAATAGAAATTACTTTTGAACTCTTGGTTTCGGTTCGTTCAGGTGTGCTGCTACGAATGCCTGAATATTTCTTTCTTTGTTGTCAAATCGATTTTTATATTTCTTTCTTCGTTGCAGCGTTGTTTTTTTCTGGTTCTTTGTTTTGCGCTGTGTTTGTAATTTGTGCTAGCAATTCGCTTTTATCTTTCGCTTTGGCTAAATGGGTATTTTTAGGTAGCATAGCAGAGATTATTTTTAAGTGAGGTGCTAGTTTTAAAGGAGAGCATATTTAAAAAAAATATATATACATATATAAAGATAAGGTTTAATGTGAAATGGGCTTGATTTACCCCTCAAGGTATTTGCCTCTAAAGCTAATTGGATCAGAGATCGCATCGATAACAGTGTGTCTGTTATCGATTGCAGTTATTGACTCACCTCGATAACACTATCGCTGCCCAGTCCGCAGATCTTGTTCTTATTGTTGTACAATTTCTGCTCGTATTGCTGCTTGCGCTGTCTGCGCTGCTTACGTGTGGCTAAACGCAGGCCCCCGCCGCCGCCTCCGCTGCCGTCGCTGCCGCCCACAACCTGCGCTGCAATGACAATTTCGTCGTCTTCGTCGTCGTCGTCGACGTCGCCGGCGTCGACGTCGTCGTCGTCGTCGTCGTTTAGTATTAAACCAGCAGGTGGCGTTCCACTCGCATTGAACTCATCGACATCGATATCGGCTGCTGTGTCCGGCAGCAAGTCTAAGTCACTTTGAAAGCTCAGATCCAAATCTTGGGGCAGTTTTGCATACTTTTGATTATTTTTCATTGTTCTTGCTTATTTGTGTGGGCAGTGTTGCATGAGTCATGCCATGTGCAGAAATGTCCTAGGAGAATGGATACTTTTATCGGGTTATCGTCTTGATTTGTTATTGTTGCAATTCGCGCGTTGCTTTCTTACTCATTAAGCTACACAGACACACACACACCCACAAACAAACACACACAATCGCACACAAACATACACGCAAACGTGAACATGAACCAAAACAAAATGAGCACAATCGATTTTTCCGCCTTGTCGCTGCGTTCTCTTTGTTTTTGCCCCACTACCAGCGATAATCACAACAACAACAACAGGTTCTTGTCTTAGCTGCACTTCAATGCAACAAATTGGGCGCAACTCGTTGACTCCAATTCACTCGTAATCGTCCTGGTGCTCGTAGGTGCCGTCGCGGCACCGCTTAACCCCTCTGCTACGTAATTAAAACAAGCAAACTCACACATCAAATTGCAATTGCATTTTACAATGTCAAACACAAACAAACTCACACACGCAAACACACACACACACACACCTACGGACAATGCGCTTGTTGATTATTTCGCATTTGCGATTGAAATTCGATTTGATACACTTGTGTTCTCGGTTCTGTTTCCAATTAGATAGATTTATGCGCTTTTTCCCGATTTCAAGTTTTATTTACCATTTACCGTAAAGACGTCTGCACGCCAACAGAATCGCGTCGCGTATAAAACACAGCGCCAATGCCGATGCCGCTTTCCCCCTATGACTGGTACGCTGTGTGTGTTTGTGTGCCTGTGGTGTAGGGGCTGATTGGGGTAAAAAGTTATCGAAGTGAGTTTTATCACACGAAGAAACATCGATTCTTGTTTGTCTGGCAACACTATTTATCGCAGTGGATACTGACACGGCAAGCAGCTTTTGTCATGTAGCACTCAAGGGATGTTCCATAACGATATTTTAATTTTAAAAGCACACACGCCGTTAAAATTAACATTTAAACAATTTTCCACAAATCATCATATTAAAAGGCACTTTTGGAATTATATAATGAGAATGGTTTTTGATCAGTTGATTTATTCAAAAGCAGTGATTTGTTCTTTAAATCGATTATGTTGGGCCTTGTTTGTCGATTTAGTCCCTTTATAGTTAATATCGTAGAGATACCGCGCACATACCACTATTTGTTGTATTTTTGTTTTCTTCTGAAATATAAGTATATATACTTATTATGTATAAGTAGTTTCCTTGATTAAAAATTATATCTTAAAAGGATAAGCATCATTGTAGCTACCACAAGGTGTACTTTTTGTTCTTCTTCATCTTATATATAGAAAACATGTGTGTGTCTGTGTGTGTGTGTTGTGTGTGGGTGTGTGTGTGTGTCTGTGAAATATGCTGAACTGCTAATAATTGTTAATAAACGTTGAAGCTTCAAGGACAAAAGCGTCGTCGAAACGATCGAATATTAAAAATGATTTAATTTAGCTATAAAATTGTGTAAATATATAAATATAAATACTGTTCGCTTACAAAATAACACGCATACACGCAAGTTTGTCAAATGTTCCAAATAAATTATGACATTATGTATAAATATGATTTCTTTCCGTCGCCGTAATACAGTATTACATACATTTAACCAATTAAAGTTGTAAGATAAGTTGCAGCAATAAAATGCTTTAAGTACATACATTCATTCGATCTCGTTTCTTTCTTCTCATTTTGTTGTTTTTTCTTATCTGCTTAATTCAATTAATTTAATTACTGGCAACATTCTGGAGATGCTTCGCGTTTCTTAGATAATGTTTTGTGTTTTGGCGCATGCGCCACTGTGCAGTGTTGGATAATGGAAAGTAATGCAAAATGTGTGTTGAAAATGGGGTTCATAAGAGTTAAATAGCATCAAAGGTAAACCAGTTAGTTGAGAGACTAACAGAATAGGTTCCATAAAAGGGTCGCTTTCAAATGGATGTTTACAATGGGCTTAAATAAAAAAGAAAAGAAAATATACAGATAAAGGGTTTCAAGAATGCGGTAAATGGCTTTTGAAGTCATTTGCAGCTTCGAAGTTGCAGCGCATGCGTCTTGTCTGAACTAATTGCTGAGCTTAGCCTAAACAATTCTCAACCCGGCTTAAAATGTATAATCGACTTATGTAAAACTTAAGTTTATAAAAAAATAAACATGGCAAGCGCTTAAGCGTAACTTAAATTAGTATGTATACTAAATAGCTTAAGAGTCAACTATTACTGATGGTGTTGCATTTGTTGTTGTTGTTGTTGTTGCTCTTGCAATTGCTGCATCAATTGTTGCTTCGTTTCGGCTTTCACAGTTTTATAGCGATCCTTCTCCTCGGTATTCTCGGGTGGTTCACACTCAAAGGATGCAATCGAGAGTGTATTCTCATTGAGCACCGCACTATGCTGCAGGTAGGCAATTACATTCGGCAATTTCTCAAATGGACACGTGACCTTCTTCCATTCGTTGAATTCCATGACTTGTTTGGCGAGTTGTGAGCATTTCTCAAAGTTGATATGATTGTTTGGCAAACTGCAAAAGCAAACGAAATGGTTTTGAGTTATTTTTAATAATAAAATTTACCAATTGTGGCATTTACCGATTCGAGCAGCCTTCGTTCAGAAAATATAAATCCTTAACAAATAAACTAAAAAATGGAATGATTATGCGTTCGCGTTCCTCTGTAGCGCCCTCGGAGCGCCACATGGCAGCTTTAAGCGTCGAGCGATAACTATTAAAATTCGATGTTGGATCCATTTGATGTTCCAGCACTGAGAATTTAGCCGATTGCACTTTAGACCACTGCAAATTGCAAACAAATATTTAAATAAATTGTACGAATCAGCTTAAATATTCGAAACTTACCGTCTTTTTAAGTCTGCCAATGGGAGCCAGATTTAGACCAGCTATTATGGCCATCAGACTGTTGAAATTGCCAATGTTAAAGCATTCCCGTGCCGTCTCGATCCAATATTCGATAATGCGCACTCGCTGCTTCTTCTTCGGATACTATTGTGGACAAAGGAAATGGTTAAATGGTAAGGTCTAATGGAACCCTAAAACACATGCGCTTAAAGCAGGGATGCAGTGCAGCAAGCTAAGACCCAACACTTAACCTGGGGTTGACTTAAAAAGGAAAGCCCCAACATTCGTTTATTCTTTTTCACGGGAGAACATAAAAATTGAATAGAAAGGCGATCCAAATAACAGATACTAAGAGAGCGGGAAACCCTATATATATGTATAAGTGAGAATCGCGTAGAAAGGTGAAATATGAAAGGGTCCTTTAATTTGGTCACGATGAAAAGCTTCATTCATAAGATAAGATCGGGCTAAGCGTCTGATAACATTTAAAAAGGGATTCCTAGATCTGCATGTTATTTAGAAATATTTCGTATGCTAAGGGATAAGAATATCCTAACTGAGAGCAGCTTTATCTGTTGAAAACTTTTAGCTAAATGTTTTCTGCCCTCATTTCAAATTATATTGAGATGGATTTCTAAGCAACCCACGAAGATACTTATTGATTGGTACATTTTTTTTAGCTCTTTTTGAAATTGAATTTCATTTTTTATGGTTGTGCGCCGTGCAAACATATTTCCATACGTTTATCACTCGCATCATTTTCATCCCTGCAGCCATGCAATCATTTTAAGCACTCGCTAATCCCTCCAACTCCCAACTGCCAACTCCACCCACCTTAACAATTTCGCTGGCCGTCAAGTAGCTGAGGCGATTGAACCACTGCACATACGATTCCAAATTGCGTGTCTTCTTCATGTCGTTCAAGGAGCCGCTTACCGCACCCGCACCCGCACCCGCGGCCGCATCGACGGGTGCGTTGCCTGTGACTGATGCGCATTTGGCCTGCTGATAATCCTTGGCAAAGGCCTGCACAAACTCCTCGGGTCCAATATGCGACAGACGCTCCAATTCGATGGCCGTTAGCTGATGGGCCAAGTGCTCGCAGCTGGGACAAAGGTCCATAATGCCAAATACTTCATCTGGCTGCGGAGTGCTCGAGGCGGAGTTGCTGCCACTATTTGTGGAATTGCCGCTGCTCGCGGAGCCGCCGCTCGTTGCAGTTCCATTCGTTGTCGTGTGGCCACTCGCCGAGACATGGGAGCTGCCCAAAAATGTTTGAAACGGATTATGCAAATGCAGATGATGCTGATGATGATGATGATGTGCTTGTTGTTGCTGCTGCTGCTGCTGGCTTTGGGTCTGCTGCTCGATGGCCTCGTTGCTGAGCGTCTGCAGGAACTCCTCGTACTGCTCCAGAGCCTTCAGGCGTGCGACGAGCAGCTGCAATATGCGCGACACCTGCTTGCCCAGCGAGTTGTCGATGTAGACACATTTTCTGGCCAATATGCGCACCTGCTGCATAAGGCGCTCATCCCGAAAGTCATATGGAAAGATCTCAATCCATTCGGATAGCAAACGTATGCAATGCTGCGCCGAACGTTGCGTCAATGTGCGCTGCTGCGGCTTCGGCTCCAGCTCCAGCTCCTGGCCGCCAGCCGCTGCGCCCTTGCGCTGTGTCAGCGGCGAGGCGGAGTTCAGGTGCAGCGATAGCGCCGGCGGCTGAGCCACTGCATCATCGACCACATCGCATCCGCCGCCGCCAGCTGCCTGCTGTTGCTGCTGCTGCTGCTGCTCCCAGTTGCTGGAGATCTGCGCGAGCAGCTCGTATGGCCGTATGAACAAGCGTCCGCTTAGCAGAAACGCAAATAGATAACCGTGCTCCGGATAGTAGTCATGCGTGGGCACCATATGCATGATAAGGGACTGCAGCGTGCCCGAATGCAGCTTACCCTCACAGTAGACCAGATGCCCCTCCCTGGGCTCCCTGCTCAGCCCGACAGCCTTGCTCTGCTGCGGCGGCCCATAGCTGAGCGGCCGCTCCGGCAACAGGGACTTCTCCACATGCGAGCTGTCGCGTCGATGTGTGGCCAAGGTCTTGGCCACGACTCCGATGCCGCTGCCGACGCTGCTGTTGCTCCGTTGCGTCTTCAGATCCGGCAAAGTCTTGTGTGTCGTTGTCGTGTTTGTTGTTGTTGTTGTTGTTGCTCCCGATTTGGCCTTTAAATTGAGGCTTATATTGGCGCTGCCAGTGCTGCCACTGCGGCCATTTGTGGCACTATTGATGCCGCCGTTGCTCGACGACGACATTTGAATCCCGACCGTCCTCTGCTCCTGCTCCTGCTTCTACTGCTCGCTGCCGGGCGACTCTTCTATGCTTGCGCCGCACTCGCGGGCAGCGTCAAGAGCTACAAAAATGGAAGAGAATAAATTGAATTGCAATAAAAAAAAGAATCCATAGAAATAAAACACGTTGCAAATTGGAAATGGCAATTGGCGGAGGACAAAAGGATACCTGAACATTTAATCGTCCCAAGCAATTAGCCGACTGTCAATAGTGGAGGAAGGGAAAGGTGGGAAATGCGAGGAATGTAATTTAATTCAACACTCTACCTTAATCCTTTATTCCCCGCCATTTCCTTTAGCAATATTATATTCTAACGAAGCGAATACTATATCCTACGAAGGCTTTCATTTGTAATTTAAACAAAAAGGGAGTAGAGGAGTAGCTATCTTCGACATATACATTTACGACATTTTCATACATCAATCCTTTATCTACTAATAAAAAGTGCTACAGTTTTAAAAGCTTGTTTCCGAAAAAACATCATGACCTCATGAAAATCGCATAGGAAGGCTGTATTGAACAAAGAGAAAGTGAGAGAGCGAGAGGAAGAGAGAGCGCGTCATTGAAATCGAAACATAATTTGCAAATAGACATTGCAAAGCGTAGAAAACCTCGTAAAACGTTGGTGAAAACTGGAAAAGTGTCATTCAAAAACAAACTCACAGAAAATAGAAAATGAATAGACCGCGAGTGCTGCTATTGATTGTCGAATGCGACACTTAATCACGTAAGCACAACCCACACAAATACAACAGCAACAATGAAAACTGCTATAGTCGCGAGAGAACGACTAGCAAATACCCTGTAAACAACATTAATATCATTTTAAATTCAAAGCTAAAGACTATTCTTTACAATAAGATTCCTTTCTTCTATTTTGGTCGGATTGGAAGAAAACTATCCTTGATTTGCATGTATTTATCTACGGACACTTTTATACCAAAGTTGTTGTTGTCTCGCACTTTTATCATCTTCAAAAAGATATGCTGAACGAAGGGGCATCAAATAGGAGAAATATAAACTTCTTCTTCATATCATATACGGAACTTGATCGCCTTAGCTATTTACTCTGTTCGAGAATATGTATATACTATGGGATCGGCGTTGTCGCCTTCTGTCAGTTACCTTCGTTTGAGCATAATCAGTATACCCTCTTAACCGATTTACAGGGTATACAAATAAACCTCCACCTCCAAGCGCACCCACTCCCCCGCACTGCGAGCCATAAGTGTAGCGGCCAATCCAAAGAAGAGATAATGAAACCATAAAGCTTCACGTAGTATAAACTGTTAATTTCCAGCTGCTTATCGCGGCCAACGAACGAGTTGAGTGAAACACGAAAATTACAAATATTAATTAACAGCAGAACAAACCAAGACCAAGAAATACCAGAAATGGGTCAACAAATTGTTGCAGGGGGTTGGGCCATGAGCGGGGTCGGAGATGGCCAGTCGAGTATTGGAGCTAAATGTTAATTGAATTACCAGCAGCAGAAGACGCCGTCAGGTTCGGGCAGAGGTGCAAACGGTATATAAAACCCCACTACCCCGTTCCCCGTTTCCAAGCCAACCGCCCGACCCAGTTCAATTTTCACTTTTCTTGGCGCATTGACCGGTGAGGTGGGGGCGGGCAGGGCAATTATTAACTGTGGGCCAAAACCAAAATCAATTTCGAATGCGGTAAAGGCAAATTAAAATCTATATTTATAACGTTTACACTATATATGTATGTACCGACAACAACAACAACAGCAACAATAAAAACAACAAATGAGTGGAATGCACGACGCAGCAGCGAATGCCATAAAAGCTTAAAACAACAACAACTGTAAAAACAAGAACAACAAGCAGAAAAGCGCACCATAATTTGTATACAAAAGCGGAACAGTGGAAAGGGACGGCTGCGGCAATGACAGACACAGCAGCAAAAGGCGAAGAAGAAATGTAGACAAGTCAATAAATGGGGCCGTGGCCAGGCGGCTGCTGCCAAGTTGAATAGAAGAGAATGAAACAACCCCACAGAAAAAAAAGAAGAAAAAAAACAGAAACATGGTTGGATGCATGGATGCATGGATGCATGGATGGAAGGATGAATGGATAGGCACTTGTGTTTAGCCAAGTCCTAATTGGAACTTACCTGCCTGCTGGATTCGCTCTTGCTCCGTTGCATTTTATAAAAATCTAAATTGGCACACACAAGCACACACACACGCACACACGCACACAGAGGAGAGTACAAGAGCGTGAATTTAGCTGGGAAAGCTGCTCCTGATCACTAATACATGGCCACCAATTAGATCCTCTCTCTGTTTTACAAGAGAGTGGGCTTAGCTTGAAAAGCTGCTGTTGCTGCTGCTGATCACTAATACTAGCACATTTTCACTATTTAGTCCTCTCTCTGCCTCTCTGTTTATTGCATCAAAATCAGGACAGCGTGCATAGTAGCAAAAGGGGCGCTGCCTAACAAAAGTGGAACACACGAAGCTGTTGCAACGCGGGCGGGCGGGCGGTCGCTCGTTCGGAGGGGTTACTTTGTGTGTGTTTGTAAAAACAATTTACAATACGCGAAAGGTGAGCGTCGTTTTAGCTCTGGCTCTGGCTCTCACCACCTTTGGTACGCCGCTGGCGCTGTCACCCCCGCAGCAGCAACAGCAATCCAAGTCGCAGTCGCATATGGCGGCCGCCTTTTGCGTTTTCGTTTGGTCAGCGCAAATAGAAGACTGTGGAAAACACTGTGTGATATTTGTATGTGTATATATTGTATTATTTGCGTACGTTTTTACTTTTTGAGCATACGAGTTTTGTTTTATTTGATTTTTTTTTTTTTTTGTTTAAAATGCGTCTTTTGCATACGATATATTGACGACGTTTTCGTATGTATTTGTATGTATGTATGTGCCCGCCGACCGGTTTGTTTGCTACGCAGAATTTTCTTTCCACTTTCTTTACGCCGCCCTTGCACTGTTTTTGTTATTGGATGTTTCGTATTTGGTTTCGTATTTAATTATTTTCCGTTGCAACATTCACTTTTTTTATTATTTACACAAAACGCACACGTTCGCCTTTCGCTTTTTATTACATTAATTATGCATATATTGCGCCAATTAGCAACGTTTATGCCCGAAATCGCCGTTCGCCTCGGAAGCAATAGGCAAGCAGTACGAAGACAAAACAAAACCACGAGAGCAATGTGAACGTATGCGGGTAAACGTGAAATATCAAAAGTAGCTATTCAATTCAGGTCTTTGGCAACACAGCTGCTAGTATTTTAATACACACAGTCATTTAAAAATACCAACAATAAAACATATGTTCGTAAATAAAATAGACAGTAGTGGGGCACAATATATTTTTCAATTCAAAATTTTAGAAATGTAATACCCATTGCTGTAGTCTTTTAACAAATATCTTGTCTTTCATTTTGCGCTCAATCAAAATAACTTCCGATAGGCTACCCTCAAATATCGATAACAGCAGAGAATGCAGGGAATCGTTAGAGTCCAGCTCTAAGCAACAACAACTCTAGTGAAAAGTCGGCAGAGAAATGCAACGCCAAATTAACTAAATTTGTAGCGAAAAACAACACAAAAGCCCAAAAAAGCCACACACAACGGCACAGAATATCGGCCGAGAACATCAGGAAACGAGCTGACAAAAGTATTTAACGACTATCGGCGGCTGGTGAACTTTAAATGGCCAATGGCAATGGGAACAATATCAATACGGACGATGCTGCTGCTGCTGCGGCGGCGGCTGCAACGGCAACAGCACAACAGCAACAGCACCTGACCGGCGATGGCAGTGGAGCCTGCGGCGATGTCAAACTGCCGGCAAGCGCGCGTGGAAGCAACGTCAATGATTTGGTTGCAGACTTGTGGCTGAATGGCAGCGGGAGCAGCAGCAGTCGCGGCGACTACACAAACATCCGGGCCACAACTGGCGCAGCAGCAGCAGCGGCAACAGCGAGCGCAGCGACCGCAACGGCAGCGGCAACAACAAGTGCGACGCTCAGCTCAAATGTTGGCTCTTCCACCTCGACATCTACGTTTTCCTTTAAGCACTTTCTCAACAGCAGCGGAACAATAACAGCGCCAAGCAGCACAGTTACATCCCTGGATCCAGCGGTCGGCACGAGCAGCAACAGCACCGGCAGCAACACAAATGTATCTGCGTCGGCAACGTCAACGTCGCTGCAAACGTCGACGGGCGCACGGCCAAAAGTGCCGCAGTCGGCATCCGTTAGCCACATGCAGCCGGATTTGAATGGCAGCGCCGCCTCCAAAATGAAACGTTCGCCGCGTTTCAGCTCCTTTGACTCGCAGGCGAGTCTGGCCGAGTACGCGGCATGTGGCAGTGGCACAGGCACCGGGGGCAGCTCTAGTTCCGGCACTCGACTACGGCCGGACCTGCGTCTCGAGGTGGAACGCAGTGGTGTTATGTTGGATTGCGACGACGACTATGATCATGTGGGCCTGGCCCAAGTCCGCAACAGTCGCCTGTACGACGAGCGCGCCGACGATGGTGAGTAGCTGCTGCCCACAGTGAAAAGATGTTTCTAATCTCGCATGAGCATGATTTCTTCTCTTTAGACATATTTCCATCGGCTGCCTCGAATTTGCACGCGGCGGCAAGCAGCTCGCGCTACGTGCCGCGCTCCTATTCCAGTTATGATATGCCGCCGCAAGCTGCTTGCGCCGCAGCATCGCCGCGTCGTCGCGCTGCTCTGCGTCCAAATCGATTGGTTCTGGCCTCGGCGGCCAAAATGAAGCTCGACCTGCCGCTGGACGCGTCAAACGTGGCTGGCGCCGCATCGGCTCTGCCAGACTTTGTGCAGGATCATTTGCCGGACGCCTGGTGTCAGGAGGCGCATCTCAGCTCGCCGCCCAATTCGCCACTGGGCGCTGCAGAGGCGCCCAGCTGCAGCGGTGCTATGGGCGGCGGAGCCCTGTTATTGCCCACCGCCGTGGCTGCTGGCCTGCCAGGCGTCTCGACGCTGGCAGCGACTGGCGGCGAGGCTGCTGGCTCGACGGGTAAAATGCTGCCCGATTTTCTGTCTGACGGCCCCATCCTGCACTCGTCCCAGCGTCTGGCAGATGTGGCTATTGGGCTGCCCTCGAATTCCATAGACTCGCCGCCGCAAGAGGACGATGGAGGCACGTCCACGCTGCGCCAGGAGAACGAGCGACTGCAACGCGAGCTGCAGGAGATCCGTGTCGAGCTAAATGTGCAAACGCGTCGCGCCCAGGAGTTCGAGCAGCAACTGCTGGCCCTAGCCGATGCGAGACGGCGCGAAACGCTGGCAGCCACGGCCCAAACACAAACCACGCAGCGTCTGCGGCGTCAGGTGGCACAGCTGGAGGTAAATATCTCGAAACTCTAGATCATGCATACAAATTTGTATACAATCCAAAATCTTTCCCAGGCGGAGCTTTTTGAGCTGCGCGGCAGCAGCGATCAGGTGTCGGGTGGTGCAGCAGCCGCAGCCGCAGCCGGTGGGGCTTCGGTGATGACGCCGGGCAGCAGCCACAGCAGCAGCAGCAACACATCGCGTCCGTCCAGAACGCATCAATTGTCGCGCGACTTGCTGCGCGCCGCCGACAATGCGGAGCAGAATTTGAGGTGAGTATTTCAAGAGTTGGACCACTTGCAGAGCTATACTCCTCCCTTCTCTCTCTCTCTCTCTTTCTCTGTGCCACAGGCAATTACTGGCGGGCGTGGATAATCTACGCCAAATGGCTGCGAGCCTGGAGCAGCCAGCGGCGCCAGCGGCCACGCCCCGGAGCCCCAACTCGGATTCGTACACGGACTTTAATTAGCCGAGGAGACTTGTTTTGGGTGCAGTTGTTGTTGATGCTGTGTGTGCTTTTTACTCAAATTGATTCAGTTTTGTTATTTGTAAGCCGCCCAACCTACGCCACCTAGCGCTTGTTTTTAGCAACCGAAAACCTTTTTATATCGAGCTATATACATATATATATATATCTATATACAACTAAGTGTATTGTGAAGGATTCGACTTGGAGGCAATGGAGGCGATGGAAACGGAGCATCAAAGCGCAGACTCGTGATGTTGATTGAATAACCGGATATATAAATTATACTATAACAAAGTGTAGAATATATTTTAATTTTGTTGTATAAAGAAAAAGGAGCAAATGTTTATAAAAAATTATCGAAAATAACAATTGTAAATTAGTGCAAAATGCAAGATCAGCAAAAATAAACTAAACACACGGCACAGTTGCATTTCGAAATGCAAAAATTATTAATATCGAAATACTAAATCTGCTAACAAGGGAATTAATAAACAATTAAACGGTAAACTGCAGCAAAAACTTTGGAACACAGTATCCATATATTTATATATTTTGTTAAAAACAAAATTATATTTAAATAAATCATAGAAAACAAGAATCTGTGCACTTGTGTTCGTAGTTTGTGCTTCAACCAACAAATGAAATAAATTTCTGAGCAAACAAATATATATACATTTTTAATTTTTATAAATTTTTCTATAGCATTAAATGGGGAAAATGTTTAATCGAAACAGATCCTTACACTTACCTGTAAAGGGCATTGATAACCACCCACAGAGATCCCAGCCTTGACATTGTAGCGCGTCCAATAGATAAGACATCTCTGTATAACACACACACACGCATACTCTCCCACAGACTCTCTCGCTCTCTTCCATTTTCCAGCCGATTGGGGATTGTTTACTATTCCAGCGACAGCCGGGCGTTGGATTTGCATTCCACTTTGTTCAGTTGGGGTTTTGACGTCGTTACGCGCGGACCGTTTCCATTTGATTCGTGCGAGATCGGCGGCCAATAACAGTTCTATTTTTTACAGTTTCCAGTGCAAAGGCAAAATCGTAAAAGTCTTAACAAGCAGACACATTAATCAGGAAGTGTAGCATTAGCTTGCAACATTTGCATTAACATCAGCAAATTAACAGCTGGAGACTATTACAGAACAGACAACATGATGTCGAAGAGATTATTGGGTGAGTGCAAATGTTGCCTTATAATATACATAAATAATTACTTTGTAGAGATACAAATACGATTGCGTTTATCGCATTTAACGTTAAAGAATTCTTGATTAAAAAACGGACTCTTAATTGCCTTTTACCACCCACAAGCAATGAAATGTGGAAAACAACGACATTTGCATATTTCACCCAACAGAATTATCTTTAATTCTGAATTTTATTTTTAGAACATGTTTATGTGGGACAAATTAGTTCTTGATCTAATCATATATGAAATTGGACTATTCTGTGACCCCAAATGTGACCCTCATAAATTTAAAACAATCTTATCAACAAATTTCATCCCATATTCGAAAAACCTGAGAGAATAACTTTACTGTGAAAACATTCTTTTAATATTGTTAAATAAACATTTTCCAAATAGTTTTATCTACAGTTGAAATTTATGCAAAAAGCTGTAAAACAAAATATTTAAAATAAATTTAATCTGGTTTCTAGCATATTTTTCTTATCTTCCCCCAATACTTATCTAATTTATGATCATGTACTAACTATTATTTCTCTTAGCAAATCCTATGCCCAATTTGTAGGGTATAAACTCAAGCACCTCAATTATTCCTGCTAACACTTGGTCAACTTTTCATTAACATTTATTCAAATTGAAATTTAATAGAAATGTTTGTCGACCTTCCCGACCGCATTGGAAACTGCGCACATAAATGCGGAACGTGATATGAGTGTACCCGAATACTCGAATACCCTGTTATTCCTCCCTGCACCAACAAGTGCTGCGGATCTAATCACGCTGGCTCGCGTGGACAGCGTGTGATAAGGCACCGTGGCTGATAATTTGGCAGGTGCTCTTCGTGTTGTCGTGTTTCACTGATAAGAGAGCGAGAGATAAGCCTGCACTTGTCCGGGGGGCCATTGCGTATAATTGCTTTTATAAATTGTTACCTTAGGACATGCTGCCGGGTGTAGACCACAGTAAAAGAATCGAATGTTCTTTTATTATACCCTTGCTGCGGGTATTATCAGCTATTCAGTAAATTTACGCAAGAGACTATTAAAACTATTAAAACGGAACTCTATCAAACGTTCTTTGAAAAACTTCTATCCAAGAACTTTCAACTTTTATATAGTTTTCTAAACATTCTGTCAAGGGTATTAGATAGTCGGCAATACTTTCGTATTGATTTGAACACAGAAATCTGAGTACCTTAAACTCTTTAAAAGTGTTTAAATGAATTGAAATTAAAGATTTAATTAAATGCAATTGTTTAAGGTACTTAAGGTTGCCCAGAAATACATATGTGCGCATTAATCAACAATTGACTCAAATTACGCAACAATAACAATATAAAATGCAATTTCCCTGCAGCAACCAGTTTTGTTGTGCACAACTCATTGAATATGCACGATCGCGATCCCGTTGCCAAGATATCGGACAGACCTTATATGTCATAGCCGGATAGGAAACTGCGACTCGAGCGGATTCAAGCCAGACAAATGGGTCTCGTTGCACTGTCTCGATTTCAAATTATTTAGCCCCCCCTCCCCCGCCCCCTTTCAGTCTACCCCTCGTCCATCCATTCGCCTGGCGCTTGAACATTGTCAATTTGCATTCTCAAGCGTTTCATTTATTTATTTGTTTACCTATGAACCATGTAGACACCGCACAATACCCTTTAGTTAAGTTCATTTGAATATGTTTACTGAATGTCACGTGTTTTCAGATCGTCGCGAGATGTCGTAAAGAAATAACGGCTCTCACGCTTGACCTACCTGAAGTTATTACATCTTTCTAATGGCTATTTCTTATTAGATGTTTGACTTTTAGTGTGTGTTCTTCTCATTGGACTGGCAAGCTAGTTTTTAGGGCAAGTTTTCATGGGAATAGTTCATTTAGAGCCTGTTCATGCTGTTCCGAGAATCTTTTATATGACAAAACGAGCAAGTATGAAGGATATCTTCGGAACACCTTGGAATCCTTATATACATTGCCTTATGATTTTGTAGATATACTTATGAGGAAAGAGGAATTGTAGAAATATGAGATATAGTGAAGCTCGCTAAAGCTGAGTTTGAAATCTTGGAAAACATATTCCGGCACACAAATACTTATTTGTTCGATCGATTCTTTCTATTGAGCTATATAATATAGTAAATCTTGATAAGATTTGCAGTTTGAAGTTTATTCATATAAGAACTTGATCGATTGATCGTTCCTTTGACAGCTAAATGATATAATGGTCCGAGATAGATAAGATCTTGATTGATTATTTGTTTAAGTTTTCTATACAACAACCTACTTTACGACTGATCACTTCTATGGTAGCTATATGATATAGTGCTCCGATCCGGCCGGTTCCGAGATATGTACATATGTAATGTCTGCAACAGGAAGTCAAAACTATGAAAAGTTTCTAGAAAGTGACAGACGGACATGGCTATATCGACTCGGCTGTTGATACTGATCAAGAATATATATACTTTATGAGGTCGGAGATGACTCCTTCCTTGCAATTACACATTTCATAAACCAAATTATGATACCCTCTACAAAGGGTATACAATTTCATTAGTTCACTTTTCTTTGCAACTTTATGGTCTATGAAAATATATAAAAACCGAACTAAATCAACTTTTTTCTACGATTTACCAGAAATGTTTTTATCTGGCTTATAATAAGCAGAAAATTGGCATACAAATGTATACATTAATCCAATTAGGTTTGCGTTGCATTCTAATTGGAACGACTTATAATGTTATCAGCTCTATTAATCAAAAATGTAATTATTTAATATATGTATCATTATAATGCAAAGAGCCCTGTAATTAATTACATATATTAATAATAAATTATATATATGAATAATTAAAAAGTCCCCAAGTTCTCATACGGATAAAATAAACTATAGTTCCATCAACATGGTTTGCAAGTATAAAATAGCTAATGATTACCTGCTAATTGAGCTTTCATCTTCTCCACTTGAAACTTATCTTGCCGCTTCTCTCCTTCTCTCTCTCTCTCTCTGTCTTACAGGTCGGACAACACGCCAGCTGATCCGCAGCAGCTCCACATTGCACTCGAAGGCGTCGCCGGCGGTCATGTCGCAGCAGCAGATCGAGATGCCCGAATGTGCGCATCGTCCGGCGGCGTACAATGGGCCCAGCTACGAGCAAATCCTGGAGACCCGCAAGACTCATCTGACGCCCAATTTGGTGGCACACTTCAAGAAACCGCTGGTCATCCACGCGGGCCACATGCAGTGGCTGTACGATCACGAGGGCCGTCGCTATCTGGACATGTTTGGCGGCATTGTCACCGTCTCCGTGGGTCACTGTCATCCGTAAGTGTGCGCTGCACTCGTCATTTGATCGATTTTATAAGATCTATATACCCGCCAGCAAAGTAAATCAGGCGCTGAGTGAGCAAATCTCCAAGCTGTGGCACACGACCAACATTTATATGCATCCCAAGATTCATGAGTATGCAGAGCGTTTGGCAGCCAAGTTTCCGGGCAATCTGAAGGCCGTGTGCTTTGTCAACTCGGGCTCGGAGGCCAATGATCTGGCCATGCTAATGGCACGTCTTCATACCGGCAACCAGGATATACTAACCTTCCGGAATGCCTATCACGGCATGTCGCCCTATACAATGGGTCTGACGGCACACTCCACGTGGCGCTATCCGCTGCCCGGTGTGAACAATGGCATCTTGCATGTCATGAATCCGGATCCGTATCAGGGCATCTGGGGCGGCTCGGCTTGCCGGGACTCGCCCGTGCAGACAACGCGCAGCTGCAATTGTGCGCCCGACAATTGCGAGGCGGGCACGAATTACTACCATGAGCTGGAGCAGACGTTCAAGTACTCGCTGCCCCGTGGCAAGGTGGCCGCCATGTTCGCCGAGTCCATTCAAGGCGTCGGCGGCACAGTGCAGTTCCCCAAGGGTTATCTGAAGCGGGCGGCTGCGCTGGTTCGCGCCAATGGCGGACTCTTTGTGGCGGACGAGGTGCAAACTGGCTTTGGTCGCACGGGCAATCATTTCTGGGGCTTTGAGGCGCACGACTATACGCCGGACATTGTCACCATGGCCAAGGGCATTGGCAATGGCTTCCCGCTGGCCGCTGTCGTCACAACGCCCGAGATCGCCGCCTCGCTGGGCATGGCGCTGCACTTCAATACCTATGGCGGTAATCCCATGGCCAGCGCCGTGGGCATGGCCGTGCTGGACGTCATCGAGGAGGAGCAGCTGCAGCTCAATTCCCTAGAGGTGGGCACCTATTTCCTTAAGTGCTTGGAGGAGCTGCAGCAGCGCTTCGAGCTGATCGGCGATGTGCGCGGCAAGGGACTGATGATTGGCGTCGAGCTGGTCAACGATCGGGAGACGCGTGCTCCGCTGGCTGCGCCCCATGTGCTGGACATCTGGGAGACGTGCAAGGATATGGGTGTGCTCTTCGGTCGCGGTGGTCTGCATGGCAATGTAAGTTGTGACTGTCTGGCAACGCCAAAATACTTGTGTGTCCATATTAAGTTGGCTGCACCTGAATATTGTGTGTCCATATTAAGTTGTCTGCGCCTGTTTCGACTGTATATAGAATCATCTTTCGGGCTATTCGTGCCATCATGTTGTCTGTTGTAACTCTTCCATAAGAACCTACACAAGCTAATCAGTTTTATGTTTATGTTCCCTTCTCTGTTCCTATCCCTATCTCCATGCATCTCTGTATCGAATGTTGTACCCAAAATTCATTGCAGGTGCTGCGCATAAAGCCGCCCATGTGCATTAACCGCACCGATGTCAGGTTCGCCGTGGATGTTCTCGGCCGGGCCATAGCGGAAACATTGGCCAAGCAGAAATAGATATCGAAATTCAGATTGAAATTGGCAATTAACTAGAGGAAGAGACTTTGCCATTTGAGAATGCATTTATAGAATAGCTTTACGTTCAAATTCATTTACGTAATAAAGAACAAATTGAAGACTTGTACCGTAAATATCTTAAAACTGGTTCGATTTTCCAACATATTTATCTCGATTTCGTCTATTTGGAATGCGTATTAGAATATCGTTAACATATCATATAAGTTGAATATGCACAGCATTTTTAAATACCATGATCTAATTCGTAAACACTTTGGGTTTATTTTCCTAACTCATGCTCATACGCAAGTTTCCTAACTTCAAGTATGTATAATCTTAAAATTATATTCCAACTTTTTGTTTAATTAATTGCTTAACAATTGACTTTCATTTATTTATATAGGTGCTCAGCTTTAGGCCGCCTCTGTGCCTCAGTTACGAGGATGTGGAATTTACTTTGCATGTTTTAGAAACAGTTTTCGTGGAACACATGAACAAAAGGCCACGCAGCTGGAGAACAATAACGACCAGAAGTCGTGGCATTCACTGACATTCCAAAACGTGAACATTTACAATATTTCATATAATATTTATTACTTAACATAAGATCAATATAATTGAGCAGAAGCTCAGAGAGCTTAGAGAGCGTAAATCGAATTGAAAAGCAGACTGTGAGCATTTAACATTCCAATGACACTGAGCGAGGCTTCAACTTAAGTGTAATCAAATTGTAAAATTGTATATATCTATATTGTATATAGATAGTTTAGGCACAGCATTTTCATATAAGAGAGTTCGATCCTGTTTTGGCAAAGTCTGTACAATAGTTCAACTCTCGCAAGTATTTGCGACAATTCATTTAGCATTTGGTATGTTTTTTGTTGTACGCTTCTAGATTTCTAATTTAATTAGTTAACAATAATTTAGTTCACTTTGCAAATGCAAGCTATATCTTAACACTATTTAACACAATTCCCATTCGAATCAGCAGACGCCATCGTCAGCGGCTGTTGTCACTTCCGGCTGAGGCTGGAGCTCGATCTCCGCTGGCTAGACCTGTATATCAATGGGTTTGCCATCATTGATGTAGTCCGCCGAGAGCAGCGTTTCCGACAGCTCCTTGCGCGCCTTGTGCACGACCCAAAACATCAGCGCGAGACCACAAATTACCTTAAGTTTATAAAAAGCAAATTAAATTAACTAGAACTTATGTTTAGCATATAAATTAAAACTATTTTCTTTACATTGCAAGCATGGCTTATTGAATAATGTATTTAGAGTAGATTAGGATAAAACTGGAATACATTGCATACTTTTAGGCGCCGCGGGAATATTAGAAAACTCTTACTAAATCTCTCTTTAAAAGTTGTCTGTAAATGTGATTCCTACTGTGAAACAGAGCAAAAGTAAATAAAGCAAAAGGCATTTCCTCATCCTTTAGACTGAAATTAATGACTAATAAAAGGGCAAGAAGAAGCAGGGCGAACTAATGCACTTTTGCGCAATCAACCATCAAAACAAGCCCTGGAAAACTGTAAACTTAATTTGGCACGCAAGGCGTGTTAGCTGCAGGTGCAAGGCAAACAAAAATCAATAAGTCTTAGAAAGCCAAATAAAAAAGGGTTGCAGCAAAGCGCCTTACACAAGGTTAACCAAATATATAGATAAGTAAGTATGTACTAGAGAGCAGCTCACCTCGATCACGAAGCTAATGTAGCCCGTCAATTTGGTATTGTGGTCATTGAGCACCTCGTGCATGGAGCGCAGCGTGGAGCCGAGATAAACATTTATCGTTTGGGCAGGCAACAGGCCCAGAAATGTGGCCAGGTGATAGTCCCGCACCTTAATCGAACTGATCTGTAAAGAAAAAAGGATTAAGAGTGGGTAAATATGAATAGACATTGTCCAAATCGGGGCTTTCAACTAGATGTTGACCATGAACCACAGCAAAATCTACCCAAGATACTGAAAAAGATACCTTTAAGAGTCAGCCGCATGGCTTACATATATTAGATGGATTCAGCCAACATTTTTGCTGTATGCCAATTTTGGGTACAACTCAAACTAAGTCGGTAACTTTTTCGGAAAATATACCCCTTATGGGTGATAAATATAGCTCGAAGAAATTCCAAGTCAACTCGAAGCAAACTTTGAATAACCTACATTGATTTTTAATGAAGATCTATTTTGAGATTCCACTCGCAGCTGTGGAAAATCGGCGGTTGTGTGCAATTTATTGTGCGGGAATTGCAAGAGAGTACACGTAAAGTTGAATTACGAAATTATTGTAAAATTTCTTTAAAAGAAGCAAGAGTCTAAGATCTCAAACATAAGAGCTAGTATTATACAATATTCAAGTTTCACAGGGAACGATCGACAATGCATTAACCAAGCCTCAAACTTTAAGGAAATTGTCATCGCAAAATATATTATTAAATTTAAAGAGATTTAACGCTTTACAGTCGTTGACTTTGTGTTGCTTTTATTTACTTATGAAATTGTGCTGCAAAAACCAGTTTGTACAATTTCAAGTTCAATTTCTCATTTAGCTCTCAGCTGGTCTATAATTATTATTATTCATTATGGTTGGCAATAGCAGTTGGTGTGCTTGTATGAAATCAGTCATAAATGTGACTAAAGCGACATTATTAAGTGTGACTATTTCCAATTTCAATTCTTAGATTGAATTCAACGCAGATACACTTAGTTACAAGCGAGGCGCTACGAAACTGAAATAACTTTGGGGCTTTACGTAATTCGAACGGCCTACTTTATATGTGAGACATGTGAGAAACTTCCAAATACGTAAACATCAGAATAATTGAATAAATATATACACAAGAAAAGCGACACACAAATGCAAACAGACGCTTGACTGTGCCGATTGTGTACATATGTATATATACTTAGTATATATGCGAGTACTTAAGTATACGCATTAAGTATAGACATATGTTCGTTCGGCCCTGACTGATAGTCGCCAATAAAAATTAAACTGAAAGTTGTAAAGATAATCGAGAGCTGGAAGGCAGCGCAGGTCAAAGACGAAACAATGCGCAAGCATTCGATAATTGGCAAAGCTTTTTCTAGATAAATATACATATCTATGCATTTAGGGATTGTAACGGATTACAGATAGTTAGTTAGTTAGTTAGTTAGTTATAGGTAGAATTGGTTTGACTTACTCCAAAGATGACATTTTGCAATCCAAATGGAATGGGCGTTAGACGCGTGAAGAGCACCACCCGGAATGCCTTGGGTCCAGATATAACGCGCAGTATAGCTCGTCCAGTCTCATTTTTGATCAGTCTGAAAATAGCAACGCGCAGAAATGAAGCAATTAAAGAAATAAGCAAAAAGCTATAATCGGCATGCCGAAACGAAAATACCCTAACATTACATATTGAATTCAAAGAAACAGCCAGAACAAGTTAATTATCTGCTAGTTATAGGGAATACCACAAAAACGAAAAGCACAGTCATCTATACCCTATAATTCATCTGACCAGAATATACTCTTCTTGAATAAAAACCTTAATCACTTTACGAACTGGTTATGCTTTATATCATAGCATATCTTAGCTCAACTGAAACCAGTTTCAATTGCATTTCACGTCAACTGTCTACAAAGTAGATTAGCCTAGTAGGCCACTTTCGGGCTTCTGGTACAGTAAATACCCCCATATAAACGACACTTGACTAATTGTTATTCACCTTTATGATTTGCGTTACGCACGAATGCCCAACTTTGGTTGGGCACCTATCAATTATCGAGGTCTGTGTGTTAATACAGGTAATCAGAGTTCAATTTGAGTCCATAAACCAGTTTAGCACCAAATACCCAAATTGACGGGCAACATTTTCGTCATTTAGTGGCCAGGCCTTAATTTATGGTTACCTTTGGTTACATTTGTTAACCATTTCTCCGATTCGATGTGCAGATAGTTTCTGCTATTTGTTATCAATAAATGCGACTCGTAATTATCAAAATTAGTTATAACTGGTCGCACGGCACACGCCCAGCAAATGCTTTCATCAAATCAATGTGGAAACTGTGTAGAACTCTGTGAACAAAATATAAAATGCAGCTCTTATCTCATTTCCTGTCTATTTGGTGTATTCTGATGCTAAGAGTGCTAGAGTCGCAAATACCCTGTATTCAGCATTTCGAATCTATATGATAAGTCACATAATATCCAGAAGTTCGGTTCACAGAATGTCTGCTCTATAAGCCTGCTCAACTTCACACATACCCTTTGTTAACAACTCTAGGGTATTCAAATTTGTTTACAAACTATACCCTTACAGGGTATTCAAATGTAGTTCACACATACCCTTTGTTAACAACTCTAGGGTATTCAAATTTGATTACAAACTATACCCTTACAGGGTATTCAAATGTAGTTTGACAATTATTTTATTGACATACTGCAATTATTTCAACAAACTTTGAAATGCAGCCAAAGAAACATACGTAATTTCTACTCAAATGTCTATTTATAACAGTCCATAAAGCGATTTTTTATTGACTGATAAAGCAATTGAACCATAGAGCAATCGAGTTCGGTGCGGGAGCCAATTTGATAAGGCACATATATATACATATATATATATATATGTATATATATACATATTTACGAAAGCGCCAAGCAATGAGTTTTGTAGGTTTGGCTACACGAAACCAAATTAACACTTTTATTCAATTATTTAATGTTTTTCATGCGGGTGAAGCCAGTCAAGCTCCATATACTCTGTACGCGAAGACAAAGAGAGTGTATTGTTGTATATATTTCATATTTTTTATTTGTCACACTCTTAAGCCAGAGACTCCAACTGCAAGGATTAACATTTTCCTTGGCATGCTCTTAACTTATTTATTAATATTTCCCCGTTGCTTATAAAAATATAAACGCACATTTAAAATACATCGGATTTGAATACCAACTAGTTTCAGGCAAACAAAGAATTTGGCATAATTTACTCGGTCTTTGTTCTATTGTTCTTTTATCACATTCTTTAACCTCGCTGGACATTTTGATAACTGATATCTGAACACTTGGTTGACACATTTAGTTGACCATACTTTTTGGGACTGGGCGATACTTGGAGCAGCGCAATTCCTCGACATCGCGACCCTTGGACACGCAATCGCCCGTGAGTAGCTCCAGTTCGCAACTGTCGTTGATGTGAAAGCAATCGTTCAGAATGGAGAGGACGCCTCGGAACTCTGGATAGGCCTGGAGGCAATCGTTTGGTATACATATGGATAGCTGCATGGAGATCACGTTGCCGGGCATCAGATGATAGTTGAGCAGCTGATCGCTGCTGTCCCCAAAGTCCAGGCCCACGTGCCTGACTAGAGTTGAAAAACAATTGAATTTAGCAACTGCCTTCAACAAGTCCGATTGTCGTGCCAAATTGGTGGGCAGCACACGCAGCTCCTGGAGCTGCTCCGCCAACAGTATAAGATAGGCCGCATGCAGTTCGCGGGGCGTCCGCACTACGGAGTTGAAGGTGCCGATTAGAAAGCACAGCTTGGAGCGCATCTCAACCAACATGTTATAGAGCATCTTCTGGGGCGGCTTGAAGCGTCCACAAACGGACCAATATCTGCCCAGCCCGCCATAGTAGCCGGCGTACTGACAGGAAGCATCCATTAGCCAAACACTGCCGATACCTGGCGTAACCCTGGGCTCATACGGTAGCAATTGATGGGCGTGTCGCTCGCGGCATTTTTGGGCAAACAACAGACCCAGCTGGCGGTCATCATGGTGCGCGTCGTGCTCGGTCATTAGCTCCTGCAGCGACTGAGCTGCTATTGAGTTGGCGCGCCTAATGGCGACCAGTTCTCGCTTGGTCTTTAAGCTGCGCACTAGCTGCATCAAATGACGCGGACAATCGATGGGCAGCTTGAACTCATCGGCCACCTCTTTTATCACCTGACTCACCGGGCTGTTGTCCTTTGTATACCATAGTTTGGCGGTCACATGCTGCAGTCTCTGGCGCAGCGTCTTCCTTAGGCTATGCATGGACAAAATCTCGTCCACATTGAAGCTCTGGCAGGCCAGCTGGGCCAGAGCGGGATCTATCTCATCCTTCTCCAGTGGCTGAAAGAGTATGGTGCGCAGTTCCAATTGTCGATTCCGCATCAACAGCAGCACCACGCCCGGCAGCAGGCAATCGCATAAGTAAAGGAACTCGGCGTTCTGGCGGAAGGGATAGCCCGGAATAGCATGGGCACCGGCCACGATCACAGCATGCGTATTGCCACGCCTTCGGTCCTTGTTATGATCCAGCCGATCCATGACTCGCCAACGATGTAGATTGATCTCCTTGGGCACCATCACCTCCACGCGCTTCGGATCTCCCATGAGATATTCTCCGGTTGTCCACTTTGTTGGCAGCTTCTGTTGCCGCAGCACGGGCAACGGCAACGCCTGCATTTCCTTCACAAAATCCGATGCATCGATGGTCGATGGTTCGATGGTGGGCGGCGGCGGCACCGGCTGCAGTATCGCAGACCCATTGTCGTTGCAAAGTTGACTTTGAGGCAACAGCATGCTGGCCCATGCTCGAAAACCTTTGAATTTTGGTATTACACGCAACATAACTGACAAAATTAAAATGATACAGATGCGATATTAAAAACTGTATGTCAACTGCTTAAAATCAAGCCTAAATATACAAATACATCTGTGTGAGAGTTGAGCATAAGCATGTAAGTGTACATAAGCGTGCTCGACTTGCAGATACCCTGTTGATTTGACTGGCAAAGGCAATATGAGAACCATAAATCTAATTTCGTGTCTCTGGCTCTCATAATCCCCGCTTTATGCGTACAAAACCAGATCAGTTGATCGATATTTTTCGATCTAGGGATCATTCATGTCAAAATGAGTGGAGCTTTGAATATCAGAAAAACACGGCCAGGCTTGTATAATTTTCACAACAAGTAGATTCAGCAATAACATGACTAATTATTCAAACGCATCTCATTGAGAACGCAATTTAAATTATTGTCAGCAAACATCTACTTTGACAGGCACATGCGAAAGTAGAAAGCGAGTTACATTCATTTGTGGACAATTCTTTCAACTATAACCTTAATAGATCTGTCACATTTGCTATAATTTTAAGTAAACGTAATGTAGAAGATAAATTGTACCTCTAGGCTAGGCAAGAACCTGTGGTAGAAACAAATTTCTCTCACCGCTGCCCATTGCCAAAAAGGCGATGTATAAGTGGATAATACACTATGTTTGGAATGGTTAAATCTGTTATCTTATTCGCCCTAAAAGCACGCATATTGATGCTTATCTTGGCGCGAATCATGTTACAAATATTGCAGAAAGGGGCCAACAACGTTTGCTTCCAGATATACCCCATGTGGTGCTCCAGAAGGAGTACAATCCCAACACCTTTATAAATGAGATTGCGCTAATCAAACTGCCAGCCAATTACAATTCGATAGAGAAAGTTAACAAATCTGAAATAGCCATATATATTCTTAGTCGAATTGGGAGTACATAGTCTTGTTTACCACAAACACATCATGCTTCCTGTGAAACAAATTCGCGCCATAAATCGATTAGCATCGATTTTCAGACTTTATATCTTAAGCATAATAAGAAATTAGAAGGTTTAGTTCTAGGCGAAATAGAATACATATTTCAATTATGGCTCGAGGTACGGGTTGAAACAAATATTATAAAACTGAAGTGTGCGTTTTCGGATCAGAACACTTTTTGTTACTTACTTGTGCACGGATATGCGATGCCGACAGCTGCGTATGGTCGCATGGGCGATGGCTATGCCCATGTTGGCGCCGAGCAATACCGTTAGCCAACCTCTCCAGCAGCCGAACAGGTAACCAGCAGTTATCAGCAGCACAAGGTAGCCGACGACAATGGGGAAGCTGACGAGTGTGAAGAGCGCCATAAATATGACAAAGATTAGCCAGCGATTCTGTGTCTCGATCCAGAAGAGCAGCTCCTTGGCATAGTTGCGCGTTAGGTAGCCGGCAACGACGATAATGCCCAGCAGCCCAATGGGCACCAAATAGCTAAGATACCAGTTGCGCATGATAAAGGCGTGCGCGCGCAGCCAGCAGGAGTTGCGGCGCAGGTAGGAGGAGCAGGAGGAGCGATTGTGGTGGCGTCGATTGCTTGCGCTGCCGACGGGATTTATAAGGAACGCATCACATTCGCTGCTCTCCTCATTCGCAATATCTGCACAGCTGTTGCCGTCGGCATCTGACGCAGGGATGCACTCGCTGGCGTCCATGACACAACTGCTACCGTTAGCTTCGAGGGGGTAACGTGTGCTTGTGCCGCTGTAACTGTTGCTCTTGATCAGCTGTGGCGAGGACAGGGATGAGCAGGAGGTGGAGGCTGAGCCGATGTGTACCATGGAATCATCCATAATGGGTTTTTTGTATTTGTGCATGTGCATGTTAATGTTGTTTGCATATCTGAATGTGTTATTTTTATAGTTATTGTTGTTTCTGCTGCTGCTGCTGTAGTCGGTGCTCAGTGCCAGTGTTGTTGTGGAGGCGCTCATTTTGGGCTTGCAATGTGCCCAAATATTTTAACATTTACAGTTATTGTTTGTATATCCCGTGCCCGTCTTTTCGCTGCTTATTGGCATTTCATTTTCTCTTTCACTTTGCATTGTTTTGTTGCTGTCATTCGAAGAAATTTCACTTTTACTTGCTGAACAGCTTGAATTTTAAATATGTTATAAATAAATAGGTAATGCACGTGCAATTTGCAAGTAGGCCGCCAAAGAAGAGCTACTCTTTTTTACACACAATCAGCGAGCACTCAATTTACGTTGATAAACAAAAAACCGTTTTTCGTTTATTTGATTCAATTAACTAATAAAATCATATGTAACTGGATCGCTGCCTTAAGCGAAGTGTTTCGAAATTTATACGCACTAGCAGTGCTAAAAAAAAAAATAGCAGAGAATTTAGAATGCAATCACAATTTGGTTTTTATTTACGAACTTTTTCTCGCACCAAATAAATAGTGTTATTTGCCAATGCGCTGGCACGTCCACCTACGGAGAAACAAAATATCATACTGAAAGTTTCAGTGTGACCACAAGCCGTAAGCGCCAAAACATCAGAAAATTAAAAATCCACAAAGAAAATTAAACTTGATTCGCCGAATAGTGCATACTCTATATTAACAAATTTGCTTTGGTGCCTAATTCAAAAAGGCATTTGATCAATTTCAAAATTAAATAAACAATTAAAAATTTTAATTTAAATTTAATTTATTTAACTAGTTTATGCTGAATATGTGTGCTTTGGTCATTCCAACTCCTGCTCGGAGGGCAGTTTTTTCGAGCTGCGTGAGACGCACGCAATGCTCGCCGGATCCTGTAAGACAACCAGACGCAAAAAGGCCAGATTTAGAAGGAAGGCCTGACTTAGCAGTTCACGTTGATAACGTTCGGCCTTGGAGTACATAGTGCGCAGATTTGAAGGAAATTGCACTTGATTACGCAAATTAATCTGCTCGTCATGATCCAGTTGCTCCTCCATATTGTAAAACGTGCGCATCATGCCCAGAATTGTGTCCTCAGAGGAAACGCGTTCTGTGCCCACCAGATGATTAAACAACCGCGCTGTGAGGAAACGACGCAGGTAAAAGAGATTTGTCTTGCTATCGCCGGGAGCAATGCGCGCCATCAGAGCATAACTCAGCATTGACGTGATTTGGGCCTTCTGGATGTTCACATTCTGCTGATCAATGCTGCCGGGATTACTACTGGGCTGCGCCATTTGCGGGTTTTCCATTATATAGCAGTCTGCCTGGGGAATTTGATGCGCCACATAGAGGCAGCGACGCACGAGCTCGGCTAAGTGCAGTTTCTTGTCGTTTATCTCGTGATGCTGCCAATGGCTAAGCATACATGGTGAATGTTTACTGTCCGGTATTTCCAGGCGCGCCCAACTAACACTCGTCACACCAATACGCACTCCCACACTGGATGTAATACGCTGACGCTGCTGCTCATCTAAAGCGGGCATTATAAATGGCGCCGTGCGAGGAGATTTTTGCGGTTTTCCGCTGCTCTGGGTACTGGGCGCTGGGTCCAGTAGACTCTTGTAGAACTTCGTTGCCACCTTTAATCCGAAACCCTCAACATTAAGTATATCGCCAAGTTCACGCAGCGGACCATTGCGCGCTTTCCAGCTGTGCAATTTGTTTACGCGTGCCTTTGTTATGTCATATCTACAAGTTAAACATAGTTAACAAGGTACTTTGAGGTGTTGAGATGATGAAAACCTTAGAAGTTGATCAATGCCGTTTTCGTTGATAACATCCAGTATATGCCTACGCTGCTCCTGTGTATAAGGTGGCAGCTCGATGGGTTGCTCTGTTTCGTTGGTTATTATGGGCTCCGTTGGTGGCTGATTGGCAAACTGGCGCACATAATTAATTGGTAAGGCACGCAGTGTGCGTTTTAGTTGAAAAGAAATCATTATTTAATTTAAGCTAACGCAAAAATTTTAGTTCTTTATAAATTACGCAAAGACAGCCGGTTTATTATTATTCATGGTACCAGTGTGACCACGCAAGAAAAGCGGTCAAATATTATTCGAAACAGCTGATTGTAGCTGTTGCAGCTGCTGCAGCTACAGCTGTTTGCAGCATCCAAATATTCGGAAAAGTCCATTTACAACTAGTAAACACGTAGTCGTAATACATTCGTTCAAACTCGGCACGCAGGCAACAAGATAGTCCAAAGCATGCAGTTTTCCTGGATGAAGGTGGCCATTTATGTGCTAACATTTCTAACATACGCATATTCTGGGTACGGATCTAGCACAATTGTGCATCTTCGGGATGCGATCATAGCGGCGGAGGCAATATTTGGGGACGTTTTTAAGAATTTCATCACAATTGTTCGCAAGTTTCGCACCGTGCACGAGGTATTTGATGCAGCCGTCGAGGAAAACTGCGTGTTTCAGTGCCCTGCGCCCGATGGCGGTGGCACGGGTAAGCATTTGACGCAAACACACATATTTATTATGTAAATCAAATAGCCTTACACTGACGTGTGCTTCTTGTCTTTCAGCGCCGCGGCCCGTGCAAAATAAATTCTATGTGCCCACCGCTGATGGCTGCGGTTCTTTAGGTTTGAGAATCAGTACGGAATACCTTCCCGCTGCCGAAATGGAGCCATGCTGCAATGCGCACGACATTTGCTACGACACCTGCAATAGCGATAAAGAGCTGTGCGACTTGGACTTTAAGCGTTGTTTGTATAAGCACTGCGACAGCTTTGAGAAGTCTATTGCCAGCGACCTGATGACCAAGGGCTGCAAGGCGGCCGCCAAGATGCTGTTCACAGGCACATTAACACTAGGCTGTAAAGCGTACCTGGACTCGCAGCAGCGCTCATGTTATTGTGCTCCTAGCAAATCGACTAATTTTAATGGAAATAAGTATCCGAATAGTAAGGAAAAACCACAGAAGCAGAAGTATGGCTGGAAGGATCGAAATGAAATCTAGCAAGGGCTATGTAGATATAAATACACGTTATTTGTTGTCGTTTGTAGTTCGTTTCGTGTTAGTTGTTAAATTATGGTTGTACTTTTCTACCATCTGACGAATTTTTCTAGCTTAATGCCAAAGCTAGTATAGTTTCAGTATTTTTATACCAATCACAGATCATTAAACAGATATCGTGTGAATTCAATATTACAATTACAATTAAAAACAGTCGGCTGAGCAGTTTTGAATAAAAACGCACTCGTTCGGACGTTTTTTCAGTATTTAGATTTATTTATCGATAATTTAGAACACAAAAGAGTATATTTTTTTTTATCGAGACGTCGATAAGCTGAGACACATTTTGTAGTTTGCAACACTAAAAATTTACTTTAGCCAGCACTTAAACAACACAAGCGCAGCAGGAAAAGATTTTGCAACCTAAGCTGAAGAAATTTTAATGTAGCTTAAAATTAAATAAATCTTGCAATGGGCTATGATGTCAATCGCTTCCAAGGCGAAGTGGACGAGGAGCTAACATGTCCCATATGCTCTGGTGTTCTGGAGGATCCGCTACAGGTTTGATAACAAGAAAAACCAACCCAAAACACTTTTCATTCGGTGCTTCAAATATTCCACAGGCGGTCATGTGCGAACACGCCTTCTGCCGTGGCTGTATTAACGAATGGCTAACACGCCAGCCCACATGTCCAGTAGATCGCAATGCACTAACTACCGCGAATTTGCGAGCTGTGCCGCGTATATTGCGCAACTTGTTGTCCAGGTAGGTCACCCACACATATGTGTACTTTATAAAAGAAGGTAACGAGTGCTTTCGTAGATTGTCGATTACCTGTGACAATGCGCCCTATGGCTGCACAGCTGTGCTAAAGTTGGATGCCTACAATTCGCATTTGGAAGATTGCGTCCACAACCCGAAGCGACCGTTTCCCTGTGAAAAAGGTTGTGGCTTTGACATACCCAAGGACGAGCTCAAGGATCACAACTGTGTGCGGGAGCTGCGCGCGTTAATTGTCAAACAAACTGAACAAATTGGCCAACTCAAGACAGAAATAACTGATCAGCAGCTAACTATCAATGAGCTAAAGCGTGAGCTTCAGTTATTCAAAGATTTTATGCGTGCCATGCGCGTCTCAAATCCAGCCATGCGTGCCATTGCTGATCAAATGGAACGCGATGAGGTGATACGCTGGAGCAGCGCCTTGGCCAGGGCGCGTGTTACACGCTGGGGTGGCATGATTTCCACACCCGACGATGCGCTGCAGGTAAGAGCAACTGCATCCGCATCAGCAACTAACTAATATAACTAACTGCTGGAATTTTTCAGCTAATGATCAAACGCGCCCTGTCAGAGTCTGGCTGCCCGCCACACATACTGGATAGCCTAATGGAGAACTGCCACGAACGGCGCTGGCCTCGGGGTCTCAGCTCCCTGGAAACGCGTCAAAACAATCGACGCATCTACGACAATTACGTATGCCGCCGCATACCAGGTAAGTTTCCTGATCAGCATATTATCCGCAACTGTTTCCCTGACTAATAAAAGGTTTTTTTATTGCAGGCAAACAGGCGGTGCTTGTGCTCAGCTGTGACAATGTTCACATGACTGAGGATGTGATGGTCGAGCCGGGCCTGGTTATGATATTTGCGCATGGCATCGAATAGGGACTAACCGTGCGGCAACTACATTTAACTAAATACTTAATGTATGTCAAATAGTGCTCAGTTTTGTTGTTTCCTTGATCTAATGCATAAGCCTAAGCATAAAACAAATTTGTCATATTAATCATTGTAGCGTTAAGTTAAACTCTAAAGCACTTTCACTACCATAAAAAGCGCCTCATGACGAATCTCAAGTTGAAATTTATATTTAACTTTATTTCCATACACACATAGTTCATGATATATGTATGTGCATATTCCATTTAAACACATTTATGTGTTTAGCAACCATAAGTTTTTAATTAAGCGATCTCAGCAAACAAATTTTTGTTATTGTTCACTTAAACGCGCTCGATGCACTGAATATGTGTCTTTTTAATTAATTGTGTCTTTTATTTAAGGATCTTTAAAATTTACTTAATGTGTAATTTAATTAAAACAATTTAAGAAATTCCAAGCATCACAATGTTTATTGAATTGCTACTAATATGAGGAGCATAGGGTATGCATGGCGTGTGACAGTTGATGTAAGAATCCTAAGCTACGACACAAAATCAATATCTTCAACATGTGAACATCTATTCATCGATTGATTTTGACTGACACTAATGCCTTTATGAAAAGTAAAAGCTATTTTTGTGCAATTTCAGGAAATCCTCTTACCAGGTCCATTATTCATGTATATGTACATGTACATATCAATCCCACACAGTATTTTAATCTCAAGTGAAGAAGATCTGCCCAATCGCAATGAAAAGTTCACTGGGTTATGTCGCCACAACTTTCCGTCGCCCCCAAGCTCTGCCTACAATCACACCCACAGACACACACGAGTTCTGGGCATCATCTGTTCCCGAAAAGGAAATTCAATAAGTCGCTCAACCAAAAGCAGCATCAACGAAATCAAACTAGTTCCTGCATGAGCTTTGAAGAAAAAAAAGACCAAAACCGGTTACGGCTTTTGTAGACGTTTTTTTTCTCTCTCTCGTTTCATTATACAAAAAGTTGTTTAAACCTTTGTCTTTGGTGTGTTGTCCATCTATTGTTTTGTTACATGTGCCAAAAATCGATTATGATATGCTGAGACAGCTTTTGGCTAGAAACATTTAAATATTTATAAACGTAATTAGCACCGCGAACTAACAGGGGACGCCCCCTGGCGTTTGAAAAGTGAGAGTTTTGGTGGAATAAACCGCAATCGGCGCGCGCAGCTTCGAACAGTCGTCTGTGGTGCTGCGTAGCTGTTGGACGTGCCCTGAACGTTTGGAAGTTTTCACTTAAAACGATTAACAAAACGCGATGAATTTGTCAATTTGTATGCTAATCTTTGTAGCCGTTTGCCTAGCAGCGACGTCAGCGGCTCCGCAGCTGAGGCAGCGCAACGAGAAGCAGGTTCAGGAGGGATTGCGTAAGTATCAAACTATAATCGATTCCCATTGTGAAAAAGAATACTTATTTGATCTGACACAAACAACAGCTCCAAAAGGCGCCACCATCGAGGAGGTAGTCCTAGAGTCGAGTCTGCGCATTAAGCCCAAGGCTCGTCAGAATGTCAGACGCGTCCGATCCGCGCTGGATGACACGCTGCGTGAAATCTATGCTGAACACAAGCGAGTGAAACGTCAATTTGGACGTGGGCGGTTCGGTGGTGGATTTGGCGGCAATGCACAAGTTGGCACCCAGGCCGGCGGCACCAATAGCGGCGTTAATGTAGGCGCTGGTCCCAATGGCGGCACTGCCGATGCCAATGTGAACCTCAATCCACTCGGTCCCCTGGGACCTGATGGCTACAACCAGGAGCAGTCGGCCTCAAATGGTGCGGCTAACAGCAACTTCAACAATGGCTTCGATTCCGGCTCATCGGCGGCCAATGCACAGGCACAGGGTTTCCAATCGCAAAGTGCACTTGGTTCATTTGGTGCGTCCTCCGCCAGCACGGCTACCCAATCGCAGAATTTCAATCCATTTGGCAACAGCAACTCGGCGGGCGCCTCGCACAGTCAAGTCTTCAAGCTGCCCAATGGCCAGACCATTAATTTTGCCTCCACAAATAATTTCGCTAATAGCGGATTCGGCAACAGTGCCAACAGCCATGGTGGAGCTGTATCCGTGACCGGGTAAAGCCATGCCACCGACAAGATATTCAATGTTACGAAGAATGCTGTGCAATTATGTAGTCGATTTTCAAACAAAATTCAGGTGACTTTCCCTATTTATACATTTTTTACAATATTGTAAAATGAGGCAATAAAATGGCCGCGTCGAAAATAATTCTATTAAAATGCTAATGTGAGCCTTTACCAACACATACGTAACGGCTTATGATACCTTATTTACTTACCATTTAGTTCTCATTAACCAGTGTTCGCCAACTCCGAAATACATCGAGTAACCGTCATTTTGATAAAATGTTTGTGTTTTAGTTTTATTGGTTTGTTTAGAGTCATTGCTGTTGGGCTTAGTCGGATTCGCTTTCGCTTTCCGATTGAAAATCGCCCACTTCGATGGAGAATGAATATTCCTGATCGCAGCCCAAATAGGAATCGCTCATATAGTACAAAGTATAATCATGCTTGCCTGGACTTGGGGCCACAAAGTCAAGCTTGACTTTAGCCTTTTGCTGCAGCGTAAGTCGTTTAATGGAGAGCAGTGAATTGGTTTTGGGATCACCAATGACCACCCACCAGCCCTCCTCACGTTTCTGCGGGAAGAATGGCGCTATAACCGGGCCGGTGACCTCATCCTCGCGCTCTAGCTGCACTACCACATTCACAGTGGAACCAGAATTGATGCGATCCTTGTCGACCACCTCGTAGTTGAGTTCAATATTGGGATAACGATTGCAGAAACGCGCCACATCGGCCATTTGCACATCGGACAGCTGTAGCAGGCGAATGCGATCCTCATCCTCGAGCTCCATTATATCGAAAACAGTTTCAATTTTCTGCAGAAAAGTATAATCATTAGGCAAGCTCGTAGTTAAGTACGTTATTATTAGTTATTATTACCTTATCCGTGCAGCGCTTTATGATGTCTGCATTGAAGTGTGGCAACTGCCTCAAGTACGAATCCTTGCTCCACATGGCCTGAGTAACCATCTGTGCCAGTTCCATGGCAGCGACAGCAGGAGAAAGCCAGCCATTAGAGCTCAGCACATCCACACAGGCCTGTATCAGGCGTATAGCTTTGCTGAGGATCTGCTCAGTATCGCCCTGAAGTTCTGGTCCTAGCTGCAGACGTGACAGATGTGCCTGGAGCAACAAGTTTGTTTTAATGTGAGGATCATTGAATCTGAAAAACGAAAGTTTATTAAAACTTTGAAATTGGAATATTAGCTGACTTATTTACTTGGGTGCTGTTTCATTGGGCCCAGTTAGTTTGTTGGGCAAGCGTTGGGAGAGTGTGCGCAGAACCTGCTCCTCGTGATGCCTCACCACAACGTCCTCATACTCTGCTGCGGATGAAATGATCTCCAACAGTCCGCGCACTTTGGTTTTGCTGTTCAACGACAAACTGAAGAGCTCTGCAGGGGAATATAGATAGATTAGATTCGATTTTTAATGTGAGATACCAGCCTAGCCTGGTACTTACCAATAGTCGTATAGTTGATATAGTAGTAGGCGGCAATCATGCCCAAATTCAAGGGCAGCGTATCCATGTCATCCTCAACGCTAATGCACTTGGACTGCTCCAGATCGCTGAGCGTGTTCTCTACGAGCTCCGACAGATGATCGGACAAATGTCGATGCGTTACGCCCTGCAGATTGTAGTAGTTGGGATTCTGGGTTAATCTTCGATAGAGGAATGTCCACGTTAAATAATCGACTGCATCCTGTTTGTTCTCAATGGTTTTGGTGACCACCTCAGCATTGAAATGATCGTGCATGCGATGATCCAAATGACTTTCGATGGGCAGCGGCTCGTTGATGAATTTCTTGAAGAAATCCTTCTTGGAGCTCTGACACATTAGCACGCACTTGGCATCCGCATCCTCATTGGGCCTATTGGCTCGTCCAATCATTTGCAACACATCCGTAATCGGATAATCCTCATACGAATGATTTTTTCCATTGTAGAATTGTGTGTCCATGATGATGACGAGGTGTGACGAGATGCTCATGCCCCAGCACAAGTCCCGGGAGACAACAGCCACCTGCACAGCGCCCGAATCAAAGAGTTGTTCGACTAGACGGTGATCCGAGGCAGATAACCCCTCGTGCAGATAGGCGACGCCTTGGGCGAGAGTCTCTTTAAGAGTCTTGTCCGACATGCGTTCGAGGAAGGGCTGTATATCGTCCTCTTCGGCATGGAAGAAGCGATTCGGCTGCAAATCCGAGGCAGCGTACGTCAGGATATCGATAGCTGTGAGACGCGCCTGCTTACGCGACGAAACAAACACAATGACGGGCTTGTGAGCGCTATACTTGAGTATCGCATTATAGACGGGCTTGGACATGGTCGCTATGCGTGTGGCATTGTGGGTAACATTGAAACCCTGTATGTGCAGCTCCAGTGGTATGGGGCGTACGCTTGGATGAAAGTTGAATGTGGCATTTGGATTGCAGCCCAACCATTGGGCCACGTCGCGTGCATCTGTCAGAGATGCGGATAGGGCTACAATGCGTATCTGCTTCTCGATTTGTGAACTGATGTAACGCATGCGGGAGCAGACAATCTCCATAACAGGTCCCTCCTCACCGCCCACCAGCTGCAGTTCGTCGACGATAAACAAATTGATCTGTTGCACATTCTTGCGCTGCTTCCAGCGACGTGACAGCACATCCCATTTGTCCGCTGTGGTTATTACCAGTTGTCCCTTGGCTATTAGCTTAAGATCCGTGCCCGTTTCACCAGTCAATTTGACCACCTTGATATCCAGACCGCCAAATTTGGTATGCCAGTCGGCAAAGACTAGATCGGCAAGCGCCTCTTGGGATACAAGATAGACGCAACGCCCATCGCTGCTTTGGCTAAACAAACGCATTATGGCAAACTCGGCGATGGTCATTTTGCCAGAGCCCGTGGGCGCGCCCACGAATACATTCTCATCGCTGTTGTAGACCGCATTGAAGACCTGCGTCTGTATGGGATTGAATTGCGGGAAACGTTGCGAATAGAATGCCTCAAATTTGGGCTGACGTAGAGCGCTGATGGGTAGCGGTTGTAAGTCCAGCAGCTCCGTGGGTGGCATATTTTTTTCGGGCAGTATAAGATGCCTAAAGGATACGGGCAGCTGCGTCTCAGCGCCTATCCAGCGATCAGAGACAATTCGCAGAAAGTATTGCGGCGGCAGAGGCTCAAACACGGGCACAAAGAATTTTAACTGATGCTCATCCTGGGCATACTTCTGCTTAAGCAAAAAGAATTCATGATGCAGTATAAGCTCCGAGTCGACATCCTCAATCAATATCCAGAAACCCTCCGACTGACCGTGCACCTTTTCATCCCATTGAAAATCGGGCGTAATTGTGAGCTCTACTCGCAGCGTTGCTCGCGTAATGGGCTGAATGTGCGTGGATAGCTCCAGTTTGGGGAACTGATGCACAAACTTGTGTATGGTCTTGCCCAGCTTGGGTACACGTATTAGTTCACCCAACTCATGGGGCTCCAGATCGTACAGACGCGACCAGGGAAAGTGTTTCTTCTCCAGCTTCTTAGCTATTTCATCGGGCATTTTCTTGAACTGCCGCAACGGTGTCATCGATTGCCACATGCGTCGATCAATCATCTTGCAAAGCGTCAGCGTTTTATCCGCCAGCTGCGCCCAGCCGCGGGTCAGGACAATCTCAAATATGGCACGCATCAGACGCGCTGCGGATTGTGTAATGAAAACCATGTCGGACATCAAAGCGAAGCCCTCCAGCTTCAGCTGCGAAATGTAGGCCTGCAGCAGCACATTCACCTTGGCGCTATGCTCCTCAATCGACTCCTTGATGGGTATGGGCACGCGCTCCATGAGCTTCTGCAGTTCCAGTTTCTCCTCCTCGCGCACAGAAATGTGACGGAACTCCGACGACAATGAGAATACGCGAAATAGTTCAATTTCACTAAGAGTTTGCTTCAGCAGCTGATTATATGTCAACATTGTCTCGTGAGTAAGATAATAGTGGGATGCAATGCGTCCAAGATCGGTGACCTGGAAGTGACCCGTCTTGCGTTCGTATTTGATCAGACCACTGCGCTCCAGGCAACAGGCTGCGGTATGAAGCAAATCAGCGCGATGCTGCTCCAGCAGCGGATCCGCTTTAATCGCATCATGCGAAACGCCATACAACGTGGGGTTGCGGAGCATGCGTATGTAGAGGTAAGTATAGCCCAGCCAGTTGACTGCATCCTGCAGATGCTGAACGGTGCCGAGGACAATTTCAGCATTCAACATGTCCGGCAGCTTGGAAACAAACTGCGATTCAATGGGTAGTTGCTGATTTAGCAGCGATAGATAAAACTGCAGCTCGCTGTGGTTCGTAATGAGTATGCCCTCGCCCTTGGTATCGTACTGGGGACGTCCTGCGCGTCCCAACATCTGCAGCACATCCAAAGCGCTCAACTCGACCCAGCGACCCTTCTCCGGATTGTAGACCTGTGTGCCCTTGATGATTACCGTGTGCGCCGGCAAATTAACACCCCAAGCCAAGGTGGCAGTCGAAACCAGCACCTGAATATGCCGATCAGCAAATAGATCTTCCACCAGCGTACGATCCACGCGCGTCATGCCAGCGTGATGTATGGCAAAGCCATAGGGCAACAGCTCCTTAAGCTCCGTATTCTTCACTTGCTCGGCTTCGGTCCGCAACACTTCCATGCTGGCTGAGCCCTCGCGCAGAAAGCTGCCCAGCGTGTCCTGCTCCAAACACATGTCACGAACTGCACGCGCTGTTTTTCCGGTCTCCTTGCGCGAGTGCACAAATACCAGCACCTGATTACGACCAGCATGTTCCATGGTTTTCTCATACACTATCTCGTTCATCACCTGCATAAGAAATGATATTAAATCGTTGTCAGCAAAGTAGAAAAATGGATAATCTGTACTCAGGTGAAGGCTTACCTGGAAACGTTTCAATGCCTTCTTCTCCGTGACACCAATGTACTGTTGCTCCAGTGCCACTGGCCGATAGCTATTGTCAAAGTAGAAGAGGCCCTTGTCGGGTTTGACGCGTAGAAATGTGGCCACGTCCTGGTAGTTTGGCAGCGTGGCAGACAAGCCTACCAGACGCACATCCTCCTGTGTGGTCTCAATGTTGCGTATGGTACGCGCCACCAGCGCCTCCAGAACTGGTCCACGCTCGTCGTGCAGCAAATGAATCTCATCAATAATAACCAGCCTCACGAGACTGACAAAAGTGCGTTCGCCACCCTTGCGTGTTATAATATCCCACTTCTCCGGCGTGCAGACAATCACCTGAGTCGCAGCGATTTGCTCACGCGTCAATTGGTGATCGCCAGTCAGCTCGGAGACGGTAAGATTGTAACAGGCCAGGCGACGTCCGAAGTTTCCGACCATTTCCTGTACCAGAGACTTCATGGGTGCCACATAGATGATCTTGAAATCTTGAGCATTGATGGTGCCATCCTCGTTGATGTGCTTGCCAATCTCTCTCATCATCGTGAGCAGGGCTACATTTGTTTTACCAGCACCAGTGGGCGCACACAGCAGCATATTCTCATCGCTGTCCAAGGCGGCTTTGTAGAGACGGCTCTGAATGCGATTTAAGGTCTTGAAACCATCGAAAACGGGCTGCACATACTTGGGCAGCTTGTCGATAGGCTGCAGTTCCTCATTCGCATCGAAGGGCACCTGCTTCAAGGCGGGTACATGCACCTCTTCGTAGCCCTTACGCTGTTTGCGATAGCTGCCATCGGGCAGCTGGCATCGCTTGTTGGCCATAAAATGCGAGCCCTGGGTAAAGGCCAGCTCATCCAGTTCCAGCAGTTGACGCACACCGGCTACTTGACCAGCAGTCGCCGCACCGCCATCATCGGCATCGCCCTTGCCACGCTTGCTGGCGCGTGCATCTGCCTCCTCCTGCTCATCTGCCTTGCCTGTGTCCAGTTGACGCAGTATCTTGGCCAGCGCTATATTGCCACGCATCTTTTCACGTATACGCTGCCGCTCGCTGTCCGTTTGTGCGGACGCCAACATGGTACAATAGAGTATCATCTGGCGATTCAGCTTCAGCTGCTTAATAAAATCAAAGCAATCATAGCCCAACAGCAGCACCAACTGATTCTCGCAATCGCGTTCGTCGGCGGCATCTTTTAATATCTTGAGGACATCTGCTGCCTTGCTCTGCGAGACCATAGCATCCTTATAGTATTTGCTCAGACAGCGCTGCAGCCAGTAGGCATCAATGTCCAGTGGATGAAGCGAACGATCCTTTTTTACATTGCTCGCAGCCTCTTCGCTGGCTAGCTGTGAATTTGAATAATATAAGTATAATATATGATTTTCCATTGGTGTGATATTACTTACATTTTCGGCATGCAGCGTATGATCGATGCGCGCCTCCTCGCCCTCGTCCTGGGCATCATCATCGCGTATCTCACCGTACATGTCATTGTCGCTCTCTTCTTCGGACTCCTCGAATTGCACATTGATGCCGTAGGCATCGTCAATTTGCTCCTCATTGTTGGTTGCTGCAGTAAGCGCATTAACTGCATCGCTGCCAAAGTCTGTGATCTTCTTGCCCAGATTGACGAGCAGTGCAAATCGTTCGTCTGTTACTTCGCCCAGCAAACTGTCGACGTCGCGTTTGCGCTCCCGATCTTTGAGCCGATCATTCTTGAGCACAGCCAGAATTTCATCCGCGGCGCCGCATAATATATCGCGCGGTTGATCACCCAGCGCCTCTTGTATGAAACTAAGTAGCACCTCGTATGTTTGACGTGTCTCCTGCGTTTTGGGGCGATACACAATGCCTACCATTTCATCAATACCCTCCGAAAGCAGTGTAGCGCCTTTCATTCGCTCAAAATCGTACTGTGCCTCGTCACGTTTTTGCCGCTTCACCTTGCGTTCTTCTGTTTTCTCCGGCTTTGTGCGTTGATAGCGGTCCCCCATACGGGTGCCATCCAGTTTGCCCACCAATGAACAGACCTCGCCGGTGGCTTCATCGCGGCGCGGACGCTCGATGAGACGTACATCAGCTTGCAGTACAAGATTCGAGTTCTGCCAAGAAAAAAAAAAATAACATTTTCGGCAAACGTTTACCCCATGTGGTAGCACTTTTTGTTTAACTCTTGTAACACTTACCGCCTTATACTCATACTGCAATTGACGTGCTGCGGCATCCGCCATGTTTGTTTACTTTTCCGTAAGCTTTTGTGTGCTGAATTAACTTATTTTTGCAATTTTTTACGCGGTACAATTATTCGGCATTTTCACTGTATATTGGCTGGCTACAAGATAGGGTTGCATTCGAGTCGATACTATTGACAACGCTGGGCATCGATATATTTTCTTATCGATGAACACTTTAGCAGTGTTGCATTTTTCAACACTAGTTTTTTCTTAGCTCTGGTCACACTGTAGTTACTATAAAGTAAAAGTAAACAAAACAAACAGTGCTCCGTTGTAACTGCAATATATTGAGCAGCAAATCGATAATCAGTTGTATTGCGACCTCGTCGGCGAGTAGAGCGTAACCAGGCCAAACAAACAAAATATAAACACATATCAGAATGTTACCGCTGCCAAGCACAGATCAGGATCTACGCTGCCCTGGATTCTGCGATTGCCGTTTCCCCAGCTGCATCGATGTAGCCAACCACAAAGGACATATACCCGATTTGGTAAAGTGCCGTTGTGGTGAGGACTGTGCTAATGGTGTGCAGTGGCAGTGGCACCAAGCGGAAGAGTCCGATGCACAAATCATAGGCAGAGACATCATATTCCATCCCACATACAGTCAGGGCACGGCCATTGTGCGTGGCGAGCAGCCACTGCAGCAGGACAAAGTGCACTTCTGGGAGATGCGCGTCATTACAGCGCTGGCAGGTACAGATGTGGTAAGTTCTAGTGCACGGCAACTGCATCTGAAGGGATTAAAATAGTCAGCGAGATAAGCTGCATTGTATAGATAAGACAACAGGGACACACTCGTCACTGTCTGTCTGTTTTGGCATGAGGAAATCTGAGCATTGCTAGCCAGAAACCGAATGACTGAGCTGATAAGCGAATCATATACCCCTCTCGACCCGCGAGCTTACAAAAAGGTCAATGCAAACATAATAGTCCCAGTTATTTACTATTTCTTTCTCTGTCTCGTAATCTTTTCTAGATGTTTGGCATAGGCACTGACCGCGTTAATCTGGAACAATTCAAATTCCACTTTGTCTCTGCATTGGGTACCAATGCCCAATCTTGGGGCTATTCATACAATGGTAAAATTCAGCATTGTGGTGAGCAGTTGCCCTACGGCCAGAAGTTTTCCCAGGGCTGCTTGGTGGGCATCTATTTGGACCGCACGCGTGGACACTTGGAGTTCTATCTGAATCGCCGCTCACTGGGTGTTGCCTACACAAATATACCAACAGATCCGCATGTCAAAATCTATCCAATGGTCTGCTCCACAGCTGCCAAGTCTGTCATACGGCTGATTAACTCCACATCACAGCCGGCTACACTGCAGCTGAGAGCATTTGAGGCGCTCTCCAAACAGCCGCAAAAACTCGATGAGCTGCGTCAAATGCCCGGCTTGAATAACATAATGCAATCGTATTGGTTTCTGGCTCCACCCGTGCGTTATTCCAGGTGCTCAAGGGACCCCGAGCTGGACCTGGGCGATGAGGCGGTGCTGCCCAGCTCCAAACTACGCCTGGGCAGAAAGCAAAAATATAGAGGTAAGTTAAGCGACAAATTATACAAGATGTCGAAATATGAACTTATTAAAACATTTGCCATATTATTACTCTGCTTGTGTGAGGCACTTTAACGTGATTATACATTTATCGAGTGCAAATCAATAAAAGCAATTGTTATGAAATAATCATATACACTTCTCTTGTATTATTCTCGATCAATTTGTAATCATGCCTAAGAGCACACTCACTATCGTGTATAAGGTTTATGGTTTGCTCTATTTGCAACAAATATTTGAGAAGTAAATAAAGTGCCTTAATCTATTGTAATTCTGTTTGGCTTTGCTCGAGATAAAGATAGAGAAAATATGTAAGATTTCATTTGCTTAAACTAACCCTTAACTTATGAGAGTAACTTAGGTCTAACACATTTAATCGTATATTTAACTTAAGAGATTCCATACTTACTCGCAATACCGTTGAGAATCGCATAGGAGAGAGAATCATGTTGTTATAGGTTTTTTATGTCTCGGCTGGATAACTTAAACCTTTAACTGCTTTACTGCGAATATTTGAATATATGATTAAAATCATTCTAGAATTTACTTATGCATTTATGTCATTTTTTAAAATAACCAATAAACAATGTTAATTCTGTAGCTATGTCTATGTAACCCCACAACACCCTAGCTTTATCTCCAGCCATATATTATATAATTTTGTTACGAGACCAAGTTTTCTGCGCCAATTGACAGCCAATTAAACACAAGTATTTGGTTTTTTTTTTTTCAGAAACCGATGATGTCAACATCGATGAGGATCTATATGCGAATGCGCACAAAATTCCGGTGCGGCGTAGTGAGAGCGGCGATGAGGAATATGCCTCATCCATACACGAATTCTGTGATGAATATTTTCACTATTTGTTGTAGGTGGCCATAGCTTAGCTCTAATCGATTTTTTTTTGGCATTTATTAAAATACAATGTTCTCTAAATAGGCATAAAGCCTAAATAAATATTCTTTATGTAAGTTCCAGTGTATTTGACACTCTTGATTTGTTCTTTTTTTATAAAAGACAGTCTGGTTGAATTAAGACAGACTGTAGATTTATTTAAAAAGTATTTTCTTTAAATATATATGAATATATCATTGTATTTTTTATGTGCGAAAAATTGTATAAAGTTTCATTATTGCGTTGCAGCTTGGGATCTCGGGGTAGTGCTAAGAACGGGATTGGGTATTGCGAACTGAATTTGTGTGGCTAAAAGAACTTAAAGTAAACTAAATATTAGTTGAATTCGTCGCCGTTGGACGCATCCAAAGCGGATCGTTTGAAGATGACGCCCAGTGGCAGCTAGTCCATATCATCGTCGTCATCATCCGATATGGTATATTTCTTTTGGGCGCGCTTTCGACGCGTTTGCTTCTTGGATGTGGTCGCTGCGCCACTGCTGGCCACCGAGGCAGCTGTTGAGGATTGTGTGGGCGTGGCTGGTGCACTGGCCAGTGATTTGTTGAGTTTTAGCTTCATTTTAACTGCCGCCGCCGAGGTGGTGGCTATTTCCTCATCATCCGAGTTATCATCGCCGTCATCGTCATCATTGTCCGAGTTGTCGGAACCGCCGCCACCGCCATTGCCGTGAGCATCGCTCGTGTTGTCGCCAGCGGCCATAGCAGCCGCATCCGCAGCGGCTGTTATCCTTTGCCTAGCGCTTACAAAAACTTTTTGCAACGCCATGGAATCTAGATAAATGAGTGATGCCTCCTCATTGTAGATTTGCGCATTCTGACAGAGCTGCATAAAGTCCTTTTCGAGCTCATTGAGATCCGCGTATTTGCAATCCTCGATGCGCTGCAGTATTTTCTTAATGTCTACCGGCCGCTTGATAATATCATAATAATCGGGCAACCGCTGGCGCGAGGGAAGCTTCATAAATGGCTCTGAGAGCGTGCGACCATCCTGAGTGTGCTTGATGACAGCGCTCATGATCTTGTGCATTTGCTTCTTGGAGCGTTTGTCCAAATTCTGGCGGCGTCTACGCTTCAATATGAGTGAATCATCATCCGACTCATCTTTGCGATTCTTGCGTTTACGACGCTTGCGCTTGGAGTCGTTATCCTCCTCCTCCTCTTCGTCAAACTCGGCGCCATCATCAATGGCCTTGAGCCACTCCTTTTCGGTCAGACTGTCCGTGTAGTCGACCTCCTTGCGCTGTCGTGATCCCCGCCCTGAAAATTCAAGCGAAATAATTAGATTGTGGTTCTCTAAATACAAAACAAAATTTACTTACCCAATATGGTATCCTCATCATATTGGTAGTGGAAACGCTCCACCTCGTCATCGTCCTTCGTTAGCCAGTCGGGCAGCTCGGACTCATCAATTAGACGGTCTCGGCCCGGATGAATATCCTCATCCTCTTTCTTTCGTTCAATATCCATCCTCTTGAAGATTTCAATTTCTTCCTCACTGCGTGCTATCATCATGTTAATCATCTCATCGTCGGGCACTTCGTTCTCTTCCTCCTCCTCGTTGTCGTCCTGATGCAAAATAGTTTGCAGAAATTGCTGACGTTCGCTGCCCGTGGATTTCTGATCGAACATGCCCGCCTGGATGACTTTCTCGTCCATGTTCAGCTTGTATCGAGCCGCGGCTAAAATGCGCTCCTCTACCGAATTGACCGTCATTAGACGCAATACACGCACCTCATTGCGCTGACCGATACGATGTGCACGATCCTGCGCTTGCAGATCCTGATGTGGATTCCAGTCAGAATCAAAGATGACCACTGTGTCGGCTGTCTGCAAATTCAAACCGAGACCGCCGGCGCGTGTGGAAAGCAAGAAGACAAAATAATCTGAGCCCTTGGCGTTAAATTTGCGCAGCAGTTCGCCACGATCCTCGGCCTTGGTGGTGCCATCCAGGCGCAGGTAACCAAACTGACGCCAACTAAGATAATCCTCGATAATGGTCATGCACTGTGTCATCTGACAGAAGAGCAGCACACGATGATTCGTCGCCTTCAGTTTGGGCAAAATGCGATCCAACAGCTCAAATTTACCTGACACACGATACAGATCGGGTCCTGCAAGAAAAATTATATTCATTTTGAAAACTGGAGTTCAGTACTATGAATTGTAAAATAATTACCTGAGACTACGCCATGTCCTCCAGTATGATCGCAGTACTTCTCCTCGATGTGCTGGAACATGAACGGATGATTGCACAGCTTGCGCAGCTGAACGATGGTGTTCATGAGAGCCTTAGCGCCACCCTTGCCGTGCTTGCCCTTCTCGGAGCCATCGGTGAGCAGAACACCCTTGCTCTGCATGTGCTTGTAGAGGACGCGCTGCAGTGCGGACATGTCGCACTTGATAATATACTCGACCTTGTCGGGAAGCTGATGTTCGACCTCCTTTTTGAGACGGCGCAACAGGAACGGGCGCAGCACCTTGTGTAAGCGGCGAATAATCAAAATGGTTTCCTCCTCATTCAATTCAACCTTCTCGCCGGTGGTGGCAAACGGTGCGTTGAACCACTGCTCAAAGGTGGAGCAAGATTTGAAAATGGAAGGTAGCAAAAAGTTGAGCAGCGCCCAAAGTTCGGGCAGCTTATTCTGCAGCGGTGTGCCCGTGAGTAGCAATCGATAAGGCGCTATGTAATGTGTATTGAGCACCTGCGTCAATTTGCAATGATGATTCTTCATGCGATGACCCTCGTCGATGATCATGTACTTCCATTGTATCTTCGCCAGCACCGCCTTGTCCTTGATCACATACTCGTAAGTGGTGAGCAGCACATTGAATTTGGTGGCTCGCATTTGATTCTGGAGCAGACGACGACCCTGTGGACTGCCCTTATAGCTGACAACGCCAACGGAGGGCGCCCATTTCTCAAACTCCAGCACCCAATTGGGGAGTGTGGAAAGTGGTACAATGATTAAATACGGACCCATCACCTTCTTGCGATCCATTAGATAGGTGACCAGTGAAATGGTCTGAATGGTCTTGCCGAGACCCATCTCATCGGCCAAAATGCCATTCAAATTGTTGTTATACAGCGAAACGAGCCATTCGAGACCCTTCAACTGATACTCTTTCAGCTGGCCATTGACCATAATGGCGGCCTGCTCTGTGACCTTCTCGTGCACGGTGTGCGCAATGCTGTAGTATGTTTGCTCCTCAGTACGATATTCATCATCCTCGACCTTGACTTGGTTAATCAAATCGTTCGCTTCCGGATCACCTGACTGTGTTGATTTGTCTGTTGCGTCTTCAGATCCCTCCGCGCTAGAATTACGCTCCAACTGTGGCTGTTCCTCATGCTTTGGTTTCGCTTTCTTCTCTGGCGAACCGTCGTTCTCGTCATCGTCATCGTCTATCCAATCCCAGCCGGGGTGCATGTTCAGCCAGCGATGTAAATGCTTAAGCATCGGTGCATCATCACCGGTTAGCTTCTTGCCACTGCATTGCTCCACCACATGGACACGCATATCGGCGGCAATGCTGCTCTCATCGATGTTGACGTATTCGCCGGTCATGAGCAGCTCCTTTTTGTACTGCTGCAGACGTTTGCCTTCCTCCTCCTTCTTCTTCATCTGGTCGTCCTTGTGCTGCTTCACCATCTGTGTGAGATTGCTAATATACTCGTCTGTCTGCGACAGCAGGAATGCCAAGCGCTTGTCCTTCTTCTGATCGATCAGCTTGCGGTAACCCTCCTCATCCTCGGCCATCAAGCGACGCATACGCTCTTTCTCGATGCGCTCCTGCTCCTTCTTCTGTTCGCGTTCCGCATTCGCATGGTAGTTCATCACGGACTTGTTCATGCGCGCCAACTGAGCCTGCACAGTGGAAATTCAGATTTAGTGTTTGGAAAAACTTCTCCTGGACTATTTGTACCCACCTTGTTATTGCGATGATATTCACGCAGATCCTTGCCATGCTGCAGCACTGCAGACAAGAACTCCAGATGCTTCTGTCTGCGTTTCCGTTCCGCCTCGAGTTTCTGCTGTTTCTCGAGCTTCTCGGTGGCACGAGCCTCGCGCAGCCCTTGACGCTTGGTACGCTTGTAGAACTTCATATTGATGGCAGTCTCCAGCGTAGTGTCGCGACGTGTGCATTGTACAATTTCCATGCGCAGCTGACGCTGAAAATTCAAAACGCGCAGAGCACGCAGCTCAATGGCCGCCTGAAGGCGCAGATCCTCAGACATTGTGGCCGGCAGCCTTTGTAGCTCCTGCATGCGAAGCGATATGCGTGCGGCAATTCGATTCTCGCGTTCCTGTAGCAACGTTATCGGATCTAGACCCACCGGCTTGGCCACGGTGGTCACGCGGTTTGGTTTGGCCATCGGCTGTTGCTGTCCGGGCGGTGCGCCTGGTCTCGGCGGACCTGGTGGCGCAACTTGATTACCAGGCAGACCTGGCGCCGCAGGACGCACGCCCTGCACCTGCATTGGGGTAGCTGGTATCAACGGCTGGCCCCCAGCCGCACCCATGGCTAGCGGCTTACCACCATTGTGCTGCTGATGCTGCAACTGGTCTGGTGGGGGCTGCAGAGGCTGCTGTTGCTGTTGTTGTTGCTGCTGCTGCTGCATTTGTTGCTGTTGTTGTTGCTGCTGCTGCTGCTGTTGCTGCTGCATCTGTTGTTGCTGCTGCGGGGGCGGAGGAGCGCCACCGAGCAACGGCGGCTGGGGCTGCAACGGTTGGCCTTGCATATGCGGCGGCGGTGCTGGCTGCATTTTCTGTCCAGGCACTGGCGGGCCGTACGGACTAGCTGGTGGTGTAGAACACTGGGGCGGGGTGCCTGTCGAGGGCGGCTGTTGTGGCTGCATAGGCTGCTGACCCCCATGCGGCCCACCCGGCGGCGGTCCACCCGGCATACCCGGCGGCCCGATTGGCGGCGGCGGCTGTTGCTGTTGCTGCTGCTGTGCCGCCTGCAACGCCTGTTGCATCTGCATGGAAATGGGTTTGTTGCGTGCCAGCATACGGTAGGCAGTGATCTGTGTGCGCAGCAGATTAACCTGATTGCCATTGAGAAGCTGGTGCTTGGAAGTGGCGCGCATTGCCAGCAGTTGTGAGTAGCGTGGATCTTCCTGCAGTCCCTTCTCCTCCATCGAATCAATGGCCCGTTGCAGAGCATGCAGATTCTCTTGGCCAGAACGCTCGGGCGGACCGCCAGGTGGACCACCAGGCGGGCCCTGGCCAGGCTGTGGCGGACCCTGCATAAATATAGATGTCAGATTGAAAGAGAGTCCAAACATAGGGTAGACCGGCAATTTGTCAAGTAGATAGCTGATGAATTAATCCAATATATGTATAACATTACTGCTTCACAGTTATCTTTTAAGGGTCGCTAATCCATTTCCACAAACACTTTCTTTTACTCATATCAATTACCTATCTACCTGATGAGCATAAAATTATATTATCTTCTTTTACTTAGAGTGAATGTTACCTCTGAAGTACGTGATTTATAGGGGTTTCTTATAAACATTTAAAATTTGATATTTATTTCCATCCCCAGAGATGGTTTCTATAATTCTAAAAAAAAAAAAACAACTCTTTTTCAGTGGTAACTTCTTTGAAAGCGTATTTAACCGTCGGTTCGCCAAAGATAGCATGTCTGGTTTTAATTTACAAAACAATTAAAGAAAAAGCTTTTTGCATCTCACAAAACTTGAAAAATCTCAGTCACGATGAGTGAAAAATCCAGTTCGACAGCTCAGTGCGAATTCATTTCTCGAAGGCAGGTGACAACGCTGCCAGAATCTTTAGACTGGAAAGAAACAATGGCAAGCACAATGGAAATTGAGGAGCTTTACAAGTTCATCTACCCGCTAGCTGTAAAAGCAGGTGAAATACTACTCGAAGGCTATCAAAATTCTGGAAAAGCTGTGGCATTGAAGCGCAACGAATTCCACAACGTAGTCACCGAATACGATAATCAAATTGAGGAGTTTCTCATGACCAGCATACTGGCAAGCTATCCAGAGCACAAATTTATTGGCGAAGAGGATACGCACAAGAACAACAACATAACCAAGGAGTTAACAGATGCGCCCACCTGGATCATAGATCCCATCGATGGCACCTCCAATTTCATTAAACAGATACCCCATGTCTCGGTTTCGATAGGACTCTCCATCAATAAACAAATTGTGCTGGGCGTTGTGAATAATCCCGCCCAGGGCAAGCTCTACACAGCCAAGTTGGGACAAGGCGCCTTCTGCAACGGACAACCCATTCATGTCAGCAATTGTGAGCGTCTGAATGATGCCAATGTGGCCTATGAGGTGTGTCTGCTGCACGAGCCAACGATTAGAAACAAGCACATCAAACGCATATACTATGTGGGCTCTCAGGCGAGGCGGTGAGAATTCATACCGAAATCAAACTTTACTTAGTTTATATTCCATATTTCTTTGCTCAGCTTGCTTGGCTATTCCGCTGTCGTGGATTCGCTTTGCATGGTCGCCGCTGGCAATTTGGATGCCTTCCACATTGAGGACATGTACCCCTGGGACTGTGCCGCTGGCTATTTGCTTATACGTGAGGCTGGCGGCGTTGTCACGCATCCTTATGGCGGCGCCTTCGACATTATGAAGCCCGACTTGATATGCGCCGGAACAGAGGCGTTGCGAAAGCAAATTGAAACTCTTATACGCAAGGCAGATCAGGCCAAGTCTGTGGGAGGCGAAGAGGATTCTTAAATAAACATTTTGTTTTTTTTTTTTGTGTGGACAATAAAGAAGTTTCGTATATACGAGAAAAATAAGTGTGTCTATTAAATAAGCTGGCGTGAATATACAAATTGTGCAGATTTTCCTCCGCTCTTTTAAAATTAAATTTAGTGATGCCACCTCGCAATTCATACGCGTGGAGTTGCCATTTGTATTTTAAACTGTATTTTAAACAGTGTATTTTAAACAGTGGCAGCACCGCACGCAATTTAACTTCCAGTTAAATCAGCCAACTCAAAGTAATTTACTTTAATTTAACAAATTCAAAATACCCTTTTTTTTTTAATAAAATATTTTATAATTTTTGTTTCGTGATGTTCGCTTTCTATTTTAAAATGATTTTATATATTTTTTCATTTAATATAAAATTCGCACTCTAAATCGCTTCTGAATGCAACATTTTGTGCAATTATTTTATAAATAGCTTTCTGCTTTGTATTTTTAATATTTCTTATCAATTGACACAAATTTACATTGTGCGTATCTTATCAATGTTACAACAGCTTTATAGCTTTAAGGAGATGTAGACATGGTAATTAAGTCAAAGATTAGCCTTATCGTTTATTCTTGACTATCATCCCGAATTGGATCAGACTTAATCATAAAGCAACAGTACCCCTTTCGCACGACTCTACTCTTCAAAGTTCAAAGTTTTCTGTATGCCAGAGCTTTGTCAAAGCTTTTTAAAGCTGTACGGCCGCAACTCAAATTAGATATTGAAATTCATTAGTTAGCGTCAGTTTGTCAAGTACAAAACAAGAAACATGAGCAACAACACAATTAGCGAGGCAAAACTGAAGGAGTATTACGATGTGGCTTTGGACTTGGTGCAGAAGTGTGGTCCTATGCTGATGGAGGGTTATAGGAAGCCCAAAGCAGATTTTAAGGTTAAGGCAGACTTTTATGACTTGGTCACCGTTTATGACAAACAGATCGAGGATGCCCTCACGGCGGGTCTGCAGGCAGCCTTTCCCGAATCGCTGATCATTGGCGAGGAGGAATCGGCAGCAACAGAACGGGAAGCCGTATTAACAGATGCGCCCACCTGGATCATTGATCCCATTGATGGTACCACAAATTTTGTACATCGCATACCACATTGCTGCATTTCGGTCGGTTTGACCATCAACAAAGAACTGGTCGTTGGCATTATATACAATCCACCGGCAAATGAGTTGTTCTCGGCAAGGAAGGGCCACGGCGCCTACTTGAATGGCCAGCGCATACACACCTCCAAGGTGACTACGGTAAGTTTTGGTTGGTTATCATTATATAATTGCCGAAAAAGAAAAAACAACTATCATGCTGATAAACAGAACGCAGTATGAGTAAAAAAATAAATAAGCAAAATTCGTTAAATGTTTGCTTGCACCAGCAAATCATAAACAAAACTTTTCGAGTCTCTCAGTTGTTTTTTTGTGGCTCTCTCTTATTTTCAAAGCTTTTTTTCAGATCAAACAAGCTGTGGTTGCCTACGAAATCTCGCTGATACATGCCGCCGCCGTGAGAGACAAGAATGTAAAACGCCTTTACAAGTTGGGCTCAAATGCCACAGCGTGAGTTCAACATTGAGCTTTAATTGTGTGAGAGAGTAGAAAAAGCACTCGCATTCTTTTTTACAGTACTCGGAGCTTTGGCAGCGGGGCGCTGGCCTTGTGTTATGTGGCGACTGGACAGTGTGATGTCTATCATATTGAAGACCTGAAGCCGTGGGATATTGCAGCCGGAGCCGTAATACTAACGGAGGCGGGTGGCACTATTTATCATACCAAAGGCGGTAAATTTAATATCATGAAACCAGATCTTGTCTGCGCCGGCACAGACGAACTGGCCAAGAATGTGATGAGTCTCATTGAGGAAGCCGATCAAATTACGGAATATACATTTAAGTAAATTCTAAAATGCAACCAAATTTAAATACTGCTAATAAAATATAACAACCAAAAGCCTGTTTTGAAAGGTTCTCAATAATATATATGGACTTCTGCTCAAGTTAAGAAAACATTTCAAGTTTTACCTGGAAAATAATTATGGTTTAGCAAAGATGACTAATGGATAAAGAATATAATAAAAAATATTTAAGATAAAGGAGCTTAAAAAGTATCTCGCTACAATAAAAATTGCATCATATGAGGATGACTTTTCAGTTGTCAATTGAAACCGGTTTTTGTTCTTCTCGCAATTTGTTGACTACCCTCTAGGCAATAGACACATGTATGTTAAAGATAACGAAACTTCTATTTGTAGTCGTCAAACTAAACGAGATAAAGCTGGAGCAAGCAGCAAGCAACTGATTTCAATTTTTAGTTCATCTTCAGTTCAGTGCAGCAATCAAAGCTCAATGTAAACAAATGCGAGAGATTGTTGAAATTGTCGGAGCTTCGCTCACCGATCAGTCGGCAGCTGGAGCCAAGGCGCTAACAACGAGCGCGCGGATTGCATAGAGCAATTGTCATTTGCATACAGCTAAAAGATGTTAACGGAAATTGAGGAGTTGTATAACTTTATCTACCCGCTAGCCATAAGGGCGGGCGAAATATTGCTCGAGGGCTACGAGCGCTCGGAGAAGAATGTGGACATTAAGGGTGCATTTTATGATGTGGTCACCGACTATGACAACAAAATCGAGGAGTATCTTATGGGCGAAATACTGGCCAAATATCCACATCATAAGTTTATCGGTGAGGAGGAGACGGCCAAGAACAATAATGTATCTAAGGAGCTGACAGATGTGCCCACCTGGATCATAGATCCCATCGATGGCACCTCCAACTTCATTAAACAGATACCTCACGTATCGGTTTCGATAGGACTCTCCATTAATAAGCAAATTGTGCTGGGCATCATGAATAATCCAGCCCAGGGCAAGCTCTACACAGCCAAGTTGGGGCAAGGCGCCTTCTGCAATGGTAAACCCATTCATGTGAGTAATTGTGAGCGTCTAAGGGATGCCAATGTTGCCTACGAGGTGTCTCTACTGCACGTTCACAAAGTGGCCAACAAGCATATCAAACGCATCTACCATGTGGGATTGCACGCTAGGCGGTAAGTTAGCCTGGTTAGAAATATTGAAATGCCTTAATCTTGTTGTTATTCTATGACCAGCATGCTAGCCTACTCCTGCGTAGTGGATGAGCTGTGCATGGTGGCCGCTGGCAATTTGGATGCATTTTATATTGAGGACATGTACCCTTGGGATTGTGCCGCCGGCTCGTTACTGGTGCGTGAGGCAGGAGGAGTGGTGACACATCCCTTTGGCGGACCTTTCGACATAATGAAACCGGATTTAATTTGTGCTGGGACCGAAGAGTTGCGAAAAGAAATTGAAAACCTGCTGCGCAAGGCGGACAAAGAGCATTCGGTGGGGGGCGGAGAAGCTTAGATTGTTATAAAAAGAAAATAATTAACAAATATACAAGGAAAAAAAAATAAAAATCAAATAAAGCTCGGCAATTAAAATAATTTAAGAGTATGCATGCAAAAAGCTCAATTTGGGCTTTAGTTGTTATCTCTTTGTGATGCAGAGCTTTGAATAAAAAGCTGTGGAAACTTTGTAATCAAAATAGTAGATAAATTAACATTTCGCATAGTTGTTGAACAGACCGCAAGCCTTTCTGTAAGTCTCACCCTACGATCAGCTAGATATGTAAAAACTAATAATTATATATCTATTTTAGCTTTTAAAAAACCTGTAGATATGACCCATATAAGCGACGCAAAGATCAAGGAGTACTACGATGTTGCTCTGGAATTAGTTATCAAATGTGGTCCCATATTTAGGGAGGGCTACGATAAAACAAATAAAGAGGTTATGGTGAAAGCGGCCTTTTTTGACCTTGTCACCGTCTACGACCGTCAAATTGAAGAAAAGCTAACCGAGGGTTTACTGAAAGCATTCCCTGAATCACTTTTCATAGGTGAGGAAGCATTGGCTGGTACGAAGCAGCTGCCAGAGCTGACAGATGCACCCACATGGATCATTGATCCCATCGATGGCACCACCAATTACATACACAGACTTCCACATTGTGGTATTTCGGTTGCTTTGGTCATTGATAAGCAGCTGGTGGTGGGCATTATCTACAACCCAGCGGCAAATGAACTATACTCGACGTGGAGAGGACATGGCGCCTTTTTAAATGGCCAGCCCATTAAAGTATCCAGTGCGGCTACGGTTGATATATACCATATGGTCACATTAAAATAGGGTTTGATTAACGAATTGTAATCTTCCAGATATCCAGTGCGGTGGTAGGTCACGAAATAACGCTGATTAATGTGGCTCCATTGCGTGATAGATGCCTTAAACGTGCTTATAAACTGGGCTCTGTAGCTGCCGGGTAAGCCATGATAAAATGAGCAATGATTCTCGAACTAAACATACATATGCATGGACAGCACGCGATGCTTGGCAAGTGCTGCCTTATCCCTGGCATATGTAGCAAGGGGCACACTGGATGCTTATCACGTGGACTATCTAAAGCCATGGGATGTAGCTGCCGGAGTGCTGCTGGTGCGCGAAGCCGGCGGGGTGGTGCATAATACAAATGGCAGCGAGTTTAATGTGATGAAGCCTAACCTTGTGGCCGCCGGCACAGAGCCGCTTGCCCAGGAGATCATACAACTGATCGAGCAATCAGCTCAGATTAAGGACTACACATTCACTTAGTTTATAAGCCAATAACTGCACTTACATTGGGCGGCATGCCGTGCGTTTGATAGCCGATTGGCGACATATTCGGTCCCGCTGGTGGCATTTGCATTCCCATATGCGGCGCTGTAAATAAGATAATCCGATATTAAACGTGTTTATAGAAAACTAACGAATTATGCGCATACTCATGCCTTGATGATGCGGCGGCATATGATGACCCGGTGGACCCTGTCCTGGCGGTCCATGTTGCATGGGATGGCCGTATGGTCCAGCTGGATGACCCGGAGGGGGTGGTCCTTGCATGTGCGGTGCACCAGGCGGTGGTCCCTGCGGCGGCCCTTGGGGTGGCTGGTGCGGATAGGGACTATGTGGCGAGGGCGCAGGACTTTGAGAGGGTGGCGCCATAGGGCTGGGTGCCTGCGGTGGCGGCATCGGACTATTCGCCGGCGAGGGCGAGGCCATTTCGCTGCGTTTTATATGAGTTCGTTTTGCACTGGACAGCCGCTATAAATGTTAGCTAAAAAGTTGTGCAAACATAAAAATACAGTATTTTTGCTTAGATTTCAGCATTTCATTGCTCTAAGTTTTGCGCAAAGTCCATTTAAATGTATATAAACTGTATATGTAATCGTTATTTGGCTTTGTTGCTCTCCTCCTCACCACACACACACTTTATTTGCACATGCCTTAAAACTCATGTAAAAAGCATTCGCTGGGCTTGTTTTACACGACACACATATCAGTGATATTATCAGGCACCATATTGCACAATATTTAGACCGAAATTTTACCTATTTGCACAATTTGAATGCGTTTTAGGTCCCCCGATTTTCACACTTTTTATTGGGCGATAGACGCGACAATGGCGGACGTCTCTGTATAACAAATTCAAAACTGTGGCAACCCTATGCACCGGCAAAAATTGGCTACGTTCAGCTTAACATAATTCATTGCAAAATTGTTGCTATAAAGCAACACAGTTTGTCATAGGGCAAGCAATTCAATTAATTTTCATAACAATGTCGCATAATTTTCATTAATTTATAATATTCAATAAAAATATATTTGGGCTGCTGAACGCATGCTATGACACGTCATGTTTACGTCACCTGTGAATGGCAGAATTTTTGTCATTTGGTGAAAACAAGAGCAGAACTCGTTTAAAGAGCAAAATAAAATAGTTAGTTTTAAATAATACTTAAGCATTTAGAGGCAATTAGTACGCTGCAATTGAGCTTTAATCATGGGTAGGTAAGGCACCCCAGTAGTAAGCACGGTCCAACCTTTGCATGGTTCTCGTTTATCGTGTCTGGCGCCTGTCATAAAAGTCACCACCTATCAATTTTCTTAATTCATTTTTTTTATTGTTACTGCAGGTGGGGTGCTCAGCTATTTTCGTGGTCTGCTCGGCTCCAGAGAGATGCGCATCTTAATTCTGGGCCTGGACGGTGCCGGCAAAACAACAATACTGTACAGGCTGCAGGTCGGAGAGGTGGTTACAACGATACCCACAATCGGCTTCAACGTGGAGCAGGTCACATACAAGAACCTTAAGTTCCAAGTCTGGGATTTGGGCGGCCAGACAAGTATCAGGTTAGAGATGCTGAACATTTAATATGTGCTCGCTTCCCTACAATCAATCAATAGACTCAAATCAAAATAGACTCAGATCAATATCCTTCTGGAAAAAATATTTAAAAACATTTTTTTTACAGACCTTATTGGCGTTGCTATTACAGCAATACAGACGCCATTATCTATGTGGTCGATTCGGCGGACCGTGACCGCATTGGCATTTCAAAGGATGAACTGCTGTACATGCTGCGCGAGGAGGAGCTCGCCGGCGCGATACTCGTTGTGCTTGCCAATAAACAGGACATGGAGGGTTGCATGACCGTCGCCGAGGTACATCATGCGTTAGGTTTGGAAAATCTTAAAAATCGCACATTTCAAATATTTAAAACATCGGCCACCAAAGGCGAGGGCCTGGATCAGGCCATGGACTGGTTATCAAATACGCTGCAAACCCGAAAATAGTCACGCCTCGAAAACCCTAGATGAGCCTGCCCCCTTGTAAAATTGTCCAAAGTGTCACCCAGAGATAGTTGGAAGATCTATAACGCTTGCGCAAATATCCAAACACATACACACACACACAACTTTGTAATAACTTTTAGTAATATAATTATTAAATTATAGGTTTATAATGTATGCAAATATGTGTATTTGGAATAGCTACCATTCAGGCAGTCCAAAGCGAAGCACACGCTTCTGCTGTGTGTCCAGTTCCAGGCGCACCTTTTGTCGCATATAGAAAATGGGACAATCACGATTACAGCAGATTACCTCTTCATGCAGCGAGCCCTGGCAACGCTGGCATTCTGTCCATAGGCGCGCAAAGGTTTCCTCCAAGCCCCGCTTGGAAGCCAGCTCCTTTTGATAAAGTTCGCTCATTTTTGGCTCACAGTGTGGGCATAGCGCGGCCTGCTCATAGCCTTTGGGCATAAGCGATTTGCAGCCGAGACAGGAAGCCTTTTTGGTCATAAAGCCCGCCAGCCCACCTACCTTGGATGTGACCACGGTACGCGTACGCGTATGTTCGCCCTTAAGCAGCACTGACTCCGCTTTATCGCCCAGTATGGGCTCAAAGATGCGCAGCAGTGGCTTGGACAGCTGCTGCTCCAAATAATAATTAGCATCGATGGGCACGCTATTCTCCAGCACATACAGCGGATCCTCTGCCTTTTGATAAGCCGGCGTATTCTTAGCTGCTGCACAAATGACATAGGGCACACGATCGCCCAGTTTCGGCGCTGTGCCAGCATCGCGCTTCTTCATCTTGGCCGCCAGCTCCACATGCGCCTGCTTGGCGGCATAATCTGTTTTGGCCAGCTCTTTGGTAATGACCAGCTGAGATATGTCTATGCGATTGCATAACAGATCCGCAATTACTTGTTTAGCATAATCAACAGCGCCATCCGGATCGCGTTCGATCAGCAGCTTTTGCAGGCATGCGTTCATTAAATTGGCCACCAGTGGCGAATTATCCCGACGCACTGTCTCAATGCCCTTGCAATCCATTTTGTCATACTTGTCGGGCTTGGTAAAGTACAGGCCCGCATATCGCTTCTTGTTAATCAGCAGATAGGGATAGTAGACCTTTTCAAATTCCAACTTGATGGGCCGCACAAATTTCGAGCTAACTAAATCGGCCGCCTCTCTGCCCAGCTCCATGCTGCGCTCCAGTGTCTTCACGCCAAAGTTAACCATAACCGAATCTGTATCGCCGTAAATAACGACTGCATCGTTCTCATAGCCATTGGCGCGTGTGTAGTGTGATTCAACCTCGTTTTTGGTCAATTCAATCATGGTGCGTCCATAGGCTGTGACGCTGCCCGAGATTTCCAAGCATGGTAATTTGCCCACCTGGGCACCTGTGAAACCATACACCGAATTTGCTGAGATTTTCAATGCCAGCTGCCTACCATCCAGTACTTGACGCTTGAAGGGATCTGTTTCCACTTTAAGATCATTTTTAGCACGCTTGCGTGCCGCCAATAGGGACTCGAGAATTTCAGGCAATAGGCCGCGACGCAATTCCGCCTTCACAAAGACATTATTGGCGGGCGTGCGCTCCACCTGGTCATCGGTCAGACCCATTTTATCCTTTGTGCCCGGCAGCAGCAATGTGGTGTAACACAGATTGTGTGCCATCATTATACTCGGATATAGTGAGGCAAAATCGAGTGTGCTTATGGGATCCGCATAGTATCCCCTCTTCGGTTCGATGACCGTGGCACCCTCGTACTGCTCATCGGAGCCACTCGAGGTGTAAGATGGCATTATAAAACCCTTTGTCTTGGCCTTCCGCAGCAGCTGACTAAGCACTTTGATTTGCTGGCCCCGTGTGAGCAACGATTCAAGCGGCACACCCGTTACACGCGCCATTTCCATGTAGTTGACAATGGCCATCAGCTTGCCGAGCAAACGTAGCGGCAAATACGCATCCTTTAAACAGTACATGGCCAGACGACGTCGGGTCTGTTCATCTCCATTTTGAAGATCCGTAATGATGCTATGATGCACATCCTCCTTCTGCTCCTGCAAGAAATGATAGCTTACAGCGTTGAGTGTGTACGAGCGCAATTTGTAATCACGCAGCAGAACGAGAAATAAATCAAACGGCACACGTCCCTCGAAGTTTACATATTGATTCTCGCGTCTGCCCATTTGTTTGGACTGCAGCATCTGCTCCTTGATAACCGACCGTATGTTCTTAATGCGTCCCAAGTATTCAAAGTTTTTCACCTTCAAATGGGCAGCACGATTTAGTAGGTAGGGTATGTCGAAATTGTTAATGTTGTAACCAGTTAGAATGTCGGGGTCCACTTCGCGCACGAAAGCCGCCCACTTGTCCAGCAGTTGCGTCTCCTGGTCATAGCTGAGCACCTGGCTGCCTATGATGGGCGCACATTGTTTTAAAGTGAAAACATTCCGAATGAAAGGTTCCGATTCGCCCTGTCTTATGACCATATTGGCAATTTGTATAACCGGATCCATTTTGGCTTCCGGAAAGATGCCTTTACGTCCGGCGCACTCAATGTCAAAGCTAAGTATACGCAAGGGCGCCACTTTGGACCATTCGCCTTCAGGCTCATGCGATATAAATTGATCATAGGCGACATCCACTTCTATTTGACAACGTGATTCGGTCGCCGGCTTCGAGTTGTGTCCACGTAGACGCCAAACACCCGCAGGCAGTTCAATCCAATTGCAGCCAACCACACTCGTATCCACCATGAAGCGTATATCAAAGTCGATGTTATTCTCAAAGGCGCGACAGTCCTGGAAGTCAAAGTTGCCCATAATGACCTCCTTCTTGAGCAGCCTCGAAGCGGCAGCCACAAAACGTGGCATAGTTACTGTAATCTTGATATACGTCTGCTTATCGTCGCCTTGGTAGCCATGTATATTGAGTCGCTGAACCAGCTCCACGGCTAGCACTGCCTCTTGTACATTATCCTTGTTGCCTCTCATGTCGGCGATTACCTTCTTGTCCAGCGCCTCGTGCAGGTCCGAGCAGTGCCGCTGCTCAAAGTCGCGGGGCGCAGTTATATAGAAATACGGACAGTAGCCGTGCACATGACAGCATACGGAGTTGCCCTCCATTGTGACACCAAACATGCGGACCACGGGCACAGGACCCAGCTGTGCGCCAGGCATGCCTGGCAGAGCTTGCCCCACATAGTTCTCCACATCCAACTGCTGAAAGATTAAACAGTCTGTGACAGGGTCTAGCTGAGGAGGCGGCGCGCGTGACCAGCGTTCGCTGGTTTGTTGATTCTCAGGACCCTCACCAAACAGCTGTGATTGGTCAAGCTCATCAATTGCCTCAAAAGTAGCCAGTTCCGCTTCAAATCCACCGCCCATGTCATCGTCGTCATCGTATTTTCTGCACGTTTCGCATAAGATTTAAATGAAATATTTTTAATGATCGTCAGCACTCTACCTGGGCTTTTTAGAATGGGCATTTGCTGGGCCATTGCCATTGAACTTCCGTTTGGCATCCATGTTGGCCTTCTTGTATAATATAAACAAATATAACAACTAAAATACAAACAATTCGCAAATTATTTGTCGCAAAAACAACGCGACAAGTACGCGGGAAATCAAGAGGAACTATTTGCTAAAAACAGGTTGGCAGTTTCTATAACTTATGGTATTTAGAGTATTTGTATGCCTGATTTAAAATAGTCTTATTTTAATACCTATGAATTTTAGCAAATTACAAATTTTCGTTTACCTTGCTTTCTTTTGTATCTAGATTAAAATTGAAAAATAACAATGCACTATACAAAATAGAACATTGCAAATAAAAGCCTAATTTGAATACATTTTCTTTTTGAGATTTTTCTTATGCATTTGTGGTATTCTTTTCTGCGACTCCTGTTTTGAGTATTTTGGTCGTAGTTATAATCGGTCACACCGACCACCAGCAGATATTTTCGTATGTAAAACGCATTAAAAAGTTATAACTGTGTAAATACTTAAGAACTTAAATGTGCGTCTATGTTTGTTTCTTAGTACTCACTTAACAATTGGCTGCTGCAGGCAATAATATCCAGCAAAATGCTTGACCTGTGAATATCAGCCAAATACCTCGATTACCTGGCGGGGGTGTGTATGTGTGTTTGTGGGGGATGTTAAGTGAATCACAATCACATAATTAATAAAACGCTGCAAAAATGTACCAAAGCGCCTGCAATGCGGCCACGACGGGCTCGTGCGTGCCCGGTGCGGGCAGCCAAACGGATACCGACCGTCAGGCAGCGCTGATAGCGCAACAACCACCCACAGCGCCCGTGGAGCCTGACTACAGTGGCTTCGACATCGTTAAGGCCACACAGTACGGGGCTATAGCACGTGTTCGGGATCTGGTCGAGTCCGGCTGGGATGTCAATCAGCCGGACAGTGAGACGGTTACTTTGCTCCACTGGGCGGCTATTAACAATCGAAGGGATATCATTCGATATTTTCTGGAAAAAGGCGCCACAGTCGACGCTGTTGGCGGTGAACTAAATGCGACTCCATTGCATTGGGCCACACGACAGGGTCACCTGGGCGCCGTTGTTCTCCTGATGGCCGCAGGCGCAGATCCGCGCATACGCGATGCGGAGGGCTGCTCCTGCATACACATTGCCGCACAGTTTGCCCACACCGCCTTGGTGGCCTACTTCATAGCCAAGGGTGTGGATCCTGATCTACAGGATCGCGGCGGCATGACTGCCCTGATGTGGGCTGCCTGGAAGGTGAGTAAATTTGACAACAAGTTTCCCTAAACTCTTCACATTTTGTAAGTTTGTTTGCCAAGTGCAACAATTGACAAGTGTTTTATTTTGATTTTGCCACAGTTGTCGATAAAACATTAAACAAATCATAGGGGACAGAAGCCTGTACGATTCCGAAACATATATAATTTTCCTGCATTCTATTCAAAATTTGATGTCTTTAATCATTGTACTTTGGTCGCTTTGAAATTAGAACTTTCAAAAATCACTGAATATGAAATGTTGTATAGTACAATTATAAATATTCATATATTCTATAGATAATAAAAAAGACTTGAAATTATTTCTCCATTGGAAACGAAATGAAGTGTTAGAATTTCTAACATTGCTAAAAGGTTTCCAAATCTTCAACTTTGTAATAGAACACCTTACACTTTTGAACAAAACAGCTTTTCAAAGCAGATGCTCGCCTTAACTTTATCGTATTATATAAAACCCAATCAACATAACTTGCAAGAATTCTACTAATTTAAAGAAATGCCACTTTATGTATAAATGTTTTTTCTTTTTAACTTACCAGGTGTGTGCTCTGGATCCTGTGCGCCTGCTGCTCACTTTGGGCGCGAATCCCGCCATGGTTGATTACACGCACGGCAATACGGCGCTGCATTGGGCCATACTGGCGCGCAATTCCACCGCCATATCCACGCTGGTGCTTAAGTCGAAAGCTTCCCTGGATGTGCCTAATTTGCGCGCCGAGACGCCGCTTTCAATGCTGGAGACGCAAGCCGGCGCCATTTGGATTGGTGCCAAGGTATTGGATCGTATCAGGGATGCATCTCTCACGTCACAGCAGCGCAGATCTCTTGTCTCGAAACTACGCCATGATAAACGCTTGCGCTGGTGGGCCATGGTCGCCTGCCCGTTTACCGCATTCTATTTGGCAGGCATTGTCTTTACCCTGAACACGCTGTACATTATTAAGTTTTTCCTGCTGGGCTGCCTGTATGCCATATTCCATACCATTGGTAAAACGCTGTTTGATGAGCATCTGATGGCGCTGCTGCCGCTCTCTGTTTATCTGGCCACCAAGGCCTGGTTCTACGTCACCTGGCTTATGTATATCGATGATGCTGTGTCGCTTGCGACCACTGTGTGCTTCCTAATCAGCTCGCTGGGGCTTTGGGTGTGTTTTCTTAAGTCCTGGAAGGGTGATCCGGGCATTATACGACCCACCAGAGAACAGCGATTCAAGGTATATTACTAAAATTGATTGACTTCTTGTTGAATATTCTATTTTAATGTTGGGTTTCTTTTGCAGACGATTATTGAGCTGTCGGAACGGGGTGGCATTGGCTTTGAGCCCGCCTCCTTCTGCTCGGGTTGCCTAGTGCGCCGGCCTATACGCTCCAAGCACTGCTCCGTGTGCGATCGTTGTGTGGCACGTTTCGATCATCACTGCCCCTGGGTAGGCAATTGCATCGGTCTCAAGAATCATAGCTACTTTATGGGCTTTCTCTGGATGCTGCTGATCATGTGCGTCTGGATGCTGTACGGTGGCTCCAAGTTCTATGTGAACGAGTGTAATGTGCACTTTGACGGTAAGTTTGTCATTCTCCTCCATTCTCTCAGTTCCCATTTTATAAATGAATGACAAATTTAATTTTGATAGATTTCCTTACCGCCATGCGAGCTATTGGCAATTGCAATGCTTGGGTGGGCTGGGTCATGGGTAATGCACTACTGCACATGTCGTGGGTCATACTGCTGACAGTTTGCCAAACGTACCAAGTGATTTGCTTGGGTATGACTACCAACGAGCGCATGAATCGTGGTCGATATCGCCATTTCCAGGCCAAGGGTGGACACAGCCCATTTACGCGTGGACCGCTACTTAATTTAGTTGACTTTCTGGATTGCAATTGCTTTGGCTTAGTGCAGCCGCGTCGCGTCGATTGGATGAGCTACTATGACTACGATGCGCAGGTGCATCAGACAATTGAGAAGGAGCCGCTGCTGCGCACCGACTGTGCCGATGCCGATGGACTGGCCGGGGATCATCAGTACGTGTAGGATAAATCCTATCGGGATGCGAAGACGCTTCAAATGCCCATTGCGCATGTCTAACGTTTCATGTGCTAAAAAGACAATGCTTTAGATATGCCCACCCGATTAGCTCCGTATTATTTCTAGTTATTTGTAATTGGAACGCGCTGCTGCAAACACAATGATTTAACAACAACTAAAAAAAAAAACAACAACAACAACAAAAGACAGAAGCGTCGTCGCTGACCGATATCGGATCCAGCAAATTAGGCATTAATGCCACCCTCACACACACACACACACACACACACACACACACACACACACACACACACACACACACACACACATACACACACACATGAGTACATATAGTGTGAATGTATTTTATCTGTAATTACAAAGCTCTGTACATTTTTCTACATAATTTCTAATTTTAACTGAAACACGAAAAAACACACACTTTTTGTTGTTACTCCGAAGTATTTGTTATACCAAAAAAGTAAAGATATCCGCACCGAACAAAATGTGCAACATAAATCGCAACAAAATCAAAAAGGGATAGTTAAAAGGCGTGCAATATTTAAATTTTCAATTCACATGATTCAAACTCAATGATTAAGAACTTTCTAAAAAAAAAACAAACAAAAGCGCACAATAAAAGCAAAGTACGAAACTTTCACACTTGTATTCTAAATTATGTGTATTCTAAAAGCAAGATTATATATACAAAAAAACAAAATTAAAATAAAATAGCAGATGCCTTTGTGTTAGCTTGAATCCGCATAACAATGAGATTAGGTAACCAAGCTAAAGTTTAAGCAGTTAAAATATAAATAAAAACCAAAAAGAACAAACACCAAACAAATACTTTAAATGTCTAAGCGAACATTTATATGGCAGCCAAGCGACTTGCAAACTTAAAGAAAAGCCCAATTCTAAATGCGATCCGATTCAATACGCACTAGTCTAGTCAGCAATCATTTAAGTCAAATGTTATAGTGTAACAACAAGGTCGACAAGACACTTAAACAATATTGCATATTTAAATATACATGCTATATATATACATATACAATATATATATATAAACAAATATATAGTTATGAAATTATGTACACCTACGATCGGGTATTAATGATGGAATTTCTTACAGTGCAACAACCTGACAAAAACATGTAGCTAAAAAATGAATAAAAAATAATGTAACACGTTACTTAAATGCATTTAAATTTAAATAACAAATTGAATATATATATATATATATATATGGAGTATAGATCACCTAAAGAACAATTTCTAAATAAACTAAACAACTATAAATATATATGTATGTGTACGTATCTAATAACTCAAAACTTTTCGATGTATTTTGTATTTGAGATTATACAAAAAACAAACAAATGGCGATTAAGCGTAATTTTCACTCTGCGATTTGCTACAAAGTTATTTGTTAAAACCTTTTTTTATAATTCTTTTGCTTGCCCTGTTAAGATGCAATTGATTGAACGCTTGCAGAGAAGACAACAAAAGAAATGTAATTAAATGATAAAAGTAAGGCAAAAAACATGAACTTAAAACAAACAAACAAAAAACAATATCAATTGCCTATGTGTTTAGTTTATTCACTAAGTTCAAGACAAGATATGTGTATTAATTAGTATGTAGAGCGAAATGCGAGGTGTATGTAACAATGTGCGTTAAAATTTAAAAATAAATAGTACTTTATTCCAAATTCGAGAAAAAAACAATAACTAATGTGTTTGGTTTTAATGCATAATAGGGTTTTGTGTAACTTACAGAACAGATTTTCCAGAGTCTCAGAGCTTAATCTTGCGGAAACTTTGCTTTATTTGGGAATTTTTTTAAAGACTTGACACACAAAAGCAACAACTGAATTTAGTAAAAATCAAATTTATTTGGGTTTTAATTTTTTTTTTCGATTGTTTGTTTTATTTTTTGTTGACATAATATTTTGTAGATTTAAATTGGTTTGTTTTGTTTTGTTTTTTTTCGACATTTATGCGTTACATTTATAGGCTCGTTTTAAAAATAGAATTTTTTAACTTTATGATAAATTAAGTTTTGCTCGTTTTTGTTATTATTTTTTGTTATTTATGTAAAACAGTTAAATATATGTATTACATTATCATTATCGCATTTTATACTTAAATTTTGCTTGTTGTTTTTTTAGTTGCTAACGTTTATTACAATTTTAGCAGCAGGTGTAAATGATATACAATATTATGAAATATCCATTTGTTTTGTTTTTTTTTTGTTTGAAGTATGCTCCATGGTCAATTTTCTTGCTTCCATGCAAATTATATGATGAGAATATAAGCGCGTTTACAACGTGCAGAATTTTGTATTGTTATCCGTATTAAAGTATATGAAAAGCCTATGCACTAGAAATGTTTGCAAAAACTAGTTGAGAATTAGAGTGTGTAGAAACATGACGGAACTGTCGTACGATCGGAAAGCCGCGACGGCACTGGTCGGTGTTCACGTTGTGGGTAGCTTTAGCGTCTTTTCTTCTTCTTTTGTCAACGGTATTCGCATCAATGTACATACATACATACATTTATATACCTGTGGGTATATAAGTATACATACATACATACTATATATATTATATTTAGGTGGGTTGCGGCGTGGCCAGCTTGAGCTCAATATAAGTGTTTCTTACGAGAATATACATACATATATATACCGTTAGTTGTATTCTATTATTTACTTGGTCGGAGTTAGAATGGTATTGAACTGCCTGCACAGAAAACACGAAACATGTCCGCACGGTAGTATCGGGTAGAAGGGTGTTAAAGAGATAGATATATAGAAGATGAAATATTGCAATGCGTTTCATAAGCGCACTTGTTAAAGGAAAAGCAAATTATATATAAATGTTTAAGTGTAAACGATTGCCCTTTAGATATATAAAGCTAAAAAGCCCGCTGACGAAAAAAAGAGCTGCGTTTATACGCAATGCAATATCACGAATCTCAATTGATTGATTGTTTGCATGATTCGAGGAACTAAAGCTCACAAATTTCATTTGTTACCCTAACACGGTCTGGATTTTGTATTTCAAGTTGATGGATATGTTTTGTGCAGATTTTCTTTAATGTGAGAAACCGTTAGTTGTGCTTTTAAGTTATTGCGAATTCGAGAATACATGATATTGGAAAACGTATAAACGCAGCCCGCTTTCTTTTTTTGCCCTTTAAACAGTTAACTGCGTTCATGCCGCAGACTTTGGATGCCCAACAAGTGGCATACGATTCAATTGGCATTTAGAATTAATAAATTGATTACAGATTGAAATAATTGTAGCATTTGTGTGTGCATGTGCTTGCCCTTGTTGGGCATGCTATAAATTAAAGTAAAAGTACGTTTATGCCGAGCTTCGTATGCGTGATTAGCCATGCGGCAGAAAATGTTTCTTATTATTTTGGACTTTTAACGGAAAATCACGAATAGGAAACAAACGCATAAACGTGGTAATAAATTTACGAAATATTTATACATGCCTTAGCTTAAGCAAAGTGGTGTATACATACGCCTAATCTATATATATATATATCATTATTATATATAAGATGTATATATAAATTTTTGTAGTACACGTAAATTGTTTTCATTTTCTTTAAGTATGTGTTTTTTGTTTTTGTTTTTGTTTTTCGCATTAATAAAAAATATATATAAATATATGCTATTTTGAATTTGATTTTATCTCTCTGCCCATATGTATAGTTATTCTTTTTTTTTCTTTTTTTTTTGTTTTACTTTTTGTTAGCTGTTTTATATCTTTTAGCTTGCTTAGTTTTTCCCCTTGCTCTTATTTGTTGTTATATATACGCACTTAAAATATGTATATATGTATATATATGGTGTATATAAAAGTTCAATGATTATTAGTTATACATAGGTATTTATGTATGTTTGCTTTTGTTTTTAAATTAGATTATTAGAAGTGGGCAGAATACCCAGAACAATGGGTAAGCGTGGCGTATCTTTGCTTTCGTTTATAAAAATTACACACGCACGGACATATGTAAAAAACAAATAACAAAGCAAAGAGCCAAACAATAAAAAAATTAAATAAATAACAAATGTGCTTTGTAAATAGTATTAAAAAATAAAAACTTGAGCTTATACTAGGAAGGGTTACATAGCAATGCCATAAAGAGGATTGTTTGCATTTCTTATATAAGTGTAGCAATGTTTTTTATTGTTATTGTAGTTGGCGTGTGTGTGTGTAGAGTGTAGGGTGTGTGTGTGTGTTGTGTGTGTCGGCGCATGGTTATGTATTGTTTTGCAGGCTTTGCTTGTTTGCTTTTGCTTTTGCTTTTGCTTGGTCTCATAATATGTATAAACTTTATCATATATTTATAAACATTAATTCCCACTGATGTTACGTCTTCTGCAGCAGCTCGCTCTGTGGGCTGGGCGGACTGGACAGCTGCAGTTGCTGCTGCTGTTGCTGCGGCTGCTGTTGTGCAGCATTCAGCATGGTCGGTGCAGACAGCGTGCTCGCCTGTGTAATAACTGTTGTGGCAGAGATAGTCTGTTGCTGCTGCTGCTGTTGCTGGTGCTGCTGCGGCGACTGCTGCAGCTCGTGCATTTGATTGTTCAGCGGCTGGTTCGAATTGCAGAGCACCGAATAGACGGAATCAACTTTGCTTAGCTTCTCAAAGAGCGGTATCAGCTCGCGCAGTTCACAGTCGGTGACATCGTCGAACCAGGACTTGACAGGAACCTGTCAAATGCAATTTAAGTAATATTTAATGCTGATTTCCATATTGTATAGTTTGCATTACTTACTGCATTATCGGGATGAAATATATAACTGGCCGGTGAATTATCAACAATGACAATCTTTTGTAAATCCCTTCCCAAACGATTTAGATCCTTTATGTAATTACCCCTGTAATAAACGCACGATTCCCTAAAGAGTCTTGCACGAAACACATTCCATCTGCAAGTGTAGAATTAATATAAATTAAGGTAAGTCAATAGTTATGAAGGGTTATATATACATATGTACTTTCCACTTATATTTGATATTACTTACTTGTCTAGCAGATCCGCAACGGGATCTGCGTATTTGGCTAGTGATGCTGTAAACAGAACGCACTCGTAAAGTTCACCCATCTTTTGTAGAAACTCGTCGACATGCGGTCGCTTTAGCACATAAACCTGATGAATGGTGCCATCGATTTCTACAGGCACTATGAAATCGGCATTAGGTATAGGCTTTATGAGTAAAGAGATATATCATATGTTATCATTTGAAGTAGCAGATAGTATTTCGATCTCTCTGCATACCTTAAAACTACTGTGCACTAGAGTTTCGTCCAAATCGATGACCATGCACTTTCTATGCATGTCCGAGTGCCTAACCTGAGGTAGTAGGTACCTTTGTTGGTCCGGTAAGGGTGGCGGTGTTGTTGAACCATCGATCTGTGTGCCATTCTGATTTGTTTTCGTTCGATTTCGACGCCAGCAGCAAAGTAACGATTGTAGAATTCCCCGTTTTTGTGGCTTTAAACGCTCCACATCTTCTAAAAGAAAGATAATCTTTTATTAAGATAAATATGTAATATATAAAGAAGCGAAAGTTAACACATTAGAGAACTACTTTGGGGTTGAGAAATGCAAAATTGACCAGAACTCAGCTTAGCCAAAAGAATAACTAAACTAACCCCTAGCTAAACATCAAAAATATACTAATCTCTTATTTACAGCTTGATTTATCTAAAGATGACAAATGGGAATTCCAAGACCTACGACTTATAAAGAGAATGCCCACACTTGCGGTTAGAAGTTGACCACACGAGTCTAAAGTAAATAAATTATTGAATGAATTGATGTCTGTGGAATGTGCATTGATTATTTCAATTGAAAATAATAATGTGATATTTTATATATGTTAGAATATATAAGAAAGGAATTCACAAGCCGCGAATGCTCGACTGAAAGATGATATATGATTCCTGGACAATAAACTGTTGTTGAAGCATTGCATTGCTTTGGCCCATTGTATGATCATATTGCTTTTTTAAAAACTTCTAAAGTTTGCATATTGTATAGAGGTATAGATATAAAACTTATCTTTTTCCTTTAAAATTAGTTCTTGAATTCCAGCATTTGATATTTAAGTCAGCTGGAGAACTGTTGCTCATTTCTCTCATTTCCTTTTACGACCAGGCTTTGAATCTTATTATTTGGTATTTCTGTTAGTTAGGAAACTGCTTCTGTCTCTTTTCTTCATTTTATTTCCCATATTCTCTTTTACTTTATTAGTTTCTCTCTTTCTCTTCTTAGCTGTTTTATATCGATCGCCTTCCTATCCGATTCTCATAAGTTCAAGTAATGCCAACATCTTACTTACAGAATACATGTTCCTAATGTTAACTTCAGACTTTTAAGTATTTAATTGTTTCGTTAGAGAATCTAAGTTTCAAATGGTAAACTTTTACTTTTATAATAAATGTTTTTATAGCGAATATGTCATAAATAAATGCCGCATTTTGATTTCATTTATTTTCATTTGCATTTCACGATTTCAACCCCCAACCGAAAGTAGCTAAATATGTGCAAGGTTGATTTGAACCGCTGGATCGTCGAAATTATTGTGGCCATTTAAGCATTAACAAATTTATATATATATTATATATGTAGATAATGACATATATGCATAAATATGGAAATATACATGTAAATGGCTTTTCATATGTGGCATTTATTTTATATGTAAATATTTCTTAAAATAGAAAACTCAAACGAAATGGAATATGAAAAGGAAAAACCCACAACAACAAACACGCTAGAGGAGGGGGGAGGGGGGTATTTGGGGCGCTGTGTTGTCGCAAATTTAGCATACATGCATGCGTTTAATCGATGGTAAATGCTATAATTGCATACACACACAGACAGGCTCAAGAGACACGCACAGGTGGGAAGGTCGCCGGTTGACCTTTAAGCCGTGCTTGCTGGTCGGCGCCTCAGGTGCGGCCCCAAAGAGAGCGTTAAATCAACCACAACAACTACAGCTCCTGCTTGTTCTTCTTGTGGCCTTTGTTGTCGTTGTGGGGGACAAAGGAAATAAGCTGGCAACAGCACTTGACTTGGGCAAAACATGAATGAAGTGCATGTTGCATGTTGCATGTTGCACGTTGCGAATTGTTGGCCAAGCAGCGGCCAAGGCATGCAGCAGCTAAGCCAGACATTAGAACGGTTCAATGAACCGTTAGCTAGCGTAAACTGAGCTTGCAGCAAGCACCGTTAGCAGCGCCCGCCCAGCAGCCCTTAGACATCGCCCTGCTCGGGCTGCGCGACATTCTGAAGTGCAGCTGTACTTGAATATTTGATGAGCGGCGACGTCTTCGCAACAAGCATAATGAAAGCCCAGACGACGACGACAACAACAATAACGAGTTGAAAGCGTGATAGAAGCACGCACTCACACATTGATTATTAGCCAGGTGAAAGGTGAAACGACCCGCCCTTTTAAGGCTTAAAGTAGGTCCACACTAGAGCTGGGCGCGTGACCTCGTGTCCCCTCACGAGCACGACGGCACGTTAAAGCCCGTAAAATATCTAGCTAAGTCAATCGCACTTCTATGCCTATCTACAGTTAGAATTAAAGGAAACGGAGAAAGCCTACGCCTCGTGTCAGTGGGCCAGTTAGGTCGTGTCACGCGCCCATCTCTAGACCACACAAATACATACATATACATAACATTTTACATAACTTTGCATAAAAGTCAGTGCGAATCTTCGTCAATTTGTCGCCTACTTGTTGAACTGACATCGACAGCATTTGGTCCTTATAAATATATATTGATAGGCCGCCGCCACACACACATACACATACACATACGTACACATACATATATATCCAAGAATATCTCATATCTATATTTAGGTTTGTGGGCTCTGCTCGTAACAGATGCGCACGCCCGCCGAGCGGGGTATGCGGTGTGCGCACTCAAGCGCATCCTCCCTACCTCCGTCCCTCCCTCCCTTCCTACCGACCTGCCCCTCCACGCCCTGTGGCCCACAACAAACAAGCACACTCAAATAGGCTTTTGTCCTATTTTTAAGGCTTTCAATTGAATTATTGACTTGCTGGCTCAATGCCTGGGCGTTTTTATTTTTGCCATTTTCTTCTCTTTTTATAGCTCCATTTTATGAACACAATTTGTCCATCGTATTCAAATAGACACCAAATTTGGCTGGCAGTTGACCGTAATAATCGCAAATAACGCAATCCGTGGGCAGGTACATCAAATATGAAATACCAGAGTCACGAATTTCGTGCTTTTGCCGTTTTATTTTGTTTTTTGTTTTCGATAAGTGCCACATTTTCAAGTCCCAAGCATTATTTCGAAATAACTTTAGATCTTAAGAACTTGATAATTAAACATATTAAGTTATTCTTTTATGTGCAGTGCGTATATATACGCATACCCTGTAAAGTTGAGAATGCACATACATAGATATGCAAAGTTCTTCATTTACATTCAACGTAAATGTATACCTTGTAAGGTTGGTAAACGCGCAAACTAATTATAGAAAGCATTTCATTAACATACTATATCAATGTATACCCTGTAAAATGGGAAAAGTACATTAATTATATATAAAAAGTTCTTCATTGACAAGTCATATACATAAATGTATACCCTGTAAAGTTGGAAAACTGCATAAATTGAATATATAAAGCTCTTCATTGACATTTCATGTGAATGTATACCCTGTATAGTTGGCAAGTTGTTGTAACAGGCAGAAAAAGGCTTTACATCATTTACAACTTTAATCAGTACAGCCAAGTCAATTTTGGCCAGTAAATTCTTACTTTTTCAGAGACTTTCAATGCTTGAGATGCCAAGTTTGGTTTGTGGATTCCTTGTCAGCATTCGGAGATCCAATTTATATTGCATATTTTTTAAGCAATTCAGTTTGAGAACCTGTTTTCTAACACTTTTGCTTTTTGTTTAACAAGTGGAACGCTCTTTTTCGTCATTTTAAGGGCCTACGAATCTCATCATTTGATATTTAATGTAAGCTAGAGAACGATTTCTCTTTGTCACCCCTCCACTTTTGGTCTCTCACTCTCTTTTCTCGTCAGTCGCGCTCTCACGCTATTTGTAACGCTCATTCGCTCTCTAAACATCATATAAATAGCCATTCATTCATTAACTTACATCAATCAGTCGTTTCTTCATTTGAACTGATTAAATTGGACATTTATAGAAAACGATATTACAGTCTATAAACAAATTTCGCATTATTTATTATACGTAATCAAGACACTGAATGGTTTAATGTAATTAAATACTGAATTAAAGGTTCTTTAAGTACGTTTCCAGTTCAGGTATTTGAATTTTTCTTTAACCAGTTCTACTTGATGTACATATGTTCAATGTATTTGTTTATATATGTATGTACGTATATGTGTATATGTAGCTAACACAAAACGGCAGCTGTCTGCATCTGTAACCTTTTGCAAAATCGTGCATACAATTAAATAAACGATTTATGTAACAAAATGTACACAGAAATGCCCGACTAGAAGTTACTCTGTATTCGTATGCATGTTGTTTAATATGAAAGTAAAATATTTACCATTATATTCTGAATACCAAAGAGTATCTATTACAGGAACCTTCTGTGTTGCATCCTGCTGTCTGGCCACATACACATATCCATTATACCCTACAGGATACAGGGTATTAACAGAGCTGCTTGCACTAATTCATGCAAATGCGAAGTCCGCAGCAGACTGTTAAACGGCCTTACGCGTCAATTGGGAAATAGACTTTCGCATTTTGAGTTTGGCGACGCGGAATGGCAATGAAAATGACAAGCTTTTCTTTTGTTTTCAACAATTGGTTTTTTTTTTCTTTCAATATTATATTTTTATGTTTATTCTTTGCTTGCCAGCAATGCATGCATATAGATATATGTACATACACATTGTGTATTTTGATAATTAATTTAAGGAAAAGAAAAAATGAATGTCGAATAATTGCAAGAGAACGCCCCAACTTTAAACATTTTGCTGCCTTATCTAATCGCGTTCACAATGTTTGTTATCTTCTGGGCATACATATGATATCATTCCCAATTCTTTTGCGCGCTGGCCTTAAATGGGCACCAGCTCGACCTTCAACATATTTATGAAGCTTTTGAAAAGTTCAGACACACACACTTACCCACACACACACACAAACACACAGAGATACGTATACGTACGATTGTCTAAAAAATGTGATGGCAAAGCGACCTGTAAACATTTTCTTTATTTCTTTTTTCTTTTCTGTCTGCTCAACTTTGCACGTGATGTTTGCACAAGCTCGGAAAACACCTGCCACAAATGAAAGAGCAGGTCTCCCAGGGGGCCATGCGGAGAGAAAAAGCTGCCGACCCCTTTGTTGCATTTGCACAAAGATGTCGCTTTGGGGGTTGGAATACACAAAACCCCATACAAAGGTCATTGAACGTCAAAGTCTCCCCCTTTGAAAGCAGATAGTATACAGGCAGGTGAAATAGTTTGTTTTATCTTGCTGTTGAATGGATCTAAGAAAGCACCAAAAATAAATTAATTATTGCCTTTTCAGCTAAATACATGTATGTATACATATATATGTACATACATCTATCAATAAGTAGAAACATATAGGAAATGTTTTGCTACCGAGACCATCAAAATTTTTGCACAGCACGCCGTACGCATTTCTAGTTTTATAGAGAATCTATGTAGAAATGTTTGTATATACACAATATTTCTTTTTAATAATTATGCATCTTGCCGCTTTTACATACATTCTACATACTATACATATAAATTTGTACGATAGGCATTTCAAAGCCACAAAATAACATCAACAAATATAATTAAAATCATAAGCGTTGAAAGAAATTTTGTTAATTTGTTCTTATGCAGTTTGCATTCAATATAAATGTTTTAAAATGCTTTGTTTATCTTTCTGCATATCAAAAACTTCAACTCTGAATGCAAATTATTTTTTTGTTTACATATACAGCTGTTCGCTAACTCTCAAGCCGAACACATTTATTTGAAACAGTGTTACCCATCGCTAACGATAAATTCAATTAGATGTTCTTTCTCTCATCTCTCACACGCAAGAGAGCAAAAGCGACAGAGTGATATGTTCGTATGCAGTGCAACCTCTTTTGAGCGTACGTACCATGATTTTAGCTTTATATCCTGACATGTCAACGAAATGACAAAACCAAGAGATTAACTCATCCTTTTCACATTTTATTGAGACATAAAAATGGATATTTAGAAACATAGCTATTAAAAAAAATGGATAACAATGCATAAGTTGGCAAAACGCTTTGATGCATAAAAATAAACTATATAATATGAATTTTCAAATAATTAAATTATTTCATTTCGACTTTCTTTTTAAATCAAATATTCAACAAATTATATACGTTTTGTTAACTTTTTCATCGGTTTTATTAACACCTTTGCCTTGACAAATTAGTATATACATATGTACATACATAGATTTGTAATAACAATGAAATTTGATTTTATTTGGAAAGGGCAAAATACGCATTTGCTATTCTGTGTGTGCGTGCGCAAGTCATTTAATTTTAAGACCTTGGGAAATTGAAAATCACAGACAATCCCATCAAGAAATGAGATACTAGAACGTTTGCCCATAAAAAAAATATATTATATATGTATGTATGTATCTACACATATAAATATTCAAAAACGGTCAGTCGGGCGTTCAGGCGGATAGGCAGCACTTAGGCGGCACCCACACCGAAAAAAAAGAATAAGAAAATAAATAAAAAAAACACACACACACATTTCATCTTTTGCCGGTTCTAATGTTCTCTGCCCTCTTCTCACACCCACACCCACACGCCAAACGTAGCGATACAGAGAGACAGGGTGGCGTTGATGACGTCGCCGTCTTTTATTGTCACAAAGCTCAACAAGTCAAAGAGTGAAAAAATGTCTTCGCTACATAAATATGTATATATATATATATGTATGTATGTGCATAACTATGCACACGGAAGTGTGTTCCATTATAGATAAATATTTGAGTTTCAGTTTGAGCGGTATTGGCAGCACTGTCAAAAGCGACTCAAAACCGAACAAACTTATTTAGGCAAGAAACGAGAGATGTCAATTAGCACCTAACCGCAAAGTTTTTTTTTTGTTTAGTTTTAAACGCTCTGCCATTATATACGCAAATGTGTGTATTTTATATACAATTATATACATCTACGTATACGTGCATACATTTGTGTAAAGTATAGTTGTCGTCTGTTTTTGCGACCGCAGATTAGATTAAATTCTGTTGTTACTTTAAGGCGCAAGTTTCATCGCGTCTCGTCTCGGCCGGGCCCCACCTTGTACTTTGTGCGCTGCTGCTGTTGCAGCACAAATAAAAAAGAAATATAAAAAGCACACATGTGTATACGTAATACGTATAACTAAATATATATACACACATATATATTTAAACATATAACTGCAAACATACAAAAGTAAATATGTAAGAGTATGCAACTTTTTTTTTTACTTTTCGCACTCTCTTTCTTGAGACTAAAACGCGCTCTCTGCAGTTTTCATTCAAGCTTTTTTGTAAGCTACGGTTTGTTAATCGTCTGTTGCTTTGTTTGTTTGTTATTTTCACAAAAAACTAGTCGATACCGGTTTCGTCGCCCTCTCCCTGTCGGGCGTTTTTATCTTTTTTCGTAAACAGTATGCAATTTAATTGCGGTTTCAATTGTTAGGCGTGCTTGTTTTTACCTCTACTTTTCTCTCTTTTTCTCCCTGTCAATCCCTAGGACATGGAACGGCAGTAAAAGTAACGCAATTTGTTCTGCCGCTGATTTTGCTGTTCGCGTGCACTTGTCAAGAGCATGACGTCACAGTTGATTACAGGTGGCGCTTTGAGAGTTGCAAACTGCGACGTCAGAAGCTAGCAAGTGGTTAGATCATTCACAATAGGCAAGAAAACAGCTGCGCACAAAAATACATACAAACACACACTGTGTGCGAGTGAGAGAAAAACAAAAGCCATCAAGTGAGCTGGTTTGGGGTGGGAGCTTGAACAACTGCTAAGGTCAGAAGGGGGGCAGTCCAAACTTTGTGACCACTTGTCCTTTAAGTATTTTTATTTCGTCTTTGTTGTGACGCCGTTTGGACTGTCGCATGAGTCATTGGGCTCACACTCTCTCTCTCAATGTGTATAGTTGTTGTCTCTTACCTCCTTTGTCGCTTGGATAGACATTCAATTGTTCATCATCGCGGGAAACTTGTGTTATTATTGATGTTGCATCCATTACACAGCGTGTTGCAAGCTGAACGTGTCCTCTGCTTAAATCCAAATAAAGTTTACAGGTCGAAGTTTCAAAAACGTTTATTTGTAAATTTAGCTGCACAAAATAATACACATACACATTATTAATACATATTTTTTGCACACATTTTCCTTAGAAAACTTCATGTTTTCTTTATATAGAAACACATTTATATACGCATATGCATGTATGTGTGTAACGCAGACTGCGACGTCGACTGTAACTGCGACTGTTGCCTGTGCCAGACAGTGGAATTTTACAATTACGCTTTGACAGCCTCATTCGTTGGTTTCGTCGTCGCAGAATGCAAATGATTTTCCCTCGCGATATTCACCTTTAGTAGCGTTACATGTAAAAATGCACTTTCGCCTTTCGTTACTTTATTAAAAAATAATTAGAAATGTATTAAAAATACAACGAAAATCAACATAAAAACAGTTTCTTTTCTTGCACTGGTGTTTGGGCACATTCTTTATTTTTCTTGGCGTCTACTTTTTGCACGCAGCTTCTTGGCGTTTTATTTATAACGCACTCACTCGACACACACAAACAAACGCACACACACACTATCAACACAGTACACAAACACTGCTATTTGATTCGTTTTTTTCCACTGTTGCCTATCGTTTTTTCGGTTTATTTCGATATCTCACTCATTTTGAGTATTAATTAATTATTTAATATTAATTGTATTCAAAATTCCGCGCAAAAAAACAAAACGTGTGTTCTTCGAAAAAAATGTAGCAAGACTGGCGTTAGTGTTGCCACCGTGATTGTGTTAAACAAAAAAGAGTTGCCACAAATACCTTAACATTTGCTGACAGTAACAGCGACTAGGGCTGCATCGGTCTTTTCAGTTAACATAATTTACGCCCCTCAATTCCTTATGTTTACAATGATCCGTTCTATCAAAATTATAAAGTATACAAAAGTAAAGTATACGAAATTGATTTTAACAGTAACAGATTTATAGAAAAAATATTAGATATTGATGCACGAGACTCACGAACTTAGTTCGTACGTTCCGACTCGCATAACTTTTCGTTCATTATGTCAAATGAACTTATTCCGAATAATCTGCGACAACTTTATTTCGAAGCGTCTCAAAAAGGTGTACTAATTGTATCAAGGAAAAAAGGAAATTTTAAATTTGTATGCATTAATTCATTAAAAGCGTATCTGGGACAAATAAATTGCATCGTTATAGCCTTAACATCAGTGTGTCCTTACCGACTCGTTTACTAACTCAATTAAAAGCTTAAGACGTACGGCGTACATGTGTTCTTGATTGCAAAAAGAAGGAAAACAACAGTTACTTGTCACATTTGACGCATCACACTCGGCAAAGGTAAAAAGTCATATTCTCATATACATACACTTATGTGTGCATGAGTATTTTTCGTAAGTATTAAATCGTAACATTATTTGCACATGAGATTAATACGATTATATTACGCGTCGCCGTCGTTCGCACTATATATTAGCAAGTCTATGTAAATACATATGTACGTACATGTATGTGCATATACATACATGTATGGACATATGCGAGTGTGCGTTTCATGAAATGCAATTTTCTCAGGCCATTTTCGATCGTTTTTTAAATTCAGTTGTCCTTGTCACGTACACTTGCTTAGTTTAGGTTGCATTATTGCCATATTTGCAATTTACAATTGTATGAACATTCGTTAGCATAAAAATATAATATAACATTACATCTTATATTTTAAATGTTTAAATGTCGTAGAACATCATGAGCTCCACTGAAGAAAACAGTCCGGCAACCACGCCGCAGGAGAACGAGTCCACAGCGGAGCAAGCCAATGCCAGGGACTTGGAGAAAATTGAAGAAGAGAAGCTCAAGTCGAAATATCCAAGTGGCGTTCGAGTGCCTGGCGGTCATTCCGCCTTCCTTCAGAAGCGTCTTCAAAAGGGTGTAAGTTGACAGCTCGCCCATATATATCAGCTTAATCTACATAACCAATTTTTTTAGCAAAAATTTTTCGATTCTGGCGATTATCAGATGGCCAAGCAGAAGGGCGGCAGTGTTAAGCAGGTGTTTGCCAATAAGGTGACCACCGGCGAGGCTATACCAACGCCCGAAACGGTGCCTGCTCGGAAAACCTCTATTATACAGCCGTGCAACAAGTTCCCAACGACGAGCTAAGCTTTCAGAGATCTATTACCCACAAGCTCCCCTGATGCCCCCCAATGCTCTATACCTAATATTGTAGTCTATTACTAGGTTGGCTGATCTATGTGCACTAAGCCGTTGCGCTGGCGCTCTTTTTGCCGAATTGTAAACAATCTATGCAAGTTTTGTTTGGTTTATTCCCAATTATTGCTCCGCATTTTCCTTTTTTTCTTTGCTCTAATATTTTTCGTAGCTACACCTAGCTTGCGCCAATCTCAAGAACATTGAATGTATTATGGCGGCACGTAACCTTTCAAAAGTTCTATTTAACAATATAATATCCTGATTGTATGTAGTTGTAAGTTATTGAAAGCGTAATAAACTTAAGATGTAACCAGTTCAGTTCAACATTTTTAAATTTAGTGTTCAGAGAATGAATGAAAAATAAAATCAATGTGAATGAAGATATACAATAATTGTCTTTTAATTAACTCTGTAATCAATTAGGTCCGCTTATTAATTTAAATTTTGAAACGGACCAATGAAAGCCAAGAATATAGTGTCATCCTAGCACAAACAAAGATCGATAATTTTCTTCGTTCAAATGCACTCTAGAGATGGGCGCTGTCTGCCAAGTGATTTTGCTACATACCCTATACAAAACCTGCATGAAATATATGCATTTGTAATAAAATACTAAGTGTTAAAACCAGTATCAAATAAAATTATTAGCGCGCATATAATAGTTATCGATATATTTACATCTACGCAAATATTGTCCATCTCCAAAACATTCAATGCAAAGCGTTCTTTCTGCTATTTGTATTTGCAATATTTTTGAATTTTAAATTTTGTTAAATAATAGTATTAATTACTTGAATGGAAGCAGCTTACAATTCCAACGAGAGCGTTTTCAACATAGTCACCAAAATAGCTGAGTTACTGTCGCAAAATGAGCGCGCCCAAGCAGAGCAAGCAGCTGCAGCTGCAGAGAGGCCTTCGTCAGCTTCAGTTGCTAATAAACGCACAAAAATCTATGAATCTCTGCTGTCGGCACGTTCGGAGAATCCATCGCCTCCTCGATTGGATAGGCTACCTGAGTGTCAGAAGCTATTGGACGAGCAGTGCGCGAATTTAAATTCCACACTAGGCAACGAGATTCCAAGCTGTCTACTCAACTTCTGCGCAGTTCAAGAGGCACAAAAACAACAGCAAGAGCCATCAAAATCCTGTGGATCCTGGCAAAATAAAATTCTACTGGCCAGGCCGCTACGACTGCTGCCAAATCCCTGCCCGGATTGGCAATTCCCGGGTAGACCGTTGGGCCCACCACTGTTAAGATCGGTCGAAACTATGCGAGACTCAATAAAGCCCATCGAATTTCGCCGACAGTCAGAGTTTCAGGTGAGCGATCTGGACGTGATGCGCAATGCCCAAAAGAGCCAGAAGAAAACGATATGGGAATGCTCAGTGCTGAAGGACTCCATGTCACGTATAAATGAATCCAGGCGAGGACCTCGAGGTGTAAAGATTAACTTGCCGTTCCGGGACAAAGGCCAAGAGTCAGCAAAAGAATCCGAGGCTAATAAGGGCTTAACGCTGACAATTACAGCTGAGAAGCATTTTGTCACGGATCTGCTTGTAAGCAACGAGCTCAAGTGGCACCAGGATCAGACATTGCAATTGATGTATATTAAGCTGCCCCTCCTCATCGATCATCTAAAGCAGGCTGCAGGTGGGCATATTTACCTTAGCTTTATTCACTTATTAACCTATTAATTCGTTCATTGTTTAGCTGGTCTGCAATCTGATACGATTGTCTGCACGGACGATGGCAATTTTATGTTGAAACCACATATCACTCTGAGCGTTGTGCTGCCCGAGGTGCTGGCTGAATTTGCGGAACCCTTTCTTGCCTCTGGCAGGGCCTATCGGCGACTGAGCGCCCGTACTCAATGGCAGCATGCACCAAATCACATCGAGCGTCCTTTGAACCGAGTAAGGCCAGACAGCAAAACATTTAATAAATCCAATGTGCAAGCTTTCCTATTTCTTTGAAGACCATGCGACAGGCCATAATTACGTTCCTTACGAATAGCCGACTGTTTTTGCTATCGCTGTCTGTCAAGAATTTGCCACAACTGCTACGCGGTGCAGGCCCGGCCATGGAGATGCTGCAGCAAATGGATCAGATGTTTCAGGCTGAGCCCAGTCGTAAGAAGAAATCACGTCAAGTTCGTTCTACCGTTTAACTAAACATGCATGTGCAATTTCAGTGAACTACGCCGAAGGCATGAACGGAATGTGTGGAATGAGTCTGCTGAGCTTCGTTTGGTCAGCTATTAATGTGGGCATTAACTGTGAATTTTCCCAATTACTCATGTACCTGTTGAGGTCGTTGTGCGGCACATACTTCGCACAGCTGCAGCGTTGGCTTTACCAAGGCGAGCTCGAGGAACCCTTTAATGAGCTTTTCATCAAGTGTTGCCCGCACAAGATGATGCACGAGCGCAGCAAGGAATTTTTCGACAAGGGCTATTATGTTCGGTCCGATGTAGTGCCTGGCTTTCTGGCGGGCTGCGAGCAGGCCATTCTGCAATGCGGCAAGTACAACCGTTTCCTTAAGACCTATAATCCTCAGGTAAATGGACATAGATACATATTGAAATATATGTGGCGCATAATAATCAGTGGTTGGCTTACAGCATGCGGTGTTTAATTTAAAGTATCCCGACTTGGTTGTGTGTCTGTCGGAGCAGCAGTTAATGAAAATGCGCCATGAGCTGGAGCTACACTACGAACAGATACTGCAGAACATCCAGCCATTTAAGATGCAAAGCATCTTAGAGGAGCAAACAGAGGGAAGCAGACGATTTGGTAATCGCATGTGGGACTGCACTCAGTCGCACATTGCTGCCTGGGAGCAGCACCAGCGGGATTTGCAATTGAAGGCGAACGCAGTGAAGCAAAAACGCTATGAAGAGCTGAATGAGCAACGGGAGCAACAGGAACAGTTGCGTATGGAGCAGAAACGTTTGGGACTGGTGTTTGAGCTAGAATACCAGCGAAAGTGCGATCAGCTGGAAGAGATGCATTTAAAAAATGAGAAACAGGGCTTGGAAGAGCAAATTGCTGCCTTACAAAAGGCCACAGCACCGATTCAAATGACCGTCGCGGATACAAGCTCAGACGACAGCACAAGCAGTGGTCGCAGCTATGTTTCTTGCGAGGAATTGGACCTCGAGGAACTATTGAAGGTTAAGACAGAGTCAGCCACATCACAGCCCAATCAAGCCGATGTGCTGAACTCGAATGAGCCCGATATGGAAATGGCTCGCAATCGTATGCGCAATAATTCCTCCGAACAGTTTCAAGAATGTCAAATGGAAGTACGGCTTCAGAAGGACGCGACGACCAGCGCAACCTGTTACACAGAAGCAGAGCGTAATCGGATGCGAGTTCTCAGTTGTACGGAACAGCGAACTAAACTGCCACCAGATCTGAACATGAATCTCGAAGATCTCACTGATTTGCAGCGCAATCGTCAGCGCATGCAGCAACACAACACGTTTGGCTCATTGAACAGTGAAGAGAATGCGACCAGTGAGTCCGAGAAGCGTCTACTGCATTCGGATACGGAATTTGCACGAAATCGCCGCCATGTTATGGAAGGAGACTTCACGATCAGTGGAGGTTTAGGCAATGCTATGCATTTGCCATTGGAGCCGCACACGCTATCCGCGGAGTCCACGCTGGGTACAGAAACGCCCATGTCCACCACATCCGATGTAGAGATTGAAGTCGATGTTCCAAACGAGCTGGTCGATGCGGTCAACAACAACAGTATTAATAGTAGTGCCAACTGTGATACTAATCGCGATAATGCGGATCTGACAGCAGAGGCTGCTGTAGTTGAGCCCGAAGCTGTGGCTTTCAAAAGAGAAAAGCCTGTCTTTAGCTTGCCCACATTGCAATTGGATACGTCGCATTCAAATGAATCCGAGCGAATACAAGAAATCGGACATAATCCGTTTATAATCAAACGTTACATGCAACTGTCGGTCACGATACCACTTAAAGCGCACCTGTCGCTGCTGCGTAACGAGGTTCTGCGCATATTCCACGAGCAACACGTTTTCGAGCATTTCAGCCAGCTACGCAAATATTTCTTCTTGCTAGACGGCGAATTCGGCACACTGCTTATTATAGGCATCCTGGAGCAAATCGAATCTGGCTTAGTGCCTCACAGCTTATGCCAAAAGGGTGTACTGGACGCCATACTCAACAATGCACTCATCAACAGGGCGGCCGATGGAACTGGTGCAGCTCTCGTTGCCGACAATCTCGCATTAAATTGCACGAATATACCGGAGGCGTTTGATCTAATGGACATCAATGCCCTGTCCATATTTAAGCTTGATTGCAAAATGGAATGGCCTCTGAATCTGGTGTTCAGCGGGGAAACCATGGACAAGTATGCGCAAATATTCTCACACTTGATAAAGCTGCGACACGTCAGCTTCATAATGGAGCGTACCTATCTGGATTTCCAGCAGTCCTCCAGACTGCACGGTCGCCCATTGCAGCAGTCATCGCAGTACCGTCATTTGCAAATGGTGCGTCACAAGCTGTCGCATTTTGTCATCACGCTGCAGAATCATCTGGTCACAAATGCCTTGGAGGGCACGTGGAAGTCTTTTACCGATGAGCTAATCACCGTTGATTCAGTTGAGGGGCTTTACCAGCGTCACGTGGAATACCTAAAGGAGATCGCCTTCTTTTCGCTGCTCAATCGTCGGAGCGTCAAGTTTCGGGAGACCATTGACAACATACTTGTGATTGCGCTACGTTTTTGCAAGTTGGTTACTTTTTAAAATTTTAAAGGAATTTTAGCAAGTTAACTCTTTATATTCTTCTTTCAGAATTCTGAACTCAAAGCCGTTCGTTTTGGATGAAGAACAACAGTTTGTTCATCCGCGCTACAAGCGATTGGTATATGAAGAAGCCGAGTTTGAAAAATTCATCCGTTATGCGATCTACTTGGGCAACAAAGTTGCTGCTTCCGGTTATCAAGAGAAAATAGTTGACCTAATACGTATCATAAATTATAATAACTACTACAATGTATCTGATAGTACGAATTAAATAAAATGTTATTAGGTGTTGTCTAGCGCTTGATTTGGAATATATATTTTCAATATTGTCTTGGGATGTGCCACATTCCATTTCATCAGAGATTGGGCAGTTCCAGCTGAATATATATTTTTATATATAAATACGTATATACTGGAAGTTCCTAAAATTTAAATGTTGATCCATATTAAAAGAGTTAGTATTTTTGATTTGCAGTGAACGGTCACGCTGTCACTGATTCGGTATTCAAATTATCGATAGCATTTCGATAAATAATAATATTTTGTTTACCAGCCGACTGGTGCGGCAATAAAGTTAGAGCGTGTTAGTTTATTGACTACCTGCGCTGAGAACCCTCGAATCACGCGAAAGAAGCAACCCAAACGAGGCAATTCGCTGACAGGCCAGCAATCAACAGGCAGCGCCTTTTTCCCGTATTTGTAATGCTTGACGATATCTCGGCATTGCATATAAGTACAGCACGCTCAACGTACAACATGGACACAACATCGGATGCTGATGCGGTAAATACAATAAATATGGGCAGTATTGAGCTACAGCTAAACAGCTCCTATATCCTCCAGTGCTCGATGTCCTCGCTAGAGAGCGAAAGTGATTTGTCGCTGGCCTTTGAGCCGGGCGAGCCGGCCGACTGTGATGAGCTGCCCGCTTTCGAAATACGTGCCTTCTCGCCACATGGTCGTACTCCATCTCCAATTGATGACCTAAATATGTCGGACATTGAAACGCCAAAACAGGAGCCGGCACAGCAGCGCAGTCCTGGGCGCCAGAACAATCCAGAGTTTGTGGCGTTGCATGAGATCAATGCACAGATCAGCGCGCCCAGCGACAATGCAAATGATTCAACAAGTGCCATCAGTCGCGCCAACAGTTTGGAAACCATTTTTGAGGGCGTATTTCTGCATACCCCGCCGCGTGAGAAGCTTAACAAAAGCGCTGGTTGCGGCTCGAATTCAAACTCTGCTACTCGCTTCACGCCGAAACGCTGCCGGGCTAACCTAATGGAACTGGTGGCCATGAATCGCCTGAACCTTGACGGCAAGGAAAATCAGTCGCCATGCAGCCAACTACAAGAAGAACCAACCTAGTTCCTATATGTAGGGTAATCCAGGCCTGAACCAAAGCCATATATGACACATTTGTTTAGACTGTCCTTAATTTTTCTACACCTAAGATTTCGATATATGTGTAAGCATGCACTAACGTACACTTTGTGTATCTTAAAAATATCATTTTTATATGTATTTATATTTCTGATGCTGAGTTTAAATAGTAAAACATTTGTCTTTCCATGTTTTAAACATTAAATGGCATGTGTTCTATTTTATGAGAGGGCTTTCAATTTACAAGGCTTTAGGTAGACGAATCGTGCGAGTCGTATAAAATCCTTCAGGTTGTAGCTGCACGAGTTACCTGAGTAAATTCGGGGAATCAAGGAGAGGGTGCATTAAGATCCAAGCAGGTGTTAAGCTTCGGAAGCTATCATTGGGCAGATTATTTCCACAAATGATTTTACCTAAACTATAAGAGACACGACCTCATACGGGGCTACGGGACACATGCTATGCAACATATCTAAGTTTATGGCAACAAAATAATATAATAATATTGAACATAATTATTCAAATTTTAAAATTTACCCGTAAGCAAGCACTGAAGGTATTTGAGTTTTATAAGTAAAAGTGACATTATTTACTTATACAACTATTTTAATAATTATTTTTGGCTTAAATTTAATATATATACATTTAAAAGTCTTAAATTATATAAAGTTTTTCCTGCATATTATACATATTCGATATACATATCGTTGGAAGTACTTTGACTTTTGATTTTAAAAGAACTTAAGAAACTTAAAAGGTAAAAAATATATTAGATACGAATTTTCAAAATAACATTTAAAAAAGTGGCGCATTAATTCTGTCTTTCGAAAACCCAAAAACTTAATTGGTGACTCTTATTTGAACAATATATATATATATATATATATATATATAAATATATACGATCAATTTTCTTCATAATTGTAGTAAAATAATAATATAGCTGGGTAAAGAAAATACAAAATGAAGATAAATATATACATACGCATATATGTATATACATTTTGAAAAACTTAATTGTAAAACATTCTTAAAGGCAAATAGCAAATAGTTGTATGTAATAATGAATAAGAGGTGCTTATTAAAAAGTGTGGGGAATGTCTTGATGAACACACAAAATAATACGAATGTAAATATTGATAGACTGTTAATTTTGAAAGAAATCTTATACAAGAAATATTAAAATGAGGTAGCGCAAAATTCGACGGCTTTAAATGAATTGTGTATCCAATGTTGCTGAAAGTCATACAGCTTTATATATTGACGCTCAATGCAAATATTCAAAAGTTTTTGGAGTGACGCGACGCCGAAAAAACTTTGACTCGAAGCAGACCCGGATTAACCTCTTGCCAGCTGATAAAGTGTTAAGATTTTTATGCATTTCATATTAATCATGTAAAAGCAAAGGCACTTACCGCAAACGTCGCTCCTGTAGTCGAGCCTTCACATTCTTCTTGATGGTGGACACACCATTTGCGCTATGCAGTCCCCGACCCGTTATGATAAAAACATGCTTATACACTCGTGTGCTATTCCGCAGCACACTTATGTGTCGATCCAGGAACAAGTCGAGACTGCTAACCGCCTCTATGGTATGCAAATAGTGTAGATCAAGCAAATCCGGATTGTTTTGTGTGTGCTTGTGTACTTCCATGATGCAGTTGGCTGCACGATGATTGAATACATCGATCTTCTTCTTATGCAGCTGCGCAATCTCCGAATAGTACAGCGCCACGCTGCCATTGCCCTGCTGTATCGCCTGCTTGGCCTTCAAATTGCACTCGGCTCTCAATTGGGCATGATGGGCGGCCAGATTGCGTGTCTCTTCAAAGTCTCGCAATGCTGCACATTTCGCCTCTTCGTGCAATTGTGGCGATTGTAACTTGACGTTTCCTACGGAACGTGGACTGGGCGCCTTAGGTGGAGGCTGTTGCTCTTGTTGATTAAGCTGTCATAGATGCATATTGATGAGAATTATGATATAATATCGAATTACTATAACTAGGTAAGCTCCACTAACCTTTTCGTTTTCGCGCTGCGCCTGTTCGTAAAGCTCGGCGCTGGTTAAATCGCTCTGCACATTGCTGTCCAGCACCTCGACGGTCTTCACATAATTGTTGTCAGTAGCTTCAAAGACTTGAAGCACGGTATCGCTGGGTATTTCGGGAAATTTCTCGCACAGTTTCATTTTAGTCAAATGCGTAGCAATATCATTGGGCTTATATTGGGTTGCCTGTTTGGCTGCCTGTTGTTCACTGTTGTAGATGCTCCAGGCCAGCTCCATATCGAGCAGCTCGTTGACGTTGCCGGGTGATTCGCTGCACTCAGCGTATTTGGGATGCTTGAGCAGACGTGCGAATTGCTCATCATCGCGCAAGGTTTGCTGACGCTGTTCTTCAACTTGATTGTGCACCGCCTCCATCCAAAGCATGTAAAATTGCTTGGCCAGGCTGTACGGCACAAACACTTTTGTGGGCAACGACTCTGGATCAACGGGCAGCAATTCACCCTCCCACTGAAAGTTTCTGCGGAGTTGTTCAATAAAGTTTTTACCCAGATCCATTTCCAGCAGTGCATTATCCTCCGAATCATCATCATCCTCATCAGTAGCAGCCATTGGTGCCGGCTCAACTGGGGGCAGCGGTTGATCTAAACAACCATTGCGTATGTCGCGTATTTTGCGCGTATGCTCCGAGTACTGATCATCGCCCAAAACAAAACTGTTCTCAATCTGTAGCTGTAGTTCCCGGTTCGCGTAGCCAATGCCAGCGTTGCGTCTAGTACGCGGCTGACGTTGTGGCTTAGCTTGGCTTTTGTGAATTACTTGTGTGGGTGGAGCAGCCGGCACGGCTGATGTTTGTGATTGATACTTGTTACTGCTGCTGCTACAATCGCATCGAAATTCTTCGCTTTCCAGGAGCAACGCTTCCTCAGCATAGTCGGCGACGTCTGCTGTGAGCTCATCTTCTTTGATTAATATATCCACTGCCCAATCCACATCACCGTTGCACTTGACATACAAATCCCAGAGGCCTGCCAGCTGCTTGTTCGGATATATTTGACGCAGTGCCACAAAGCCAGCCGCCTCGTTCGGGCAGTTTAAGCTGTGACGCTGCAAAGCCTTGTTGCTGGTATCTGTTGACGATGATGTTGCAACATTTGGATTTGTCGTTTCTGATGGTTGCTCGTCCCGCAGCAAATCTAACAACGAACTTTCACCTGTTGCCGTAACGTTGGCAACTGTTGTTGGCATTGGCTGGTCGTTCGTCTGCGCCCAGTAGCTGTTCACATTTTGCTCATACGGCATCCAAGTTTGTGCATTCACATTCAGCTTAAATCCATCCGAATGGGAATTCGGAAGCGCACTAGAGATGTCCGATTGCAGCGCAGGTGTGGCAGGTGCCGGCAACGCTGGCAAAGGCGGCTTTAAACGCAACTGCGGCAAGGATACCGTGTACTTTGTTTCTTTAAGCAACTGTTAACAGAAAATAAATAAATTTTTGAATATTGCAAAAGTGTGCAAATAAATGACTTTACCCCAATTAGGTCGGAAACGCTGGTCTTCTCGTAGCGATCCAGCATGCGTATTATATTGTCCTTTGGCACCTGGTGGACATTCCGTTTGGCCAGCTCTGTGGCCGACTTGCGCCAGCTCGTTTGGGGCTCAAGCAACTCCAAAAGGTAACCATGCTGCACGGCAATCTGTACATACGGCTGCATCTCCCATACCATTGTGTTCGTGTTGTCCACAATTATGGGACTCCAGCCAGCGGCGGCTTTGCGCTTTACCCGTTGTTTATTCCAGTCGTGAGCTTCTGGTAACAGATTTGGATTAAATTGGTATCCACGCGTCGTGAGAAAGTAATCGTCACTGCTGTGCACAAAATCCGTAATCGAATGCTGTTCTAGCAAATGAATTTGTTGTAGCAGTGTTTTGGCCAATGTGGATTTGCCGCTGCCAGGCGGGCCGCGCATAATTATCATAATTTTGTGGCCAGCTTGAGCCTTTTTAGAAATTTCATTAAATTCCTTGCTCTGGCTGTTGCTCGTGCCGCTGGGACACATCTTTGGCATGGCCACTGCTGCTGGCGCAATGTATTTGTTTGCGTTACAATTGTTGCTGTTGTTGTTGTTGCTCTCTTCTCTTATGGACAGTTTCTCGTTAAACCAGCGCGTCATATTTTCTGCTTGCTCAGCAGCATTTCCCGCCGAAGACATTTTTGCTGTGTTCGCAGTTTCTTTCGGTTTCTAGCGTAGAGTTTTGCCCTGGCATCAAAATTGAAGGACATGCATACATGTGCAGAATACATATATATAACTGCGCAGTAATCTTCTTTAGCAACGCTCGCAGCTACAACGCCAGTGGAGGATCCTCACAAATGTTAAAACCAAATACGAAACCTCACCTTAGTGCGTCTAGCCGTGAAATGTTCACCAATTTTTGATTTGTAGCTATAGCTTCGGATTTCGCATTAACTATCTTGAGAATGCTTTAATTGTATAGCTAATTTTGAGCGAGTATCATAAAATAAAGCAGTAAAGTTTTCCAAAAACATTGTACAATGTACATTACAGAACAACGACACGTCCGATTGTAGTATCGATATGTCGATATATTTGTCGGAATAATTGTATTTACTCGTACTAATAAGCTGATTATGAATTGAGCTATAAATCGCAAGTGCAGCTTAAATGGAAGTTCAATGCACTTATCAGAAGTACAACTCTTATATATTGCGCTTACATCTTAAAAACTTATAGATTTCTTATTAATAGGTAAAGCTACGTTCTTTGCTTTTGCATGACCAGCATACCAAGCGAAAACCTTAATTTACTATCGATACTTTTTCTTGCACGCATTTATTGGAAACAGCTGCATCAGGCATTGACTGTCTCTATCCACATATTTGTGCAATTACATTTTGACTTCTAAAAGGGAAAATATTAAAAGAATCTAAAATGACAGACTGGGTTAAAATTGCTGAAGACCAAGAGGTACCGAAATTGAAAATTAACTTAAATGCGGATGAACCGGCTGCGACAACAGCAGCCAGCAAGGACAATGAACCGGATGTCGCGGACCCAGCGGAAACCAGTCTTCTTATTAAGATATTGGGAAAGGGTTTGGTTAACACCAACCAGTCTTTGGACATCCAGCAAAAAAATCCGAACTCGCCATTGCACTCAGTTAAAACGTTCGAGGCACTACATCTAAAACCGGAACTACTGAAGGGCATTTACGCCATGGGCTTCAATACGCCATCGAAAATTCAAGAAACTGCATTGCCAACACTCCTCGCAGATCCACCGCAAAATATGATAGCACAAAGCCAATCTGGCACCGGCAAAACCGCAGCATTTGTTTTGGCAATGCTCAGTCGCGTCAACGTCGCCTTGGACCATCCTCAAGTTCTGTGCCTATCGCCCACATATGAGCTTGCGATTCAAACTGGGGAAGTGGCCGCACGCATGGGTCAATTTTGTCCGGATATAAAGCTGAGATTTGCAGTTCGCGGTGAGGAAGGCAAGGAAACATTCGATTTTTTACATATTCATGCGTATGTTAAATAAAATTTACTTTCAGTTGACCGAAACTCAAAGATAACAGAACACATTTTAATTGGAACGCCTGGCAAAATGCTGGATTGGGGTCTCAAAATGCGCCTGTTCGATATGAAAAAAGTTCGAGTTTTTGTATTGGATGAAGCCGATGTTATGATTGCAACGCAAGGACATCACGATCAATGCATCCGAATTCATAAAATGCTCAGTTCACAGTGTCAAATGTTATTTTTCTCGGCAACATATGACAAGGAGGTTATGGACTTTGCTCGTTTGATTGTGTCTGAGCCAACAATAATTCGATTGATGCGTGAGGAAGAATCTCTCGATAACATAAAACAATATTATGTTAATTGCAAGAACGAAGATGGCAAATACAATGCAATCCAGAATATCTATGGTTGCATTAGCATCGGCCAGGCTATAATATTTTGTCATACACGCAAAACAGCTGCATGGCTGGCAGCGAAAATGACTGCCGATGGCCATTCCGTAGCTGTTCTTTCTGGCGACCTGACCGTAGAGCAGAGACTCGCAGTTCTGGATCGTTTTAGGTCCGGACAGGAGAAAGTTCTCATCACCACGAATGTCCTGTCGCGCGGCATTGACATCGAACAAGTTACAATTGTTGTTAATTTCGATCTGCCTGTTGATCTGCGCGGCAATGCTGATTGTGAAACATATTTACATCGTATCGGTCGAACTGGTCGATTTGGAAAGTCCGGGATTGCTATAAACCTGATAGACGGTGAGAAAAGCATGGCAGTGTGTCGCACAATCGAGAAGCACTTTCAAAAGGATATTACCTATTTGAACACCGATAATGCGGATGATATTGAAAAGATTGGCAACTAAATCACTCAAATCATTCCCCTCATTTAGCATTAGCTGAGCAACATTTGTGAAATTTCTTTTGAAATAAAAATAACTTCTTAAAAAAAAAACAACAGGAGTGCTTGCTTGTTCATATTGGTATTCTTAAAATCAAACAATATTCTATTCATATTCTTTGAACTGAAAATATTTAAGTTATAATATAATTTTTTTGATTTCAACAAGATAATATAACTGCCTGTTATTTTGGGCTTACAAATTTGACGATCTTTCGATTTTGAAATGTTTTTCTTATTTTATCCAATCAACCCCAATGACGGGGTCCGTTTGAATTGATCTTGCTTAGATATTTTTTATCTTCTTGATTGCCGGTATTCGTCTGATATTCATTGTTCTGTTTATATTCACGATCATTGCTAGAGCTTGCATTCTCTTGGTGATAACTTCTTTTATTCTGTTGATCCTGATTCTTGTTTTGGGCCTTTTGGTTAGGTTAGGTTAACATTTTTGCGATATCCATTTACACTTCTGTTATGTTAACATTTGTGGGATCGCAGTCTATCAGTTAGATATTTATGTGTTTTGTCGGTGAATATAGTATTTAGGTCATTTCTTAGTTGTTCCCGTATATAAAGAAGGTCAAAATGAGTCGAGAATATTGTTTAATACAGTTTTGCGGGCGGAACCGATTCTTGTTTTCGATAAATAAACTAAATAATTACCGATAAATGCTAACTTCGCACATATCGAAAATAAACACCAGCAAATATCGGTAAAATGTGGTAAGTCACACGATTTTCATAGAAATTGGAAGTGGCTGCCAATATAAATATCTATAAACTATAATTGAAAAGTAATGAGATTCGCCATTTGAAATGAACAACAAATTGAAAGATCATTATGGCACTCTTGGCGTTGACCGGAAAGCCACCCAAAAACAAATTAAAACAGCTTATATTAAGCTTATGAAGAGCTGGCATCCAGACAAGAACCCTGGGCAAACTAGCCATGGACTTGAGTATTGTAAGTCGATAAATAGAGCCTACACAGTACTTTCAGATCCAGATCTGCGCACAAAATATGATCACATAAGTAAGGCGAATGAAAATTCAAAAATATGTCAAAGCAGTCAACAACTACAGCACTCAATTATTCGAATTTTTCGCACACGTCCGTCAAAATGGACACGATCAGAATGTTTCACTGTAGTTTCCATTGTTGGGGGATCTATTTTGCTAGGCTTTGCAGCCTACAAAACGATTCAGCTTGGAAGAGCGCTAAGTACGCGAGCTTTCCAGAGCGCCTCGCCACAAGTGGAATCCCCATTAACGTCCTCGTCAACTGTTTTTTCTGAAAGCACAGCGAAGATATCAACACTTTGCTATCCGTCGAACTATTGGGAGTGGATTGCAAAATTATCAGGCGCAGAATTGCGCTGTCTGGATGCGGATTCGTATTAATCATTATTTGCAAATGGACAGTTATTATACTATATCATGTAGCGAAGCTTATCATTAAAATTTTGCCACCTCTGCTGCTGGTACTAGGGAAAATAATTTGTATTATTGTTCCCCCATTGTTCAAGGGATTAATATTTTTGCTAAAAGGATTAGCAATATGTATTGGCTGGAGTTTCAAAAAGTTATTGAGCTGTGTGATTGGCTAAACTAAGAAAAACAATTTATAATCGAAAGATCGTCAAGTTTGTAAGCCCAACATAACAGGCACAGTTTGGAAGTGGACCGCGAGCAAATTGTCATCCGAAAGTGGGGCCTCAGAATCATCCTCAGAAATGGTCTCATCCAAGCTCGTCTATTACAGCTCAGATGGAAGCTTGCATGTGGGAAACTGCTTTTATTTTATTTATTATTTTTATTTGAATGAATACATTTGGTCAATAAAGATATATTATTTAATAAATGGACGTTCCCACATTTGTTATCCCTGCCCTGAAACCCACTTCCAGATTTTCGACAAGGCGTTAACCGATGAGGACTTTGCTGACGATAAAGGTTCTGCACCTTGAGAAGAAAGCTTGCCTGCGGTCCATTGCCAAGCTTTTGAAAGTGCTCCAACTGATGCCGAAGTTACACTCCTCTGTGAGGATGATGTGGTGTCCGAACCCGTAGCCCACTTCCAAACCCACTTTCCAGCTTTTGAAATAGCGATCAGCAAAGAAGCCGTTACGGAGCTCGCTGATTGGGGGTCTGGCGAATTGGATGATGAATCTGCAATTGGTGAAGACAGTTTTGTAGCAGTCCACTGCCAAACTGTGCCTGCCGATCCCGCTATCCACGTGCAAGCTTTCGACACAGCTCCCATAGAAGAGCCTACAATAGAGCTAACAGATGAAGGCATTTCCGAGGATGATTCTGAGGCCCCACTCTCTGATGAAAACTTGCTTGCTGTCCATTTCCAAGCTGTGCCTGCTGCTCCTGCTGACCATGTCCAAGCCTTTGATAAGGCTCCTATAGTCGAACCTGCAATAGCGCTAACAGATGAAGACATTGTCGAGGATGCCTCTGAGTCACCCATTTGTGATGACAACTTGCTCGCGGTCCACTTCCAAGCTGTGTTTGCCGATCCCGCTGTCCATGTCCAGGCTTTCGACAAGGCTCCCATAGTTGAGCCTGCAAAAGTACTGAAAGGCGAGACAACTTTTGTTTGCGTTGACAATTTTTCTGCTATCCAGTCCCATGGTTTCGATAAAAAGCTGGGTGTTGACTTCGACAAGTCAGTTTGATTACTTAATGCTCTTCCACGGTCAATCGTTTTGTAGGCTGCGAAGCCTATCAAAATAGATCCTCCAACAATGTATATAACTGCAAAACATTTCGAACGTGTCCAACTTAGGGGACTGGCACGACTAACCGTTCTTATTGCCGGGGTCTCTTCCTCCATTCCAGACAACTCTAGATACGCTCTAACGATCAGCTAAACTTTTTGATATCCTTTAGATAGCATTCGGCGAGGAGTTCGCGCTAAGCATTGGTTATTTCACCCTTGGTGGCACTCTGCCTAACACCAAGAATGTCGTAGGGATCGTGACAGACCATGGCGGCGAATAGTTTCTTAGATTTTAATATAATAATATCCAATTCAGATAGGGTAGGCAAACAACAGCTGATATATGTAATTACAAGATTTCGATTTTTGATGAAATTGATTTTATAGGTTTTTTTAGTATCGATATTTTGGAGGTGTATCTATTATTTATGGTATGACAGTTGCAGTAGAATAAATACTTCTAAGAGTTAAAATCAGGTATTATTTTATCTTTAGTTTTTAGAAGAACTATATATAGATTACACGATTATTGCATAAGCTTCGAATTTGGGCTGCATCGCGAGAAAGTCGATTAATCTTGATTACTATTAACCATAAATGCGAGCCTTACATCAGCATAAAGCAAATGCAGGGGATGTACCAACATTTATCTATGCTAGAGCTGTCAAAACATTGATGAGACTATCGATTACATCAATGCATTGATATTTTTGGCAATATGCGTTTTTTGTGCGGAATGATCCATGTCTACTCAGTCCTGGAACTATTTTGATGTGATCTTATTTTTAAACTAAAATAAAAAATTTAAAAACAATACCACGTTAGTTACGTAAATCGATGCTTTTATGCAACATATGATCACATACTTATCGATAGGCAAATTGTTAAGCTGTTATAAGTTGCCTATCGATAGAAGTTCAGCTGAGTCGTTAGGCTGTTATCACATGTTAAAAAAAAGAAAAAAACAGAGGTAAATTTACGGCAAACAACGAAATACAGTTCAAACAATTTATTAATAAACAGACGCAAGCATCTAAATTCGAAAATACTAAGCCGCTCTGCAGAAATTTCATTTTGACTTAATGTAAGAAAAGAATTTTCACAATACAAATTTAACAATTTAACATAATAGAGATACAGGCGCGCAAATTCGAAAATATTAAGCTACTCATTCTGAAGACGAGTCACTTTCGCGTTCTGGATCCTTTTTTTTTGTGAAGTATTGGAATGTCTTGAACGCAGCGAAGGCAAACAAAACGGTCCCCCCAACGGCACACATGAACGGTAGCATGTCCGCTGATGGTTGTGCAAAAGATGTTTGCTCAACGCCATTTTTAAGGCCCTCTTCTCCATATTGGTCATATATCAGTCGTTTTTCCTTGTTTGACAGTACCTCGAATGCAGCGGCAATTTCTTGGAAACGTTCCGCAGCCTGTGGGTGGTCGTTCTTATCTGGATGATACTTTAGGGCCATTCGCTTGTAACCTTTTTTGATTTCATCATCGTTTGCCGTCCTGTTAATGCCTAGAATCTGATAATAGTTTTTGGCCATCCTATGAATTATTGTGAAATTCAATAAGCTTTTAAGTGTTGGTGCCAAATATAGTTTGCTTTTCAAGGTCCTTTGTTTCTCTGCTTTTGTTTCGCCGCTTAATAAGAAGGAAAGTATGCTCTAAGTACTGGATTATTGCACAACTAGATTTATAAAGATTATAAGCATAGCTTAAATTTGGCAAAACAGTTATCGATAATAAATAATATGAACAACAGCTGTTCGCGAGTAGGGTTGATTTAAAAAGGAATATTTTGCAGCACTGCACTGAACCACGATGCGGCCTTACTATTTTTATTTTTGTAGGGTGACACTCTTTAGAAACTATCGAAGCCTTGATTACTAGCTATCGCGGGTTGTAAAATATTATAAACAATGGGTATTTTAAAAAGGGAATATGGAATGACAACAGCAAAAACAGGCAATTATTAAATAATTACATGTGCAATGTAAAATTCGTCTTATGTCAGTAACACAGTTACCAATCGATATTAATTAGAACAATGTCGGGCCCTATCGATAGCTTGGCTGCACTTATCGTACGTCTCTCCCATTTCGTCCGAGTCATCAACGCGTATAGTTTGTGTTTTGGTAAGTAGAAAGTAAAAATCTTAAAAAATAAATGAAATCCTAATAGTTTTCGCATGATAAACAAGAAATTTTAAGAAACCAAACGTTGCTGTACTTAATGGTAATAAAATGTGTCAATTTTTACAGTTCTTAAATTCATACGAGTCCCTAATACAACTTCAAAATGGTTAGGGAGAACAAAGCAGCATGGAAGGCTCAGTACTTCATCAAAGTTGTGGTATGTTGTACTTAAAACTTTTTAAGAAACAAGATTCATTAACGAAATGAATTTAGGAACTGTTCGATGAGTTCCCAAAGTGCTTCATTGTGGGCGCCGACAATGTTGGCTCTAAGCAGATGCAGAACATCCGTACCAGCCTGCGTGGCCTCGCGGTGGTATTGATGGGCAAGAATACGATGATGCGTAAAGCCATTCGTGGACATTTGGAGAACAACCCGCAGTTGGAGAAACTGTTGCCGCACATCAAGGGAAATGTTGGATTTGTGTTCACCAAGGGCGATTTGGCTGAGGTTCGCGATAAACTGTTGGAATCGAAGGTGCGCGCTCCCGCACGTCCAGGCGCCATTGCACCTTTGCCCGTCGTAATTCCGGCTCAGAATACTGGTCTGGGTCCAGAGAAGACTAGTTTCTTCCAGGCTCTCTCCATCCCGACCAAGATTTCCAAGGGTACAATTGAAATTATCAACGATGTGCCCATCTTGAAGCCCGGCGACAAAGTGGGCGCCTCTGAAGCCACTTTGCTGAACATGTTGAATATTTCGCCCTTCTCGTATGGTCTGCTCGTGAGCCAGGTTTATGATTCGGGTTCAATCTTCTCCCCTGAGATTTTGGACATCAAACCTGAGGATTTGCGCGCCAAGTTCCAGCAAGGCGTTGCCAATCTGGCTGCCGTCTGTTTGTCCGTTGGCTATCCAACGATTGCTTCGGCACCTCACAGCATTGCCAACGGCTTCAAGAACCTGTTGGCCATTGCTGCCACCACAGAGGTTGAGTTCAAGGAGGCCACCACCATCAAGGAGTACATCAAGGATCCCAGCAAGTTTGCTGCTGCTGCTGCCACTTCGGCACCAGCTGCTGCGGGCGGCGCTGCCGAAAAGAAGGAGGAGGCCAAGAAGGTCGAGTCCGAATCCGAGGAGGAGGATGATGACATGGGCTTTGGTCTTTTCGATTAAGCGCCACAAACTCCTGCAGTGTGCGCTCTGCTACAAGTTCAATGTTTACATGGTTTTTTGCCCAGCTGCATATGCAAATTATTGTCGCGGTTTGACAAACTCAATGGCAAGTTGCATTTGCAGTGAGCTTTCAATGATAACAATAAACATGTAAACTGGATATTTATCAATGTGCTTTAAATCTTGTGTAGGGAGAGTAGAGCATCTAGCTGTCCTTAGTGCTATCGCCCATCTGTAGATTATGGATAATTATGTAAGGGACATCTAAATACAACAATTATGTTTTATGTCTCGTGCCAGTATCATAGCTTACAGTGCATGTTGCTGGCAATATATTTGTTGGCAACAATGTTGCGCAGACAGTGCAGGCAGATACCAAAGGCATACATTAAGATCTCAGTTGTAAAAACAACGCTCTTATGCTTGAAGACTATCAGAGGTCTGGGGTAGGGATAAATTCGATATGAGGATAAATTAAAAAAAAAAACATTAATTAGGCACCCTAATTCGAAGTTTCTTAACTGAACTAAATACTATTTTTTCAGTAGACATTATTGCGCTGTAGAATATTCGTATATTCGTAAGACAAAAGCATTATGATTGTGGCTTGAATGAGTACGTCCACAATTATTCATTTATTTAATTTAATGCTAAATATATAATTTGATTACTAGGGGAAGAGAGAGAAAGAGAAACCGATTTTACTATAAATCATATCAATATCTTGATGGTACCTGGGGCCATGAGAATCGAATAGTAGGGTGATATGAACATGTAGAGCATTTGGACTTCTACTGTGCCTATTCTAAGTTTCACTCCTTGTTGCATGTTGCAGTCTTTAAGTTTAGCTCTTTTTTTGCGCTGCCAGCCATTTTATTGCCCTCTTCAAATGGCCAAAAGGCTGCGTGTGCAATTCACGTAACGTTGCGACGTCTGCTGCATTGTCTGCCACCCCATATATTTACAAAGTAATTACTTGTGATAAAATGAATTTCACAAGATGAGAAAAGTTTAAAGTTTTCGCTGGCTCTGTTGTCGCTGCTGCTGCTGCAGCCGCTGGGGCTGCGACGCCTTTTGCGATTTCTTTGCGTCGACGGCGACGTCGACGACGCTCATAAAAATTCAATTTGTCTTGACAAAATACGCAAGAAATTAAGAATGTGCCAAGTAGCAGCAAAAGAAACTTTATTTCCCTTTTATTTATTTTTATATATATTTTTTTTGATTTCGCTCTCCTACTTTTTCTGAGGCGAAAATGAGTTACGCGGCTGGGGCGTGAAAATGAAAATGCCACGCCCCCCAACCAACAGAAGCCCCGGGCAAAGTTAAACACTGCATAACTAGCCGAGACCGAGAGCCCAGCTACTATGGATAAATAAATCCATTTACCCCAGCTCTCACCTACAGTTGAGCGCGTGAGTTGGCCACGAGATGAGACGATAAACGATAGTTTCTAGTTTAATAACAGGAGCTATATTAAGCTTAACTGTTATTAATTAAAATAAGAGCATCACTGTTAACTAACATTAGCTGCAATTAAAAATTATAATGCTCAGAGCCTTCTGATTTCTACGAAGCGAATGACTGAGGGAAGAAGCTATAGTTTCAAGTATGTAACTTTGATGTTAATATTTGTAGGTATCTTGTGAACATATAGTTATAGCAAAAAATATAGGTATCGATTCAGGTCTAGATTCGACTGTTTCTTGTGCAACTCATCCGGTACAAAACTAGTCAATATATAGAATCCGGGCTTAAATCGGTTGGATTCAAAGCCGGTTTTTGTCGTTCTCTAAAATATTTTGATAAACTACTTTCCATTGCAATTACTTTGGCCAATATTTTTATATCACGCGCCCATCACTAGGTTCGAGTCCCCATTTGGTTTGTCATAAATTAATAAAAGCATTGCATAATTTTAGGCGCCGCTGGCGGCAAATACACAAAAATTAACATAAATTGTGGGGTGGCTTGCCAACCACGCCCCTTTACTACCCGGACACCGACGCCCCCGTCATCCGCCGTGCTCTGTCTAGCATACCGTCAGTGACATTCGAAATCAAAATGCGATTGGCAAAATGATTTGCTTCAATTTTTGTGATGCGCATAACAAATGAAGTTTGGACATTTGGACAATTGATTGGGACGCCACGGAACGGACGAACAAACAGCAACCAGATTTCAGAGTCAGAGACTAGAGACCCATATAGACAATATTCGATAACAGAAACGCACACACGCACACGCACACACACAGACACGGACACTGCCACACAATGGCTGTCATGCACAACAAAATGTGGAACAGTCGTCAGATTTGAGTTTCGGACTTTCACAGTCTCCTCCACACTACTTGTCTCGGTTTTTGGCTATCAATACGCACAGATAGATAGATTTGTATGCATATTTTTGCTTTGGCATTTCGTTTGTGTGCTAAACATGTGAATGCCATCGATATAACGTTGATGGCTGCTGTCATGCATGTTTGTCCCCCTACCCAAGCTGAGATTTGTTTTACCAAAAGATTCGTGCACAACCCTTGCCCAGAATGGACACTGCCCAACGATCCAAACGGCTTAAGCTTTCAAAAAGGCAATGCCAAAAAAAGGAGATTATTTTTACAAAATTTCCGAGAATATAATTAATTAAACATAAATAATCGGATCTCCATTGCGTGTTTGTTAATATTAAACACAATTATTTTTTTTTTTTTTGAAGTGATCGTCTTACAAGCCTTGTCTTCTGTCAGTTTGTCAATAAAGCTTTATTTCCCGGCAACTCGATAATTCCATAAGGTAACACACAAAACTCTTCCCCTTCTAATCTCGTTCTTCTTATAATAGGCACGTGAAAATCAAATTCACAGCAATTGCTTTTTAGAGTTTTTGGGCGAAGCGCGAGGGCGATAACTGCTGTTACATGAAAGGGGTGTGTGCGTGCGTGCGAGTGTGTGTGTGTGTGTGTGTGTATGTTTGGGAAAAGGGCAGAGAATATGTCTGTGGGTGGGACTGAGCAGGGGCTTGTGATTTATGTGGGCTCTCCTGTTCTCGTTTGGCTGCTGTTGGCAACTCAAAACATATGCATAGATAAATTATACGCGGTAAGCGCCCACAAGCCCCAAAATGTTGACAACAACAACAACAACAACAACCAACAACAACAACAACAACCAACAACAACAACAACAACCAACAACAACCAACAACACAGTGAAGTGGGAGAGCAAATATTTTGATGTGACGAAACTAAATTGGGCGTGGCAAGGTGAACATCACATGCTAACCAGCAGCATAGAAATTGCTTACCATATTTTTTATACTCTGCTAAAGGGTATTATTATTTTCTCACGAAATGTGTAACGCACAAAAAGAGACATCTTCAGCATAAATCAGATGGATCGGAACACTATATAGCTGCCAGAGTAAAGCTCTTCGATGAAATGCTTGGGTTTTGTCGCCGTCAAACATAATCGAATAATATAAATAATAAGAGTTTTCCTTCATTTACTTTTCTTTCTCTTTCTCGAGGCAGCCTACTAAGATCTTACTTTGATCAACAATGGATCCCGATATCACTTATCTACATATAAAGACTTGATCTCAAATTGAGATTTTCTATGAAAAGTTTTTGTGTTTTTCAAGATACGTAGATCCGGATGGCAAGGTTCACCATTCTTCTCACATATCTCAAATCCCGTAATCCACATGTTTAAAAGAGTATTTAATCCTCGACGTGTCGAGCACAGCCGTGTTTCTTTGTTTTATGCACATACCTATATGCATATATGTATGTATATATGTATATGTATATTTTTTTGTTTTGTTTTCCCCCGCATTCAAATATATTGGTTGTCAGTCAGTTAGAAAATAGATTTTCAGTTATCATTGAAAGGTGCAGCAGCTGCTAGCGAAAGTTCTGCTGTCCGACTCCCGAGCTCCCGCGCTCCCCGGCACCCACATCCACAGCCAACTCTGGCCAAAAGCGGCAGCTCCATCAATTGTTACTATCTCTCTCTCTCTCTCTCTCTCTCTCTCCCTCTTTACGCCTCCACATCCAGCTGAAGTTGAGCTTTTGTTTTGCATTTTGCAAGTTTTATTTGCTGTTGCTCCTTTCGGAACGTTTTGCTCCATGGTGTGAGGCGCTCCATGGGGTCAGGTTGAAGTGGATGAAATGCAGAGTAAACCAGTTTCAGTTGCTGCATTGAACTTAATCAAAGTTTTAGTCGAGTTTCGCATGGAAATGCACATTTTTTGGCGGCGCCCTGCAAAATAGATTAATTAAACCCAGAACAGAGTTTACAGTTAATATGATTTTAAGTGATTTAGAGCTTTATTGTGTTATTTCGCTTAAATTAATAATTTGAAAGCTGGGAATGATTTGCATAGTAGAGGAGGATCGTCAAATATGTAGCTTATTAGATTACCAACCCGTTTAATGAAAGCACGAAAGCGTGCAAGACTTACTTAAATTCTTGAGAAGCGCATAGAAAGGCGATTTAAAAACTTGCAGTGCAGCGAGGGGTATATTTGGTCAGCGATCCATACCCACAAAAACATATACATACATACAAACATAAATATGTGCATACATACATACATACATGCATACATACTTATATATGTAGATACATATATGCATATATACATAGATACATGCATACATAAATGCATATACACAGAGATACATACATACATAAATGCATATATGCTTTCAGACATACATTCATACATACACACACATAATATAATGGATAATACAATAAGTCTATAAAAGATCGATTATTACTCGTTTTTGGATGAGATTTTTCACAACTCTGCCTTAGTATGGAATTACATCACATAGGGTATCTATGCAAGGAGTTCGACAATCGGTCAGGACAAACTGTTTTAGACAGATTATAAAGTTTCTGTTCTTATGATGCCTACTCGAATAACTTTTCTTTTGGGTTGTTGTTTTATATGAGAATTGTTACCATATTGCAATCAGATAGCTCGTCAAGGACTTGCACAGGGTTATGGCGCGTTCGCTAATCCTATTAAAATCGCATCGCTTTAATTAGAGACTAGAGAGTCTTGGCCATATTTTGTTGGCTCGCAACGTGAGAGACCGTAACGGCAACAATAAACGACAACATTTACGGCGTACGATGATTGCAAGGCAAACGAGCAATTAAAAAGGCCGTGCGCCAGCTGCCGAGCAGCGTGCAGCGCAGCGGCCGTTGGGAACCGCTGGCAACCCAGATGCGACCCCGGCACAAGGTTGGGGACCGGGTAAGCCTTAACCCCGACGTACGTGGCAAAACCTTCGCTGCGCACCGAAAGAGCGAAAGAGCAAGCGAGCGAGCCGTGTATCCTTGAGGCATTTTTACAGCAAGAGAATTTACGTTAGGTATTTGAAATATGCACGTAATATTGCAAAATTTTAAGCGTATATCTTTGCATAATTAACTGAGAAAATACTTAACGCACACACACAAACTCAGACACCGGAGCATTGAGGCAAGGTCTCTGCCTCGCAGGCATTTTTACCGCAGCACCGAATCGCATGCAGCAGAAAAAGTAAAATGAAAGGCGCACAAAACTTTGCAATGATACTTTTCGGTACCCAGCCAACGAACCGTCGCCCAACCGTCGCCCAACCGCCGCCCACTCTCAGGTTGTGTGGAATTTTTAATCTGCTGAAGCGGCAACCGAACAACCACCGCACCTGGAGAAACCCACATCTGTAGATGCCACAGCACCACACTTTCCGGCCATGTATCTTTCTTTAGTGCAGGGCTTTGCATCTTTACGCTTTGCTTAAATATTTTAATTTTTATTGGCTGATGTTTGCCAACTGTCGCCTGTGCGGTTCCAGTTAGGCTGCCACTTGATAAAGCTGTTCAAAATGTATTTATTTTGCTGCCAAGGTCTGCGGCAATTCCGTTCAACAGCTCAGGCAATCAGCAAAAGCTTTTGATAAGCGCATTTGTGCGGCGCGACTTGCCGCGAAAATAAGCGCCAAATGACAGAGAGCTCATCGACTTAATAAACAGGTGCATATAACTTGAGATTTGAAAAACCTGATATCGAGACAAGGCTGAACCGGTTCAAAGGAACCAGGTTTATGAACTGAACCCGAGAAAGGGTGCTGGTTCGAACCGTGAACAGAACTACCGATAACAGATTGAGCGAGCTTGTTAGCCGACAAATGAGTCAAATAATAGTTTAAAACTTTCTTACAGCGTTAAATTATGTTAAGAGCGAGTTCCTTGGTTGGCAAGCTTTGGCTTATTTAAGACTCTTGGCACCAGTTTCCAAGTTTCTAAAAATATGAACATATTGAGCTTCTTTTCTGGAAGTTAACTAAATGCCAATTACGTACAACTAAAAACCATGCACTTTCTTAATGCTAAGCTCGAACTAAGCTCAGCGTTGCCGCTGAAACTGGCTAATATGCATTTCTTGATGTTGCCAAGGTAATTGAATGGGTGGCCAACCAGCGTGACCCCACTTGACCACAAACGCTGGCGTTGGGGCAAATTGCTGGCCATAAAATGCCCCGAACTGTGGATGGGCTAAGCTCAGCTAACTCGCACTAATAGCCATAATCATAAGCCATAATGACTGCTGCTGCTGCTGCTGCTAAGACTATAGCTCATATTGCATGGATAGAATGAGCCAGAACCGACCGTGGCCGGCACCACTGTGCGTATGCGTTATATCCAGCCAAAGTGGAAACTTTGCGAATGACACCGAAACCGAGACTAGATTCTACGTGTGTGTGTGTGTGTGTGTACGAGTGTGTGTTTGCAGTGTCATTTGCATAAAAGTAAAGTTCACCCACTCGACGGCAGCGGAAAATTTGAATGCAACCTGCAAACTTTTGCCAAATTTAAATTATAAATAAGCTGCCGGCCCCACTCGCCTGAATGGCTGACTGCCTGACTGGCGAACTGTCTCGATGTTGGCTTGGGTCGGGGCGGGCTCTAAACAAAACCTCATATGCATCGAAACGTAACGGCAAAAAGGATTTTAAGTGAAGTTGAAGTTGACTACACGACCGCATGCCACCACAACCCTTAACCTGCCACCGCCCACTTTCTCGCACTCCCTCTCTCTCGCTCTCTCTCTCTAGAGACCACTTACATTGCAGCAGCAAAGTTTCTAGTTTGGTTCCGGCTCTCCAGGGAGGAGCAGACCTCCAAAAAACTAACATCGAGAAAATAAGCACAAAGTGAAAACTACACGCGCATATTCCAATTCCGCCTCACCAGACAAAGTGCAAAGCGTTGTGCGTGTGCCTTTCGGTGGTTGCGGAGGACACCACCAGACATCACCACCGAACATCCAGCCAGACCACTCGAATGCAGCGTCAAAGAGCACGCGCCTCGGCTGGGCACCGCAGCGCAAGTTTAAATGTCATGTAAAATGTTTCCACTTACACAAATTAATGTGTAGAATTTAATTTCGTCGCAGCAATAAGATAAGCAAACATGGGGAACTACCCAACTTGTACCCAGCGCTGCGCATAACTATTTTAACACCACGAACATTTATAAATAAATGCGTCCCCCACCCAGTCTGTGTCTGTGTGTGTGTGTGTGTGTGCGTGTGTGCGTGTGTGCTAAACGAAAGCGTAAATTGGTTTTAAATGGAGGCAGCTCTTCACACATTTTCCCTATTTACCAAATAAATCCCAAAAAATCAAAATCTGTCGTTCAAGGTGTTACGTTCTTATACCCTGAATCAGCAGAAAATGAAATAGGGTATAACTGTTTTGTGCAAATGCATGTAATAGGCCGCTTTTTTCCTTACCACGAATTGGTTAGCTCTTTTGGCATGCCAGGTAGGGTAAAGGGCAACTGCAGCAGGATAAGGTGCCTTTTCGGCTGGACGAGCTTCAGAGATAGGTCTGGACACACGGATCGCATGTGATCTCAGCCGTTCACTATATTAGCTCGTGTCTCTGTTGATTCGGAGATCTAAAGTTTCCAGATTCAGTTCGTTCGGCTCGAGATCTGGAACTGAATTTCGTATCTCCAGGTGGGCACGATGACAGCGTTCTTCGCTGCTCTCTTAGCCGTAGGGCTTTATTCTGATGAGTCTGGATCCGTTTCCGCTTCGAGATAGCATCCAACATCCAGAATTCCCAACATTATCATACCCAATCATGCCTGTCCGTGTCAGATGAGATGTATTTCACTTTTTGGTACCCCCTTCAGTTCTACAGGAAGAGTCTTATGTATTTCTTTGTAAAAGATAGGAGTATAAATATTTGTAATGCCTAAAGATTGTTGTTATTCAAACCTATTTTAAAGACAGGTTTACATCACAAAGAAGAAGAAGAAGAATAGATTAAAGAGAGTTGTCAGTGCAATTGATGGCCAGTTGCAAAGTTGTGTAGGGTATTGCTGTAGATCTCCAATAATATAGTTCCAGCACCAGGAAACTGGACTAGAATTCAGTACAGACAGAGCAAAGTGCTCAAATTCATCACTTTAGACAACAGACGGCTTCAGTAACCGGTTTTCGACTCAAACTGCCAAACAAAAGTCCTTTCTACGAATTTTTGGCTAAATGAAGCGAACTCTTCGAACTCGCCTTTGGTGAAAGGGGTAAAAGGAGATGTTGACGATGTGTTGTGTGGCGGGGATGGGGGGACTAGCTCTATATGTGATACGCTTGAGAGACTTTTAGCTTCATTGCTTGATTTGTTTAAATGCCTTTGCTGTGTTTGGTTTATGGTTGTGTCATTGGGCAATGGCTTTTTATTCCGTATAGCATTGGGAGTGTGGGCGCCTCTTGGGGGTTAAAGGGAGAGCTTAGTGCTTAACTTGTCTAAAAATCTTGTTTGTCAGCTTGTGCATGTGTTAAATGAAAAGTTTTTGGCATTGCTGGTTGCATTTGTTGATGGCCCCATAGATACAAAAGTTATTTGCCATAGCTAAACCAAATTGCAGAGCATGAGAATGTCCGCCCCCCACACCCGAAAACCAACCCCAAAACAAATTTTCACTGTGTGTAAATGTCAGCATATGCATATAATAATAAAAGCAAATATGGCCAAAAGTCTTTAGCTCAGCATATTTTTGCTGCTCTTTGCCACTGTGTTTCAGATACATTTGTATCTGAATATTTGGCGCATACATCACACATAAATAAATACATGTCTCAAATTAATTAATTTCTTTGCTAAGTAATCAAATGATTAACATGCTGTTGATACATGTCGAGAGGGTTAAAGAGAGAGGGGGTCACAGTTCATGATCCTGACTTGAATTCAGCCAATTAACCCCTTGAATGAAAGTTGCTTTTTGAGCTAAAAGCATTTGCAAGTTTGACGAATTGTTTGCGCTTAATCTGTACTCGGTTAAGCTGAGGGGTATAACATTTTCTATAAATTAATAAGAATAGAAAAGTTTAATTTAATATCAAATAGATTTGTTGTATTTAAACATATGTGCTTGTCAAAAACAAAGTTTGCAAGCACATTGCAAAATTATTTAACCCTTAAGCCAAAAAATTTTATAAATAATGTGATTCGGCTAAGTTTCGACTCAGGCTTAGGTTCGACTCAGGCTTATCTTATTAATCAGGTTCAAGGTTCCGTTCATGGCAAATAAAGCTTGAAATTTTGGATTCAAACTGGACTGTCCTGTATCCAGATACTAGCCAAAGAGTTGAGCTCGGTGCCTCGTTACTGGGCTACCCAAATGGTCCTTGTATAGCTCATTAGACAAGAACTGCACGAAAATAATTACTGCATAGTTTTTGGGTTGTTGTCTTCTCTTTGTTAATTAAGCTATGTAGGTATTAATAATGTTTACAGGATATATGATATGCGGAAATTTCTTGCGGTTTTTCTGCTTGGTTGTTTGTTTACCCATAGAAATCCGTGCGCTTTTCAGTTCATATTTTTCACAAGCAAATTACAAGCGCAGCAAAAACAAGTGCAGCTTAGCCTCTGCTAAGGTGCAGTGGCAATGCAAGGGGGAGGGCAGATTTTGGGCTGAGTTGTGAAATGCTTACGAAACTTGTAACAAATACAAAAGTCAATGGCGCTGCAAAAGAAGTTTTTGCCTGGCAGCGCACACGGTAAATCTTGCAAGCTAAAACTTTCGACTTGCTTAAATAAACTCAACACACACACAGACACAAAGAGAGAGAGAGAGGGAGATAGAGTGGCACACGTACACACACTCTCAGACAGAGTAAAGCGCATGTAGACAGACACATGCTCAGATACAGATACTCAAATGCGATGCTATAAGCTGCTTTTCTCATGCACATACATACATACATGAGGAGTCCACGGTCCTTCGGTCTGTTCAACTCCAACTCTTGCACGGAATGTTTCCGATTGTCCTTCCTCCCAATTCGCATTTTCAGCAATTTGATTACAAGGCACAGTGGCACAAGACGCTTTACAAATCTTCTAATAAAACAAACGCAGGAGCTAGGAGGTTCAATGGTCCTGCATGGGATACCTACATGATCCTATATGTGATGTAAGATTAAGCGAGCACAGTCGAAAAATTGGGGTTTTAGTATTTAAATACAGTTGAACCTCGTTTTGCAGGACCTCTATTAAATATCTTTTTAACTAAGCTTTTGTCTTGTTAACCGAGAGATTCATTCTTCTTCTCTGATACCCCTGAAGAGGATATTATAATCTTGTCGTGATATGTGTAAGGCATAGAAGGAGACATTTCCGACCCGATTAAGTATATATATTCTTGATCAGCATCAAGAATGGGGTTGACATAGCCATGTTCGACTGTTCGTCTGTCTGTTTCTCGATTCTTATAGCTATCGACTTGAAACTTTGCATAGGATCGAACTACAATATATTAGAGCTGTCATGGAAAAGATCGGTCGAAAACAAGAATGGAAACTTGTTATCTTTTTCGAGATATTTTTAATAAGCTCAGCCTCTGGGATATTCTACAATAGTATATAAAGCTTGACATGCGGAAGATAATCCACTTTCTCGTTAATATATTAAAATTCACATTAATCGACCCCAATTATCGAATTTCCACTGTACTGCTAAGACTTATGTTTGCCAGGCGTGGATCCCTTTGTTCCATTATCTTAAGCTGCTTATCTGCGAAATGTTCGTTCATTAGTTGGCCATTTTAATGGGACGCGTACCACAGTGCACTTATTTAGTTGCTAGTTTGGTTTGCCATGTTTGTTGCGCCTTGCAAGCGACCTTGGCAACAACAGCAACTGGCAACTAGCCGAAATCAAACCCAAAAAGCCAAAAGAGCTCTCAGCCGAGAGCTAGAAGCTGCATGCTCAGCATATTCCGTATCTGTTCTTGTCGAGTTTGAGTCGAGTTCGGTTCGAGTTGCTTCCGTACTTTGAGGATATTTGTCTGCTGAATTAATTGGAATTAGTCGCGACATGCTTATCCCAAAGTCTAAAATAAACAATAAAATGGATACCTATTCAAATAGGGCGCGCAAACAGAAGCACACAGCGGAAGCGAAGAGAAAGAGCGGCGGAGGGGGAGAGAGAGTCTCAGAGCGAGATGGCAGCAAAGTCAGCACGTCATGCAAAAGGACAAGCCGGAGTCGTCGAGGGGCGGGAGTGGGGTCTGGCAAAAACAATGCAAAGTTTTAATGAATTTTGGTTTAAGTTTTCAGCGGGTAGTGCGCCCTTTGCGATTTCCTGTAAAATGTATTTTAAACGAGTAACGGAAATTGCATTATTTCAATTACAAATTCGTTAGTCGTCGCTCGTCGTCTCGGCTGAGATTCGAGCAGACAGCAAACGCCGCAGGCAATTAGTCGTGTCAAAGCTTTCATTATTGTTTTGTCATATTTGCTTTGTGAGTGTGCGAGTGTGTGTGTGTGTATGTGTGTGTGTGTGGCGTCTGTGTGTGTCAGCCACACTCTAAAGTCTTAATTAATGTATAAATATGTACTCGTCTGCTGCGAGCAGCATGTGTGTGTGTGTGTTGGTGTGTTGGTGTGTTGGTATATAGGAAAACAGAATAGATTTTATATTTAATTAGTGCAAACTGTGCAAAACTTGGCCTGACACGATGTCGCCAATTGTTGTGGCAACAAAGGCAAACAAATGAACTGGAAGTGGAACTTTTGCCTCAACAACTCGGCCCAACAACAATGGCAACAACAACAGCTGTGTGCACCGCGGGGCGACATGGCAAAAACGCCTCAAGGCAGCCATCAAGGGAGCGAAGCTGGAAACTGGACCGAATTCCAACTCTATACAATGGCAATATATTAAATAGAGATGGGCGACTGTCGCCACAACACGAACAGTATACACGAAGGCCTTGCAAGCATTTCATCATCGTTTCTTCTATCCTCATACTAAATCGTGTTTTATTGTATCTTTCTAACTCTCCTGCTCACTCTCTGTTTTTCTGTCCCTCTCTTTGTCATCTCTTTCACTCTATCATTCGCTGCTTCGTTTCTCATCTAACTTTGCCAGCCACAAATAATGCTAAGCCTCATTTAAGTTTATGAAAATCGCATAGAAAGGCTATATTTCATTACTAAGCGCATGCATTCCTTTGTCAAGTCAACTAAATGTGCTAGGTTGTATTGATAATTATCTAATGTGAACGGGCTACAAGAAAAAATGGAATTTCAATTAAAAACCGATAAGCTTGTAATACGTGTCACGCAAGCAATGCTTGACACGCATTCCTCCCTAAAGACAAGCGAGATGCTGTTGCTCAATGCTCCCACTGAGTAGTTTGCAGAAGTGCAAAAAGTTTGACAGCTGAGTCCTAGAATGCCCCGCGGCAACACTAAAAGTATTCTTCGATTGCCCAATGGAAATTCAATGGGACTTAACCCATAAGGCGCAAAATATTTCGAGACTGATTTCAAATGAAATTATCGTGCATAAAGCACAATACGAAATGGCGGAAATTTGGAAAAATCCTAAGCACAATAACACAAATTTCTCACCATCAAAAGCGCCCACACAACACACACCAAATGCCAGTAATTGGGAGCACATTAAATACACCCAACGAGCAATGTGCGGGAATTAATAATGCACTTGAAAGCCCTAAATGCATGATTTCGGGCGCACATCATCTTAATGAATTTCCATAAATTCAACGATAATATTTCCTCATGTCAACCGTCATTAAATGTATCCCGCACCTCTGATTGTAACTAATTATCGCTTAGTTTTAGCAATCGCTGCGAGAAGTTTTCCCACAGCTTCGATGGACGACTCATATTTTCATTGGCACAGCAATTGGCATGTTGCCTATAAAAAATTGAATGTAGTCAAAGAAATAATTTCCACTTAATACTAATTAGAGCGCACGCCGATGATGGCCCCACATTGCCACTGCAATCAGCCAGGGGCATGGGCAGGAGGAGGAGGGGTAGAAGGAGGAGGGGGTATCGGAACGAATCGTAAGTAAGTCAGTGCAGTTAGTGGGTTTTATGGCATAGGCTTGCTTCATTAGACAGCATTTCAGGCCAGTCAGCAGCAGGCTGGGCACATTCATTATACACTCACCAATGCATGCGTGTGTGTGTGTGTGTGGGTGTGTGCGTGTGTGTGTGTGTAAATGGCACATGACTTGTTCGACATAAACACGAAAATGATGATGTCACATTTGCACAATTGTGCGTACGGCAGAAACAACAGCAACTGCAACAACAACAACAACAACAGCAACTGCAACAACAACAACAACAACAACAACAAAAACATTTAAGTCAAATTGCAGCAGACTAAATAATCTGACCAATTACGAAATACCCTGTAGAAACATGTGCGAGCTGTTACTACACAAAGCCTCTTCAACTTGTGGATACACAGAACTCTATCTTGGTTAGGAAGCCTCTAGAATTCGTAAGGTGTGTTATATATAGGCTCAATATAGGAACTGCAGTGAGGATGTCTTCTGCACACCGAAGACTCAATACCCTTTTAGACATTTCCTTTTTACAGGTATGTGAGAACATATTTATGTATAACACATTGCTTTAGCCTAATATACCCCACCAGCTGTTTTCTGCATAGAGTACACGACCGACAGTAATTGTTATTGTTGTGCTAGCTTTGGAAAATGAATTTCCCAAGCACCAAGCTCCCCCCACACGCTCCATACCCTCCTCCCACCGTGCACCAATCACAGATTGTGCAGTGCACTTAATGTGCGTAGTAGATCGTGCAAGCGTGAATCTGGTGATATGGCGATTAAAAATCGCAATGCCAAAATGAAAAAGTAAAAAACGAAAAACGAAAAAACGAAAATACAAATATAAAAAATATTACGACGACAATGACAATGGCCGGAATGCAGCTGAATCGCATGGGCTTTTTCAGCATGCACGTCGAGTTTTATTCTGTTTTTGGCATCGACGGGTGCCGTGCGATAAAACAAAAGCCGATTTTCAGTTGAAAAGTTTAATTGAACAATGATAATGTTGCCAACAAAAGCAACAACAACAACAACAACAATGACAACAACAACAACAACAAAATCGTCGACAGCGAAAACAAAATGTCAGGACTTGAAAGCGAACAAAAGAATTTATATTGGTAGATAAAATTGCGAGAATTGGCACTTGACATAATAAAAATTGTTTATAAATGTTGAGAACAAATAAACATTAAAGGTCAGGCACTGCAACGTTTCAAGATGGGATGGATTATAATAAATTTAGATGTTTCTCACAAAGGTAGCTAAGAACTGCAAAATGGGTTTGAATTTTAGCAGGTTGTAGCATGGAGTTGCAATTTTCGTACTCGCTTGTAAAGGGTATTATGATTTTGTCCTGAAATGTGTAAAGCATAGAAGGATATAGCTCCAACCTGATTAAGTGCTTGTATGCTAGATCAGGATCAACAGCCTAAGCCTAGGGTAATTCCACCCGCATGTGTGGAAAATTCGTAAAAAACGTTTGTATGTCACTTTTTAGTTTACCATCCGATCGGCCGCAAACCCTTACTCAAAGATCTTTGTTCAAACTCCCTTGAGGGGTGTTTCAAACTTTCCGGAAACCCATTTCTGTCGATTCTAGATCAGGCAGTCGTAATAGCTCGTAAGTTGCAATTTTGTGTAATTCCACCCGTATGAGTGGAAAAGTCGTGAAAAACGTCTGTATATCACTTTTTAGTTAACCTTTCGATCGGTGTCAAACCCATTCTCAAAGATCTTTGTTCAAACTTTCCGGAAAAGCCATTTCTCCTCCGCGTTCGAATTCAGTTTCGGAAACTTGAGGTCTTGCATTAGATCGAAACGCGAATCGAAAGTTTATTTTAGTTAGTTTTATAGACTTGTTATGATCCTGTGTTAAAGCCAACATAAGGTTGCCCAAAAAGAAGTTGAAAATATTTTCGAAAAAAACGTTCTTTTAGCTTTCATTAAAACGGAAACATTTGAAACTTTTCGATTTCAACGCTTGATTGAATTTTTTTTTATTTTCCTAGTGTTCAGGCAATTAAAAAGCTAGCTTAAAAAAAAAGAAGCAGAAGAAGAGCACAGACTACGCTGTGCCATAAAACTGCAGCTGTTCATTTTATTTGGCGTCATAAAAACAAATATTAAAATTGCAGCCCTGCCACAGTTTCACAATCTTCGAGGCCACAACGAAAATAAAATACAAAAAAAGAAAAACTGAAAAAAATAAAAGGAAAAAAACCGCCAACGCCCATTAAACAATTTATGTTTGGACGAGCACTTAAGTCCCACCAATTGCTGCCGAATTCAACAAAACACACGCAAGCGAGAGCGAGAGAGAGAGAGAGGGAGAGAGAGAGAGGGAGAGGTAGAGAGAGACGGCATGCGACACCCACACAGAGCGAAATATACGTGCACATTTATTGTTTTTACGCGGCTCGATCTAGCCCGGCTAATTGAAAAATACTTTGTTGTGTGCAGTATTATCGTTTACCGAACCCATACCCCCCACTTCCCCACCCGACAGACAGACAGACAGACAGACAGACAGAAAGACAGACAGACAGACAGGCAGACAGACAGACAGGCAGACAGCATGGATGCGGCGGCTGGACAGGATTGGATATGGCCAATTGGCACAGTTTTTCGGGCCAGTTTCAAATACACCATGCCATACAAATTGGCAGCGCGTCGCTGGCGCTAATGAAAATTAACATAAAATGCTGCTGACAGCAGCCAATCGAGCGCACAGGAGCCAAAAATGCTCGAAGGGTCCTTGGTACCAGTTCTGGGCCACCGAAAATTGCAGTCAGTGAAGATGCACCAACTGATTTTAATGCGATTCAACAGCTCGGCACGCGATGGCAAGCCCGAAAACGTTTTGCCAGCTGCCCCAACCCCGACCCATTCCTCTACCACAAGCTGTGGCCCTAGCCGCAACCGAAACGGGCTGCCTTCAACATATTTGGCCAATGCTTTGGGGCAAGAACTGTGCCGCACGGTGCCGGAACGCCGTTGCATTTTCATGATGCCTGTGTGTGTGTGTGTGTGCGCGCCCGGGCTGTCTGCCGGCCTGGTCCCGTGCCATTGTTAAGTTTAACCAAGGTAATCTCTGTGCTTCCATCGCCTATCGTGACAAACTGACATAAATGCCCGGCGGCAGGCACAGAGAGTCCAATCAACGCCAGCTACTTGCAGGGATTCGTCTGAAGATCCAATGACACTAGCTGCAGACATTTGATTAATCTTGCAGCGATTCTTCGATTGATCCGATCTTGTAGATATGCTAGACTAGATAGATTTTGCTTACATGCAAGATGCAAGATATTTTGTTTCTTTGGAAACAGTTTCTCCAACGAGAACTTTAATCTTCAGCGTTTTTCTCTGGCAGCTTTTAGATATAGTAGTTCGATCTTAATCAAATTATGGGCATTTTGAAGAAACGTAGTAAATCATTTAGAAAACGCAAGAATCTTGTTCAAGCAAGACAAGATTCTTTCCGAGCGATCGTTCCTACGGAAGTTATATGATTTAGTACTACGATGTTAATTAGATCTGTCAAGATATTAGATTTTGTCAAAATATCTTAAGAAACAAAAAAAGTTTCATACAAGATCTTGATTTTTGACCAATCTCTCCAATGATAGCTATAAGATATAGTGCACCGATCCGTGCGTTTCCAACTTATGTACTGTGTACAATGGGAAGCCGGGCGTATTCCCAGTTTCATGAGAAAAGCCTTTAGACTGAAAATAGCTAGAAATAGAGAGACGGAGAATCAGAGTATATATATATATATATATATCCGTTATGTCGTCTCTTACTTCATCTGCCATGCTCCACATTTTCCCTGGCGAAATTATCATCAAATACCCTTTGGCGACTGCATTGTTATAGTTTTGCTGGAGTTTTCAACAAGTGTCATTTGTTCGTAGCACTTTGTTGTTTTTTTTTATTTTGTTTGGCATTAGAGGACTCGCCTTGCCGACATCCTGGCTGACAGGCTGTGCCATGCGGTTGCCCTACTAACTATTATTATGCTAGTTCCAAAAATGTTCGGTGCTGTTGGTGTTGGTTTTGGTGTTGGTGTTGGTGTTGTTGTTGGTGTTGGTGTTTCTGGTCCGTGCACTTGGCAAAACGCGGCCATTTTAGCCAGCCATTGCCCCCGCTGCAATTGACGGAAGTTCATTGGTTAGCAAATGGCAGTTTTTGTGCGCTCATTAGCATTATTTGTCAGTCTGCGGTTGGTTATACGGCTAAAGTGATTCAAGTGGATGCAACGGCTCCAATACACACACACACACTTGATATAGGTGTGTGTTTGTGGAGCAGTGCATACGCCTAGATGATACGTGTGTGTGTGTGTGTGAGTGTGTGAGTGGGACTGAGGTGAGTTGTCGACTTTAAGGCAAATATGGCTTGATATTGGGTTTAACTTTCTTTCAACTTCTTTCTGTTCCTTGTCCTTGTCGAAAGTCCTAGCACGAACTACTTTTTTGTGGTGTTTTAACAAAGCTTTTAACAAATGTAGAAAATTGTCAGTTGATTCGCTCAAGGTTTGAACAAGCTTCCTGCAGTTTCTGTTCGGTTCATCTCTTTTTCTTACCTTAACTGGCTGGGCTTAAGGTTCAGCTTGTAAGTTAATAAAAATATGGGTGTGCTGGGTTTGAACCAGCATAGTTCAAATTCTGTTACTTGCTTTAAAGGTACTTAAAATGCTGCTAGCTGAAGATGGATATTTTTACTGCGCTCAGTTCAGCTTTAATATTTGCTTAGTTCCTACAAACTCTCAGCTCGTCCGGCTAATTAATGCAAGGCAAATGAAGTTATTCTAAACAAGGCTGTCAGAGAGTTCGCAAAGTAACTTGTTAAATTTCTTGGACATTTGCAGCTAGCAGAAAAATATATACATCTTCGCGCACCTGATGCAGCTTATGACGGGGCGGGCTTCGAGCTGCCAGAGGCCAGCTGGCAGCTGCTTGGTTTGGGCAGCTAAGCTACTCGAATGGCTGCTCGTTAGAGCTCAAGTGATTCAACAGAATGCTTAACATGCCTAATGTCATTTGGCGCAGCGCAGCTCAAATTAATAGCCATCACTTTTCACCTGACCGACCAGGCTCCATATCAGAAGAAAAAAACCCCAACCTCTGCTCCCAACAATTCCAGGCAGCTTCAACTTTTTATGCGCAAGATGAAAACGTAACATTCCTGGCGATTGTTCCTGGCTAATCCGCGGCGCGCACAAAAAAATGTTATATATATATATTTAACTGAAGTGGACCCGAGCTCATATAATAAATGGGGCAGGCGGTACCAGAACGGGAAGCTTTCAGCTATCAGCTCTCGGCGCTGGGAGCTCGAAGCTCTCTGATTTTTATGCGTTTCCCCAAGCCGTCGAGCACTGTGCTTGGCCATAAAATGTGAATTGCGATTGCGAAATGCTTATGCGAATGCGAAATATAAGCAAGTTGTTGTTGTTGTTGTTGGGGGGATCTGTGCCACATACATATACCTAGATATATATGTATATATGTGTATCCGAGTCGAGTCTGCGGAGGCAACAAAAGCGCTGCCCATTATGACTAATGGTTGACATTTAACTTAATCTGCTTAAGATGATTATTGAAAATGAGTGCCACTTATGCCAAATGTTGCGTCATAAATATTCATGCACTCTCGCCGTAGCAACGAGCCAACAACAACAGCAACAACAACAACAACAGCAACAACAACAATACAAATCTGTGGCAAGTAAACGAGAGCCTACAAAATATGGATACGGGGAGAAAACGGCAGCCGCCTCTGTTAATAGAAAGTCTTTTGGGCGCATAAAAACTTGCCAACATGATTTATATATGAATGTATATGGTATTTATGCTCTGCATAAGCACACATATATCCATTCGTAATGCATATGCCTGGATATTTTTATGTTCTCACCGAAACTCATTTCGTGTGCGATGCGTGTGTGTGAGTGCGTGTGTGTGCGTGTGTGCATGCGAGATTTGATTTATCGGAATTTGGCGTATATTTTACAATTTAGCGGCTATAATTCATTATGTCGGTTTTGGCGATGCGCTTACAACGAGTGGGGCATTAACATACACAAAGACAGTTTGTCATATCACAGTGGAGCTTAAATATGAAGATTTCTAGCCGAAAGAGAGAGCAAAGATCGGCCGTGTTGGATGTACTGTATATGAATGGGGATATGTGTTTGGGATATAGTTATAAAGCATCAATTATCAAGAAGATATTCCGTCATATCACAGTGGAGCTTAAATATGAAGAATATAAAGCCGAAAGAGACGCAAAGATCTGAACTGAATCTAGAAATCCTCATGGTTTTATTGCCTGACATTGATATATTTAATACTTTTCTGATTAATTTGCATTTCTCTAAACATTTCTGAATACTCTGTCCTTCGATTAGGACAATCTTAAGCTCTTACCGATATCTGAGATGCGATAACTGAATGAATGCTCCAGGCATTCCTGGGCTCCGATCAGGAGCCCTTTCTTACACTTTGATGAGACTCGGTCCCGCATTCCCGTATTCATTCATTTAATTGTTTATATTATAGAATTTAAGCCAAAAGTTGCACATATTTGTTAATGTTAATGTAATTGTTAAATGCTGTTGTAGTCCCCGTTTTAAATAGCAATTTGATAATAAACTGTTGCACCGTCTATTGTTGCATATGGCAATCGGGCATGCGGCATGCCAAGCCGTGACATCCTTTCGCTAAGTGCAGCGTCCTGACCCCGCCAGCTGTTTGTTGCTGACTATCCACGTTGTGGTCACCGAGGGCAGGGGGGTGGTAGGGCGGCATCGGGCGTGGCCTGCGGTTATGTTAATGAGCTTGCACACAATTAGCAGCTGCTGCCGTCACTGGCAGGCTCTGGCTTGGGCCTGGGCCTGGGCCTGGGCCTGAGAGAGGGCCCGAGGGGGCACGAGGACCTTGGGGCTAGGGCTGAGTTGTCGGCCCATGGTATATATGGTCGATCCGTGTAGTGGCATTTGCGCTTGTCACTTCAATTATGGTAAATATTTAATGCATGGCAACTGAGCAGCATCGGAGGTAGGCCGTTGGGCTGTTAGTGGGCGTGGCATAGTGTAATAATAATCAACGCAAAAATCAGTTGTGCGTTCTAATAAATAAATAAATAAGCCTGGCGTTTGCTTTAATTACAAAACGCAAAATTAAATTGAAAATAAAATGTTTGCCACAGTCTGTGGGCTAGAGTTTTATTTCAATACGTTTTGGCCAAAATAAATTGCATTGCAATTTCGCAATTTAGCCGACTAAGGGGGAGGGGGAGTGCGGGTATAGCTGACTCAAACTCTTCGCCCTGTCTGTTAGCCATGATTGGGTGGGCGGTGCTGGCTGCATTTGAGTTATCGAACTGAAAAATTTCCTTTTAAATTACAAAATTGCAAATTAAATGGCTGCCAATAAAGTGCAGCGACAGTTACCAACTGGGTACTCTGCGGCGCCCAGCCTAAGCCCAATATCTGACGCTATGGAATGTCTTTTGGTAGAGACTCGGCGCGCATAATTCAATTCCAGGCGAAATGTATGCAATTTCTTTTGGGCCAAGCGGCAGACAGACCTAAAGACGTAAAGCTTAACAGGGCGAAAGTAAAACATAATTGAATTCAAATTTGTGCAATCGTAAGTAACTAAGATACAATTATGTACGTGGCTGGCTCTCTCTCGCTCCCTCTCTCTCGCTCTTTCTCCTCCTCTCTTTCTGTCTTGCTCGCCCCCGTCGCTTTTTCTATGCATATCTCTTCTGTATGGCTGACTGTCAAGTCTCGTCACGGCTACATTTTGACACACAATTGAAAGGCACGCACACACAACCTACACCCTACACCCTACCCACCCCCTCCGCCGTTATAAACGAACTTACATGCCCAAACTACCCCCCTGCCCACCCCCAGCCCCACCCACAGACGTAAAGCCAAAGCCAGAGACCGGGGCAGACAATGAAACGTAATCACACTAATGGCACCGAGAGCAATGAAGCGCATGTAATTGGTAAAGAGCTCGACAGTGTAGTGTGCCTGTGTGTAGTGTAGTGTGCTTTGCGATGCGGTGCGCTGTGCTGCGCTGCGTCGCTTTGCTGTGTAGTGCAATGAAGTGAAATGTAAAACAGTGAATCATCGTGAATCATCGCAATAGTGTTCGGAATTTAACTCATTGTTCAACTTTACAGCTATTTCGTTTACACTAGTTTTTTGTTATACATACTCTGGGATCGGGACTTTTAAATTGTATGCAAAGTTTGGTTGCAACTGTTTTGTAGAAAACCATACGACAAATAACCAAACTGTTAAATTGTTATATTGCAAAAAGTTATACTGTAAGCAGCTGAGACGCACTGTTATACTGTTAACTGTTATACTGAGCACATCTGAAGATATTCGACTTCCCATTGTAAACAGTTAGTATATCTGGTATTGTTATACTCTGTCCACAAAATATCACAATTTTCATATATTCATGTTAACTGTTATACTCTACACTATGGCTTATTGAAAACTATTATAAATTTATAGTGCTTTTGACACATTGTGATTTATTAATATTTTCAATATCATTTGCTCTTCGGCTAACCTGAAAGTAAGGCGTGATTTAAAACAACTTATAATAATAAATGGAACCATTAAAATGAACACAATTTCCTGTCAACGCCATTTCTGATGAATTTATAACTGTTGATTAAATGTGTGCAATGAATGTGCAGCTATTTTGTTCTTGTAGTGATAATTTATGAGCAAATACGCCGTGACGTATCACGGAGACACAGTGACTTTTCGCCCATCCCTAATGAGCGGGTGCGCGCTTTGTGGTTGTCTTCGCTGCATTTTATAGCATAGTTTTTGGGGCGTAAGCAAAAGTCGTTGACGCAACCGTTACCGTTACCTCGTATGACATGTGATGTGAAGAAACCGGCGGCGTTAAAGCAATGCAATTACACGTTACCGTTGCTCGCGCTGCATATGTGTATAACTGTTTGTGGCTTAATATGCGTGCGTGTGTGTGTGCTTTATTAATGAGTTGCTGTGTGTGTGCGTGGAATGAGAGTTGCATGTGCCACGATTATGCTACCCGGCAAAGTTGCAGCATCATATTGAAAAATGACGAAAGTTTTTGAGTCTTAATGCGAAAATGAGCGACTGTCAGACGAATAGATGGATAGACACAGCATATACGGAAATTCGCCGGCTTTGCGCTGATGTGAGTAATGAAAAGTTGAGGTAAAGTATGTACGTATCTCGAGGTATGCAGTAAATTAAAAATCAATAACCCATTTGCCAAATGCCGTCAACCAAGTACAACAAAGTAACAAAAGTTGTCACATCCAATCATAATGTTGCCGCTGATGATGAGAAATTCTTGAGGTGAAGACTTTGATGTTCAAAGGAGTGCAAACTAAAGAGAAGGGGCCGAAGGCTGTAAGATATGGAGAGAAAATACCTTCAAGTGGAGCTTAAAGTCAACATTTACGTATAACTATGTCGATCGGTATTTAACCTATATATGTAAGTGTTTTAAATGTAGATTTGTTCTTATTAAAGTAGTTTTTATTTAATGCAGGTTAATTGATCTTAGAAACCTTTTTTATTTACTTTGTGAATAAGTACTCAAAAATGTACCAATTTAGTCCAACAAGAATTTCCTTCAAAATATCCTATTAAGAATTCACCATAACTCAAGTTATTCCCATTGAATATCGCCTACTATTACGCTCTCCACACTCTCTCTCTTTTCCTCTTTCATTGGAATTCGCATTTGGAATTGGTGAATTTAAGCGTCGTTGCAGAAACTGTTCAATTAGTTGGATATCGTTCACTGGTAGCTGACGTCGTCGGAAGAGCTGCTTTTTTTGTGTTACGGGTTTTCTTTTGAACCAAAAGTGAATGCGAAAACTCAATTTTGTGTTGTGTATTGTGTGTGTTTCACATATCTAAATAGGTATAGGTTGTTAACCAAATGAAAATGTGTAAAATTAAGTGTTGTTGATCGCTATTCGCGTAAGTGAATTCGTCTCGGGTGCAAATTTGTATATGCCGTTATTTCATTGTGTGCGACATAAAAAAGTCACTTGCGCGCATTTTCGTGCATTCATTTTGTCTTTATTCCTTTTTTGTTCCCTTTTTTTTTCTTGTGTTAAATTGTGGATCGCCAGTGTATAAAGGCAAGCCAAGCAATTGTGAGAGAAAATTCAAGTGCCCATCTTATTTTTTTTTCTATTTCTTTTTGTGTTTCGTTCTCGTGCAAATCCTAAAGAATTTATGCCAGCGCATCATTGCATCATTACGTCAATGGAAGCGCTTTCGCAGATGCCGTTGGTTTAAGTAAGTGAAATTTTTCTCTTAAATTTGTGCGTAGGTAATTGACTATGAAGCGAATGCCATTGCAAAAGGGAAATCTTTAACATTTGAAGAGAACAAAATTAATGATTGTGTTGAAGAAGAGAATAGTGTGTTAAGAGAGACATATGTTTTAATTGACTTATAAAGCATTTGCAACTATTTTCTGCTGCTAAAAATTGAAAAGAGATATTTAAAATAACCTACAGTTATAAATATATATATAAAAGGTAATATTTAAGTGTCTGATTGGGAATAATTTACAACGAACAGAAGTCTTATAAGCAAAAGGTGCCGGACGGAGCAGTTTAAAGAACAAGAGTTTTTATTTTGGCTAAAATGTCTTAAAGCCTTTTCCTTGTTAAATCTACCATCCATCCATTATAACTACAAAGCTCTCTAATAGTTCCTATTCTTCACTTGCTTTCGATATTTGAACTTTCCATTTGTTTTCGCTTGTAGATTGTCTCTGGCAAAAAAGGATTTGCATATATCCAATAGTTTGTCACATCGTTTCGCTGGGAAAACATGTTTTTCAATACCTATCGCAACCACAAAGAAGAGGAGGAAGAACTAACATTATATCCTGTCTAAGCCTTTTATCAAGTGCTGCTCAATATGCAACTGCCGCTCGCCTCCAGGCGGAAACTTCTTTTGCCTCTGCTCCTTGCGGTTTGGGGCTTATCGCAAAACTCTCAGCGTCTGCCCTGGCAGCTACGCATCAATTCATTGCCTAATCTATTTGCTGGTGTGCTACCTGCTGTCTGTCTCTATCTCCCTCTCTCTGTCGCTCTCTCTCTCTCTCTCGCTCGCTGTGTGTAATTTAAAACCCTTAGATGCTGACAGCGGAGCGTCTGTGCGTGTCTGGCTTATCCTTGTGGTCCTTTTGCTCCCAGTTGGCCACGTCTTCGACTGCAATTCGAATGCATTTGTATTAGCAGGCGGGAGGCTGGCCACACGCATACACATCAATCAGCTGGGAGCAGCGGGAGAGATTTGCCTGTTTTGCTATGCAAACCACAGCGCTGACCGCCTGACCCAACAAATTACTCAATTTCATTGTGCACGCCATATCCATGGCCGGCTGGTCCGCTGCAAGCCGAAGCGCCAGGAGGCAGTCGTCAACAATCAACTTGATGACGAGCACAATAAAAATGAAAACCGAAACCGTCGCTGGCAACTAGAGCTCTCTCTCCCTCTCTCTCTCTGTATCTGTCTCTGTCTCTCAAGATATTTGCTAACTTTTATTAATGTCGAAACGTACGACAACGATTTACAACGACAATAAAACGCGCGTCCTGCTATCATATCGCACAATGTCGCTCATAGTCATAGTCATGCCACTTGCCTCGCTATCTAACCAAGCCAAGCCATGGCAAACCAAACCAACCCAGACCCAGGCCCAGACCCAGGCCCAAGCCAAGTCAAGACAAGCCAGAGTAAGGCAAGCCAATGCTGCCTCACAGTGCCTCGTCCTGACAATGCCAAAGAAGGTGCGGATTTCGATTTATGTGCACTGCACGCAGCACTAGCAGAAAGTCCTTTGAATCAATAGCTCGGCTCCAACATGATGGACTTGATGTTACCCTTTAGTTGTTGTCATAGCAATGAATAAACGAAACTAACTGATTGCCTCTATATAGTTCAACATAACTGCAAGTCATTTTGAGATTTCGATTAGGTTTTGATCAAGGCTGTCAACAGATGTTGTGCTTAACCAGATTTTTATCCGTCGTGGGAGAAGGCCAAAGTGGCTCAAGGGGTCTGGCCAAGCGATTGCTGTGAACAAACAGTGGATCGTTGGATCGGATAGCTTCAAAGGCGATGGTCCCCGAGAACCTTCACATTCTGGTCTCTATGCAGAATTTAATTGCTGACCCTGATCAGTCCATGATTAAGCGTAATGCTTAATTTTGCATGATTTGCACTCTTTTACGTTGGGACTTGGCAGCAATTCCCCAGATCTGAAGGCAGTACATCCACAGGGGGGCAATCATCTCGCACCGCTAAGGCAGAGCGTTGATAATCAAACAGTCAGTCAGTCAGTCAATCAGTCTGTCAGTGAGTCAGTCAGTCAGTCAGTCAGTCAGTCAGTCAGTCAGTCAGTTAATCAGTCATTGAGTCTGTCAATCAGTCTGTCAGTCAGTCAATCAGTCAAGACACACCCTTTTTCTAACTATAGATTAAGGACTTCTAATCTCAATGCACGACGAAAGATACCCGAATTGAAAGTGAATTCTACAGGGTATCTAGAGAGTAGAAAAAAAACTGACTCTGTCGCTGTCGCTTGTCTGTGGCAGACACAATGCATGGAATGTGAAAATCTTAAAGACTTTTGAATTGCTCGCCATAAATGCGCATTTATTTCTATGCTGCTCAAGTTACTGCTTTGTGTGTGTGTGCGCGCGTGTGTGTGTGGAGAGTCGAGCACAATGCACACTGAACGGATCAGTTGGCGACCAGAGCAGCAGCAGGATTCCGCCCGGGCAGTCGCTGGGAGCTGCCTTCAGCCTCACTTTGTCTCATTTTTGTGCTTCGCTGACAAATACAGCCGTGCATATGCTCCACTCGCAGCCAGACTGCCAGGCCAGCCCCTCCCACTCCGCCCACTCCGTCCACACATATGCATTGAGTTATATCTTCTTTTGGTAACGACTGCTGCTGCTGCTGCTGCTGCTCTCTGTTCTGGCAGTCAACGCATATTGGTAGCTAAGTTATCGCATTTGCGACAACAATGCCCTGGCTGGCAGGCGTCGCAGCTGGCGCTGGTGTCGTGGCATGGAGTTGTTGCATTTGCAGTTGCAGTTGCAGTTGAAGTTCCACATTGCTTTTGCCCCGGCCACGGCCACGGTCCCGGCCCATCTCTTACACTTGCTTGCATATTTTTGCCATTTGAATTTGTAAAATCAACATCCATTAATCTGAGCTGTGCGCTCTGCAGCTCTGAATCTTCGTCGCCTCGTTTTGCATGCTCGGTTTCATTTTGGAGCTGCGCAAATTTTTCGGTAGTTGTCGGTCTCATGCAGCAGCAGCAGCAGCATCAGCCAGAAATATGAAAAATCTTTCAGCTAAAAAAGCTCGCACCAGTCACAGGCAGTTGCCAACGTCGCGACGCCGCATCGTTGCATTATTTGCATTTTACGAGTTGCCTTTCGGTACGTTGGAAGCTTGCCACGTTGCCACGAGAAGTCTGCCACCGGCTGGGGGGCAAGTGGCACGGGCTGAGCCCAGGGCCTTGGGGCAGGGGGGCGCGGCATGCAAGAGAAACAACCCGACACCCTGGGAAAGACCCATGTGGCCCCGAGGCTAAAGTGATGAAAGTGTGTTAGGAAGCCTTTCATCACGACGCTTCAGCTATAGGCGACTTCCCAAGCAGCTATGCATCGCTGATAATGTGATGTATGGCACTTATGTATGTATGATGTATGGCATGTATGTATGATGATACATGTATGTGTGATATATGCCATTTTTGTTTAATACAAAGCTAGCTCTATATTCCAAGCTATACTAGATTATATGGATTATATGCCTTTGTTGATTGTACTAGAAGTTTGTCATAAAATGCGCATTGCACAGAAAAAGACAACGCCGAACTCATAAAGTATAATCTGTCGGAACTGGACCATATAGCTGCCATAGGAGCGATCGGTCGAAAAGAAGGTTCTTACATATTCTTACATCTCTGCCAAAGAGAAATGTCTACTAGGGAAATAAATCTTCGGCTTGCCTTAGTTCCATGTTTTTATTTTCGTTGAAGATTTTTGATTTGTTTGGTGCAAGTTCTTGGTTTTATATTGAAACACAATTGATTACTTTTCTTCTCCAATAAATGTCAACTCTTCGCGAGAAACGACATCAGGGCGGAGCTTAGCGAATGCTTCAGCTGTTTCTTCAACAACTATCATGTTTCTTTTTCATACAGTTTCTTCTTCAACTGAGCTGAATCCATGTAACCTTATTGCATGTTTTAGCCAGGCTTTCCTTTAACTAATCGCGTGTTGTCAATTTAAGCAGCTTTTTCTCTGGTTAAAGTTGACGCGTTTTGCAATCGTATTGAACTCGGCTACTTCAAGGAATTAACCATAGATAGATTCTAGTTTATATTTGAATGTTCATCAAAAGTCATGTGGAATTTCTTGAGTATTGAGATAAATGTGAATTTTGATGTATTGCATGATCAATTGATTGCAAAAATTGAATGAATTGAGTGTCAAATTTTGGGACAAATTTCATAATAAATCATGGCCAAAGTCAACTAAGGCTAAAGCTTTGATGGACTGCCAACAACAAGTGGATATTTAACAAGGCAACTTCATGCATGCCCCATGCCGCATGCTGCATGCCCCATTTTCAGCGCTTAGGTGTAGCGTGCAGGCCGTGTCTGTGCTGCGGCGCCTCGCAAACTGCCTCGGGCTGTGAACGCAGCTCGGCAGCGTCAACATCGTCAACATCGACGGAAGTGCATGTGTTTTTCCGTTGGAATAACTCCATTGTGTGTTTCAGAGCATTCAGGCGGCATCGAGGGCGGCACCGAGCATCGAGCGCCCGTCCGCCCCTTTTGCCCCCGTTCGACCCGTCCGCTGATGCTTTTGTGTTCGCTGGCAACGAGTGCAGGCGATACGTATACGTAGCGTAAGCCAAAACGGCGCTGCGACTTTACGTAATGATGCTGCCCCTCCGCCCCGCGTCCCGGCCCCTGCACACTCTATGGGCTGACAGGCAAATGCCTGCACACACATGTGGCACATGTGGCAACATGCGCAACGCTGCAACGTCAATTTCCTTGAGACATTTTTAACAGCGATTTGCTTGGAGTTCGCGTCTTAAAGCGCTGACTAAGCCAGGCTCGCAGGCCTGGCAGGCAGATCCTTTAAGGCTTTTGCCCGCTGACAAACTGTTGCCACTTGTTTATGCCACATGCTGCTGCCTTGCGATGAATTATGGTTGGCGCCGGCAAAAAGAAAACAACAAAAACAAAAAAAGCAAAAAGAGGCTAAAAACAATTGGATACATAAATCACTGGCGAAAGTTGCAAGTTTAGCGCACGACATAAATACAATAACTAACGAGAGAGAAAAATATAATTGTAAATAGCCATGGCAGCAAAATGCGCCCCCGCCCACCAACAACAGCCGAGCTGTAGCCGCAAATGCTGCTATTGTTGTTATTATGGTTTTGTGCCCGAATCTCAAGTGTCAAGCGCTGGTCTAATGCCGGGGCAGGGGGCTCGCTTTGCACACGGAGACAGGAGGGATTCACATACCAACATAAATTGTTGAAAAGTGTGAAGAGAACATAATTGTAACATTCCTTGTTGGCCTAAAGCAATGCACACGCCCCGTGTCCCATTGTCAAGTGTGAGCCCACGACTAGGCACAGGCACAGGCATAGGCAGAGGCCCAGGTCCTGGCGCAGGCAACAGTCAGCAGGCACATGGCATGGCCAGGATGTTAGAAGGCAACCATTTCGCCATTGTCGTAGCTCTTCGTGTTGTTGTTGTTGTCGGTCTGGCAGGCCTGCCTGGCTGCCAGGCTGCCTGCCTTTTTCAAGCATTCAATTATGTATGTCTGGGACCTGAGCCTGACACACACACACACTCACAGACTCAGACACACACACCCTTAACCAGGCACAGTCGCAGTCGCAGTCACAGTCACAAAAACATGGCAAAAGTTTTGTAATGCCCGCCAAAAAGGGCATGCAAGGTGTTGGCGTGTTAGTGTGCCAGCATGTTAACTGCATTGTGGGTATTACCAGCTGCTCATTATGCTTGCAACCTGTGCCACAAATACATATCTGCCAGAAGAATCTTCGATATGCGCTACTTAAATGCATGTATCTCAAGTGTATCAATTTGCGGTTGAGGTTTCAAGTAGTCGAAACTTTAAGAAAAAGAAACCTAAGTTGAAACGAACCTTAACCTAAATTCGAGATTCGAGGTAAAGTATGAGTACATAAAATGGTATAATTTCCATAATTAAAACATAAGCCATGTGAACAACATTTAGAAAAATGTCTTTTAACATTAAAAAGCCTTGGTTCAAACCCATATTTGGTCTTAAAGTCTTAAAAATTAGGTTTATCACAATTGTAGATACAGCTCTCTCGAAAATAGTTCCTTTATCATTGTACAAATTGCTTGTAGCTGAAACAAGAAGAATTTAAGGTGCTTTAGATGAGCGGTTGACTAATACATACCCTATAATACCCATACCCTGTTGTAATATTATGTATAACATGTGTGCATACATTGAGAATGGCAGTTGAAGAGCTTAAATATGACTTTCACTTAATCAAGAACTTCTTTAAGAACCTTTTGCACCCTGAACTCATTGAAAATGGGTGTAAAGGGATATGGTTTATTGGTAACAGGCAGAAGGAAACATCTCCGAGCCCATAAAGTATATATATTCTTGATCTATGAAAAAGATACAGATATTATAGAAAAGTATATACAACTAGAAAACACTTCTTCAAAATATTTGACAAGGTTTATTAAACTTCGTTAACCGAATGATAAATTGCATTTTCTTGGCTATTTCTCTTCATTTCGCGATGTAATTTTGTATTCGCAGTGTGTAAATTATTCGGCTTAAGCAATTTGAGCTCGTTTTCGTAGATTATGCCGTTTGTGAAGTGTTGTTGTCGTTGCGCGCCATAATGTAAATGTAGCACAAACCTTTTTATTACGCCGACACACACACACACACACACTGAGAGAGAGAGTCAGGCACACATGGCAAGGAGTTATGTCTGCGCTTTCGCTTTTTGCCAAGGCACCCCGCACCGGAGGACTCGGCACACATATAAAAAATAACAACGCAACACAAAAACTGGACCAAAAACTTGAAAGTCGAATGGCGAATGGCGAATGCGGCAAGTCGACGGCAGGCGGGCTTGGCCCTTTAGCCTGGGCCTGGGCCTGGCCAAAAAGAAAATATGCGTTATTTTGGCAGCGACTCGTATGTGTGTGTGTGTGTGTGTGTGTGGAAAAACTTTGCTATTTAATTCCGGCCAGCTTTAGAGCAGCTCTTCAACTGTGAAATCAGCAAAGCACGCAAACAACTCAAATGGCACAAATACATATACATATATATGCTGGCGGTCAAAGTTTATGTTCACATGAACATGAAAAAAAAAGTAGATGAAATAAATATGAAATAATACAAAATAAATGCCACATTTGAATGAAGAATATTTGGCAGCAATGCGAGAAAACATATAGAATTGAGCCATGAAACACCTCTTGGTTTTTATCTATTTATATGAACCCCCGCTTCCGCTCCCGCCCACGCCCCCGCCTTCTTGACTGCTCAGAATAGTTGCACAAATGACTAAGTGGCATCATTTGTGACACATTTCATGTTTGCGGCCAGGCGTTGGCCTTAAGTGCTTGATTTATGGATATTTCAATTGCTCCATACATAAATATTGCAGCTGACAAATGGTATTAGGCATCGCTTGCGGAAGATGTCAAGATGCTTTATGGTGCTTATTGGGAGACAAGAGTTTATCGATGCCGAGGCTCAGCTTTCGGTAGGCAAATCGTGCCAGTCGGTTTCTATTGTTGGAGGCATTGGAGAATCTATCTAATAGCTGAGCGAAACATGCTAATGGAAAGGTATTCTATATAAGGTTCTTATTAGCAGACTCTGACTCAATATACGCATGCTTTAACTATGTTTAGGTACATTCTTTTAGCTTTTGCCGTGTTCTTTTACTTAACCATCATCATACTTAATCATGGCTATAAAACGGGCTTTTGATGAACCAGTTCTTAGTCGGAATACACTTTTATTTTCTTATATCAATGCAACTTTAGAGTGAAATAGCCCAAGGCAAAGCCCAAATCGAAGCAAATTTGCTGTTAAAATCGATTTGGCTTAACATGAAAAACTTTTAAAGAAGGCCTAGCATCAAGGTCTAACAAGCTTGGGCCTCAACTCTTCTCTTTATGCAACCAAAATTGAATAGATCCCAATTTTGTTTGATTATCATTTTTAGTTCACATCATGTGCTAAGAAGATGTCATAAGAACTCGTAGAATATGTGACAAGCCTGGGCTTGAAGCCAAGCCTCCGGGCTGCATAGAAGAATTCTAGCCCGAATTAGCTGAAATATCTTTGCAAGTTTTTGCAGGTTTGCTTTTGCTATTGACATCTAGAAGTCTTGCATCACATTAGGAAATTTGATTAAAAAAATCTTGACTGAAAATCCAGGATTGGAGTCGGCGCAGAAATATTGTTTAACCCACATCAAATGGGTCTTAGCACTTTGTCAAAAACATCGCAAAACTTGTGCGCAACACTTTCAGATAAAGTTTGCTTATAAATAATTGTGGCTTTAGCTTCAGACGTGAGCAAGGCCAATGCAATATGGGCACAAAGTGTGGCAAAATATAAATATATATTTGTACATATATATTTGCCTAGCGTCAAAGGCAAGGGAAAAGAACCCTTAAAGCTGACAAAGAAAACTGCAACGGAAACCGGAATGCCCAGCGCAAGATGTCAACCAAAACATAAAAAAAGCTGAACTGAAAAAGAAAATAGAATTGAAAAACCCTCATCATACAAAAGGCTGTCCCGCGCTTGGCCAACTGTGACCCATTCCCGGTTACGTTATTCTAATAACTGCGCAAAAAACGATAACGAGTGCGAGACAGCGGCAATTTCGCTTACAAAATTGCCAAACCAAAAATGACTTTGAATTCCAATTGCAAAGAGTTCAGTTCAGCTCGGCGCGGCGCGGCTCGGCTCAGTTCAGCTTCAGTTTGGATTGGATTGGATCGCTTTGGTGCTCAGCCTCAGTTTTTGGCTTCAGTTGCAAACGCAACCGCAAAACATGCACAGACGTGCACGGACGCGTCGCCACTCGGCTGGGCCACGCCCACACAACGGTCCACCATAAATCATAGACAAAAAAGACAAAAAAAAGCAGCAAATAAAGAATAAAGTGTGCGCACAACACAGCAAAAAAAAAAAAGAAAAGAAAAGTCAGAAAAAAATCTTCCAATATCAGCAATGCAAATTTTCAGACGCTACGTTGAGGGATATACGAGCACAAAGTATTGTGGCAGGGCCCGTCCCCGATGTCCTGATGACGCAGCCCCCCCACCCTCTCGGCCCTCGGGGCAGGAGAGCAAACGCGGCCATTGAAATCCATGCAACGCCCAGCAGCTAAACTATCAACGATGAGTCAATAGACCGACTCAGCCTGCCTGCTGCTACCGCCAGACAGTGGGGTCCAATCTATCAGCATGTGCTGGCGAATTCCATACAAGACCATAAATTATTCGAAAAATGTTTCACGTGTTTACTAACCAACTTGATTACCGCGATTCTACAGCTTAATTTGGGTTAAAAGCGGAGCCAAGAAGCTTCTAATGGAAAAGTAACCAACTTGGAAGCTTGCTTAGAGAAAAAAGTTGCTTGAAATGGGCATGGAACATTTTCACGTTTCCATTGATTTGCGAAACGGGTGAATCATCCTTTAAGCGGGATGAAAGATGAAAAAGGATCTCACGCTATAAACGAATATCCTGGCTTTGGCTTTGGTTCGTGAACCTGCTTTTCCATATTCTTGCCCATTCGTGCCTTGATCTATATACTTTAATGATTGGACATCCTATCTATGTTCCGGGTCGAACATCCATCAATAAGTTTCCATTTGTATCTTATAAAACTAAAGTGAAATTACGAGCTTTGGACTGTAATGAAATTTTAGCCGAATGATTGATCATAAGCTTTAAACCCGATCGGATGGCCGACATGCTTAAACTATGCAACTTTCTTACATCAATCTGACCATAGAAATATGGCAGATATTAGAAAGTAATAACTCGTTTTCTTTTTCAGACACATTCGATACGTAACTTTATTGTTCAGCTGGTTCCACTGTTTTCGGGGCAACTAAAATTGGGATGGGATTGGGCGACAGCCATTTGAAGAGCTTTATGCAAACGTCTTTTGCATTGATGAAAATGCAAAAGGGCCTTTGTCGAAAGTAATTAAAAATGCTGCAGTTGATGCTTAACTAGTTTTTAATAAGTTTTTAATTAAAAATAAATATGCGTTTGTGTGTTAAAATGATGAGTGCCCGGCCCAGCCCAGCCCAGCCCGCCCATCCGCGACCCATGACGAGCTGCCACGCACGTGACGGGCGTGCCACGTGGCTGGGTATAGCGAAATGTTGGGCAAGGGGCTGTGGTGGGGTGGGGGCGTTTTTATAAACTGCTACCACAACGTTTTCATCGTCATCGTCGTCGTCGTCATCGTTTTTGAGTTCGTCCTCGTCATCATCTCCGTTGCTGTTGTTGTTTGTGCTACTCATTACATGGCGTGTAGACAAGGCAAACACAATTGAATTAGCATGGCGAGCGTTAAAAATCACGCATACGCCACGCCCGAGGGGGCGCCCATTGGATACCGTTCCCAATGGATAACGCTCGCTCCTGAGCTCCTAGCTAGCTGGCTGTCGTCTGTTGTCCTACAATTGCCCTCAACAATGTTAAGTGTGGGAACTTGAAACGAAACTCTTCAGTATAACGCCGAAGATTGTATATTCTATTGATAAGTATAATGAAGGAAGTTTAAAATGGCAATAATAATCAAATTTTAGACTTAGAAAACTTTAAAGCGAGACTGTGAGAATGAGAGAGAGGGAGAGAGAGAGGGAGCTAGAGCCAGAGAGAGACATAATGTTTAAATACAAGACAGTTAATTAGGGAATGCGAGCAGAGATAAAGCCTACTAGACTGGCAACTGAACTCATTAAGAAAGTAATTCTTATAATCAAGGCTAGAAAACCTTGAAATCATGAGAATCGCATAGTAGGGAGATAGTTTAATATACGACTTTCTTAAAGTTGCAGTTCGCGTTTGGTTTAAGTGAGCATTCAATTATGTTTACATACATACAGTCTTACATACAAAAGTTTGCAAAAATACATGTGTATCTACATACATACATACATACATATGTATATATATCCGAACAAATATGCATACGTGCCGAGAACATGCTTAAAGATTTCCCGGAAAAGCAACCATGTTCTGTGAAAAACGGAATGAAAATTGTAATATACCCGATGCAAGGATGTGTATCGTAAATTTGGGCACCTAAACGAGGTCTCAGTACCAGTGCCCAGAGCTGAACATCTGCGTATTTGCTTTCACTAACGAATGCAGGCAAGCCCAGGTCTTTGGGGTCTTGGGCCTCTTTTGGGCCTCGGGAACTGGGGTCTCTAAACGTCGCACGGCTTACAGCTGAATTCAAGCGCAAAATTATGTAGCCACAGTTACCCACACATACACACACACAGGCACACAGATACGCAGACGCACACAATTACAGGCATATATGTGGACTAAGATACAGCTATGCGTTTCTCTATGTTTGTGGGACAATCAAGCAATGAAATTTCATGCGTTTGCACATGCGTTTGTCCATGGCTGGAGAAGCCGGTGGCGTCTGTTGCCCGCTTCATAAACAAGTAACACATTTTCACTTCCTTTGAACCTGTTAGGAATTTTAAAATTTTCGTAGATTATCCGCTTTTAGCCGACGCCCGCCGGCTACGTCCCTTCCTCCCCCCAACACCCACACATACACACACACACACGCACACACGCGTCAATGCCGCACATTGCACAAAAGGCACGTACCAAAACTGAGCTGGAGCATGGGTATATAGAGATCTACTTCCAGGTCCATATTCCGTATCCCTGGACTCCGCTTGTTCCAGGACCCTCTCGGTCGACCGTACCCTGCGTATGTACGTCCGTCCGTCTGTCCGTCCGTTGTGTGCAAAAATATTACTTGACTGACATTTAAATTAACACAATCACAGTTATTGGAGCATTGGAACCCAGCCAGAGGACAACCAGGACTCGTGCCAGGCTCAAAAGCCAGTGCACAAATAAGCAATGAAAACGTTTTTTACTGCGACCAAAAATCAAAACGAGCAAAATAGAACGCTGAGCACAAAAACAGAAAACCCCCCACCTCCCAAAAAACATAGAACAGAAACGAGCAATATTCGCAAGCAAAAAATTATAATGAAAAACCTGATGAACGTTTCGTTTTGTGTGCGGGTGTACGAGTAGTTTTGCGGGTGACTTTTAATATGAAATGGGTCAAGAGAAAATGCATGTATTATCGCAAAGAGTCGAACATACACTACAAATAAGGGCACATTACCAAAAAGGGATTGGAAGGCCAGCGAAAAGGATTTTAGAGAATGTATTAATTGCCCGATTTGATTTGTCCTTTATATATTGGCCCTGCTCGTAACTGTTTGAAAGCAGTAAATCAATTTTTATATCTCTTATCTAATCTAATCTAACCTAATCCCGGCTCGAGCTGAAATCTTAACTTTTACTTTTACGTTGGTTCAAACCACGTTTCCGTTTATGAACTGAACAGCGTATAATGTGGGTTGGCCTTCTGGCAATCATTATCATCATCAAGCTTAAAATACCTTCACATTTCTTAAGCCATTTTCATTTAGTTTCAAACAAATGCCAACACTTTTTCCATATCTGTGCTCATTCTTGGCCCATTTTGATTAATGTCTATTACAGAGCATTTAAGTAACGCCCAGTTTGAAATTTGTTTACGACTTTGTTTTGCTTTTATTGTTGCACTTTTTCCTTTGGCTTTTTGTGCGACATTTTTGGCCCATAGGTTTGACTCTGTCCGGGTCGGCACTACGTCTATATGTATCAGCATGTACGTATATATGCAAGGGCGTACTAATATGGGTCTACACTCTCTCTCTGTCTCTCTTTCTCTCTATCTCTTTCTCTTTCCTGCCGTCTCTCTGTGGGTTAGCCGTGTATTTGTGCGACTTACGCGCGGGGGCGTTTTTTAATCAAAATGTAACAAGCCAAAAGCAAACAAGCGCCGCCTCCACCTATGCCCCCTACACTTATTGCATATCCAGTACTTGGAAGGGCATGAGAACGAGCCAGAGCCATGGCCCGGATTAGTAGTGCAAAAGAAACCAGAAACAACTACAACAACAGCAGCAGCAACAACAACAACAACAACTATAAAGGCCCACAGATAGCCGACAAAAGCTATAGAAGGATAGTTGCTGGCATCGTTCTTTTTATTGGACTTTATGCGCTTTTGTAGTAGGGCCCCAGCAGGCTTTGTCCAGGAGCACAAACAAAACAAAACACGTAAAAGTTCTTCGGTGGGGAGTGCCCAACTAGCAGACACGCTGCAAGCGATCGAATCTTGCTTCTCAGTACTTGAACATCGGGTCTGCTTCTTTTTTCGCCCAGAGTAGGGAACTTATAGCTCGATTCTTTAAAATACTTCAAGGCAGTTATCCAAGATTACGAAGAAGATATACAAGATCAAGATATTATGCTTAAATAACATGTCTCAAAGTCGGCTCAGCTCATTGACCTGATTCCTGATCATGTACTCGTTACGTCCTTGGAGATGCCTAGGTCTGTCTGTTACAGACACGGACAAAAAACTAATATACCCCGTTTACGTTTACTCAAAGAATTTAGCGTATTAAAAAAGATGGTAGCTGAATCATCTAAAAAGCGATGGCCGGCGGCCAAAGCAACTCAATAAGCGAACCATATGAACTGAGCGCAGCTTCTGGCAAGGGGAAGTCCCACTAATTTGCAGGACATTGCTATGAAGTTGATTAAATATGTGAGCAATCGATTGCATGGTTTTTAAGTCCATTTTGGAATCTGCTGCAGGCTTGGTTAAGGTATTGAATACGAATCGGAGTCTGTTTGAAGCGTTCGAGCGTGAAATTGTGCGGCTCACGGACAACAGAGAACGGGGGCCTAGGATCTTTGGCCATGGCTAATTTGTAACTAAATTCACGAAACAAAAAGGGGGCCAAGGATGCCGGGCCGAACGGGAATGCCGAAGCTAAGCACATGTAAGCACTTGAATGCGCCACTTGACGTGGCCAGCGGTTGTCCTTTGCGGCATTGATTAACTAGCAGCTGTGAGCCTCTGAGCGCAATGCGAGCCTCTGCAGCCGTACAATAAAACAATAATAGCTGTTGCCCGTCCGCCATCAACGCATTACATGGCATTCAATGAGCTGCCACCGAGGACGCCTAAAGTGCCAAACACACACAGAGGATGATGACCACAAGACGATGATGATGTAGCTAGAATTGGAGCTGTAATTTGCTGCTTACGATGAATGCTTATACCGAGGACCCACATTCATAGTCAGACCAACACTCAGAGTCGCACTCACATACTCACACATTGGCACACTCACACTTGGACTCACAGCGGCAGGTCGCTCTTTTAAGGCGTTCTCGATTGGGTCCTTTGTTCTCTGGCATTGGCCCGTTTGACTAACAGGCTACCCGACAATGGGGTCTTCTGTGGCTGTCCCAAAACGTATTTCAATGGACGCATTCGGCCGTGTGGCTAAGATTTTTGTGCCGGTCATGATGATGCCCGGACAGCACTTGGGTAGGTTCCACTCAGCGTAAAAGGTAAAAGCGGGCTGCTTTAGCAGTTTTCTGAATGGACATAAGTGGGCTATTATGATATTATCGCTTGGGATTAGCAGGAAAAGGGGGAAAAACTATTACGCAAAGGTGTAACAAGTCAGTTCAAGAAGGCATAAATGTTATGATCGCAGGTCAGTATTTACCTGTAGAACAGGTGAATGCCATACAAACAAAATATAAAAGCAAAAGCAGAAAGTCAAACAACATCGAAGCGAAATAACTCAAGCGGAATATGTGAACAATAGCGATGATCGCCTCAGCGATAAACAATAATAGAATACATTGAGTTGTCAATGAGTCAATGTTCAAGAACCATGAAATATAAGGAAAATGAAATGTGCATAGAGACATTTTGAATGAATTGAATGATATACGATTCGATATTGAGCAAAGCAAACAGAGGAAAGCAGGTTTAACATAAGTGAAGAATTTAATAGAATATAGCTTTACTTAGTAAAAGGATTAAAAAGTTATAAGAATGGAATATAGATATTAAGGGATATATATTAATATAAGGCTAGATCTTCGAACAGCTGGGAAAAGTTCTTATATCTTGGCATATATGTGGTCAACATTCCTTAGCCAGTCTTGATCTACTTTGCATACGAATACTTTTCGCACCACCCACGAGCACATTGTGATGGTAATCAAGTGCCTTTATGGCTAACGATGTGTCGAGTTTCATGTAACGTCTTTGTTCTGTTTGCGTCCAGTGCGTGCCAGTGTGTATTGGGATTAAAAACAAAAGACCCATAAAGATTATGTCAAAAACAAACTATTCAATTAAGTAACTAAACTAACTGACATTTGCACACAGCGGCAGCAAGGCGGGGCGAGCGTAAAGGAAATAGACTCGATCCTCGACTCCCACATGCCACAGCTACCACAACTTTCCGAATGCCAACTGTCGTCCCGACAACATGCGGAGGCAACTTTTGTTGTAACAACAATTACAGTTGCCGCTTTTTGCTTTTGCTCTATATTTGCATAGAGCTGAGTTTTTTATGTGCCCTTTTCTCTGTCTCGTGTGTTTCAGTAAGCTGCAATGACAAAGATTGGAATGAGTTTGGATTTCCATGCCTGTGTCAGACTCTCAAGTTAGCAAAATATTATTAATACAGTTGAAGGGCTCTGCCCGACTGAGTGTGTGCGTGCGTGTGTGTGTGTTTGTGTGTGCGAGGGGGTGTCTGCCTGGTCCAGTCTCCGCTTATTGGCATTATTAGCAAAGGCTTAGGGTCCTTGCGCGTGTCAGCGCCTTTGGCATATGAAGGGCTCTCTCCGGTCAACGGGGTACCCGCTGCTGCTGCTGCTGCCGCCACGTGTCATAAAATAAACAATAATCCTGCAGCGGCTGGGATTCCACTTTAGTGCACAATGCTCGTAAATTGTATCTAATAATATGGGCCGTGTGTTCCATTGCGTTCTATTTGCAATGCTCAGGCAGCAAATAGAACAAACAATCAATCAATAGACAATATTTTCTCGTGCCGTTGCCTTCAGCCGGATTTCGATTGCCTTAAAACAAAAAGAGTCCGTTGCAAAAAAAAAAAAATACAACAAAAACTGTACAAAACAGGAATCAAGACGATTGAGGAAAAAAAAATAGATAAATATTTATACCCGGAGCACAGTGCAAGCGACGCTCGACTTGTTTTTTCAGCTTCGCTGAGCGTATAGACTGAGAGCACAGAGCATTTGTAGATAATAAAAAACAAGTAGGTAAATACAATATAAATGCTGGTGGCAGCCACCGCCTCTTGCCTCTTGCCTCTTGCCACTTGCCACTATGTATCTTGCAGATACAATTCGGTTGCAGCCAGCACTTTTATTACATGCGACTTTTCTACAATTTGTGAACCATTGTCTTCTGCTACTGACTCGCTCTGTGTGTGTAGCTAACGGCCAAAGTGTTTGAATTTAGTAGCAAGCGGAAAAGCAAAGAAAAACGAAATGAACTACGACCCCGGCCACTGCTGCCGGTTCAAGTCCACCAACCAGCCAGCCAGTCAGCCAAGCAGCCCAGCAGCTATCAGGTTCAGCTTCAGGTCCTTCCTAAAGCTGCTGCCCAGCTACATTTTTATTTACCAGCAGCGCCAAAGCAGAGCAAAGCGCTTAGAACCACCTTAAGACAACGTGGAACGAGTATAAACATTATTTCGGATTTGATTCTCCAACATTTACAATTTCTTTGCCCATCGGCTATAATAACTACCCAATTGCATTGGCTATAAGGCAGGAATATACAAATATCCCTTTATAAGGGCGCTTTTCTATAGATGAGGAACATATTTGTAATCATCCAGAGTTCTCTGTAGTTGTAATGCTTGTCTAATGCAGACATTTTGGCAAATAGAGATTTATAGAGAGTCTTAAATGAAGGCACGTTCTTGCTAGTCCCTTATGTTGTTTTTGGAGCTCATCATATTTTACAGTCAATTTGTTCGTAAGACAAAAATCTAAAAAGAATCTAGAAAGAATTCATGTAAATAATGAAATATGTATTGAATATGTTTATAAGTTGCTTAGCAACATTTTTGTTCTTAGTTATTATGGCAAATACATCTTGTATCAGGTGCTCCACACAATAATTGACTTGAGCTTAGGGTATTGTAAATTCGTTAAGGGAAATATTTCATTTTGGCTTGGCTCTGCGCACTGCTATAGAAATAAATTCTATTTGTTGTTATTTTGTAGTTTCACGGAGCTTTAAGTGCAGATGCCAGCCGGCTGCGCCTTTACTCAACGTTGCGTAGTTCGAGCTACAATACAGTAGCTAAAAGAGATGGCAAGAGAGAACGAGAGAGAGAGAGAGAGAGAGCGGGTGAGAGAGAGGGAGAATGTTACAGATAGAGCCAGTTGGGTATTTGGACGCTAAGTAGTGGGCAATTATTTTTACGACAACTAGTTAAGGGTGCGACGATGTGTGGGCCACTTGAAGTTGTTGCTACTCACTAATTGCGGGCTCTTGCTAAGCCAGAGCACCCCAATTTATAAGGTCCGAGAATGGCGAAACAATGACTGAGTCAAAGTGTGTTGATGGCCAGATATGAAGTTGGAAGTTTCCTTTTGGCTGCGATGACAAAGAACGCATTAAAGACAGTTTATTTGACACATGTGGGTTGTGCCAGCCGAAAAACTTGCTTAAAAAGTTGCCAAAGATAATGAGTTTTTAAGACAGATGTAACAATCGCCGCCCCTCCCTCCCCGCACACGTCTAGAAGCCGCTTGTCTGTGCGGGCAGCCCGAAAGTTGCCCTGGCCAAAGATTAACCCAATGCAACATAATATATATATATATATATATATATATAACTCAAACTGTTGAACTGTTTTGTTGTTTTATGACTCGACTTGACTGTTCCCAGACTGTGATAATGATAACAACGCGTTTTGTTACCACACCCACACACACACACAGACACACACAATGTATAGAAAGCTCTAAAAGCAGTTGCACCCGAGGGTTTTCATTGTGGTCCCACAAATGTCAGCACTTGGATGCAAAGAGTCAAGAGTCAAGAATCTGCTCAAGACATTTTAGTAGCGGCTGCTGATAGCTTGTGAAGACTTGACGACTTGAGTGTATCGCAGAGATAGCTTTTGTGTATGCAGCAATAAGTCGAAACAATCAAAGTTAAGCATTTCGGTATTATACTGAAATGCTAAAAGTTCTGCGCAACAGATTAAAAGATTTTCAAAACATTTCGAGTTGCAATACAAGAAATAATGTTGTCTTATTCTACAGGTGAACGAGTCATCACAGAAACTTTTCCAGAAGTTTAATTAAAGTTATGCGAGTTATAGATTAAGGCTCCATTTAAGTTATAAACTAAGCTAACGAGCTAAGACATGATGCCAGCAAACATTGCAAGGCAGCGAAGTATGTTTAGATTCGCAGCGTCCCGCTGCAAAGCATTGCATTTCAGCTCCCGACCAAGGGTCACAGTCTTATAAGATACGATCGAGTTAAAATTAAGCCAATAGACGGGGTTTATCTACTTGTTAATCTAAGGTTAAGAATACCTGATTATGCACGAACAAGACAAGACTACGAACAGAATACCCTGTAAGACTTATTGGACCTGTAGGTCTAGAGAATCGGGAATGTTTTACCCCAGGCCTAGTTAATGTAACAAAATTAAAGAGATGGAGGTAGGTCTATAATATAATTTGTTAGCCTAGTGGAGAGACTGATAAATTTAGTTGGTTGGGTTATTCATTGCAGTCGATTTCGATTAATATTAGAAGTTAACTTACATATATGAGCAGGCGCACGCCAGGATCCTACCTTAAACCAAGTAGAATTGACGTCACATTATCAATAGCATGTATTATCAGCAGGTTTCTTGTAGATAACAGAGTATGTTAAGCATTAGTGTTAAGAGCAGTCCCAGGTCCCATATAGAAAACAGAGTGTGTTAAGCATTTGCGTTAAGAGCAGTCTGTGGCAAGCTTTGAATACGATAAGACTGTTGGGCTACAGCAATAATAGAACAGACATATATTGGGCCATTTGTGTGTCTTCTAACATTCGTACTTAAATCAATGCTTTAAGCTACGATTAAACTAATTAACAGTACTAATTGATACCAGTATGCCATGCATACATAAAGCTGTTCAGTTTCACACGCTTGGGCTTTGCTCAGATGAAATCATTATCAAAACCAAAATTCATATTTTGGCCGCGCGCGCACTAATTGAAATGCTTTATGTTATTGCTGTTGACATTTTTCAAATTTTAATTAAATTTATGACACTATCCTGCATATATAGTCTGTTTATTATTTTCTGTATTTTTTTTTTTTTGTTACTCGTTGGGTTTTTATCTATTTTGCAGTTGGTCGAACTGTCGCCGCCGCCAGTTTCAGCTCGTAACTGTCATGGACAGAACTTGACCAATCAGGCGGGACGGGGTCTGGGGGCGGGCGGGAAAACATGCCCCAAAGGTCCTGGGCCTAGTCAAAGCGAAGGTAGTTAGTTACAAATAATTACACGGACCGCCTGCATAGTTCTAACTAACTTGTTTTTCAACATGTCGTTGATATAGACACATACATATAAATGGATATATGTATATGTGTTTTTTCCAATTTGTTTAGCTGGAAATGTTTTTTGTTTTCATACGTTGACCGCAAGCTGCAGTGTTTTAATTGAAACTAAATGCTGCCCTTGTGTAATGTTAAAAAACAAACATGTTGCGCTCCGAAAAGAACAGCAACAACAACAACAATAACAATGCAAACAAAACAATAACAACAATAAGAGCAACAACAACCACTACATTGGCAATTATAACTGCATCGAATACTGAACGCGTTCTCAGCTAAACTGAACAATACAACAAAAATGAGCGCTGAATTCGCGAATGCTTGACACGTGAATACCCTCGAGCCAGCTCTTAAATACCCTAACATATGTTGGGTTAGATCTGCGTAGACAAGAACTACCCCCTAATTGGATGAAGAATAGTTTGCTGTATAAGTAGGTACATCATTAGGAGGCAAAAGCTTTTATTTATCCTAGAATCAGCAAGTATTACCCGGCCAAAGTTATTTTCTTGCTCGTGCGGGAGTTCTAGGTGACAGTTTACACTGTTAACAGTTTATTCAGATTGAAACCGAAACCAGAAACACACACAATTCGGTTTATAAATCGGAGATACATAATCGAAGATCCTTTATATCTTCTGCAATACACCATTTTGATTAGATTTGTGTGTAGGGTATAAAAATGCACGGAAATCCGCTTTGCGCCCCAATCCACGTGCTTCTGATGCCGTACGCATGTCCAAGGGCTGTCGGGGTCTGTAACTGGTTCTAGGCATGAACAAATGTTGCATTGTGGGTGGTTTTTTTGTTGTTATTTGTTTGCCTTTTTAAGCATAGACTTTCGCCCCGGGCGAGAGTCACATTGAGCCGCAATACAATGCAGATTAAGAGCCGGATTTTTTGTGTTTTTTGTTAAATTACAATTGAAAAGTTCAATAGCAAAAAATCAGACAAATAAATATTATGAAATGCATGCTAAAAGTGCATGTTTATTTATATTTCATTTTTCGAGCAAATCTGATTAAAGCGGAAGCTTAATTGTAAGATTAACAGAAACAAGTATGAGGTTCTAGTCGGGAGCTCCCGACTAGGGGATACCCTGAACCCTAACCTTTCAACAACAAATGCAAATATAAATACAATTCTGGAAGCTAAATGTCAAGTTTGATGACTCTAGCTCTTATTATTTACCCAATTTGCTAAAAAGAACAGGATTTCAATATCGATTTGTATCGATTACCTGAAAACGGGACAAGTTATCAATTATCGGAAACAAACTCGATCTGCGCATGGACTGGGAGGACCTACATCTATTTCATGTCTCTAGCTCTTATAGGTTCTGAGATCCTTGCGTTCATACATACGGACAGACGGACAGATGGACAGACGGACATGGCTAGATCGACTCGGCTGATGATGCTGATCAAGAATATATTTTATGGGGTCGGAGATGCTTCCTTCTGCCTGTTACATACATTTACATGTAATGATGAAAATGAAGTTAAGCCTTTGGGATAATGATTCATTTGCGGCGCAAACAAAACGAAATGTAATAATTTGCCATTAATTAATATACTCGCCCAAACGCTCAATTCAGCTCCCATAAATATTTCTTTTGAAAATCTGAGCAATATGAGCAAAAAATCATGATAATCATTTAACCATAGCCGGGTAGAGAGTTTTTTTTTATTGCCTCGCGTAAATAAATAGCAAAGGAGCTTAACAATTTGTATGCATTTAAGCCAATAAACAAATTTAATTGTACGATTGCCTTTTTTGCTCCGTTTTTATACCCTAAACCGATTCAAAATGGGTAAAAAGGGTATAATGTGTTTGTGCAAATGAATGTAACAGGCAGAAGGAAGGACGCATCTTCGATCCCATAAAGTTTTCTTGATCAGCATCAACAGCCGAGTCGATCTAGCCATGTCCGTCTGTCTATCTGGCCGTCTGTCGGTCTGTTCATCTGTCCGTCTGTCCGTATGTATGAACGCAAGGATCTTAGAACCTATAACAGCTAGAGGTCCTCCTAGTCCATGCGCAGATCGAGTTTGTTTCCAATATTCGATCGATAACTTACTCTGTTTCCAGGTAATCGACAAGAATCGTTTCGACATCCTGTTTTTAAGCAAATTGGGAAAATAATACGAGCTAGAGTCAGCAAAGTTGACATTTTGCTTCTGGAATAGTATATATATTTGCATTTGGTGTTGGCAGAAGAGGGTTCAAGGTATCTCCTAGTCGGGAGCTCCCGACTCGAACCTCTTATATGTTTATTTTTTGTGCTTTGGCAATTGAATCTGCTTTACTATTCTTTGGTTTTATGTTTTTTGCTTTAGAAATTTCATTATAAAATGTTTAAAGGCCAAAAGCTTAAGCTTAATGCGGTTAACAAAAGCCGGCCGCAATGGAAAAAATAAACATGGGCTCAGTGCCAAGGTACTGTTTTTAAGCTTCAAAAGCGTTGTGTACAAAACTTAAAGCTAAAAATGCTTTAAGTAAAGTACAAGAAGGGGCATAGCTGTGTCGGGAGCTTCAAGAGTTACGCAAGAGCGAAAAGTGTGCAAGTATAATTATAAATATAAAAGATAAGTGCCGCTTTATCCCACTGTGCTCAACCACTCTCACACAATAGGCAGGACCAACTGGGCGCTGTGTCCTTTGGGTGCGGCACATAAAAATGCATTAAATAAAATTTGTCATATAAATCTTGCAATTTATATGTTGACCAGGCAGCACGAGAAATGTAATTTACAAACCAAAAGCTGTTGGATTCATTTCTGTTTTTTTTTGTATTTTTTTTTTGCTTATTGTTGCTCAAGAGCGAGTTGTCGTATAACTCATTAAGAACGCTTGTCGCAGGTGCTAATTCGTTAAAATGGAAATCAGAATTTTCCAATTAAACTGGATAATAAATTGGCCAACCAAGCAAGCAGGCTGGCAGCCAGGCGGCCACGAGGCCAGGCGGCCGCAGGAAACTGTTTTTTTGAGGGGTTGGATCTGACCAGCAGCTGGCAGAAAGGAAATAAATTATAAATACGCCGGAACTTCCAAGTCAGCATGAAAGGGCGCAAAACACACACATAAACACTCACAGACGCACACAGAAGCAACCCCCTTTTGGGCCAGGTTTGCAATTCCGTTAGCTAGCTAATTTGTAAAAAGCTGTTGACCAACACACACAACACACAGCTGAGACCCACAGTAAGAAGATAAACTATGCGTCGTATATAAGCAGATACTTTATCTTCCGACTGTATGTGTGTGTGTGTGTGTGTGTGTGTGCTGCCCATATGTGCTGCGGGCGAACTGTGGGGTGTCATGGGTTAAATGTGGGCGAGCAATTAGATAAAACAAACGCAGCGCTGACAAAGGCAATGCAATTTTGCCTGCCATACACAGCAAAAGTTGCGCGTCAGTGCAAAAGTATCTATGAAATGGAGTTGAGATGCTGCAAACAGCTGCAGCCGCAAACTTCAAGTATGCGTGGTCGGAGCTCAGCTCTCCCGCTCTCCCGATCCGACTCGAACAATCCAGTCCAGCTGTAGCTTAACAATTCAATTTAAGCTTCGTGAGCAATTTGCGCAATGCAAGTCTAGTAGAAGTGGCAGCAGTAGAGAGGCGCGAGGGCGGGCGAGGTGGCAAGGGCGTTTGTGCGTTTGCACTCTGTGTTAATTCATATAACAGGCAGCTCTTGCCGCTGCGCTGCATGCCGCACTCAGCTTCCTTGTGTAGCATACATTTCGGGGCATACGTAACTCGCATATGCCACAAGTTTGCGCCGCCTTCACTGGCTACACTTGAAACCGAAAGCTGAAAACTAAAAGCTGTTGCGTAACCCAACGCGTTAACACAAAGTGTTGCTGATTTTTTCAAGTGTGAAACACAGCTTGGGCCTGCATATGTGCATAATTTGTTAACTGGCTTGAATATGCTTGATATAATTTCAGATTTCGGCATGTCAGCGTTCAGTTTTCACATAATTTGCATTTAAAATTCAATAAATTACTTAAGTATATGTTAATATACTTAACACATATTGTGTTAAGAATGGAAGAATATACATATATATAACCGAAACTAGCCTAGGGTACGTATATAATAAATTCTCTCAAAGATTCTTTAGTAATGAGTTTGAAACCGATCGAACCTAAATCGCTGAAACTCGTTTAAATTAAGTTCTTATGTAGGGAAATTTCCAAAAGCAAGAAAATTGTTGCCAGACTTAGATGCCAAGTTCATCTAGTGGAAAAACCGTGAACAAAGAGCCAAACCTCGTACAAATCTGATGAGATTTGCCCGATTTATGCGGCCGGGAAATTTTGACCTTTGTCTATATGGGACATCGGAGGGAACTATTTATCCGTTTTCTACCTTTCTTCACACCCTCTCTCCCTTTCACTCTCATATCTCTCTCTCTCTTTCTCTCCCCCTCCCTATCTCTCTCTCTCTCCCTAACTCTCTCTCTCGCTCACACTCACTCTCTCGCTCACACTCTCTCTCTTTCTCTCTCTCTCTCTCTCTCTCTCTCTCTCACTGTCTCTCATTTTCTCTCTTAATTGTTTCTCTTACGCTAATCCGCATTCTTTTTCTTTTCTTCTCTTTTCTTTCTTTAGTGATATGTGGATGGAAAGATGTGTTCCGCCTACTTACAGAAGACAACGCACAAGTTTTGGGTAAGTACATATTTAAATATAATTTCTTTAAATTCTATATAAGTGCATATATATATTTTGAGCAGATTCTTAACGGTTCCTAATACAATTAGTTTAACATATCACAACTTTAAAGTACTCACTTTATCCAATATTTTGAGTTTCGCCAAGCGAAGTTCTGTTTAGCTGTGCGATCGACTGGCAGACTGCAGTCATCTCTGTGTGCAGTTGTCTGGTTGTTGGCGCTTAGCGCTAAACCGTTTGTTTGTTTGCTTGCCTGTTTCCTGGGAATCCCGCAACACACAAGAGTTATTTGGCTCTTCAACGGTTTAATTAAAACATTGTTACTTCATTGTGAAAATGCGCAAAGTGTAATTATATAAAATTTGCACAGCCACAGACAGAGACACAAGGATATGGACAACAACGAGGACAGCGACAGGCACCGAGCCACGGACGAGGACGAGGACGAGGACGGGGACACAGCATAAAGGCCATTTGGAGTGTGAGCGAGAGGTAGACAGGTTGCTGCCACAGCGCCAACAAACAAACAGGACGCCACACAAAGTCCTTTACATATGTTGGCGGGGGAGGCGCAAGTGAAGCTGCTTTGAGCTTCACATTTGTGCAGCTTTGTATTGCGTGTGTGTGGCGTGTGTATGTGTGAGTGAGTATGTGAGTGTTTGGGCGTAAATCGCTTGGCTTCAAAAGTTGACACGCTTATATGTAAGTACGCATGCAAACATATCTACACGTTATAATAGGCGGCAATAAAATTAGACCCAAGTGCCAGGGCCCCAAAAAGTATGCTACAATATTTGCGCGCCACGCACACCAGAAGTTTTTAAGCCCCTACGCACTAGGGAGTCCTTATGCGTGTGTGTGTGAGTGTGTGTGTGTTGTATGAGGCATTACAGGCGACTTTCTCGTGCAATGGCAGCTTAATATCTTAATTGAGGTGCCCGCTTGAAAGATGCATGGTGTTATCCTTGCCAAGGGCTGACAGGTTGTCGAGGCTTGTCTCGGCATGCCAGAAAGTCAAGTAAATGCCAAACAGCAAAGGCTTGAAATAAATTAACTTTTTTGCTGTTGATTTTATGTAAATCATGTTTAAAACCAAAACAGCTCTGCTGCCGGCCAAGCAAAGCAAACGTCGCCGGCAGACAGAGCGGCGTCCCATTTATATTTATTTAATGATGTGACCCAAATTTATGTCTGTATGTGAGTGTTTAATTAGACGGTTCGCCTCACAGGCGACAGTTGGTGGTCTTTGCGACTCAGTGGCCTAGAACTCTCTGCTGGTTTTCGGTTATCCCCCACCCACACCCCCCACCGCTCTATGTCTCTCTCTCTCTCTCTAAAGGCTCCCCAGCCCGAGGGAGACCTTAAATGCTAGTGCTGCTCTCAAGGTCACATGATATACGCATATAAATAACCGCTCCCTTTTCGCAATGGGTGTGGAACATTGGGGGGTACTATGGCATGGTATATCGCTTATCTTGGAGGCGGCGGCCTGTGCCAAAAATTTACGTACTGTTAAGTAAAGGATTTGTGGTTAATGACGGTCGCTTGGCCGGGGTCGTGGCTCTTGGACGGTTTCCAATGCCATTTCAAGCTACATATGTTGTGTGTGCAGAGCCTTCAAGTCTTTGTTTTATTTTTATTTTTGTTTTTCCTTGCTCATTTTTTATTGTGGGAAAGTTAGAGACTGTTCAGCCTGCTGTTAGGCGGGGCTCTGCTGGCGTTGCGGGCAATCAATTTGACTTGTAACCAAATTTAAATTAAAGTGATGGGGCCGCTCAGAATGCTAGCGGGCTGAGTATGGAGTATGGTTCTAATGTAATGCGATTGAGGTGGAATATTGACTTGTGGCATATAAGATTTGGGCCCGGGATGTGCTTCAAACTAATCAATTTAAGGGAAAACCCATATGCACATAGCTTATGAGCTTCAATCAATTTTATGCTGAAGAATAATTATACAATATTATAAAAAACATAGAACATAGTCGAGCAAATGTGCAAAATCTTAGAAAGAGGACAGTTTTTTGGCAGAAAAATATAAAAGTAAAATATGTATCCGAACATGCTCGCAAATCAAAAGTTCTGAGCTGAGTTGCCTGAGAGATATGTCTGTGAAAGTGTGACAAATCTGGCAAGGAGCTCAGCTGGCAATTGCACGGGTTGTTTTCGAGTTGCCCTTCGATTAGGGGAACGCCCCATTTAAGCCAGGGCTTAGATGTGTTAGATATGTTCAACAGCTGGGCTATTTTTTAAGCATAACAACCATGACAGCTTTCGATTTCCATGTGGCCGTGCGTGCTGCGGCTCCCTCATGGCGCAATTTCAATTTGTCAGCTGGAACAGCACACGCCGGGCCACGCCCACCAGCTTAGAGGCTAGCAATATTGTAATCCAATCGCAAGATTTATCAGCGCAACCGATCAACAACATGCCAAACTTGTGACTTGTGCATCAAAGTCAAGAGATGAGCCAACGCAGATACAATCTGTGCCCGCTCTCCTCTGGGCCAATTACCCCCGCTGTCATGAATTTTGATGTTATTTTACTTTATGTAAATGCAGCATTAAATCAAAAGCGAAGACAACCCTGCCACATGCCAACAAAGTTGACAAAAGCCAAAAACCGTGCGAAAAACCGAATATCATAAAAGTGAAGAAGCCAAAATATATGGTTAGACTAGAGTTTTTTGTTGCCGTAATGGACGCACATAAAAAATACGCAACAAAAATAATTTTTCACTTGCGTAACGAATCGATTGGCATGTCCATGTCCTATGCCCAGGTTCAGTTTCAGTTTCAGTTTTCCGATTTGAAGTATCGGGGCGAGGCGTCGCTCGATCTATCGTGTGAGTGTGTCAAAGATGAGGCCATCCTGATAAAATCCAATCACTATGAATTTACGCTCCTTTACAGGAAATGAAGCGGAAGAAATGTGCAAAATGTATTGGCACTCTCCCCTCCCGCTCCACCGCTCCGATAACCCGGCCCATACACACTTGCTGCACGTTGGGGTTGTTGTTTATCTGTCTGTCTGTCTGTCAGTCTGCCTCTGAGGGTCTGTGGGTGGCACAACTCCAAGTTATTGCGAGTGCAATTCATAAAACAAATTGATATTGCCTGCTATTACACACGTCAAATGCCAACGCCCCCGCGGAACCGCAAAATGCTTGCCCCCAACGACCGAATTGAATTAAATATTTACTCTCGCATTTGCGTGCGATTTTCATTCCGTTTTATCGAAGCAATTTGCCTGCGACATGTTTTGCTTTGATTAGCTTTCGCCGATGGGGTAATTTGTGTCACAGCATGTCAACGCCCAGGCCCAGGCACAGGTACAGGCACAGGCCCTGGCACAGTCCATGGCCAGGCCGAGGCTCGGGTCGTGCGCGTTCCGAGCTCCCGGCAGCCGAATCCCAAGGCGCTTTAATTATATGCAACAGGCGAATGGACATTGCCGGCTGCGTACACTTGCTTCAACTCCGGCTCCGGCTACGTCTCCGGATCCTGATCCGGTGCTGTAGTTATAAAATAATTTCTTTCGAAATTAATAAATTGTTGCCCTGCTGGCCGGACAGGAAATGAAGGCCTTTGCAACAGCAGCTACCAAATGGTGCGGCCTGCTCTCGGCCTGGTCCATGCTCTTGTGGACACGTCCTTCACTTGCATATCACAAATGTGGGCCAAGGGTACTTGACAACAACTACAACAACAACAAATAGCAGAGGCGTAGTCAAAGGTATTTGCAGTATATTAAATTTTTATAACAAATTCCTTGAAGCAGAGAATTTCTATTCATTTAAGTATATGTAGTTCACAAATATGTTCTTTACATTTCTTAAGCAATTGAGCTGGGCTGGGAACTTAACTTATCAAATAATTATAGGTTCCCCTTATATAATCTATATGTTCACTTGAAGGTCTGATAAGATTACCTTAAACAATGTCAACCTTTTGTTTTAAATATAAAACATAGCATAGCTATACTGAAATCCTGACCAGTTTTTGAGCCAACCAGATATATTTACGTTAAAATTGCTTATGACAATTGTTTTGAGTGGCTTTTTTTAGCATAAATAACAATATTTAAGCAAAAGTTGGGCATTTCTCAAAACAAATATACATTAAGAACCAGAAAAACTAAGTTTAATTGACAAAAGTTGAGTATGGTCCAGAAACTCTCGCCTCTATCTATCTATCAGCAGACTTTGCTATCTGCATTCGAGATGCCTGTACCTTTCGCCCCTTTCCAAGCGTCAACTTGTTGAGAATTGCAAGCAGATAAAAGTGTAGACCGCATGCCATACACCAATTTGTGTTTTAGCCAAAGAGCTACGCTCTCTATAAACTAAACAGTTGCAAATTTATATGAATGAATATATTATAAAGCTATTAACCACAAAAGAGAGAATAGTTTAAATCTATGTGAGTATCGTGGCCAATATTGATTAGCGAACAATTTGCCCACATTACGGAAACATTCACATCTTTTCGGTATTTGTAGCCAAAACAGAACCAAATACATATCGAATTAATTTCGAGCAATTGTAACGCTTAAGTGACTCAGTTATTTTGGTACGATTCGAGCGCCCCTCAATTCAACTGTCATTCATTAACAATCGATTAGTCAAACACTTTCCGCTCGATGCTACCATTAATTATCTGTCTGTCCGCCGGGGCAACCCCCGTCGAAGAATTCAGCGCAACGCCACTGAGCAGCGTCTGACAGATTTGAGGCACTGTGTCCACTGGTTCATAATGTCGCAGCGAGTGTCGCCTTTTTTCTTTTGCAGGGTTGCCAATGCATTGCACATACGAATTATGTGCGAGACGCCCCTCGTCAAACATGCTCGGAGATCAGGCAGTCGGCCGAGATATGCAAGAGCCAGAGTCGCACACTCAGAATTGTGCTGTTGAGCAGGGTCTCTCTAATAACACAGTGCCAACCCCTAATTTACCCTAATTTCTTAACCAATTTCGACCATTACGACGGGTGTGCAATAAAAATTAAAATCCATGCCTCCTCTCTCTCTCTCGCTCTCCCTCACTCTCTCTCTCACTCACTCTGGCCGTCTCTAGCCACAACATAACTCGTTTGCTGACTTCCACAGCGACTGCGACTGCAGCTGGGTGTCGTGTCTGCCATAATAAACGCTGTCCTCTGACGATGAGAAGTCGCAAAAAAAAGAGGAAACAATGTTCAGTGAATCCAGCAGGACTTGCAGCTGAGCGCGTGTCGTGACACGAGCACGAAATTCGGATTCTGTGCGTGTCGAAATGTTAAGAGTACATGCACGAAAAAAGGTAAATAAAAAGCTTAAAGGAATGGTGTGCTAAGCCCGGGAGAGTTATCAAAAACTGAAGACTAAACAATATTGAGGGATCAATTTTATAGATAGCATTTAAATGTGATCTATCGGGAGTGCTTGGCCTTGAAATACACTAGAACTGGAGGGAGATATCGAAAAGTTAGTGTCGAAATCTATGTATACTACACGAAAGCATCTTAGAATCTTTGAGTTACAGTTGATCAAAACAATCAATCAAAATCGATATTTATCGATATAAGAAAAATTAATGGACTTAGCTAAGTAATGTCCTTCAACATAGGGTATGGGAAAATATGTATTACAAATTCGAGTTTAACGCTTTTGTAATTGTCGAGTTCGACGCGGTTCCTGAGACAGAGACGACTCGCACGACTCAGTTCGTCCTCCTGATCCTATATAGTAAGATATAGTTTATTGGGTTGGAGATCTTTCTTTCTGCCTGTTATGCACATATGCATAAATACTTTAGTCTTACAAAGCTTATCAAAATATCTGATATAGCTTTATATTATGTATCTTCCAAAAGTAAACTTCCACTGTTCTATTATTTTTCTTCAAATAGTTAAAGAAATTAACAGAAAGGTTTTCTCTATAATTTTCGATAGACATTACGCTTCATTTGACGAAAAGTTGTTTGTCTTTGATTAATTGGAGCGTTTTGTTTTTGAAGCGTGTCACGCGCTCATCTCGATAAGGGGGCGCACCAATGGCAGGCAGCAGCTGGTCAGTTGGTCAGCCGTGGCGCATGATTGGCCACACAAACACGCAACTACTGTCAATTATTTGACTGTCATTGACGCACTGGCTGACTGACAAAGTGACGCCTGGCAGCGGCAACCTGCACCCACTTGCCGCCTGCCCTAAAATTCTCAGTTATGGCCAATTCTCTTGACATTCGCATGTGTCTATCTAGCTGCCTGTCTACCCGGCTGTCTGTCTCTGTCTGTCTGTGTGTGTGTGCTGTCTGAGTGTGTTTGTGATGTGTGTGTGCTTGTGATGAGTGTATGTGTGTGTGTGTGTGTGACGTGTCTTGTTGCTGTCCTGGCAGCTTGTGCTTGACTGGCCATCAAGTCGCTAACCGACGTCGTCGTCCTCATCGTTGTCGTCGTCATCGTTGTCCTGCACAGGTATGCGCCAGGGGTCATCATTGACGCAACTGCGACAAATTTAAATGCGGTTTTGGTCACGACGTCTCCTTTTTGGTTATGTCGGTCGCGTTTGCCGCCACGTTGCAGCAATCATCATTAAAACTTATTCAATGGGTTTCCAACCAAGCGCCCAGCTCTCTGTCCCCATTGATGGTAGAATTTGCGCCGGTTTTGCTTTTGTGCTGTTGGCCAAACGGCGCATAATTATTTAAATAAATTAAATTAAATTTGTACACGTCAAACATGTGTCGCAAACAAACAATACGCGCTTAAATTGTGTCCCCAGCACCGAGAGCGGAGTCCACTGTCAAGTCAATAAAAAAATGAAGCGCCCCTCCTCCCTTCACTTCATGCCGTCGTGGCCGAAACTGAGCAGCGACAACAAAAGTGACCCAAATATTTTGCAAGGACAATGCACTTGCACAATGAATACACTCACTCACACACGCATATACACACAGAGAGTTAAAGTCAGACAGACAGCCGTACAGGCAGACCATAACAGAAGGACAGGACAGGACACCAGAGGCGAGACTGCCGCAGAGTGGAAAGAAGAAAGAATGGAGCATGGTAATGGCCAAGTAAATAAACAAAAGTAATTGCATAAATTTATATAAATTAATGGAAATGCATCATGCAAATGGCTCGAAATGAATTTAAAGCACCGAAGTTATTCAAGCTTTTCATTTCAACTAAATGAAGAGTGATTAATTATTAGTTTTTGTTTGATTTTCAAATATTAAATATGGAACAATACAATGATGACAACTGCTTCAAGTACTTTTAAAGAGTATATAAAAATGTTCAGCCTGGGTTAATTGGATGTTTATGTGCTATTAGATTACTGTTTAAGGTAATTGATGTAATATTTGAAAGATAAATGAAAATATTACAAAAGGAATAATCCAAAATCGATTCACAATTAATGAGAATCAAAGGTGAGCTCTTGCTCTTGCCAGCAGCCATTCAAAATGGGTAAATACAGGGTATATGTCAGTTATGCCAATCTATATAACAGGCTGATGTTGGGCTTTCCGAATCCCATCAAGTATGCCAACCTATCCCTGCGTTCTTTGACTTCTCTTCCATCTATTAGAGAACATTAAAGTTATTTAAAAAATGATTTGCAAATAGTGTGAAATCAGTGGGATCCGCCTCAGGCAGAAGCCAAAATATAAAAATAAATTAATTAGTATGATGAGAGGGAGATATCTCCCTCTCCCTCTGTCTCTCTCTCTCTCTCTCTTTCCCCTCTCTCACTCTCTTCATCTTAATAAACTATCTAAATGGTTGCCCAAACCTCCCGCATTTCTTCAAATCAAGATCTCCGAACAGGCCTTAGACTTTACATTAAGATATAGACGTTAATTTACTCATCATCTGACAGAAGATGACAGATCGTTAGTCATAAGTGAACCTTTACTGTGCCACAGAGCCTCTCGCAACATTGAAGACGAGTTCAATTACCTTCTGGCACTTATGAGGGTAGCAACAATCGCCTTTGCCGCCGCTCAAGACATGGTCACTGTGAACACGCCCCTGTCCAAGTTTCTTTCGCACTCATAGGGCGAGCACATTAAACAAGTTCTTTAACTTACAGGTACGCAAAAACTTAACGCTCTACCTGTGCCAAAGAACCCACCAATCAACAGCCAGCTACAGCTACAGTAGCTGCAAATGGGTTGTAACTTCAAGTATATTTAAAGCTGAATTGTGAATGGGTGTAGAGAATAACCTGTCGGAATGTGTATTTAATTATAGTTCATATTTTTAACTGGGAAGATACATTAATATGTACAAATATGTGCTGCAAAAACACCCGATATTAGCATTAATATATCTCCTTTGAACTCTTGCTTGAGATATTTTCAATTTGGGATATTTTTACTTTACTATTAATATTATTATTACTATCATCATTATCATCATCATCATCAGTATCATTATCAATTGCATTATCATTATAATTATCATTGGCATTGGCAATGACAATAGCACTGCGATTACCATTAGCGTTGTCATTATCATTATCAATATCATTATTAACTTTATTATTATTATTATTACTTATAATATTATTATTATTATTATTATTATTATTATTATTATTATTATTATTATTATTATTGTCACTATTATTATTATTATTATTATTATTATTATTATTATTTTTATTAATATAATTAGTATTATTATTATTAGATATGTAGGTAGTTCCCATCTGACCCAACTTTATCCAAACATTAATGAACACTGTGTTCTTCCTCTGGGTGTGTACTACATGCACATACTGTAATGGAATTCCAATCAGTATCCTTGCTGTTCAATTGCCCCAATCTCTGGATCACTTGGGCAACTCATCTGCCGAGGTCAGCATGAATATTTATATTTTCATATTCATAGAAAAATGCAAATATACATATGTATATGGACAGACAAGCATATATACAAACGTGTCGCTATAGGGAAAACGAACATGATGGCCAGAGCCAGAGCCAGGGCCAGAGCTGAACTCTTTAAAATTGCAATCTATCAATTTGTTGTCTTCTGATTGATTGACAGCATTTTATATGGATGCTGATTTCATGCACATTGTCATCATCAAAATGATGGAGCCAATTAAAGCCCATGGACTGCCAGGGATCAGCGATAAAAGCGCTGTCAGCTAATTAAAAATGCACACAATCCATGTAAAATTTACCGTCAACTAATGGCAAAATCAATAGTGTTTGCAATATATGTACATACAAAAAAAACCTAAATAATTAATCATTTAAATGCTTAAATTACGAGCAACAAGAACAACAACAAATGTGAAACAATGCATAGATAAATGACGTGAAATGAATTCAAAATAAAATGTGCATGTGCACGTGCATAAATAAACACAGCGAGCAAATAAATAATAAATAATGTTAAACATACACAATTTAGTTAATATAAAACCCAATTAACCAAAACAGCAACAACAACAACATGGTCGATAACAGCGTGGCTAACAGAGATGAAACGAGGCAGAGCAAAGACCATTTAAAAAGCCATTGAACAAGCCGAACGCCAAAAGAGCCGACACTCTGCGGAGCGGAGACTGCGGCGTCTGGAGAGGGCGATGTGCGCGACCGTCCGACGTTGGCATGAATGAATGAATGTCATGAAGTCAACTAGGACAAAGCATATAACACTCATTTATTAATGTACAATTTCCAACAGAAACAACAACAGCAACGAGGACCCCCCACCGGCAGCATACAGAGACCGGCTAGAGCGAAAGGCAAGAGAAGAGCGTTAAGCTGCTTACCGCGCTCTCATGTTAAATTTACATTGTAATCTCTGCGCTCTCTAATCAACTTGGCGCTCAGCATGGAAATGCATTTTACTATGTAACGCTCTCAGCGGGCAGCGCTCACTGTGGCTCTCTAACACGAACACACACCCACATACACACAAACCAAGCCAACAGTAATAATGACATTGAAAACACAGCCCCGTGGTCGTCTGTCAACAGAATTCGGGCCACACTGTGCATGGAACAACTTTGTACAGTGTCTTTGCCAGCGGGTGACTGACTGTTAACAGCAGCAGATGCTGTTGATGGGATGCCGACATTATTGTTCGCCTAACCATCGAGAGGAAGAGAGCGCAACTGGTTAACTACAGCAACTGAGTGTGACATAATGTGAGAGGCGACCGGTTCTTTAGCAGCAGCACACCGCTGTTATTTAAACTGGCATGCCGCTCTTTGCATCGGCATCCCTGTTCAATTGGAACTGGTTTTCGATATGGATGCAGTTGTCGCCTCGCTGGGCTGCTGTTTGCGGTTAACGCCGGAATGTTGCCTGGACATTGCTGAGGCTTCCACATATTCAACTTGAATATCTGTTTTGCAGATTGATGTCGAGCCATATTATTGCACTTATGCACAGTGAAGGATTCTTAATGCGTTTTATGTTGCTGGGGTATTAAATACCAGTTTTTAATTGATTCTATGTGTAGGCTTCCTATACCCTATACAAATAAATATCAGCTGAAAACGGGTATATTCAACACGAGTGCATAGATAATTTAATATATCATTTCCTCTGCACAGTTGATATAAAAATCTTAGCCTGCAGTTATTTTAGATAGGATTGAAGTATTTCCTTAAGTTCCTATAGATTTTCCTACAATTGAGTTTAGCTATTTTTTATGGTTTTTTTTTTGTTTCATATATTTGTTTTAATTTTTAAAAAGTTTATTTTTTGCTTAGAAAATTCCGCCGTTCGCTTAACATTTCTGTTGCAGAGCAACTGGGCTGAGTCCCACTGCAAGTGCTTGCCATCAATTTAAATGTTAATGGCTCGTTCGGGTTTGCAATGTAAAAGCGGCTGCTGCTGTTAATGTCAGACAAATGGGTCGTTTTACGTTCAACACTGCCATGAATTTGAAATGTTAATGAGCCGTTGGGTGCGCGCGTCCCATGTTTGTGCGCCTTAACAGACTGCTAAAAGCAAGTGCTGCAGTTTATGGAGATGTGCCGCCTGCGCCTGTGACTGGGTAGATGTATGGCATTTGGGATGTGCTTGTTTATTTGTGGTTTGACGAGGACTCATGCGGCCAATCATGGGCAAAAATAGAGTTAAGTGTTTCGTCAACAACGGGGTTAATGCTGCACTTAAGAGTTTTTGCATTAAACACTTTAATTTTTGTAGGCTTGCGAGTGTTTATCATCAAAATTATTCGTTGAAAGTTTCTTGTCATTTCTTTTTGTCAAATATATACATAATTATCTAATTGCCCATACCCAAAAGCAGCAGTCATTGACATTACAGAAAGAAAAGCAAATATAAATTCTACTCTGTCGTTGAATTTTGTCGGTGTTTAATGTTCGTTCATTTGCATTATTTTTTTTTTTATTTTTTATTTTGTCATAATTAGCATACGTGCCTGGCATTTGAACTTAAATGCCAGCCCAACAGTACTCTGTTACGAATTAACAGCTGCTGTTAAGAGTTAACCATCTGGCAATGTTTTTGATATGACGCAAATGCACCTGCTACGCTGCTGTTGTTGCCCACAACAGGGCACTGTTAAACCATACAATTTTACGCACCTACATAATTTAACAGTGCGTTGTTCTGTTAGTGCTAAAATTGTATCATCCACACCGCTCTCAGACTGCTCACTGCATTTATATGTAGTTCTCTCGGTATTTTGATTGCCACTGTAAGTGCTTAAGTAAAAGGAAATTGAATTATGTAAACGATAAGCGCTGCTTAACAGCGTCACTCTCAGTTCTATTCTCTCACGCTCAGCTGTGACGCTTGCGCTCTTTGCAAAACAAACCCCCTCCTGCTGCACTGCTGCCGCTCGCCGGCTAGAGTGTTGTAAACAAAAGTTGATTTTTTTCTATGCTTCGCTCTCTGTTTGTTGCGCGCGCTCTCGTAGTTATGCTGCCGCTCTCTCATTCTCTTTGGCGCTGCTGCTGAGGTGACCCAACCAGGTGCTGCTCTGCTGAAAGCGAATTTAGTTACTTCCGAAGTTTCAAAGCGAGCGGTTCACGCGTCGGACGGCGATTAATTCAACAACAGCAAACTCGTCGAGCTAAGCAAAAGCAGCAAAAAATAACGAAAAACTAAACTGCTCTCCAGCATAGATTGACATGTTACTGTGCTATACCATTGAGATCGCTATATCGTATTGAAATGCAATTGGCAAACTATGTAAATATACATATAAAGTAAAAATAAAACGTTTAAATTAAATAATTGCGGTTTCATATGCAAATCCGTTTATCAACAAAGCGCGCGAGTGCAGTTCGAAAATCAATTCGAAATTAAATCAAAACACATACCAGCCAAAAATCTCGTTACTGCGACGAGCATTTCGGACATTAACCGTTACGCTTACGCGGCACTCGCCTGTAGGTGTACGGCTGTGTGCGATTGTGTGTGTGTGTGGCATTCAGTGCGCGCATTTCTGTGCTCGTTTATGTGTGTGTGTGTTATGACAGAGAGTTGACAATAGGCAAATAGGCAAATCATATGCCGCCCACGTAATGTGTGACGAAATTTAAATTCGCCATCTATGCAAATACAATTGCACAAATCGTATACGTGTGTGCCGTACAGAGTGTTTGTGTGCGCGCGTGTGTGTGTATTGGTGCTAGTTGGATATTCATGTGGATTACCATAAACATAAACAAAGGATTAGAAAGAAACAACAACAACAACAGAAGCAGCAGCAGCAACAGCAAGAGCGGCGGTCGAAGGGAGAAAGATAAACCCGCAGAAGCATTTTTGGGATTACAGCAGCCGCAGTAGACGAAGAAGCAGCCGCAGAGAAGGAAGTAGGGGGCTTCGCTTAGAAAATATCACAACATTGCAGTCAGGTGCCTCACAGGTGAGTTTTCGACCCACACTCTTAAATGATGTATTACCTATGCTGCTATGTGCATGTTGCACTTGCGGTTTGCTTTGTGTCTGTGTCTGTATCGGTGTCGGTGTCTATGTTTGTATGTGTGGCATGTTAAGTGCAATCCATTATGGACACACATATATTTGCCTCTTCTCTCTATCTCTCTCTGTGTGTTTGCAACTTTATTGCTTTAACTTTGCCAGGCAGAGAACTTGCCTCAGTTTTTGGCGCAAGGCAAATAAAAAAAGGAATTGAAATAAATAAATAACCCATCCATGTGTCAATACAGAATGCCCTGCAATCAGCTGGCCGCTTTGCATGTCAAGTCAAAAGATATATGCACCGAATACGAAATACCCTGAAAGCCTGAAAGGCTCGAATAACTAAACTCCCAAGTCCTTCGAATAGTTGCGATTCGATTTGTTCTACTTGCATATCGAATCAAACTACCCTTTGGCAAATGCACATATTTGTTTCATATGAAACTCGTTCAACTGCGGCAAAAACCCAAAAAATGTAAATTTAAAAAATGTGCAAAACAATAATAAAAAAAATTGTATAGTAAGGGAAATTCCCGCAGGTGCAACAATAGATGCAAAAGTTTTTCCCACGTTAAAAGCTGCACAGTTTCCAATGCGCAAAATAAAGAAAAACTTTTGTTAAGAATATGCATAAAGCATAAAGCGAATAAGAGATGAGCGCACGTAAAAACTAATTGAACAATTTTTGGTATCATTTTTGGCTAACCCAATTTTATTTTTTTCTTTTGGCCAGCCGAGAACAAAAGCGAATGCCACAAGTTTTCCAGCCAAACGAAAGTTTTTCGACAATGTAAGAGTAAAAGCGGCAAAAAGCTAACTACGATTTTTGCATAGATTATTATTAAAGGGAAAACGTTGTGCGAGTTTCTTTTAAAATTGAGCTCTCGTTTTTTTGAATTGAAGCGGAATAGAGAGAAAGAAATTTGTTTTGAAACTTAACAGATATTTGTGAACTCTTTTGATAAACTTTATAGAGGCAAATAATTATCTATAGAGACAGATAATTATGTTAAGGACAGTTTTACACATCGAAATTCTGATTTCCATCCAGAAACTCCTGAGGGGGGCGTGTGAGGGAAGTTGAGGGAGGCTGTATTGCATTATAGTGAAATTTGAGCTTTAAGTAATTATAATGTATACTTAAATGGCAATTATTAAAATAATGCAACAGATTAATTACATTGCGGTAAAACGTGAGAGCTTCCCAGTCGGGTATCAACGACCGCCTAATACAGTATGGAAGAGCAATAAGAGAAAGAAAAAAAAAACATATCTAAAAGATTTTTTCATGTTATATATCAATCAATCACAAATCATAATTGAATACTGAAAACTGGCAAATTTCGATCTTTAATCTACAATAACAAAGATTTCTGCTCGAATATAACAGCAAGACGGCAATAATATATTAGACTAACTAATATACTCTTCTGCACATTGTGAGCACAGTATATAAATCAATTTTAAATTGTAATATTGCATAAATATATATTTCATTTCCCTACGGAATAAACACTCTACCAACTATTTAAAAGGGGATAATGTGCATGTGCAAAATGTTTGTGACAGACAGAAGGAAGCATCTCCGATCCCATAAAGTATATATATTCTTGATCAGCATCGATAGCCGAGTCCATCTAGCCATGTCCGTCTGTCCGTCCGTCTGTCTATCTGTGTGTCCGGCCGTATGTAGGAACGCAAGGATCTCAGAACTTATAAAAGCTAGAGACTTGAAATTTTAGCTGTAGGTCCTCCTAGTCCGTGCGCAGATTGCGCAGATTGTTTCCGATATTCGATAACTTGCCCCGTTTCCAAGAAATCGATCAAAATCGATATTGGTATCCTGTTTTTTGAGCAAATTTGGTAAATAATAAGAGCTAGAGTCATCAAACTAGACATTAAGCTTCCAGAATAGTATACATTTGCAGGGTATCCCTCAGTCGGGAGCTCTTGACTAGAACCTCTTACTTGTTTTTTTCTACAATCTCTCATTCTATGTGTAAAGAGCGTAACCCATATGCAGTTTTTCCCTTTGCTTGCCACATAGAATATAATCCTCTTATGCTCTTCATGTTTTAATCAGTTCATTGTCACAATGATTGATGTAGGTCGTCAATGAACAGACATTTCGGCTGTTTAAATGTGGGCAAGTCTAGACTCTGTTGCATATCAGAGCCATTATTGGATTTGAGTTCGGCCAGATCGGCAAACCCTTAGCCTTCGCTTGTTCAATGCAATGAAAGCGCTTCGAAACGCAATTCGCTGCAATTTCGAGTGCATTCATTTTGTTTTGTGGCAACTTTTTTAATTACTCATGCGGACTTTTCTACCATTCTTATTACTATTATTATTATTATTTTGTTTTGCAAATATTGAAAAATCGCCGATGCTGCTGCTGTTCATGGGCAGCGCTTGTCATAAATATTTTAGCTACGAACCACACATCCACACTCCAACACACACAGCAGCAACAACAACAACAACAACAGCAGTATCTGTAAAAAAATATTCAAAAATAAAAGCGCCCATAAAATTGGCGGAAGCCGAACGAGAGGCCGAGAGGCAGAAATCCCTTTTTATTAGCCCAAGCCTAACCAAAAGGATAAAAAGCAAGTAGACATGCCCTAGTCCACATTGCAGCAGCAGATAGAATAGAGCATATCCTGTACTAAAGAGAAACACTTAAAGGATATGTCAAATCATGGCTTTTAAACTTGAATAATGTAGAAGAAGGTGCTTCGTGGCGCCTCTGTAATGAAGATATAGCTTTACTCGTGCTATGTGTACAGGGTATAACCAATGTTTAGTGAGCAAAAACGCAATTTGTTATAAGATTTGGACAAGGACCAACATTGCAGCAGCATATATAATAGAGCATATCCTGTACTAAAGAGATATACCGACAGGATATGGCAAATCAAGGCTTCGTTTCAACTCAACTTGAATAATGTAGAAGAAGGTTCTTCGTGGCACATCTATAATGAAGATACAGGTTTTTCAACAAAGATAAGTGATAAGATTTAGACAAGAATTAACAGCAGATGGAATAGAGCATATCCTCTGCGAGAGAGAGAGAGTATATAAAAAGATGACAAATCAAGGTTTTGGCTTTCGTTTGGACTGAGCTTGAAACATGTAAAGAAGGCAACTTTAATGAATTTATATCTTCATTAGCATTTGTTGCAAGATTAAGCAAAGAAGCAAAAACCTAGAATAGCACAAAGTGGGGCAGAAGACAAAGAGCACTTTTTTCTCTTTATTATTCCAAGCAAATTCTTGACATTTGCCGCGATTTGCTTCTCGAATGGGGGCTATTTTTAATGCCCGACGGCTTAACATTGATTAAAGCAACTAATTAATATAATTGTTGTATTAGTCAAATACCACAAAAAATATGTTCGAGTTGCTTAACTTATGTATTTAATTTGCTCCTTTTGCAAAATTTCTTAATTAAAAGGAATTATTTATTAGTTTATGCAAACACAACGAGAGGAAAGGCTTTGCTTCAGTCTCATTCTTCTCGGTTACACAATTTAAAGAAAACTTCTTTTGTAATCAATATTTCCTTCTTTTTGTAATCAATATACCCAAGTCCAAGGCACCTGTACAGGGTATGGGCGAACAAAATCAAATAAAATATAAAGCGGCCATTTTATTTTTCGGCAACAATTTTTGTCGCCATCGTTGTCTTTGCTGTGGTTGTGCTTGTGTGTATGTGTGTGTGGGTGTGTGTGTGGGTGTGTGGGTGTAAATATATCTGTGTGAGTTGCAGTAAATAAATATACGCGTATCTGATGGGGATTTATGCATTTCTTGTTGTTGTTGCTTTAGTTCGTTTTTTGTATCTTTTGCGTCGGGCCTAGGACTTGAATAAATGATAGATTGAAATTTATATAGCCGGCAAAGCTGGCAGCTCTGGTCCTGGCAAGCGCGCCAATTGCACATTTTTAGACAATTTTCGACCTAAAAAAATGTGCTATGATTTGCTTTTAGTTAGTTTGGGCCAGGTTAAGTGTGCGTGAGTGCGAGACAGAGCAAGGGCGAGATTTATGCAATTGTTCGCATAACTATAAATTTTCTAGCTAACAAAATATATATATATATATATGTATGTGTGTGTGTGTGTGTGTGTGTGTGTCATTTATATAGTTGAAATATATACTCTTACCGAAAGCTATGAAATATGCGCGACAAAGTTGCACTCAAATATATTTTGCTTTATTTTGATTGTTGTTGCTGTAAATACTTGGGTTACGCAGCAAATTCTTTTGATTGAAGAGAGTTTGTTTTTAAGGGAAATAGATTGCATTTAATCGTGTGTCTCAGGTAAATATTGTTGTCTAGAAATTGATTCTTTATGAATGCTTTAATACTTTATGGAAAAGTGTAAAGCAGGGAGAGGGGAGCGGGAGCAGACGTAGACGTGTTAGAGGCTGTGGACGTGGAAGAAATACCCTTTCGAGCCAATTCTGATTGGCTTTTTATGTAATCCAACTCGAATTGCTCTCAACATGCAAAGTTAACTTATTTGGATAAGTAAATGTAAATAGATATAAATAAATTTTGTAATAAATTGAACTTTTCTATTGAAAAGTTCCAAAAACTGGTTATGCATATCATCTATGCTGTCTATAGAACTTATGTTTGATTTCATTTTGGGAAAAAACTTTGGTTAGCAATTTAATTTATAAAATTTACAATAATTTTTAATGTTTTGGCTCTTGTTAATTGCGCACATAATTTGCATATTTATAAATCACTTTAAGCGCTCGCTCGCTCATATTCTGTGACTGGCATTGTATTGCCGACATTGCATTTTATTTGTCATTTACATAGTTTCGCAAAATTGTTTAATTATTAATTTTTGCGATTTGCTTTGTGCCAATGCCGGCGGCATTTTGGCTAAAACTCAAACCAAATAGAACATAAATTCATGCAATACAAAAGCAAAACAAAGCAGAGGGAAGGAGAGTGAGATAGTAGGAGAGTGGGAGGGAGACAGGTAGAAATATATAATTAAAACATATAGAGTTTGTTTTCTAATAATTAAATTTGCCAACGGTTTGCCTAAGCTCTGGCTGAATGCAATTTGTATGAGCCAATTGAACGAAACTGGCAAAACTGCAACTTGAATGCGATAAAATTGTTGTGCATGCAGATTGGAAATTGATTTTGCTCCTCTTTTGTTGCTGCAACTGAATGCCAGGCCAAATCACAAGCTCAAATTTATGTTTATTGCAATGAAAATAAGAATCGTTAGAGCGAAAAGAAACAACAACAGCAATGCGCACCTGTACATTGTTAGCGTGCCTAACAGGTGCAAACGGACATATTGGGCCACATATCAATGGAGCTGGCAGTATATGTAAATATGAGCATTCGATTGAAGATATTATAAATGCCTCGTTACCAAATGATGCAAGTTGCAATTCCATCTTAAAACATAAAACACAGACAGAAGCTGAAGAGAAATAAAGTATATGTGTGCCATGCACTTTATGTACTTTATAATCCCAGAGGAAGCCTCATGGCCCGCAAGCTTTTATTTAAAGTTTATATATGAAGCTTTTTGATTCATATATGCCAGGCACTTATAAATCGCAGCTGAAGCTTTAATGTGCTTTAAAAGCTTTGCCTTGGAAGCTCCATACTCATCTTTCATATTAATTTAGTATTGGATTAACAATATTATAACTGTTTGTTACCAAATGATACAAGCTGATGAAGAAGCTTTAATGTGCTTTAAATGCCTTTTCTTCAAAGCTTCTCCCTTGAAACTGAATGCCATGGACTCAATGCACTTTATAATCCCAACATTAGCTCAATGGAGCCCCAAGCTTTGACTTAATGTTTCCATTAGAAGCTTTAAGTTATATTCGCCAGGCACTTATGAATCTTCGCTAAAGCTTTAATGCACCTTGAAAGCATTTTGTTTAAACTTCTTTCCCTTCAAGCGCACTTTTATGCTTATTTAATATGCTCTGTATATGCGACTTTAGAGCTTTGGCTTGAGCTTAAAGTTCATTTAATATGAGCAGCTAGCGCAAAGTATTCAGTTACCAAATTTTATAATTTCATGGCAGACATATCTATTGCTTCAATAAATATGCGCGCCGAGCCCAAAAGTCCCATTTGAGCGGATTGGTATGCGTGTGTGTGTGTGCCCCTGTGTGTGTTGGTTGTGGAAAACTGGCTTTTAATTTTGGCCGCAGCACTCAAATGTTAATTTCATTTTCCGAGCGCCTTTTGTCTGCAATTGCGTTTAAGGCCAAATAAGTTAAAAAAAAGGAAAATTATATTCGTATTTAATTTCAATTTCAAAGGATTTTCCATGTATTTATTCAAGGACTTTATCTTAAGCATAAATTACGGGCCAACGAACGGGTGCGGGTCCCATTTGTGCGACGTCTCGTCTGCCGGCAACAACACAAGCTCCCGCTCCAGCTTCAGCTTCAGCTTCAGCTTCTCTTGTCGCTGCCTTTTCACCTACTTTCTAGCCAGGCATAAAGGTGGCCTCCATAGTCCTTACCCAAACATTGTCTGCCAGCAGGCGGGGCAGGGTGCGTGCGTGTGTGTGTGTGTGTGTTTGCCAAACTGCGGCTGCCAGGTTATCTTTCACAGTTTCTTCTCTTTACTGGATTGTGTGGATGTCTCCACCTACTAGTCGTGCTTCGTGTCCTGCTGCCCGTTTGTCTGCTTGCGTGTGTGCATTTGGTTTTCATTTACATATGAAGCTCCTTAATAATCCTTTTGTGCAGCAGTCAGCCAGGCGGATAGGGCGGTTGGGCGGGGGGTTGGCGGCAGGGGGGCCGGCGCACGTGCATACATTTCGTTTTCCGCTCAGTGCGTATAAGGAAATGCTTAAATATATGCAAATCCAGTTAAGTGTAATCATTTAGCGCAAAAAATGCCAGCAATAGCCAACAAAAGCAAGCTCCAGCCAGTCAGAAGTAGCTCCTCAGCTTCCTTTTTCTACTTTTCATTTTCCATTTCCCCCCACCCACGCTCGCCCCTCTGCCAATTGCGCAAATTAGAATTTCAATGCAACTAATACAAGGGCGTGGCTAACAACAACAACAACAACAACAACCTCAACAACAACAAGAGCAACAACAACAACAGCAGCAAGTCAAATATGCCTTTGAATGGAGCTTTACATTTGTGTTAGCTAAATATAAAAATAAATATATAAATATGCGCATATATGCGCCTTTTTTGTGGATATTCAAAAAACATTTGAATGCCATTAAAAAGTGCTGCCTAGTTTTTTGGGTGCGCCAGACCGAAAGCTGCATTAGGGTGCTTCAGTATAATTGTTTTTTGGTTTACTATGGGATATATTTATATATATATATGAGATTCTCTTACAGTCTTCAAATGTACTTTATATCTATAATGTGTAATAGTATAATATCAGTCTCTTCTATACCTTTTGACTATAATGTTTAATACTAACGTATATTGATGATGATTTTGTGAGATAAAAGCTACATATTCTTGCCTAGAACACATTTGATATCTATTCATTAGATCTTGCCTGAGAAATATTATTGCTTATAACACTTACTACTAAATGGGCATAATTGAAGGATTATTCTATAGTTTTTTTTTGGTTGAATTTAGCTTGCCTGAAAACACTTTTTATTTATATGCTTTCTGTAGATAGCTTTAGATATGGATAGTATATTAATAAGCATATTAATATGCTTTTGCCTAGAAAAGCTTATTAATAAGCTTTTGGCTAGTAAAGCTTGTGTGTGCATTTATCCTATTTTAAATAGAGTCGGGAGTTTTTTGCTGTATGTATAAAGATATCTTTTAATACGTGCAACAAATATTTATGCGTTTTATATACGTTTTTCCTTATATGATTTTTTGGTTTGAAGCGAATTTATTCTCTATGAGTTAATAAATATCCCGCCTGGGTCTATCAATCTTCTATCCATTAAAATCTTTATTCGCTAAATAATTTCCATTTTGGCGGAGAAAGAATTTTCACATAAAGCAGTATAAGAACTATTCTGTGTATTCTCATTCCCAATATAATTTCTTTTCAAATTAGAATTCTCGCACATAGAAATATGTACATTTTATCCTTAAAACGACTTAATCCTCGATTTGTATAATCCTACAGAGAATGCATTTTTTTATGCACATATGTTCTATGGCAATCAATTAAATTTTATGCCTGAACACCCCTAAGATGCGTGTACATATAAATTGCAAAAGCAATGCTCATAAAAATTACGTTCAGACATATGAAGCACATTGACACACACACACACACTCGCACATCGCATTACCAAGTGTAAATAATAATAAAAATTGCAAAGAGAGAGAGAGAGAGAGAGAGAGAGAGAGATGAGAAAAAAATCCATTAACGCTTTGTGGCATTGCATTTAAGCCGCCTCATCCGCGTTTGCGCTGGCGTCCGGGACAGAGGCTGAGGCTAACGAGCGAAGTTAGTTTAAATTCTAGCGCAATGGCAAACAAATAATGCAGCTTGACGCGAGAATACCCTGTACTGACAGCTCTTACAGCATCTTAGCTTGTGCTTTTCTCTAATTCCTCTGCCTGTTGCATAGCTGCACATAACGCCGTTCCTTCCCAAACCTAATGGGTACAGGGTATAATTATGAGAAGAGATAAAAAACTTAACAAAAATAAATAAAATGTTATACATAATGAATGCAAATGCTTTGCGCTCATAATTTCATCATAAACAGCATCAGTCGAGCGGCGTTCGCCTAAGCTGAGCTTTCATCATCATCATCGTCATCATCATCGTCATCATCACGCTTGTCATCATGACGATGTTGCCTCATCTTTGCGGTGGCGCTGCAGACGGTGCTGTGGTCTGGGCCGCAGGACGTTTCATGTGTCTGCAACGGATATGAAGGCATCACAAACAGGCCGAGCCGAGTGCCAAAAGAGAACCGAACTGTGGACTGCGACGAGCAGCAGGACGAGGTTGCCTATTTTTCAAAAAAACGCACAGCATAAGGATAACAACCTCTTAACCTAGTTTGGCTGCGTCAACTGGCGGCAACTGCGAGCCGACTGCAGCACAGGCAGCCGTGTCATGTAGCCAGGTCCTGCTGCTGCCGCTGCCGCTGCTGATCCTGGGCATATCATGCCTGGTACCATTTTAAATTGAACTGTGCGCATTTAAGCGTAAACTGACAGCTTGGAAAATCGAAAGCAAAATAAATTGTCTAGTGAACTTGGTGGTCTACAGCTGAGCTGATTGTAGCCGTTGGGCTTACTGTCAGACAGCAGAGGCAGCCAGCAGCCAGCTGCCGGGAGCCTGTATCCAGTATCCAGGAGCAGCTAAGGCATCCAGCCTCGGCCGGAAGTGGCTCTCAGCTTGTGCTCTGCATGGCTATTAATTGAAATTCGTTGCTGTTGCTGCTGCGCTTAAAGGCCGAGCTGGCAAAAGTTTTAAAAGCTGCCCAAACTGCCCGGACCCGTGCTGTCGAGTATTGTGTCACACGCAGCCTGGGCCTTAAAGGACATTAGAAACAGGCGGCGAAATTTGTCGCCTCACTTTCGCTCCCTCTCGCTCCTTGTGTTAGGCGCAACTTATGGCACCCAACTATTCAACTACCCCCGAATAAATACCGTTTGCATATTTATATATATATACTCTATATATATGTGTGTGTGTATCGCATATCCCTTTTCGGCGCGTGAATAGCTATACGGGTTACATAAAAAATTATCCATTTGCATATCTATGGGCTACTCACAACTTCAACTAAGATAACCAGTTTTCAGCCTCGGCTTGTTAGCACGATTCCTGCGGCCTTGATGAACTGCAATTGTGCTCCTGTTCAGGTAGTATCCCGGCCAGTTGGCTCTTGTACCTTAACAGCGGGCTATTCAAATGTGTTTCTATCTGAAATGTGTTTCTAATGATCAGACGCCTGTGTTTGATTAAATTAGGCATGCAAAGGGTTTCGGTTTTGATAGGGCAAAAGGTTAAAGGCTGCGATAAGCCTAATCCGGTGACAGATGCACAAACTCTGTTGTGAAAGTGGAAACGGGCATATTGACGCCTCGCAAGATACGTCTAGTTATTCGGGCGACACGCCGTGTTTGCGCAAAGGCTGAGCAGCTTCTGTTTTATATTTGTCTAAGGCCAGCTTTGACAATGTGTGGCAAATTTGTATAATTTTTTAATTGCATCTTAATCTTTCACATCTTTACCCCCAACGTCAGCTCAACGCTCTGTGGCTTACAGTTTCAGAGTCCTTTACATCTCACTTACTTAGGCATGGTCTTATTCATTTGACACATTGTTGACGTTTGTAAATTGAAGGCTTAAACTATTTTTATGTTCATTAAATTACCAAAGATCAGGCAAGTTTTTTGTTAGCTTAACTTGGGCTCGGGTTGAATGTTGGCTTAAATAATCGACAGCAACAAAGTGGAACCTCTTTCTGTTTAGATATTTCAAGGATCTTCCGGTTTCGGTTGCTATCTACTTCAGATTCGCAAGCCCTTGTCACCAGCTCGAAGCTATAACCCATTGAGAATTATAGGCAGCAAAAAGCTAACCAGCTTTTATTTGTCGCCCTTTTCTTTTGAGATTAAATGTCAAATATCTGCACATTCTTTCACTTTAGTTTTATGTAATTCAATACTTTTTAAGCAAATTCCATATAACTTGTATTTAAACATTGTTTAATTCGAATAATTTAAGTGAATCAATGACAAATATTAAAGCGCAACTTTAGTTAGATAATTTTCATTCCATTCTAGCCAAGTCATAAGCTCGCTTCACTCTCATTTTATGTCTTAGCACATACTTGAATAGCTACCAGCTATTATTCCAATGAAATCGAATCTCACCTGCTGTTCTCCAACCACCCCCGCATGCCCCTCTCCCCTCTTGCCAACAACTTTAGCAGTTAACTCAGTGGCGCTCCTTGTGAACGGGGTTTACGGCTAGTTTTTGAAACTTTTGTGCACAGCGGGTTCGGGTCGCCGTCAAGCTGGCCAAAAAACTTTTTCACTATGCCATTCATATATATATATATATATATATATACATATATATATGTGTGTGTGTGTAATACTTTTGCTACTTAAAGTTTGCTTTTTGTCTTTGCATATCTAGCTGAGAAAAAAAAAGCGTAGATAAAAAGCAAAAGAGAAGAAAAGTTGACGGACTTGGGGCTTTTACTATCCAAATTGTGCGCAAATTAATTGAACGCAAAGAACGCAGCAGGCAAACACAGTCTCCTGTCCCTGTCCCTGGCCCCTCTCCGTCTCCGTCTCCTTCTCGTTGTCCTGTGCTGAACCTGATCCTGTGCCGTGTGCTGACCAAACGCTTTGCATGTTCAACTTAAAACGCTTGCCAGCTCGCTGCAAGGAAATTTGTGTGGAGGTAAAAGAAAAACAGCAAGGTTTTCTTGCTCGATTTTTTTTGCGTCTTTTAGCCACTCATTTTTTACACGCTGCGTCTGCGGCAGTCCTTGGTCCTGGAGCCTTGCGCCTGGCAGCTCGGCAGCCGTCTGCCTGCTAATCCAGGACAATAAGTGTTTGTCGTTGGGATTTAGACAATTATTCACGTTAAGTTGACGTCTGAGTCGGGGCCCAGGCAACTGACAGTCGCCAACGCCAACGTTTTGTTATTTTCGACTTTGGCTCGAGAACGTTTCAATTTGTCCCGGCCCCGGTTTTTCTCTGTGTTCGCTCATATCCCCATATACCCATATACCCAATACCGATTGCCAGTTTTGTCTGCTTCTTGGCGCTTTTGTTACCGCCTGCCACAGTTTGTATTATAAGCGCATTAGGTTTTAAGGTGTCAGCAGTGGCACTCGCGTTGATATGTCATCTGGAAGTAATTTTTATTTATTCGCCCGCTAAGTCGTCTGGCAATTTTATGATGACATTTCGTTTCCAAGGATTTTCGCGAACATTGCCGTATATAAATTTTAATATAAAAGCCCCGCTCTCGAAAGCGCTTTATTTGATTTCGTCGCCACAATAAAACTGGCGACACAGCTGAACCCAACTGAACAGAACCGGGTGTGCAACTTTTTACGCACTGACAAGTGCTCCTCCTCCTCCTTTTCCCCCCTCTACCCCTCTACCATGCCTTCGAGGTCCAATAGCCGAAAGCCCAATCATCCAATTGCTGGGCGTCACATGTGCCGCCCAGTCTCTGGTCACGTACCGAACATAAAAGTATTTACAAATAATATTTCCATATGGTAAGACGTGACAAAGACTCAAATTAGCGTTTGCCGTTTATCTGCCCGGGTCCAGAGAGTTGCCCCCCCGCCAAATAATAAAATAACCTGCAGGTCGCTCCATAAACTTCCGGTCATAAACAAGAGAAAACTCCGTGGAAATTTTTCGCCCCAAGTATCCAAGTATTCGACTCGTAAATATACATTTTTATACATAATATCGTAGCCGACAAAATGTTTGTGCACATAATTTTAATGTTTTCTGATTGAACCTTTGGCCAAAACTTTTTCGTCCCAACATCGAAGTTAAATGCCCAAAATCGGCACAGGATCTGGCTGCAGAAACTCCGCTGGGACATCAATTTAATTTCATGTTTGATATTTTTAATGGTTTCTTTTTATTTTGGTTTTTTGTTGATAGTTGATTGCTGCTCGGGCAATTTCGGCGTTTGTTGCGGTCGCGTTTGCCTGGTTTTTGGGTTGGCCATTTTAATGACTGCATTTGGCGGCAAAGTTTTCAAGTTAAATGACTCAAATTTCATGTGCATTTAGTTTATATGGAATGTTGCCTTGAAGTCCTGATTGCAATTTGCGCGGTAAACGTTTGAGTTTAACATCAGATGCTTCGGGCAACAGCAGGTGGTTGTATCGAAAGTTTGGCTCAAAGTAAATGTGAAACTTTACCTGGCTAAATTATCTAACATGACAGGTAATAATAATTGATATAGCAAAGCCTAAACAAGCTCAAAAGTTGTAATATTTATACATATATATATAAAAGAAGAAGAGCCTTAAACGTCAATTTGTAGCTGATAAAGAGAATTTATGAAGTGAAGTACAATCAAAAGAAAGCCTTAAATATAGCCAAGGGACGCTTAAATTGTGCTGTTTAACTTTGGAGCTTGTCTTTCTTTAAGTCTTGTTGATTTTGGCACAAAGTTAAATCAACTTTCTCAAGATGAATAAAAACATAAAAACAATTAGTAAAAACTCTTCCATTAAAGAAACAATCTCTGTATTTAAGTATATTTGAAAACATCAAGCTGCCAATTGATGTGCTTTACAGCTTCAGTTGTATGTTGTGTGTTGTGTGTTGTATGTGTGGCCTGTGCTTAGCTAAGCCCCTTATCAGCCAGATAGACAACATTGTGCATAAAACATGCTCTAGCAATACGCATTTATCATGCACAAAGATTTATCTAACAAAACACCGAAGGTGATTTGATTTCAAATCGAATACATTCCCACAAACCCAATCAATTTCCAATCCCATTCCAGCTCTCTAATTGTATACGCACAGCTTGCCTTTTATAAGTCGTCTGCTCCCCTCTCTCCGCCCCACCACACCCCACCCACAACAGAATTTACCCCGTTCTGCACATGTGCTGGCTTGGCTTACCTGTCGTTTTGTAATGCAAATCTTTTGCTTTCATCTGCTTGTTATATATCGCAAGCTATTAACCAAAAAAAAAAAAGGCAGGAAAGAAGCTGAGGATTCGCATTTCTATGCCGTTTTGCTACCGGCTCCCAGCCTACGCGTTTGTGTGTGCGTGTTTGCATTTGCATTTGAATCATTCGTTTGTGCGAAATCAGATTAAATCGCATAATCGAATCTTATGCTATATATAAACGATGACAAAGACTGATGCAGGCACCCATCCAACCAATCACCAACGACAACAAAACGGCAACCAGTCAATGCAAAAAAAATCAGCAAAAAAAAAAAAAGATGAAGAAATTATGTATTATATAAAAATCAATAGGGACGTATTGAAAATCCTATGCACATAAACCGGAGCACGTACAAAACGTTCTGTAAAAAAAGAAAACATAAAAAACCAGCGAAAAAACCACAGCCAGCCACAACAGCAGCACCAAAGTTATCCAGACACATGCGGCAAATACTTTTCAAAGTGAAATCTCATGCAGGAGAAAAAAGTTCAATACATATATACATACAAGGGCCAACATAGTCAACGAAGGGCTGTAATACCAGTTGAATCTTTGGCTTTTTTTGTGTCTCAGCTGATCAGAAAAAAAAAACAAAAGAAAAAATACCCAATGACAGCAGCTGAAAATTCAGCATACGATTAATCTTTGGAAGCGGTTTAGGTATAGAAATTGAACATATCTATGTTATATCCTTCTGATCCTTGAAGCTTGGAGCGCAGACACTGAGCTTTGCAATTGCTGTTAAATAACCAACTAACACAGAAGCTGCGCTTTGCTTTCACTCTTTAGGCTGTTGTTCGTTATAATTCTCAAGGAGTTATAGCAGCGAAAGGTTGTTATGGTGTGCAGACCAAGAGCTAGGAATGAAGTCTGTCCAGGATAGTTAGGATCTTATATATGAAATGAACTAAGCATGATAACTTGCTACTTAAAGAGTTAAGCACCTAACAACGCTCAGCATAAATTTATAGTCCGCTTTCAAATTTATCCAATTGCCATTGTCAGCCAGTGTCATTCGCACTTATTCGGTAGCTGTTTAGCTTTTCAGCTGTTTTTGTTCTTTGGTTAAAAATTCAAATTAACCCGATCATAAAAGGCAAGATGAGACAAAGTCGATACCTTTTTGACAGCGCTTCCATTTTCATTCCCAGCTGCCCCGCCTCCTTTGTCATACTTTGTTTACTCACACTTTGTGCCACATTTTTAACTTCAAATTAAGTTTGTGTGCACGTAGCAAACACAACAACAACAACAACAGCAGCGGCAGCAACAACTCAAGCTGAACCTTTTTTGCCTTTGATTTTCCTTGGTTTTCCTTTGCCACGCTTGCACTTTTGCCAAGTGGCCAGAGCTGAGCAGCTCAGCTCCTCACAACTGAGCTTTTCGAGGCTGTGAAAATAGTTCGTTAGCCTTTCAAAAACTAAATTGTATTTTCCCAAAAAAGGGCAGGCAGGCAGCAGTTGGTTGGTTGGTGGAACGGTGGAGGGGGTGTTAGTTTGTGGGTGATTGGTTTGAGCTGAGCGAAAACCAAATTATTGGCATTTATTTCTCGTTTTGAGTTTGCGACAACCCCAACTGCCCCCGCCCGCCAGGACTACAGCACAACTGAAGCATCTAATGCGCTTTGGCCTCCAACGAGGGGGGGCTGGAGTTTACCAGTCGATAGGTGGGCGGGGGCGGGGGTAGCTGCCCATTTTATGCTTCTAATGCTGCCTAATTAACAGCTTGAATGCGCTAAGACTACAAAGCAGCTGTGTAACAGCAGGCAGGCAGAGCAGGCAGAGCTGGCAATGGAAAACTCTGGGGAGTGGAAAACTTTTGGCAAATTGAAAATGCGCAAAATGACTTTGACCAGAAATCCCAAATGCCAATTGGCAAGTCACAATAGCAGAAAAATGCTGACTAAGCGAAGCGGCTGACGAAATACCCTTGTAAAGGTATCAAATACGGGAGGGCTTCTCCCTCTCTCGCTCTCCCTCTTTTTCTCTCGCTCGCTCTCTCTCTCTGTATGCGTGTGAAAATCACACAAACTGTTTACCTAGATTATTTTTGCAGCAGTTGTTCTGAGGGTAAATTAAGTTGCCGAAGGATTAATCAATTTGGTAGCCTATATCAAAACACATGCATGACTGGGCTGCAACCAATTTGCGCATGTGATCAGTGTTGATGATGATGACGACGATGATGATGATGATGATCGACAACAATAAGGATATATATATGAAAAGGTTTTGTGATTGTTCTTTTTGTGTGAACTGAAATGGAAACGCTGCAGATGTTTCGATATAGTTGAGAGCATTTAGCGAGCAGTCATGAAATGCGAAAAACTATTAAAATGGCCAGTGAAATTGCAGTGCTGTTGACAGATTCGATTTGCCTTAAGAGCTTAAACCCTTTGGGAATTATAAGCGCACAGGCTTGCAAATCGTCCATTAACTCAATGCACATGTTACGCCACGTCGTGATATCTAGTTTTGCCCTTTTCCATTTAGTTAATGATTATTCATCCTCAAGCCTAGGCAATCCAGTTTCAACACTTGGTTCAACTTACCTGCCCCCACTTGAGCGAAAAAGCGCTCAGCAAGTCGCGCCACATTTGCAACTTGCTGCTATTAACCGAACGTTTATGAAAGCTCACCTCGTTAATCCGTGCCGTATGACCATTAAAGTCAAGCGCTTGCCACTCGCACCTCGGCCCACTTCGGGCCCCTCGCTAATCATTAAGCTGTTTTTATGCGCCTATCAATGTCTTGGTCTATGCCTGCTGCTGCCGCTGTGCTCCTTGGGGGCCACCTCTAAAAACTGTTTTTAATTGCTTAAACTTATTAAGCAGCTGCCACTGCAACAAAACTTGGAACCTGCCACCGCCCTGTGCTGGCAACTACTTTGTATTTGCCTCATATCCTTCAAAAACAACAAAACAAAAAAGTGCAAGACGTTGCAAAACTTTGTTGTTGTTGTTGTTGTTGCATAGACAAAGAGTCTCGTCTGCAGCTCAGTTTTTAGCCTCAGCCTCAGACGTAGCTAAGGTCAGCAACTTTTATTTCTTGGCCAACACTTGCGCGCAAACGCTTTTTGTTGCAAATGGCCAAGGAGGCGAGGCCGGGAGGCGGAAGGCGGGCAGGCTCTCTCTGCAGCCAGCTGAAGTGGCTCGAAGCATCGTCATCGTTGTTGTTATTGTTGTTGTTGTTGTTGTCGGACAGCGTTTGCTTATCTTTTTTATTGTTCTTGGCCAACATCGAAGCAAAGTCTGGAGCTCGGCTGCATTTTGGCATTTTGCAACGTTTTTGAAGTTTAATGCCAGAGTCGTGCCTCATATTTCGATGGAACAATAGACGACCAAAAACCAAAGGCGTGCCAAAGGGGGCGGAGGTGTGTACTTTGGTGGTTGTTGCCTTTGCCCCGGCCGGGGTAATCCGCCTCAGTTTAGCACTTGAGCAGCAGCGTCCTCCGCTCTGGCCGGGCCGCACGGATTTGTATATTGTTGTATTGTTCCTGCTGATGCTGATGCTGCCCCCCATTTCAACACGCGGCGATGCGGCTGCAGATTGAGCAAAAGTTGCTGTTGCCAGTTACCAGTCGTTCATTGTTGTTGTTGTTGTTGTTGTTGTTGCTGCTGCTGTTGCCGCTGGGAAGTGTGAACATTTTGGGCAACACTCTCAGGTGGTTGCAGGAGAGCTTGCTCAAAAGGTGTTGGTAATGATGATTTTGAATTATTCATGATTCACGACGATTGAAATTATTTGCGCGCCCCGTACGCTCGTTCGATGCGATGTTGTTGTCGTTCTTGTTGTTGTTGTCGTCCTCTTGTTGCTGTGGCTGTTCAACTTTTGCGCGTGTTTGCCTCGTCGTGGCACTTATAAGGCCTGCCACAACAATGCCCCGCATTATGCGAGCCAGCTTCGTCTTGTGTCTTACCTTTTCTGCTTTATGTTAAATCATTCAAATTGAAAAAACTACAATAACAGCTGAGGGCACCGACGATGTGCCAATGTTTGTCCAATGTCTGCAATGGGCTCTGCCTGGCGATGGGAGCCTGGGTGAGGGGGATCGGAATGTTCTCAGGGGAGGCTGTCTGCAACAGTGCGACTTATCGTTAGGGCGCAAGTGTCATTCGAAATATGCCGATGTGCCGATTGTGTGTGTGCGAGTGTGTGTGTGTTGCGGGCATTTCGTTGAATTGGTTTGCCACTTTAGTTTTGGGAATGCTCTTTGTTTGCCGTGGCATTATAAATTTGAGTTGGGTTTGATGGTTGAACCTTTGCTTCGGCCTTGGTTTACGGATAGATGCAGCTATTTAATTATATGTCAACTGGCTCTGGGCGCACCTTAGCCATAACGAAATCAACTAGCTTTGACTCATAAGCTTTGATTTGTTGAAAAATGAATAAACTTTTCAATATGTTAAGATGCTCAAGATGTCTTCAGACTTCTATTAGTTTCTAGAGATTTTTTTGACTAGTTTTAGGGGGCTTTACACCTGCTTGGGATCCTTTCGTTGGACTTGGTTTTAAATCTAACGCATTTTTGCGTTACCTTTCTCGTATTTCTCATATATTTTCTGGACTGCAATATTTTGTATTTAGTTTATCTGTTCATCATTCGCATAACCCCATGAACTCATTGTGCCGCCTTAGCTTATTGCCTACATTCACATATGTTTCTCTGTGCGCAATCATAAGGCCAATTATCTTGTTTATCAAGAATTTGCTCTCAACAGTTCAACACTTCTCCTCCATAAACACACACACACAATCAAATACTTCCCACAACAGTGCCAAAAGCACTGCCCTAGTAATTTTTAGTTGAGCACAATCACAGCGCAGAAAGATCTGACTCGTGTACGAGTAGAGTTCGGCTGTGTTGTACTTCCCACAAATTATCACAAATTAGACGCAGTTGCGAGATCCGCACGGAGGGTACACGGTATGGAGCACATGTTTCAATCAAATTAAACTCGAACTCTGGCCACACTCACGCCAGCGAGAAAAAAATGGCCCAGCTGCACAGCGGACACACATACTACATATATTTGATGGCACATAATTTTGCGATGCATGCCGATGTGCATGGTGATAGCCAAAGAGTTTTGGAGGGGGGGTATGTGTGTGGAATGGGGGAAACACTATGAGCGCAGCCTGATGCCTTCCTCATAACCAACACGTACGAACAATTCACAGTCATCCCAGAGGCTCACTCGATAGAGGTGCTAATGCTGATCAACAGCAACTGATACCAACCGAGTCGCAGTCAGAAATAATGCAAAGAAGCAGCAGCACCTACAACAACAACAACAACAATGGGCATGGCCATAACAATGCTTCGTGGCCGAGGTCCAGGCCCAGACCCAAGCATTTTTGCTATAGTTTTGAGCTGCCTTCGCTTTGGCTTTGGTGCACAAAAATTAAGTCGGGTCCAGCCAAAAGAAGCCCAAGAAGCCCAAACAATGCAGCCGACGACCGGTCGCAACGCCCGCTGGACGTGTATCTGATGCGGCTTCAACTTCACGGCAGACTTCAAGCCACAGTCTCAACCTCAGTCCCAGCCGCAGTCGCAGGCGCAGTCCCAGTCCCAGTCGCAGTCCCAGTTCGTAACACAAATCATCTTCCAGCGCTCACGAAATTGTTGCGCAAACTAAAAAGCCAGCCAAAAAAAAAAATCGAAAAACAGAAAAAAACACCGAAATCAGAGTAAAGAGCCAAAGCATGAGGCTGGCAAAACAAAAGGAGGCGTTGGTGTTGGTGTTGGCTGATTGTTGTTGCCTGTTATTGTTGTTGCCTGTTATTGTTGTTGCCTGTTGTTGTTGCTGTTGCTGTTGTTGTTGTTGCTGTTGCTGTTGTTACCTGTATGGCAGCAGCGAGCTGGCAGCTTAGCTTTGGCCAGCGATTGGCCTGCAGTATGTGTGAACTGGTAAAACGTGACACATTTATATCACTTCGTTTGAATCACAAAATAATAATAAATATAATAGTAAGCCGCCGTTGCCGTTGCCGCTGCCGTTGCCGCTGCCGTCGTCTGCGATTCTCCCAGGCCTTGGTCTCTGCTGAGACTCTGCCGTGCCCATGTGCATGAAAACAATTTTCGTATATACAAGTTTTGACCTGGGTAAAATCGACATTTTGCCTGGCAGCAACAACTACTCTATAATAAAATATTTAAAAAAAAAAATAAAACAACAAACTTCACAAGCTATTGGAATGTGTTGATAATCCAGGCAATACCCTGTAGCCTTTAGCTAGAATTTATGTATATATATTTGCATATCACAGATGCGATTTTTTTTTGTCTTGGATGAGTTAGCTTTAGGGTAAAAACTTTGGGAAAGTTGTGCTTAGTTTTCTTTCAGTGTATTAAATGTGTTGAGCTGTTTGTTGAAAATATACATAAATACATCCGAATTTGTAAAATCAAAAGCAAGTACTTGATAAAGCAAATCGAAAAGCTTCTAATATTTTACACTCTTTCGAGAGAAAGACTTAAATATCTCCTGCGAAGTTTATGATTAAATTAACAGAACTGAATTAAAATCAAAGAATTGAAACTCATTGGAAAATAAGACTAGAATCTTATAGAACAGTATGCAAGTATTATAGAAGTAATTTCTCCAGGCGAAATACAGTGAGACAAGAGCTTTCCACCCAGACAGCAGCTCAACCTTTCTAAAACAGCTTGCGAGACAACTAACAAGCTCTATTAAGGCATTGCAGGGCATTATAAAATTGGCCCAGACACTTGGCTAGCTGTTGGGCGATAAAAAAAGAGTGAGAGGTTTTACTTATTGTGGGTTGGATGGAGCTGCTGCTGCTGCTGTTGCTGCTGCTGGCCCATTTGACAATATACGAAATATTGCACCCCTGGGCATGGGCCTGCCAACAGGAACAGCAACAGCGTATCGTCCTGACCAGAGTTGTCAACGTGCAGCAGCAGCGACAGCCAGAGACGAACGTCGGATGTATTTGTGGCGTATAATGTTACATCTGCTTAGCGGAAAGATAAATCAACGAAGCCGCTGCAACAGCAGCATCAGCAGCAGCAGCAGCGGCAACAGCAGCAGCAGCAGCGGCGGCGACGGCGGCAGCAGCGCCAAACGTCGCACTCAAGTTGACAATGATAAATAGTGAAAAAGCGCCAGGCAAGCGAGCAGCAGACGCAGATAGATAGACAGGGCAGAGGGGCGGCAAGGGGACGAGTTGGCGATGATGCCCCAGACGGGCTGGAAAAGCTCGACCCGTGCTGTGTGTGTGGCAAGTGGTGAAAGTTTTTCGCTCGTTTCGTGTGTAGCGCGCGTTGATTGAAGTAAAACATTTCGATTAAAGTTTATGAAATGGCAACTTTTGTTGTTACTGTTGTTGTTGTTGTAGTTGCAGAGTGCAAATAACAATGAGATCCCAGACGACATTGTCGACCATAAACTAGCTACGCTGAAATTATTATATATGGGTGGGCGAAGGCAACAACAAAAGAAAAAAACTAGAACCTAACGAGCTATGAGCACAGCAGCAGTTGATTAAAAGTTTGCACAACTTATAAAAGGCTAAGGGTGTTCTCCTGGCTAAGGGGTGGGGCGTGAGGGGTGCGGGGTGCGGGATGCCGGTTGCAGGTTGAGCACTATATCGAACAGGAAGGCACACAAAAAGTTGTAGTTGTTGATGGGATGCTGCTTGCACTTTGGCCCGAGGCATCACTTGGTCCGGGATAGATCAGGTGCCGTTGACAGTTCCTTTTTTGGCTGCCACAGCACGAGCGAGAGAGAGAGAGAGAGAGAAAGAGAAAGAGAGGGAAAGAGAGAGGGAGTGAGAGAAGCTAAGCAACCAGGCCGCAAAGACAGGGAAACTTTTGTTGCATAAAATATAGAAAATAAGTAAAGCTTAAGGCGTTGAAATTATTGCGGGCGTGGTCGTTGTCCTGGCTGGCAACTAAATACTCTTTGAGATACAAAATTTAAATATAAATAAAGTGCCAAAACTAAGTCCCAAAGAAGTGTGCAACAAAATAAAAGTGTGCGGTGTCCAAAGTCTAGTTGCAAGGCAGCAAACTCGTCGAACAGCTGCAGGATTATGCAGGAGGCTGCGGTGGCCAGGGCGTTTGGCAACAAAAAAAACCCCTAAAGGACGCAGCTCTAAAATAAATAAATAAAAATGCTACAAACTGGCATTAAAGGTAAAGCGAGAAACGCAACAAACCCGGGACCAAAGCAGCATGAATAAAAGTGTAGATAGTCGAGAACTGTAGGGTCGCACCGATAGGTGCCAAAGGTTGTGGGGTTGGGGGAAACCGAAACCGAAAATGAAGGCGGCGGCTGCAGAGACTGAGACTGTAGGGCGCGAAGGGTGAGAAGAGCTAAAGATTGTAGCAGGGGCTAGGATCTAGGCACCAAGCAGGTCCAGGCTTTCGGTAAGGGTAACTGAATGCTCAACTTGAATGCAAATGGCGCTGGCAGCAACTGAACTGAAAAAAGGGGTGACATTTCAGCTAGCCGAGGGTCGGGGGCCGAGGCAGCCAAGCGAAACAATCAGCGAACTGGACATGATGGGTATGTTTTGTAACGATGTTAGCTGAGAATGCGTCGAGTACTAACATCTTGCCCTCGGCTAGATACGGTTAAGCAATTAGCTAAGTTAGCTAGACTGGGTAAGGGTAGCTCAAAGAATTGTCGCATAATGAAGCGTTTACTTCTTTTTTGTAGCAAGAACTGTGGCAATACATTAAATAAAATTGGTCGAAGCGCAAATGTGCTCAAGGGTTAAGAGTACAGCCAGCTGACACTGTCGTCCCTCTGGGTAGTTCCAATTGGATTGACAAGAGCCTTCAAGCAGCACTCTCAGCAGGACTCTGGGTAGACCCAGAGCTCATGCTGTTGCTGCTGTTGCTGCTGTTGGTGCTGCTGCTGCTGTTTGAGTGGTGGGGCTTTAGTTGCAACTAAGCAGCAGACGCTGTGTACATTGGGGTGCCATAAAGCAAAGTATAGACCAATATAAAATGCTAACAGGGTAGCACACTATGCACATAAACAAAACCCGGGCATGACCCGTGCACCGATGCAGCCCAAAGAGTTGCCCACCAGACGGCAAGAGGTGCCACACAGAAGCAGTTACGATGCCGGGGCAACATGTGCGCCAGCTAACCATATATATATATGTGTATAGATAGATATACGTATATGTATATACAGATATATGTTTGTATTTACACGATTCGCATGTGTGTGTGTATGTATGTGTGTGTAGTTGACATGATAGCGTGGAAAGAAAGCCGTTGACGAGCACGACGAAGCATTGAAAATTTTTGAACTAGTTTAAGTGGCCCATCATAAAGTCCCAAGTTTCTCGTTTTCACCAGGATTGTTTTACTTTATAAAACACATAAACACACGCACACACACACACACACACACACGCGTGCCTCTGTGTACACACACAAGCAAACTATCGTTGCATGGTTATGCAAAGTAATTTTGTTGTGCTTGGATGTGGGCTGCTGGGGATGGGGGCACATAACGAGGCGGGCGGCGAAGCAGCAGCAAGTTGAAGTAGCAACCGGCAAGGACAACACATAAAGCAGTCTCTGAGCGACAGAGAGAGAGAGAGAGAGAGAGCGATTCAAGAAAGAGTGTGAGAGAGAGAGAGAGAGAGAGAGCTCTATGTGGAGGCTGCACAGTTTACTTTTTGTCTACTGAAGAAGCAGAGCCAAGCAGGGTCTTAGTGCGTTAGAGGTTACGGGGTGGGGATACTATTGTAAGCGGGGCTCGGGCTGTGGGTAAGGTGCCGCGGCTGCTGCTGCTGCTGCTGGACTGTGTAAACAGCGTGGAAGCGTTGAGCTCGCAGCGCGCTGCTTTATTTTTTATTGCCGCACACAAATTGGCAGTGTGCGTGCCGCGCGGAGCTCCACATGACCCTCTTTTCAGCAGCTGCACAACAAAATGCAGCGCTGTAAAATAGAACCACCCCCTCCCCCGTACACACCCTACCCGGCCCAGTGATCTGCCACAGCCCTTGCATCAGCGCAGATAATTTCATTTGAAGTATGGTAAAATAAAAATTTTTGCTGCGTTAAAGTTTTTCTTCTTCCCTTTTTTTTTTTTGTTGCTCCCGTCGAGTAATTTGTAGCGGGAGTTGCGGCCACAGTATTCAGTTTTGCAAGGACTGCTCCGCTCTTATTTTTTTTTTTAAGGTTTTATTTTCTGTTTTTGGGGTTAGCTCAACTTGCAGCAGTTGAAAAGCAGCTCATTTCCTTTCGGCTAATGATGTGGGTCAATTATGGCAGCAGTTGGAGCAGCAGCATGCCCCAGCGCTCGGTTGTCGGTTCAGTTTTTGGGCTATTCAGATTTTGTCTACTGGAATTAATGGCATTAGTTTTGTGCATTTAGTTTTGATTAGTGCGGGGACTTGGGCCACGAAATGTTTTCGGCTATATTTGTTGGCCATTTGCATTTGACTGCTTTGCATTTGGAAACTCAATAGTTTTACAGTTTTTTTTTTTTTTGCTTTCTTGCTTTCCTCCCCAAAATCAATGTGCTGCAGATTGTTTTTGTTAGCTTCTGCGTTCAACTAATGCAGTTTATGATAACAATGACAAGTTTCGAGTGCGTTTTCAAATGATAATGCGATTGCGGGAGTTATGTTAAACTAAGTTGCCTTCAAAGTTGGCCAAACTAAGCTTTTGTATTATAATTGCGGTAGTTGTTGCTAATACGGAAGGGCAACTTGTGTTAAATTGCTGCCAGCAATAAAGTAAGCAAGTTTCGTTAAGGAAACAGGAGCATAGAGAAGCATAGAGGAAGTAAAGGATGTTGCGTCAAGAGGAAATTTGACATTTAAATATGTTTTGATTTGATTTGAGCATGTTTCTTTTCTTTCTCTGCTTAATTGCTCTCTGAACTGCCTCTGCTGAGCACTTACTTTTTATTTAGTTGGCTAAAAAACGGCCAAAACTGAATCTAAACAAATTGAAAAGTTTTGAGAAATGGGACGAACGCAAAGCTTGAACCTTAAACTCGGGTGCATCGATTTGCATCTTAAACCAGTTTCCGGAACCGAACTGAAAGTTCGAATCTTCTTGAACTGAAGCTTCGAAAATGTTTGTTGATTTCTCCTTATACCTTCTTCTTCTTATTTTCTGGCAATTCAATTGTCTTTGATTCAATTTAAGCTACACCTAAATGGCATTTGTTTTCGAATCAGTCTTTGTGCTAGGATTTTGCTCAACCCTTTGCGGCCTTTTAGTGTTATTTTTACTTGTATTGCGTTTAAATAGCTTCCCGTGCTGGAATCCCTTGTTATTCCACATTACCTTTAACAAATATCTCGGCTTGCTCAGCCAGAAACCGCATGCACGTCTTTTTTATCGTCTTCGATGGCAGCCAAGCTGCAACTGTGCAGCTCCCCCCGCCAGGGCATTGAAAGCTTTATACGTGCATAAAAATTACATCTCTGTGTTTGTTATTTGTAATTCCTAGTCGTTTTTTATATTATATGTCAACTGCATTTTTTTTCCTTACATTTGGTTTTTTGGTTTGGTTTTTTGGGTCTTTTTTTTGAGTGTTTTTTGGCAGAGGTGCGCGCCCTTTTGTTGCGGCAGCCTGGCATTTTTTGGCTTCAGTTCAGGATCTCCCCTTCGGTGCACCCTTACGCTCAACCCCCCGTCGAACAGTTATATTAATGCAGCTTCAATTGTGCGCTGATTGGCAATCGGGAATGTGACTTGCATGCGCTATGGACACAACTCCTTTCCAAACTCTTCCTCCTCTCGGTACCCACCGAAAATAAAAGAAAACACAAACATGGTTCGGGTATTTGAATAGCGCTGGCGTTTGCGCCACTTATTAAATTAAAAATATATACATATAAATACATGTACTTGGGCAAATGTATGCAGACGTGCACAGATATATATATATACGCATATATATAGATATATCGACGAGTGTTCGAATAAATATCGTTGATGCTTTTTTACTATTTAACGTGCATGCTTCGGCAATTTGATTGTGGCCGAGCAGGCGTATGAAAATCAATTTCACGCTGAAACGCACCAAAAACTTTAATAATATTTGCGTCGCGGCACTTAACAGACAGATGGACAGACAGACGGACAGACGAATGGTCGGACGGACGGACAGACAACGGCACCGGATAGAAAGATGGCAGGAAAGAGGGTCCAGCTGCAGGCAGAGCAAACGAGTGAGACGTGGGACAAGAAAGGGAATAGTGTGTTGGCTGTGGCATTGCGTGTTGCATTCATCGATTTATGGGACATTGGCTTCTCAAAGCGAAATTAAAATTCAATAAATGACACTCGAATGCCTGTCGGCCAGCCTACGCAGGCGTGTTGAATGATTTTAATGGCTCCGAGGTAGAACCAGAAGTGGATTACATAAAGAGTTTATTGCAAGTAGTTCAATTTGCCCATAAAATCGAGTTGCTTAGTGTTAGCATCTTAGTGGAGTTGAGCTCTGGTTGTCGAGTTATCAGCTTAACGTAACTTATATTGCATTTTCACAATTAATTTCGCTTAAAGCTCTCAATCTTTTACAAAGGCAGGCACACAGTAGTGTTGAAAATCGAATATAAACTGACGCTGCATACGATGTTTTTCGTATAAGTTCTTACGTTTACTTAATTGAATTGTAATATGAAATTTGTAAAGCAGCTGAGGCAGTGTTGTACAACGATTGCCGCCCTTTGTTGCATAGCAAATGTAGTATTGAATAGTTAATTATAAGTTATTTGTTCAAGAAAATGCTTATGCAATCTTGCAATCTATTAATAGACTTTATTGTAACAAGAGATTCCTTAAAGCTAACAAAGCTGTTGCAGCAGTGTTGGACAACGAGCAGTGCTCCTTGCTATACAGGAGATTAAGTGTTGTGTACTTAAATATAATTCATTTATTCAATGAATATTTGAATTGAATTTCTTGGAAGCTTTTTGTAAATTCTATTGGCGTAAGAGCTTTAGAGTATATCTACTTTCACAATACTCAAATCTCCGTTTATTACCTGCTTGACAAGCACCAGGAATTTATCACCTGGCCAACGCTGCGGACTCTCTGTGACGCTCAGCAAGTCGTAGAAGCCGCGCGCATCAGACACTTGGCATAGTTTGTGGCCCAGGCTCGAGATGCTAGAGTTCAGGACCAGAGCCTGGGCCCTGGCAATGAGCTTTAGTGCATGTGCCTGGGCGCTGGACGCGCCTGACTGTGGCTGGAGCCTACACGTAGCACTAACTTTTGCTTCGAACATAAAGTGCGCGCAAAGAATTTACCGCATAAATTTTAGCAAGTAGCAAAAGGTAAAGGTAAAGGTAAAGGCAAACGCAAAGGCAGTAGCTGCAGGTAGCCAGCCAGGGCTCAGGCAAAGAGCCAGGAAAAACTTGCAAACCGCACTTTGGCACAAAACTCACAAGACACTCATAACTTTTTATGTTGGTCCGCTGCACACACCCCAAAAGCAGACGACGATGTGGCTGAGGACGAGTGCAAGTTGACCAGGTCCCTGGTGGGCATCGGGGACCACCCCAAGATTGCAGTTGCCGCGCGGCTGCAGCTACTGCGGCACTTGGCCAAATCCCTGGGCCGTGCAGAAAGTTGGTTTTTGGGTTTTGCGCCGCGTCTGGGCCCTTTTTTTTCGTTTATATGTATTTTGCTCTCTGCTCATGTGTTTACAAAGTAATTACGCTGCCTGAAATTAAATTCATAAGAAGACTCGAGCTCGCCGGCGTTTAAAAAACGCTTTTTTGTTGTCATAGTTGCAGCAGTTAATGCACGTTAAAAGGTTTTTGGTTTTTTTTTGCCTTTTTTCCTGTGTTTTTATGCCGGCGTTGCCCAACAGTTGGCAACAGTTGTGGCCCTCGTTCAATGCCAAGTGGGGGGACGCGCCATGCAGATTAGTGGAAATTAAGGCGAGGTATTTAAACGCGGCTTAGGCAGCTACAGCGACGCCTCCAACTTGGGTGGCAAGCTGCGAACAGGCGGACTTATTCGATGCAGCGATGCAGAGTCAAATTGAAATACGAGAAGGTCAGCAGGAGAGGGTTAAGAACGAACGTGCATTCGAAGATTATGTGGTATCAATAATATGCTCTACAGGAATTTGAGACAGCTTATTACAACGCAACGTAACCCGATATGAGGTGCCAGTTGAATCTGGCTAATCAGCACAGTTTTCTTGGAAATTTAAGAATGTCAGCATAAGTCAAATGCCTGGACAAGCCATTGGGTATTAGAATCAGAATCTTAAATGGTTGCTGAGCGATTGAGTTGAGGTCAGTTCTTGAATTTAGGAGAATTTCCAAGACTTATAGATGTCAGGTCGGGCTAAGGTTGTAGAAATCCGTATGCAAGAGGTGTATATGAGAATGGAGAATTAAGACAACACCTTAGACATATTTATATATAGGGGAATGCAGATCGAGTTAAATCCTTATACAAAAGGTGTATTGGGTATGGAATTCGGAATCTGAAAAGGTTGCAGAGCGATTGAGTTGGTCAGTTCTTGAATTTAAGAGAATTCCTAAGACATATTTATATAGAGGGGACGAGTTAAGACAGTATAAATCCGTAAACAAAAGGTGCGTATAAGGTGCCTGAAACAACCAGCTAGCTGAGTGTGTGTACTGTGTGTGAAATGAAACGGACGCAATATGAATTGAAAAACATATACAGAAAATTAATAAGAATCGGCATTGGATTCCGTATGAAGAGACAATAGAATGTGTGAATTGAAGGGCAGCTGCAGCTGCTGTCGACTTTAGGGTAGGAAATCTTTAGAAAACTAGAAACAATGTAAACGCAAGAAGAAATGCACGAAGCACAAAAGGATCACGGGCTAAAGGAAACCCATACAACTTGCCTTTATATATACATTTTGGTTGCGCCCATCCAAATGCTACGAAGTTGCTCGACTTTGTGTTTAATAAGCTTTAAAATGTGTAAGCCAAAAGAAAGTTAAAGCGAAAGCAAAAGACAGCGAACAGATTTCCATGTTGCACAATGAAGATGCTTTTATACGCACGGAGCAATGTGAGCTAACCACCCGCTTGGCATTTTACAGCTTTGGAAGCCGCACGGGGATGCCAACGCCACGTGCTGCCCGAGTTGTTGGCTACAAATGTGTCTAGGATATGGCGCAACGTATTAATTTTGAATATGTGGAAAATCTCGCGCGCCGCCGTCGTCGTTGCCGCCCAGGAAATGGCAGACGGCAGAGCCAACAATGAAAATGAAGATGAAGATGCCTGACGATACAGCGAAGTACGTCAAACGAGACAGAGCTGCCGACTTTTTCCCATTGAGTGCTGTCCCCGAGAAACCCTGCCCCGCCGCCCATTGCCACAAGGCATCTGAATGTGCCTGTGGCTGTGCCTGTGCCTGGGCCTGTGCCTGTGCCGGAGGAGGCAACAGTCGGGCGACGGCTGCTGTAGGCCTTTTATTGCTATTGTCAAACTATTATGTGTGTCTGTGCGAGTGTGTGTGCGAGTGCGAGTGTGAGTGTGTCTGTGTGAGTGTGAGTGTGTCTGTGTCGATGTCTACGGCTTGCTTGAGTTGCTTTTTATGAAACATCAAAATGTCAGTCAATGTCATTAAATGACTTTTATATTACACCTAATACGATGACAAGGCCTCTGCCTGGATGACTGCCTGCCGCATGCTTGGCAGTCTCTGCTGGCGTATCTTTTTGAGTGTATCTTAAAGATTCTAAAATTAGACAATTGTGCTGTTGTTGTTGTTGTTCTTGTTGTTGTTGTTGTTGTTGTTATTGCTGTTATGGTGCACGACCCGGAGTCTGGTGTGCATATGCGAATTGCGGTCGGAGAAAAGTTGTGTAAGGCGAACAGCTTTGGAGGCCATGGCTCGCCGCGTTGACAGCCAAACAATTTGCTGAAATAAGTTTGAAATTGAATGAAATTGTCAAAAAGCATTTCGCACATTTTGTGCCTCCGCTGCGAAAGTAAAAGTTTTCTTCTTATTTTTCATCTTCTCTTTCTCCTCCCTACTGAAGTCCCTGAGAACATATTTGTTGTAGCATGTTGGGGTTTTGCATCTGTCTGGGATTTTGTGCTGATTCCACGGACAAATATATATTGTTCACATGTGCTTTAATAAAGCCAACTCTGGCATTGCCGTCGATGTGTAATGAAAACCATAAAATATTTAATAAAAATATTTATTATGCATTTTTAGTCCAGTCAACATCGTCATGGATCGCCCCATAAATTAGTTGTTTTTAGTGTTTGGGCCAAAAAGCTGACTTGGAGCCAAGACTTGAAGCGCTTGTGTGGCTATTGGGGGCGAGAGCTTGATTTATGTCCGAAACTTAATATCACGTTCGCTCAAGCGTTTTTCTCTCCACCCGACTGTGTGAGAGTATTCATGTGTGTGTGTGTGTGTGTGTGTCTGTGTGTGTGCTTTATTTTTATGTAAAGCGCATGGAGAAAAGTTTTTTAGAGTTTCGCCGCCATAAACTGATTTTTATTTATGACCCTAGGAATGTGCCTGAAATCGAAATCGAGTCGTCATCCGATGATGAAATGAGAGCACATACGAGAAATGATGGAGCCCCCCTTTGGGGCTAGTAGTCGAATGCATCACGCCTTTTAATTATTACAGCTCTTTAGTTAATAGTTTTAGCAACGCAGCTGGGGAAGATTTGTGTATCGTTTTTCTCTTCATTATTATTTGGGGGCCCATTTACTTATGAGGGCTTTGTGGTTGGGGGAGGCGGCTTATGCATACATATGCACAGTTTTGATATATGGCAGCTGTGCGCGTTTTTAGGCTCATGGGTGCATGGATGGGACGGTAGTGTATATCGGAGCATATGAATAGCTCTAAAACGCATTAAAACTTGACATTTATGATGATCTATTTAGGCAAACAAACTATCGGAGAGTTGTGTAGTGACTGCTGGCCCTAATAGAGTCAGTTCCCGCAGTTTCTTTGAAATCTGCCTAAGCTGTATTCAAATGCAGATGCCTTTGTTGTGGTATTAATGCACGCGACTTCCTTGGGGTTTGCTTTGAGTGAAGCCAAGACTTAAGCTGGATGAAGTTATTTGGGCAGACAAAAAAAAGTTACCAGTGGCGGCTGCATATGAAAAATAGTTTCTATTGAAGGTGTCTTAAAAGAGTGTTCAAACAGCTTTTTATTTCCTATATAAAGCAAGTGCCTAGGCGACACTTTCTAATTGAGATATTGTGATTAAATTGCTCTATAGATACTTTCAATTATAATTCCCAAATGGTTTAAGCGCAGACGTAGTGAAAGTTACAAATTGTTTCATCGTTTCATAACTTTAAATGGTATATAACTATTATATGATACATGTCCATATATCTGCAATCTTATATTGTTTCCAGTATCTGGATTCTAAGTTAATTTAATTTTAAAAAATACGCTGTTTTACTCCTTGGCAAACTGTTCTGAGTTTTTAAATTCAGATTCTTTAGACAGCAACTTCCAGTCATAAAATGCGAGCTAAAAGATCTTATGGCTTGCTGGCTCCGGCTACTTCTATTCGTTCAGCCCGGCCTTACAGTTTCTTTTAAGCCAACTCCTTTTTGCCACAACCATTTTTTATGGCTCATTTTTTGTTTGCTTTGTTTTTGTTTTTTTGCTGTTGCGCTTTTTCTTTCATTTTGCTTGATTTCTTTTAATGAAAAATTTGTTACAGAGTTTTATATAACAAAATGCTGGCTGGCTCGCTGGCAGGCAACAACAATAACAACAACAACATTGTAAAACAAAGAAACGGCTGCAGTTGCAGCAGCTACCCCAAGCCGACCCAGCTAGCCAAGAGGCTCTCCAGCCAATTCTGCTCTTAGCATCTCCTGGTGCCGACTTTCATTTGCTTTGCTCTGGCTTGGCTGATTATTTTTAACTGGCAAACAGCTAATTAAGTATGGAGTAGCATTTGCTGTTGTTGCTGTTGTTGTTGTTGCTGTTGCTGCTGTTCATTTTGTTAAAAACGGCTGGCAATGGGCGCTTTTGTTGCCCGCCCGCCTGCCACGGGTGGGCTAGATGAAAGGTGCAGCAAGGCGCAAGTGTAAGTGCGTCACAGGGAATGGTCGGCCGCCCCAACAAAGTTGCAATAAATGACGTAAAATGTAATGCGGGCTCTGCTTCATCGTTGTTGTCGCTTGCTGGTAACTCAGTTTGTCGTAGTTATGTCGTTTATAATAAAAACTCAGCGCGACTTTAATGGCTGCCGCTGCCGCTGCCGCTGCCGCTTCTACTGCTTTTGCTGTTGCCTCGACGTCTTTTCAAATTTCAAATGAGTTCCATTGCAAGCAGAACCAACTGCACAAGCAGCAACAATAAACAAAAAGCGCTTAAGCGTAGACCGCACGACTATAAAATACCCTGTGTGTCAAGTTGCCACATAAAAACCTCAGCTCAGTACGCCTCTGGAATGTGCAGCAACTCGAGTGCCGAAAAAAAGGCTAAGCTAGATTCTCAAATGAAAATCTTGTTGGACTTTTCTGAAACCGAAACATATTACAAATGTCCTGCCGAACATGCTAACTTCTTTGCACGATCGATCCCGATTTTGTGCAGGGTATATGAAAACAGCAGCACCTAACAGTAGAGAACGCCAAGCAGTCTGCGTTGGAGTAGCTGGCTGGCAATGCCTTCCCCTTCCCCTTCAACAACTTTTCTTTGGCTGTGCCTTTGTGGTTTTTGCTGCTACAGATGCCTGCATGTAAGTGGCCTGAAACTGGATGCAATGGATGCTGCCAGGACTGTGCCGGTGCTCCTTAAACTCCTTGTACTTGTTGTGTGTACGTGTGTGTGTGTGTGCTGGCATATAACTACATTTAGCATTATATCGACATCTGTTCGGCGAAAGTCATCAAAAGTACTAAAAAGCAAAACAAAGTTGCCCCACGAGCAGCCGGCAGAAAACTTTTGCCAACGAATTGCGTCTGGCGGAATGCAGCTAAAACTGCAACTGGGTGCGGCAGCAGGAGCAAGTGCAGTGCTTCGACTCCCATTGCAATTTCGTTGGTTGTATTTTCTTAGATCGTATAGCCCATCTTTAGAAAAGACTTTCATTAAGTTCTACAAGTTTTTACATGCTTAGCATTAGCATTGACAGCCACGTCGATCAATCAGCCTTTGTTTACATTCATGAACGCGTCGCACACTGGAATAAACGATATATGAATACGATATTCTATATACGATATATTCAATATACGATATCCGTCAATTCCACACAAACAATATCGATATATATAAATATAAATAGAAGTCTATTACAGTTCTTGGGCATATCTGGTTAATTTGAATTGAATTTGAAGTAAAAGTAAAAATGTTTTCAATATTTACTCTAAATTGTTAAAGTTTCATTGAATCCAATTCGAGTTGAAATATGTTCTTTCGTCTTTATGTCAGTGTCTTTTCTTTAAAAGCGATACGTACATTAATTTAAATAAGCAAAGCAGAGAGAAGCGTTCTTTTTCATTATTTTCCTACAGTAATAAAACACTAAATAAATATATGTCTCTTCGGGCACTCAGCTTTAGATAATTTTCTGCTGCATTTGTCGCCGTCTCACCCACGTTTGGGATATCTATTTTTATAACTCTCGACTCTCGAATAGTATCATATTATTTTCCACTATTGCAGTTGTGCTCGTCGTCGTCTTATCCAATGTCTATTTCTATTTCACTTCGCTCTTGTTTAGTCTACGTAATGAGCAAGGAAATTGTGTGCAATGCGCGCTGCAGAGCGCTGTGAAAATTGTAACTGCCTGTGAAACTTTGGCTGGCTTGTTGACATTTCTGCCTGTGTTTTTTTTCCTTTCTTTTCCAAATGGAAATGCTGTCGCTTATTGTCTCTGGCAGCAACTGGCAATCCCGTCTGATACCCAAGTAATGAGCCCGACACACAGTCAACACACAGCAGCAGCAACAACGGGCGGCTGGCAGGCAAACTAAATGCATTTCAACTGCATCCATTGTAGTTTTGCTCTCACAACGGATTGAAACATATGTATCTGTGGCGAGCAGCCAGTCATAAATACATAGGCAAAGATACATATGCATGTCTATGCACATATTTATGCAACAACAACAACAGCAACAACAACAACAACAACAATGGCAATGGCAATAATGTTGATGATTATGACAATATTTGCACTCCGAGTGCGCACAGACGGACAAATGACGGAAGTTGACTTTATGCATTTGTAAAATGTTGACACACTATTCAAAAATTATTGCACAGCTTTTTGTCATCAAAGTTGTCGTTGTTGTTGTTGTCGTTGTTGTTGTTGTCGCTGTTTATTTAAGCGTCGGTGGGCTTTGACCAGCCCACACGGCTAACAGAAATGCTCGCCCTCAAACATTTTTTAAACTCATGGCAGTCTCTGATATGTAAATAACAAACAAACTTTTTGCCAAAGCTTATAACTACTTTTTTTTGCAATTTATTTCATTACAGGTATGTTAAACCGTAAACAGAAGCGTTTAATTAATTAAACTAAATTGGAATCAAAAGCGCAAATTCCAGCAATGAATTAAGTACTCAGCGTATGTATACAAAACTTAGTGCAAACTGAAAAGCATGAAACAATGCATCGGTCTAATACTACAAATAAGAATTTAAACCAAAATGCATTAGGACTTATTACAACTAATTAATACGTGAATAATAATTCAGAGCAAAGTTGTAAGTAAATGCACATCTTTTAAGCCATTCTCTAAAATGTTAACCCCTTTCTTTTGAAACATTGCCGGCAGAGCATATTTTCCCACACACACTTCGCTTGAAAACATTTCTACAGAATGCGCCTTGCATAGGATTCGTTTAAGAGCAGAAATCTTCAGATGTTTTTCCACAACTTATGGCCTACACAAATTATGACAGATATTTGCTTTCAGAACTTAAAAGCCGTTTATCTAGGGTAACACATCTATTTAGGCCTTTCATTCACGGCATTTGCTACCTGTTTATTCTCTATTCTCTAATTGTTTTTCCATTTCATTTTTATTTTCGTTCATGAATATTCCATCGTGTTATCTATCAGATGACTCAGCTAGTTAAACGTTCTGATGAAATGCACGTTTTGGGGCCCAACGCGCTACTCAATATGCATTCTCATGGCTATCCCACCGCCAGCCAGGCCAGTCCGTTTGCTTCCTGGCCAGCGATAAGAGCGAAACTTGGCTAATGGCTAGTCTTTAACCTTTTAATGTAGCACTCCGTGCTTATCACAGTTGAACTTTATAGAACTTTATGCTCGACGAGCCATTAGGCCGACCTCTACTACCGCCGTGTGTGGTTTATGAAGACTCCGTCAAAGTCGAACCCAACAACAATTTTCATTGCTATGCGACTTCAATTCATGGCTATAAAACGAGGCAATGGCAGGAACAAAAGCCGACCAAAAGTCCAGACACTCAGAGCTCAGAAATTGTTTAATAGACAACGCATTTTAGGTTTTATAGGCATTTTTCATGCATCGTTCTGTAGGACACAGTGGAACGGCCTTGCGATGCCTCGTCCGCTTGGCACACGTGGTATATCAGTTAGCTGGGAGTTGTTGATATCCGCAACGTTCTATTCGTTAGAAATCTTGGTAGTTATTGTTCTATTAAGGAGTTCAATCAACAGAGTCAAAGGTCTATCTTATATTTAATGTGCGCTTACACTGCCGAGTTCTATTCCACCCATTTTCCGACTTGGTGAAATTGAAATTCTCCATTATAGCTTACATTTATTAATTAAATCCGGCCAGGTTTTTCGCAAACTTTGCTTCCTATTCCATAATCGATCTGAAGAAACTTGAACTAAAGTCTTTACGAATTGTGACCTTCATACCGTCTGTCAGGGTCACAAACCCGATCGGATAGTGAACAAAAGGTTTATACAATCACATTTATGCTATTTATGGCCACAGTGAAAGGGAACAATAAGATTTATACAATCACGTTTATACCATTTATGGCTACAGTAAAAAATGCAGTCGTACAGGGTATTTTGAAGCCTTGCCTAAGTAGACTATTTATGATTGTTTGTTTTCATTTTGTTTTCCATATTATGCGCCAATTTTTATGCACATCACAGGCAAAAAAGGGGCACCGATTTTGGTGCCTAACCGAAATTGTCAAATAAAACTAAAGGCTCTAAAATAGCTTTTAAAGTCATAAAATTACATGACTTTTAAGTCATAAAAATTAACGACGGGTGCGTGTGGCAAAAAGCACCAGCCAGACCGTGTGTGTGAGAGAGAGAGAGAGAGAGAGAGAGAGAGAGGGAGAGCGAATCACTAGCGACATTTGTTGTTGTTTTCATTGTTTTGCTTATTTCTTTTTTTTACTCGTGCCCTTTTTAATAGAATTTCGCTTAATTTGAGTAGACATAAGAAAAAAGGGCAAATGAAAAAGTTTTTCCAACTCTTTTAATTAAATGGTTATTGGAGGTCGGCCATTGAACGCACAAACCCTATCAGACCTTGTCAATAGGGGTCTGGGTCGCGAAAGGCATTGGTAGGGCGCGGAGGGGGCGAGTGGAACGTGGATTGCGGTAACAGCAGCGGAAAGCGTACAGCGCATTAATGATGAATATTTATGTGGCGGCCCAAAGCGGAAGCGGTCCAAGAGGGGGTAACAAGGAGAGAGAGAGAGAGAGAGAGAGAGAGAGAGTGAGAGAGTGAGAGAGAGAGAGAGAGTGAGAACTAGAGGAGAAGTGCGGCATAAATTAGACTAAAATGTGGCCAGGGTGGGTCAACTTCAACTTGGAAATTGGCCGAGTGGTCGACCGGCTGGCTGGCAACTGATAGCATGCGCAAGAGCTGGAGCCGTGGCTGCGGCCAAAGTTCCCGTCTAATTATGCAATAGTGCGTAAAGGGGTCTAAGTACACTAGGGTGGGTTTTCACACAGCAAATAATAAAGTGCAGCATGTAAACAAACAGAGGTGAGAAGTGCCAGAAAAGTCAATTTCTATTATTGAATATGCCCGGACACGCGTAGATAAGACAGAGATCTAACGATAGGCGTTAAAGGGCATTAAAGTGCTTAGCAAATGGGAATCGTACGTAATGAAAGTTATATTTGGAGACTAATGACTTATTTTTGGAATGTTCAATGTCAGCTTTAAGCTTTGTAGAAAAAGATTCAGTTAAGCTAAAAAATTGAAAACTTAAACTGATTATCTTAGCAAACAGTTTTGTGGCCGTTCAAAGCAGGCTATAAATTATTTATGGCAAATACATAAACTGACGTGTATTTATTTTTATGCATTTAACTAATTAGTTTCCATATCTTTTGGGCGAAATCAGTTTGTTGCGATTGCCTTGTAACTGATTGACTCCATTCAATATAACTCAATGGCTGGCCGTGTTTTTATAGCGTTTAGGGTTTGCTCCGGCACTTATCGTAGATCATTTGCTTGGCATTTTGCTTTACACGCTGGCTAAAACCTCGGCTTGCTTGCTGTGCGGAAAGCTGCGTAAATTCCGTTTGCCACACGTTGCACATCAAATAAATGGGCGCACGCACGCAGCGCAGCTGCCTTTCCTTTCCGTGCCACACACGCACATCTCGGCACTTGTCAGCCCCGCGCCGCGCGACTGCCCCAACACAATAATCCTGCAACTCAACGGAACGTCGCCAGCAATCTAAGAAAAACGCCAATGGCAGCGGTACATGGCCCAAACTCCCCATCCTCCCCTGTTCAAAAGCAGCTGCTGCTGTCGCTCCTTTGCCCCATTGAGTGGGGGGAGTCTCCAACGAACGCTTCCCTCTGGCGGTTTGTCACAGTCAAGCTATGTATGTGTGTGTGTGTGTGTGTGTCGCCAAGTTCTTCCACTAACCATCAGCGGCGAATAAGAAAAATTCAAGTAAATTGATTTTTCTCATGCTTGGCTTTGACTTGCTGCCCGCCCCGCCCCCGCCACCCGCCTGCCATTGGCTCTGTCACTGCTAGCTGTCAGTTTCAAAACGCGTCGCCGTCGTCCTCAGCGTCCCTTGCAGCGTATTGTATTTGTCCTCTATGCTCATCCCAGTCCCCAACTGCTCGTCCTTGTCCGCCTGCTTGCCCCTAGCCTGCGTTACTGCCATTTTTGCCCATTGACTGCCCTGGCTTTCATGCAATTTTGCTTTTGGCGCGTAATCGACTTCATGCTTTTGCTTTTAATGGTATTTTTCCTGTGGTTCAAACTAATATCCATAATGCATAAATATGGGAAGCCTGGCCCTGCAACCTATCGAACTCCCTCCATGACCTAACCTTCCGTGCGTATTCCGAGCTGCCTTCGCATGGACGTCGTCTTCGTCGTTGCCTATTTTATTTATTTTTTCTTCATTTATATTGTATGTGTATAAAAAACCCCCATTTCTTTTATATATATATATATTTTTTTTTTTATCATCTTGTGCTTTCATACAATTTATGCGAAAAATCTATGCTACGTCTGCAATTTATTGCATTTTTGTAGGAAGACCATTGAAAAATGCTTAAAGTAAAAACATTTTTTTTGCTGATTTTAATGTTTTGTCAAAGCTACGATCCCCAGCAGCTGCTGTTGTTGTTGTTGTTGTTGTTGTTATTGCTGTTGATTTGTTAATAAACAATTTTATGCGCCTTGGGCTCAGCGGAGAACTCACACGACAAAAACAAAAATTTTATGACCGAGCCGCTTATTGTTTTTATATCCTTGATTGATAGGGTAACAAAGGGCATATTAAAAGCAGCAGCAACTGGCAAGGATAAATCTTGAGATTTACAAGGACAAAGGACTAAAGAAATCTGATTTGCCGAATTTGCAAATTTGTATATTTATTATGATAATAAAAGCTTAATATGGTAAAAATGTCTTGAATAGAATGCAATTAAATAACTTGAAGGATGCGGATAGATATTCCTTTTCTTTTCTTTGGAGCATTCTTTCCCTTTATCCTTGATGCTAAAGTTCTTATAATATTCTTCGACTAACCGAAAGGATGCACCTTTTCGGCTGTTCATATGGATTTCAGTCGGGTTCAGTTCTAGGTATCACGTTTCTTCATATTTACTTTCTAGAATAACTCATATCTCTTTGTGGAGTTCCCATTCTCTGAGCATTTTCTTTGATTTATGTTCTGTTTATAGAACATTCCGTTGTCGCATATTCGGATTGTCAATCTTATATTTATTCCTTTTCGTATTTTTATTTGTATTATCTCAGCAACTTTTTGTCAGCGACCATGAGGGCAACAGCTGTCACATATACATATATATTTTTGCCTTCTTGTTGACTGTTATTTTTGCCGCTGCTGCTGTTGCTGTTGTTGTTGTTGTTGTTGGTGGAACATGTGGCACCTGGAGACGACATCAGTTGGCCCGTGCAGCTGAGACAGAGACTGAGGCTGAGGCTGAGCTTTCTTCTTAACTGGCAGTAATATATCTTGCCACGCTCGCTGCATGGCTGGCTGGCAAATATCTGGCCATTTCTTATACTAGTCACAGTTCTATAATTTCTCGATTTATTTTGCTGCCAGGCTGCCAGGCAGCCAGTCGCGTCTGTCCTGATTGTCCTGACTGTCCTGACTGCCTGCCTGCCACAGACAATCCAAACATTATTCAAAGTCAAACTTCATTCACGCTCACACAGACTCACACATGCAGGCAAATTTTTAACCACATTATTTATTTACTGTTCGTCTTGCCCCACGTGCTTGCCCCCCCCCCCCCCCTCTCTCTCTCTCTCTCTACTACTTGTGCTTGCTATGTATCTGTATCTATGCTAATATGTTGAACACTTTCGTTGTTGTTGTTGTTGTCGCTATTTGGTTTTTGCATTTATATCAGCCACAATTTATCAGCGGCCATAACAAAAGGCGCCTGCTGCCATTGTCGCCAAGTTGGCTGCCAAAAACCGAAGCCGCAACCAAAACCAAACCCAAAAACTGCCCGTCAAATTGGGCCTCCAACAAGTTTTTTTATTTTTATTATTTGCCAAAAAGTATGCGAGCGGCGCCTCGCATTTTCTAGCTGCAAATAATAATTTTGCCATGACAAAATTATATTTCATGCTCTGTATATTGTGAAAACGAAAACAATAACAAAAGTGCCAGGCACAAACAAACAAATAAACACACAAAAAATTACAGGAGAGAAAAGCTATCCACGGTGTGCGAATTACCTAATACTCTTCGTTAACCTTTGAACCTATTTGATAAAGTAAGCAGATCCTCAGAAGATTTTATACTGAGTTTTGACGGAAGACATCTTTGTCTCAGAATTTGTATAAGGAATCTTAAACGATTGCTTTGTTAGTTGATTACATGTAATAAGAATGAGGAGCTCAGCCAAGTTAAGCTAAGGATCATAAGGACTTGACCCGATCCTGATCCTTAGCAGGCAGCTGAAGATTTCTAGTTTTCAAGAAATTAACATTTCGGGCACAAAATTAGCTGCAAAATGTGAAAGCTTTATTTGTACTCTATGATATTTTTACATGCATGCAATGTGTGTGTGGCTTATTGGCTTGTCCTTGCTGTTGTTTTGGCATATTTTATGCATGTTTATCATTTATACGCTTTTTTTTGTACAGCTAAGCGACAAAGTGTTTGGTTTCTTACACGCTCACACACACACACGCGGAGGCAGAAACAAAGGCAATAAATTAAATAAAATGTAAAATATCATGTGAAGGGTTGTGTGGGTGAATTCGGGTCTGGCAAAGCTTTTATTAAATTAAATATTTCACTGCAATAAAGATTATCAGCTGGCAGAGCCAAATGATAAAGCAAACAGACAGGCAGACGGACGGACAGACAGACGGACAGACAGTCGGACAGACGGACAGAGAGACATCCAAACAGACGGAAAGCGTCTCAGACAGACAGCCAATCAAATAGACAATGTGACTCGCTGACTCTAAAGCTGTTTTCGGATGGGGCTAGCATTGCCAAAGGGGGAAGGGGGGCCTGTATTTTGTGGGGGAAGGGGAAGAGAGTGTGTGTTCGCATACATGAGCGTTAACATTGTAAGCAGACCATATAAATGTAAATGAACTGCTTTGCCTGAGTTGAACTGAACTGTTCACAGCCTGATGCCGTTTCCGTTTCATAGTCCTTGCTACAGAGCATTTCCTGCAAGCACACACGCGCACACACACACACACACACATAGAGAAGCAGGCACATGCACAGTTAGGCAGCCATTTTTTGGTGATGCTACTTGCATGTATATGAGCCTCAGTCTCTGCCTCAGCCTCTCATTGTAGAGCGCACCCCGCCCCCGCTCTGGCGAACATTATTCTCTCCGACAGGCTGCTTTGCATGTGTCTCTCTCCCGTTTTTATTTGCTCAAACAATATTCGACATAGTAATTTTATGCTTCGACTGCGGAACACATAAAATTATTTTTTGAATAAATAAAGATAAGAGCCAGAGCACAAAATGTTTCCCTAGCACACACACACACACAAGCACACATTTTAATGTTTTATTCAAAAGGAAACAGCATGGAGTCAGAGACAGAGATGCAAATTAAAATATCATTCAATGTTGGCAATTTAATATATTATTTTTGATAAATGAATACGACACACTGGCCATGTACATATGTATGGATATGTAATTCATTGAAACTCTTATATGCTGCACAATGTAATTGATTAGCATACACTCGCACACATACCCGCACACACACTCGCACACCAAAATAAATCCTTTGCCTTACGCATCGTCGAATCTACGAATTTTGCCTAAATTTCTTTGCCATAAAATTTGTCTATTTGGCTCTGCCTTTTGTTTTGTATTTGCTGTTATTTTCTTGTCTTTTTTTTTGTCTTTTTGTTGTATTTCGTTAACATTTTGTTTTCTTTTGTTATTCGAAAAAATGTTTTCACTTTTCAACCGAACAACTTGTGCCTAAGCCAAAGATTAGTCTGCACAATTTTACTCTTGGCAAATGCATTTCTTGTGTTTGCTCTACGTAATTTATTGTTAGCAAATTTCTTAAGCTGCTTCAGATGAAAACTTTATATCGAATTATTATGTAGACGCACATTAAATGCATTAAGCTTTTCAATTTGATTGTAATTTCGGCTTTGAGTGGGTTGAACGATTCAATTACTTCAAGCGTTACGTTCTGTGACATTCATTCATTTTGGAAATGTAATCTAAAGTGTTGTGAAATATTAAATATATCTATTATAAATGTTTTACATAGATGAGTAGTTTAATATGCATTAGCATTAGAGGTATTACAACTATTCTCCTAATTCATAAGTAGATGAGATAATTTACTTCACTTGTCATTTGAGGAGTGGAAAATGTTATTCGTATTTGCCAGGGTCAAACTGTTTAGGCAGATACAAATGCGCTCCAAAGCACCTACATCCTTTACAGAGTTTGAACCAGCGACCTACCACTTGTTGTCATCGTTGTTTTCACCAGTTTTTGAGATTATATCATTTAATTACGTGAGTTCTTGAATATACTTGAATGTTCTGTTGCACTTTGTTGGGGCTTGCAGCTAAAGCAACACATCAGCATTTTGTAGAGTGAAATTTCGCCTGATTGGCCACGTTGATTGGCAAATAGATGTGCACAGTGCCGATTTCAAGGCTGGCCGAGAAACGATACTGTATTCGAATTTGGCTCCGGCTTGGATACAGAACACACGCCAACCGGTCATTCATTTCGGGTGTGTTGTGCGCAGCGCTTTTTATTATTGATTAAAAATGTGCAAACATTTTCGCAGCGATTTCGGTTTAAAAACCACTTTCGTTTAAACTACATATGAGTGTGGGCGTGGCGGGCTGTGGAGAGGGTTGGGGGTTCATAGGGTTTAGCTGGCTTTTAAGTTTGCTTCTTGCATGAACATCACGTATTCAATCAATTGCAACGATGTCGACGATGACGACGACGACGACGGCGACGACGACTACCAAAAGAGCATTGCGAGAATTGCGCTTATTTTGGTTGACCCATTTTGCGATTGGCCAAAAAAAGTGTCTGCAGTGAACTCGATTCCATTCCCAGTTTTGTCAGTTTTGCAGGCCTCTGCCATTGGGCTGGGCCAGTGTAAAATTAAGATACGAGACAGGTCACAAAAGTGCAAGCTGATTGCAGGACTGGCTTAGACAGGACTCACACACACAGAGAGAGAGAGAGAGAGAGACAGAGAGAGAGAGAGAAATAGAAAGCGAGCCGCACAGCCACAGCCTCTGAACAATGCCGCACGGGTGTTGACATTTATGTCCAATGCAGATTTTTGCCAGCCCCACAACAATGACAATAAAAATTTGCAAACCTTAAACACAGTGAACTGTGACGGCAGCTGCAGCTGGTTACGTCCATGGACATGGGATATACGTGGCCCAGCATAAAGCAGCCAGTGTTAAACAGGCAACTGTCGTCCTCAGCCACAATGTAAACGTTTCATGTTGTTACCGAAAGTTGTTATAATTTTTAGCTCCCTGCTTTTGGCCGTACGTAGTAAGCAACTTGTTTTGGCCAACAACAAAAACAACAACAAAAAAATCATTGCATACTGCGGGGCGCCTTTGAGCTGTGCACAAAATTTATTGGGCAAAGTTGCTGAGCTGATGTATCGCAGGGGCAGCCCAGGAGGTTGGGCCAACGGGCGGACAGTTGGCATACTTTATCATCAGTGACGACGACTGCGACGACGACGACGACGACGACGACGACGCTGAAGGATAGCCAAGCGCTGGATGCAGGATCAAACCACAAAATCCAAAGTGATGCATACAAATAAAAACAAGTAGTTAAGCTCAATTAGACAATGATCGACGACGATATATCCTGTAACTATGCGAATCAGTAATTGGGTAAATTAATGTAATGTTGTACCCTGATCCCATTGAAAACATAATAGCCAGAATGCACCAAGTATATGTATTCTTGATCGGGTCGAAGGTCAATCTAGGTTTGGAAGGAAGTTACGGAAGTTATATTGAAATATATATATACAGGCTTCTTAGTCTAAATGATACTTGCAGACATTTGATATACCCTTTCTTCTTATTTAGCAACTTATGTGTACAGGGTAGACATAGAGAGGCAAGTCTGCACAAACAGAGCCACATTCTGCTTCTCTTTCTCTCTCGCCTCCACTCTCTCTGCCTCTCTCTCTCTCACTCTTATACCTCTTCACTGTGTGCCCTTTCACATGTGCATTACTGCCGGGGGGGTTTTTGGGGAGGTCGCATTAAACGGAAGTTGCCGCTTCACTATGCGTTTCTCTGACTGTTGTTGTTGTTGCCATTGTTGTTGTTGCCATTGTTGTTGTTGTGGTTGTTGTTGTTGTTGTTGCTGTTGCTATTACGGTTGCTGCTGTTGTTGGCATTGTTGTGTTTAAAAAGTTTTATGCTCGTCACGAGAGAAATTTATTGCACTCCTGTGTTCAAAGCTTTTATCCTTTTTTATCATTTTGGTTTTATTTTTTTGTTGTTGCTATTTTTGTGTGCTCTCCGTCTCTCGGACTGGGCAGAACGCTTGTGAAAAAGCGGATGTGATTTATTTGGTAATGCTAATGATGTTTTTGCTCGTCGTCCCTGCCATCAGTTTATTTGAGCTTTGGCTGTAACAATTTTTATCGCATGTGTAGCCAAAAAGCAAAAAAAAAAAACAAGGGAAAAAAGTGAAGAAACACCGACAAAAAACCTGCCGAAAAGTTTCGGCAGTGAGCAACTGAAACCGTCATGGAAATGCTTACGCCAACAGTTTTCAATGTGGGCGGCGGCAAGGGGGAAAAACCTGCACAAGGAAATGTAAACGGATCGCCATTTATCTTGCGTAGCCAATAAATCGCATTGTATGCCGCACTCCGAAAGGACATTTAAGATACTCGCTGCTCGTAGTTAATTTTTTAAATGAGCCCAACAAACATTCGATATACGACTTCAGGTTTGTTCTTCATATAGGTTTTATTTATGCTTGTGCGAGATATTCGATATAGTGTCACACGGCTTCCTGACACTGACAGGCTCCGCTCCGCTCCCCACCGCAGAGCTCAGCTTAAAGCTTTAATTGTGCGGCTTAAGTTTTTGCTTTATTGCAGCGACTTAACCGAATTGAGCTTTATTAATTGTTGCCCAAACTTATTTAGCTAAGCCACTGCTAATGTGGGGGGAAACATTGGAGCCGCTTTTGAAGAGGGTGTCTCTGTGGGAATAACAGTCTGGTCTTGGACTGGTGACCCAAGTGTCGCTGGCAAGGTTACGGGCAAGGTCAAGCAGAGGGAATATGCTTTAGACGTACCGTACAAACTCTATAAAAGTTGCCAAGCTGAAGTCAAGAGAGGTTAAGTCACGATGACAAGAGATCAGCTCAGTTGTGCATTGCATTTATATTTTTGAAATGCCAAATGGACTCAAAGCATGTGCGAATCTGGTTTCTTTGACAAACGAGCAAATTGTGTACAAGTTTGTTGATGTGCGAATTATGTTCGACTGATGAGGACTTCGTTTGAATAAAACCATTTTAAAGAAAGATTGCTCTGCTATGCACTTAGTTAATACCAAGAATTTATTAGTTATCCTGTAGTTGTTAGTTTACAGTATGTGGAGGCGGGGTTTTTAGTCGAAGATGTGGAACAAGTTGAGATGCGAAGAGTTCCTTTTGAATGGTAAATTGAGGATAATTGCTTTCCCTTGGTCGAACAAGGGTTTCAAGTTTTCTTCAAGCATTGGTATTGGACTACATGGGAGTTAAAGGGGCAGACTATGTATGTTTGTATGAACATATATATGTATGCATTTTTCTATGTATTCAACTCTAGTCTCTTTTACCGCTCGCAGATCAAGCTTACAGAGGGTATCTCCTAGTCGGCTCTCGCTTGATCTTGCTTATAGCTTAATATAAACACAGAAATGTCTTAATATTGTTCAGAATTTCCATTTTCCGTGACACAAACGTGAGCATATCTCACATAACAATAAAAGTTATTAGTAAAATGTGGGCACCCTTTTTAAAAATGCATAAATATTTTTATAATTGTAGGAGAAAATCATAAAATTAAAGTTTATTACACATTTTATGGATTCATAAAATGAAATTTGTACATTTCCTATGCGCGTTTATTTCGCATAATATTATAGCAGGCCGAACACAAAAACCTTCAAGCGGCAACTCGAAAATAGTCAACTAAAATATTTCGTATGTGACATTAATTAGAATTTTATGCAGCACACGTGTTGTCTACGTCCGTCCCAGTTTTAACTTGCTGCCAATGTTCACTCTGGTGTTGAACTCCGACTCCCACACCCTTTTGTGCTTAGTTTGACAGCCAGTTATGTCGACCGTTAGGCCGATCGATGTTTCTGGTCAGCTGTATGTGTGTGTGTGTGTGCGAGTGTGTGTGCGAGTGTGTGTGTGTGTCGTGTCCGAACCGAACGGAGTCGTTTGGTCAATTCGATTATTTTCATTTTTCACCTTTCGTTTAAACTTTCACGTGTCGTGGTTGTAGTTACTGTTGCACTTGTTGTTGTAAATTCCATGTAAATTAATTAAACTTGCTTGGCATACAAAAAACAAATTGGCAGAAGCGGCGGCATGGCACGTCAGGATGTGCTAGGACCCGCTCGTCGCGACCGACTGGCATACATGGCAAATTATATATTGCATGTCAAAGGGCAACAGACAACGATGGCCGGTTGGCACGGCCACGGGTGCGGAAGGGGTATTGCCACTTAATATTTTTTATACGCCACAAATCGACCGCACTATCAGAGGCCGCCGGTGGCCATATGGCCGGCCAGGCAGGCAGGCAGGCCAGCCAGGCAAGCATTCGGGCAGAACGAGAGCTCATAGGATGCGGACGGAGGGGACGCTGGGGAAGCAGGGGACGCTGGACACAGGTGCGCGACAACAATTAACGAAATTTATTCAATTTGCACCGTCGCGCCAGTGTGTAAAAACTCACACACAACATAAAAATTTAAAATTTAAATAATAAATATCATATTGTCCATAAAGCCTCGAGTTTTGACTGAACTTTTACTGCAATTTATATTGTTTCATTAAAAATAAATACATTTATTACGGATTCTCTCAGTCTTTCGAATTGTTCGATATGCTTGCCTTCGTTTATTTTGCTGTTCCTTTGCTTGTTGTAATTGCTTTTAATTTTCATTTAATCTCATAATTTCTCCACAATAACAATTCAATTTTTTTTCGCATTTATGCCCAATATAATTGGCATGCCTGCGCGTTTGAATTTCCAATTTCATATAATATTCCACAAATTACGTGAATACTTTTTCGCATGCTTGAAATTCAGGTTCCTTTTTGTCAAATGTTGCGCCATTTATCAAAGGTAACGCCCACCGGCCACGGTTCGGCCCCCTTTTGGGGCAAACGTTTCATATTCAAAACAGGAATTGGCCAGTTTTTGGTGTAGAATTGATGAAAAGCGATTTAAGCCTTTATTGCGGGTTAGGCTGGAATTCGAGAATGATATCAATCGATTAGTTGCAGAGCTATACAAAAGGATTTGGATTGAGTTCTTTTGTTCTATAAAAGACAAATGGCAAAACTGAGAGCAAAGCAAACGTGGGGAAGGATATATATGACTAGCATATATTTTAAAAATGGGATAATCAACTTTTTACAGAATTCATAAGGCCTCATTTTAAGTTTACATAAGCAGAAAGCTCTCTCCTACTTCAACACACGCATATCAATCGTCCTAGAACAACTCGAACACTGTCAAAGACTTCAACAAGTGACAAGCCTTCCATCAGAGCTCAGGATTACTTGTTCCCTAGTTGTTGGCGTTGTTGTATGTCATATGCAAAGCCAACTTTAGCGCCCCGGCAAAGCCACACTTTTCAGCTACATTTCCGTCATATAAACCAGACACAAGCACATAAAAGGTCGCTCCCTGCCAACGAGGAGGATGACATTGAAGAAAGCGTTTGGCAAAGTGGCAACAACAGCTGCTGGAATGTGTGTGTGTGTGTGTGTGTGTGTGTGTGTGTGTCTATTTGTGTGTATATTTCTCTCTCTCACTTGTGGAATACTCACAATTAAAAGCGTAGCTGAAGTTGTTATAATACATAATGTTTACGCTTGAATGGGTGCTTTGTGCCCGGGCTGGCAAGTACCGCAGGGGGAGGGAACTGACGAGACTCTGCATTGTCATTCAGGGCTGATGATGCCTTCTGCTTTGGAAAATTAATAATTTATTTGTTTTGTCATTCAGCATTGTAAATAATGAGAGAGATTTTCAATAATCTTCTTTGTTAATATTGAAATTAATTTGTTTACTGTTATGCTACTTAATTAAACAAAACGTACACGCGAGCACACACACGTCCGCACACACACACGTACACACACACACGCACACGTACACACACAAATGCAAACCGAACCGCACAGCTTCAACTCCCCACCGGCTTACCGCAGCCCATAAATAACTAAGGACGCAAGTGGGGGGGCGGGGCTGCTCCAAGGCAGTGGCCCGACCCGGGCCCAGGCCAATCTATATGTAAATAGTTTGTATTTACATGGCTGCATTTTAAAGCCTCGACAGGATTTTGTCCTGTTCAATTATGCAATAAATTTATCACTGATTCCAATGCAACGCAATCCACAGATGAATGCACTCCGCCTCCGCCTCCGCCTCCGCCCTGCGGTTACCCTCGCCATCAGCCAAGGCTCGCTCTCTCACATTTTGCGCAGGGTTTTCATAAATGTCTCCTTTGATTTTGGCTCGGGCTATTTGCATTTGCGGCAGTTCCACACGCAGACGTCTCAAATTCCATATATGCATATGAATTTTGGATCTCTTGAAGCTATGAAATATCTATTAGCTTTGAATCTTTAAGATGCAGCTATTAATTAAATTAACATAAAAGCACATAAAAATACAACAAATTTAATTGCAACGCATTTGTTGATGTTTTCAACACAACAAATTGAGTGAGAAACATAAAATTTTGTCGCCAGCCCCCCTCCAACCCCTTCCACCAGCCAAGGCCCCTCTCGGCATGCATAATGACAAAAACATGTTTAGTATCCGTGGTATCCAACCCACGACACACTTCAGCTGAAGAGCTCAGTTTCCACGTATGCGCATATCTACATAAATTTATATATATAAATTTATATATATATATTTGTATATCTGTTCATCTAAGTTCATATAAGTAAATGTATCTCACACCGCGGGCAGATACTAAATGCTGTGGCCGCCAGGAAAAGAGGCGAAGACGATGAAAAAAATTAGAACAACTTAGCGACAAGGGAATTACAGAAAACAAACTCAACACGCCGCTGTCATCATTTATTTTGTCAGACTCTAAAAACAATTCCAACTTATGGCTACAAACAAGAGACGCTGGTCAACACCGGCATATCATGGTATGCGACAGCTCATAGATACAAATGAGATAAAATAAAAACGAAAAAAAAGAAAACAAGAGCTCTTTAGGGACAACGAAACATCGATGCTCTTTTGCCACATGTAAATCAAACTTTATACTCTTCCCTAAGAAGTCAGGAATGAAACTTATAGAAAACTATGAGAATGTATAAGAAGGTAGGGTTATCTGTATCAGTCGGAAAATCGCTGAATATACTTAAACAGAGATTTCCATATGAATAAGTTTAAATAGTTTGGGCTTGACTTCTAGTACAGTACGTTTAAAATAAATATTGATTGTACTTATCATCTCATTTTTCTTTACATTTTCACTACATTCCATTATATATACTATATATACCATATTCCTGAGCTCATTATATTTACTTATTGTTAGGCCCTCTTAACTGATTTATTCAAATTACAGTTAGTTAACGCTATCCGTTAACTGCCCGTAAACCTTTTTCTTTACTTGACAATCAACATGGCATTGCAATCATATAAAGCCGACTTTATAGTGTATGCTAGAAGCTGAACAAAAAGCTCAGCAATGTCTTTGCTAGTCATGGTATTTTTTTTTGTTTTTTGTTTTTTTCTATCCTGCAATCTCTTAATGATGTGTTGCCCTGCTGCTGCAAAGATTTTGGACATCCCATAGAGAATTATCGTCGCATAAGACGCCCAGCTGCCCCGACCACCATACTAGCACCTACACACACACACACACACGCACACACGCACACGCAGGCACACAGAGACAACAAACACACAAGTCATTAAGTGTTAATTTAATGGCCAAGAGATCTTTGTCACAGATAACAAATGCATGCATTTTTATATACACACACAACACCCAACAGCCAAGAGGCAAGAGGAAAGAGGCAACATGAGTTCTTTTGGGCCTCTATCAGGGCCCTGGCATCTCTTACAAGTTTGTGGAAAACATTTTGTGCGCAGCAGGTGATATATGTGTTGTCTGCTTATGGAAACAACCGGCAACCGAACAACCCAGCATACAACACTAACGCCTCCTCCTTTGGGCTGGTCATATGATATTTGTGTTGTCGGGTTGCTCGGTTTGTTAACGCTGACAGACAATTAAGTGTTTGCTTTATGTTTATTGGAATGGATTTGCCGCAGCGCGTTCTTCTTAACAAATTGATTGATGGCAGACACCACCGAATTGGACAGAGCCAGCGAGTGAGAGGTGGAAACAGACAGCGCGATAAGTTGTGAATAAAGTCTTGAATTACCAGGCAACTGGTAGCCCACCTGGCCATCAAAATTTGAGGTAGCTAACATTGACCATTAAAGTGGCAAGTGGCAAGTGGCAAGTAGTCCAAATACATATTCCATTAGGCTAAGAGGGGCGTACTATATGTACAGCCTAGAAAATGATGACGATGTAACGGAAACTTTTTAATTAAAATTCGAAAAATTAATTAAATACTTTTGTGACGCCTGCGCTGACGACGACAACGACGACGACGGCGATGACGATGACGACTTCGAGATTAAATTTCCAACCTGCCTACGAAATGCAAACCCAGCGAGAGAGAGTGTCGAAAAGTTTGCCCGAAAAATACAAGAAAAAAACAACAAATTCTGTAGTAGAAGAAGAAGAGCGAGCCTCACGAGCAACAACAACAACAACAGCAACTAGTTGATAGGACTGCCAGGGAAAAGGCAACAATCTCAAGTGTAAAATGAGAAAATTCGCTTGCTGTAGCCAAACAACAACAACAAACAAAATTGTAAACGGCAACTGCCGACTGCGCCATACTCTGTTCACATTCCAATTTCCAATTAAATCAGTCGAAAATGAGACTTTTGGCTTTAAGACAAACAGTGACTGTCAAACTGTTTGCTTGCAATTTGACCAAAGCATGGCCATAATGTTTATGGATCGATACAACCAACAGAACAACCAACATACTCTTCTTCACTTCCCGAACAGAGTATAACAACAGTGTAAAGATACTGTGGAAGGTAAAATAAGAAGAGGAAGCAGTCGCAACGCCACTTGTAAGCAGCGAGGATAAAAAGAACGCGTCGCTAGCAATAGATACAAACACAAAAGAAAGTTTCATGCCAGGCCAGAAAAAAAAAAAACAAAAAAAGTGAACGGAGTCCAAATGCCAAAATGAGAAAGGAGTCAACAAGCGAAAGATGAGCAAGAGAACAAAAACAAAAACAGAAAACACAAAAACAGAAGAAAAACAAAAACAAGTTAATGATGCACAACTGATAAGTCAAAAAGATGACACACAACTGCCGCAGAGTGAAGAAGCAGACAGTACTTCAACTATTCTTCCATGCCATGGTTCAACCAGTTGCATTACGAGAAGGTAAAAGTGGGCCCCGACAACATCGCTGGCTATGGAAATTTCAAGAAAGAAGAATAAAGGAGGTTATCAGATGGTGAACGTGGAAACAAGTATGTCAGATAATGGCAATAGAAGCTGACGCCGCAGAGGTTGCGACAAGTATTAGCTGCAAAAGAAATCTGCCAGAGAGCTAAAAACTATTTTGAGGGCGCATTCACAAGAGATGAAAATCTGTGAAAGTTATGATTAATTACAACTGCAACTGAGAATGTTGCAGGTGAGCGCGCAATTACCGATTAAGCCAGTCGAAAGGTGACTCTAAGACTGTAACTCCAGAATTGAGAGTTAAAGCAGATGTGGACAAACGCGCCACAGTTTTGACTCCATCCTGAGAGGAGTTCCTAAGCAGTTTATGACTAATTCAATTGTTTTCACATAGTTAACAATCATTTAATCAACTTTGCCAGTCTCCTTATGCTCCAGTTGCATTCCTTTTGTGTCATGTGACAAAGAATCCGAATTATTCAATAGATAATTTCTAATTTAAACCTTATAAACAAACACTTTAATGTGCCCGCAGAAGCCTATACTATCCATATCCGCCCCTTGATAATTTCATCATGACCCTGCAGCCTTTACACCCATCACACAAAAGCAACAAAACAACAAAAAACCGGAAAACATTACAAGTTTGTCCCAAAGTTCTCTAGTTAATGTTGCCAATCAATCATTCGCTCACATCATGTGCTACAAAATAGTACAAAAAGGAAATGTGAATAAGGGTCAAAAACAAAAAATAGCAAATAGCAAAAGTTAGCAGACCAAAAAAGGACATGTCTATAGTTTCGATAATGGATTATTTGCTGTAGATTTTTGTGTTAATCGAAACATTTCAAGAGAGTGCAAAACTATGTTAAATACATGAAAAAAAGCTGTGCGCTTAGAATTCCCAACTAAAGCAAACGCAGCGTCGAATGCCGAATCGAATTCATTTGAATTTGTTGACGCAAGCAAGGATCACAAATTGCTTTGCCTGCAACATGAAGTTTGTCAGGCAGAAATTTAGAGATCTGCAGCCAAAGCAACTAGACATACATTCAGTTAATTCAAAAGCATCAAACTTTGCCGGGCCGAAAGCCAATTATACTAAAATAAATAAAAACCTTACTCGATTTCCATCTTGCGTCAACTCATTTGCTCCTCGTACCGTCGCGTCGTTCCCATGCTTTGGCGAAAATGTTAAAAACTTAAACAACGCTGACATATTTCCCCAGATGCCTTCAAACTTTCGGGCCAAACTTCTTTAGCGGTACCAAAAAGTCTTTTGAGTGGCTGGCTATACGAAAAATGTGATGTCAACGCAGTTCCACAAAAACCGAATAAAAGAACCTAAAAAGAGAGAGAGAGAGAGAAAAAATAACAAAATTGGTAGAGCAGGCATTTTCATTTCGTGTTTAATGAAAAATGTCAAATAAAAGTGCCCAAAACAGAAGCAGCAAATTGCAAAGCTTTGTGCGATAGTTTTGCACCGAGCACTACGTCAGTCCTTGAACAGGTGGAGCAGCAGCAGGAGTCACAGCAGGAGCAGCAGCAGGAGCAGGATCTGAGCCGGGGGGAGGTGAGGGGGAGCAGCAGTAGCATGCCAATAAAAACTGCAAACAAAGCAGCTCGACGTCGACGAGACGGCACTTAAGCAAAGATGGGCAACTCTTTGGCACACTAATTACTATTTATTTCAAACGAAAATTGCTAACGAGCAAAAGATATTACCATACTACGAGTATACGAGGCTAGTATAATAATCAAAATGGTAAAAGGGTGAGCTCTCCGGCAGCACATACTTCCAACAGAGTGAGCTGGACACAAGAGCGAGCCGCTGCTGGAGGAGGAGCGCCCGTTAGAACAAATTATTATTTTTTATGATTATTTAAATTATGCGCCAGTGGCCAAACCGGGCTGTAGATGAGGGCCGTGGGCCGCGGGCAGCGGGCAACGGGCAGCTCCTGCTCCACTGGAATGTTGGGGCAATTTACAAAAAGGTAGCCGGCACTTTACAGCTTGGAGCACTTGCAGCACTTGGACCAGCAGCAGCAGCAGCAGGAGCAGCAGCAGCAGCAAATAGTTTTCATCTGGCTGAGAGCTGTTTGGTTCGTTTGCCTGCAGCTTTTAGTGCAATTGGCTCGAAGCTTGTTTAATGATCATTAAAGATGAAGACGACACACGAGCTGCAGCCGAAGCAGCAGCGCAGTTTTGATTCAAAGCGCTCTTGACCGGACCTTAATAAATGAACACAGGTTGCCAGCCAGCCAGCCAGCTAGCCCCGACTTGTTTTTATGGCTAACTCTTTGGCCTGCGGGCAAGTGGCTTGGACTCACTCTAATTAGTCAATTTCTTCTCTTTATTTTTTTTTTTATATTTTTTACTCAATTAAATCTGTAGTAGCTTCAGTTGCAGGCACTCGAGTAAGCAAATGATGAGCAGTAATTAGTGAGGCCTTCATATAAACGAGTATTTTTACATACAAACATACGTATAAGCATAATACGTATGTGTGCGTTAAAAACTCGGGCGGGGCCGAAGACGAGTCAGCTTCAGCTTCAGCTTCAACTTCAACTTCTACCTTGGCCGCATCCAACGCCGATAAATAATAATTTTCTTGCTGCTTGGGCAATTTATTTCTTCTTTTTTTTTCTTCTGTGGCATTGCCACAGGATGACAGGTGCAGTGACAACCATACACACACACACATACACACACTCACACACACACACATACGCAAGCACAGGCATTGCACAAGCAATTCGCAATTATGACCCAGTGGGACTCTTGCCTTAAGCATGCCAAAGTACTTCCCACAGTTGCAAGTTTCGCATGACATATGCATTTTAGCAATAATAATTCTGCAGCTTTTTTCGCTCTAAAGTATATAAATAAACGATGTACAGCAAAAGTAACATTTGTTATTTATTATTAATTCAAAAAAGTCCAAGTCCCTTACTTTTAGAAAATGTCATTCTTTCGTAGCGCGAGATTCAACTGGGTTCTCCCTGTTGCTGAACAGCACACAGATACACACACACACACACTTACATTTATAGCTGCAGCTACACACAACTTACATGTCATACACGCTGCCTTTACATTTATAATCAAGCAGCAAGCCGCAAGACCTCCAGCTCCGTGCTGCTCGTCGCAAATACGCATTACATGGCGCATGATGAAGCATCTTCAAGTGGGCAAAACCGAAACGATTCGATGCTGATGCTGGAGCTGAAGCTGAAGCTGTTGCTCCTCAGCCCGGTAGCTCTTGCACTTGGTCGGTTGCTGCTTGTAGCTGCTAAATGAAAACATACATTGCGGTCGCAGATTGCACGGGCCCAACTATTGAATTGGTGCCTCCAAGAGTTGCAAGGCTAAGCACACGAGTTTGCCTAACGCACAGTGGGATGGCACAAGAAATCCAGCTCTTCCAGATGGCTTACCCAAGGAGATACTCTGTAAATCAACTAAGTGCTTGGGCTATTCAAGAGTCTACTTTAGCTCAATTGTTTTGATGGCAAACCCTGTTTCGACAGTTTAATTGTGGCAGGGTATAACAAAATGAAAGGCCATTATAGAAATGGGCACGGCTAATTAGCAGTTGGGATTGGCATTTGCGAATATTAGACACATGTATTCATGGGTCTTCGAGGTTGACCTATGAATAAATGTGAAAGGCATGTGAATATTGGGAATTCGTAGATCAAAGAGTGAATGTGAAAAAGCTAAGCATAGAAAACAATTTGGGCATCGTGTGATTAGTTTGTTGATGAATGAAGGGTCTTCACATTAAGTAACCCAGAATAGTAGTTAATGTCATAAATAATCATTATTCATTTTATTTATTTGATATATTGATTCGGTCCACTGTGCAGCACAGACAGAAAACATCCTCATCAATGTCGTTGTCGTTGTTGTCGTCGTTGGCATTGCCCGCAGACAAAACCAGAGACAGTCCGAGAGAGTCAGAAGAACCAGTCAGAGCCAGAGCCAGAGCCAGAGTCCACTTGTCCACTTGTCCAGCCAATGCACCGGCAGCTCTTTTTTCAGTGCCGACGTTTCCTACAAATCGTGCAATGATGAAAGCCATGGACAAAGTCTTTGACTTGTATTCAGTTTTTGTTATTACTTGCGCCGCAGCTTCTGTATTTCTTTTTTCATTTTCATTTTTTTTTTTCGTCTCTTTTAACTGCTTTTTGTGCCGCTTGGAACGCTTTTATGCCCATTCAGTGCATCTTTTTGCCTGCCCCAACATTGTCCGTGCGTCTGTCGGGACGGACAGCTACGTTTTGTGTAAAAGCGACTAATGTGTGTCTACGGAAGCCATTTCGTGCCTTTTAGCTGTGAGTCAGTGCAAAGAGTCAGTCAGGCGACTTGTAACCAGTTTCCAGGCCATGTCTTTCGGTTTGTTTTCTTTGGCAAAAATAAGAAAATGAAAGAAACAAACAACAACAAAAAAGTGTAGTTAATTCGCCAAGTAATAATATTATACTCGTACTTATGAATGTCGTCTGAGCAACATGCTGTGCAGTCCCAGTCCCAGTTCCAGTTTCAGTCCCAGTACCGAGTCCGAGTCCGAGTCCGACTCCCGATTATGGCCAGAAGAACCTGCCGGACCAGCCCCTCAAGCTAAATTGGCTTGAATTTTACGGCTGCTGTTGCTGCTCTTGCTTTTTTTGTTGTTGTTGTTGTCAGCAGCAGCAGCACGGGAACGACAATCGACGATTGGCCTCGCCTCGGCCTCGGCCTCGGTCTGTAGTTAAGCGACATCATTCATCTGCCCGCCCATCAACAGCAGCAACATCGGCAGCAGCAGCGCCGGCTGCACAATGCCAATGACGACAGACGCCTGACGATGACGATGTTCTGGATGTTATACGGATGACGATGATGATGTTGATAATAATGATGATGACGACAGCAATAATAATAACAAACAACAACAACAACAACAATGGGCAGTCAGAGTCAGGCTGGAAGGCAGCCCTGTGGCCCATCAGACAGCTCTGTACAAAGTACAAGTCCGCATAATTATAATCAACGTCATTTAACGTTGCCGGCCGTCACTCAGCGCCATCTACAACATTTACAACAGCCGCAACAACAACAACAACAACAACAGAAACAACAACAACAACAACTTGTAAACCCAGAGTGCCCCATCAAGCTTATTGTTGTGTATCTTTTGGATACATTTTTGATAACAGAGGGCATAATAACTTTGTCATTAGTTTAGAAATGGAAAAAAAAAAGAAAGTACGAACATATAACAACACACAAAGAAGACACTAAATGCAGATATTTAACTGTATTTAAATGAGTTTATCATAACGCTTTAACTCAAGGCTTTACAGAGACTCACTTTGTTCTGTTTGAGCTTTACCATCTTTGAAAATGAGTTTGACATCCATAGGATGGATGGTAAGCATAAAAGTTGCATGCAACCGTTTTCCCCGACTATTCCACGTTTGCGGGTGGAATTTCCCAAGCTCCAACTTAGCATGCGTGTTCAGCTAACTACAGTAAATATGTCAGCTTCATAGCTGTATCAATCAGTCAATCAATCAGGACACACTGTTTTTTATATATGAAGATAAATAGTCCAAAAAGCCCAAAGGACTTGCAAGCGTGCAATAAGACCAAGAGCACGCTATTAGTACAGGTAAATGGGCAATTGTTAAAAGCAAAGGTAAACGTTAGGCAATATTTTCATTTATTTTAAGCGCAAACATCAAGTTAATTCTCATTTTTGATAATCCTCCTCACAGCCCGGGCCTAATTGCCTTAAGGGCATCAAATTTTCGACTTGTTGTTAGATTAGGTTTTTCGCTTTAATTTCTTGGCTCGTTTTTCTCATTTCTGTGTGCTGTTTGCTCGCTTACGTTTGTTGACCTTTGTCAACTTGAACACGCGACTAAGCGCTTAAAATTGGTGCAAATACAGTCGTATAAAGTACTCCAAAGTGTAGCCGGCTGTTGTGTATCTATAAGGCCGGAAGTGCGCTATTTATAACAAATTGCCGCGTGTTTGACATTTAAACAAACGCCGACGACAACGACTCTGGCATCGCATTAAAGATTTAAATGTATATGTGCTTGTCTGTGTGTCTGTGTATCTGTGTGTGTGGGTATTGCCGAGGAGGAGTTGAAACTGGAGGCGTTGCCAGAGTCCACCGCGTACTTTTGGCATGTTATCAAATGTAACCGCACGCCAAATATGCGCCCGATATCCACCGACAGACGCTGGGTCTAGCGGTTGTTGGGTTAGCCACGGCTATTTAATACAATATAAAGCGGACTGCACGGGGCCAGGTTATGGGCGTAGGCCCGACGCGAGTTCAGTTACGCGACCTTCTTCATTAAAACTATGACAAGCCGTAATTATCTTCGATTTGCTTTGAGCAACGCATTAATTGCGTGTGAGACAGGGCAAAATGATACTCGAGCTCTCCACATAATTGACGTACACTTCAAGTGTCGCTCAAGTGAATCCAACAAACTGGTTTGCTTTTTACGTTCTCTTGATCGAAATTCGTCAGCGCCGACAAAGATGCGACTGAGTTAGTCATTTGGTTTTACAAAGCGGCGCACTTTTCGAGTGACTCAAAACGCTTTTTTACAGCGATGCGAACGCACTTTATGAGTAATTTCTGAGGATCGTCGGGCGGAAGATCTAAAAGATGTGTTCATTGATGAAGACAGCGCTAGCTGTAATAAAAAACAAACTATTTTAGAATAAAAACTTGTTAGAAATTCTTTATTTCATAGTTGAATTCATCACTTTGCTTTTCACTTTTCAATTCAGATATTTATATTTAGTTTCTTCTACTAAAAAAACACAGTATATAAACTGAATAATATGAGAATTATATGTTGCACATCTATGGAGTTTACTCAATTTGAAGTATGTGTGTGCCTGGCACATTTTGCACTTTAATTTTGCTTGTAAGGTTCCGCCCTTGTTTTTTCAATTTCCTCTGCTTGTCGCCTGGTTAACCATTAGTTTCCCTTCATGGGTGACTCTCTCTCTCTCTCTCCCTGCGCCGTCAGTCAGTTCTGGCCGTGTTCTTGGGAAACTGCGTGACCAGGTTAATTAAAGCTTCGGAATATGTTGACGAACTGCCGTGTGGTGCGTTCAAAAGTTGTAGCCCCGGTTGCTTGAGACGTCAACTATGTTGTAGAATCTTATAGATACCGGTTCATAATTTATGTAATTATATGCATTTAAACATTGCAGCACGAAAGCTAACTGTGAGCAGCGTCTTTTGTGCTATTATAGCTCGACATCAAATTATAGCAATTATATAATTTTTCTTTCCTTCACTTGTCGTCTATTTACAGAGGGTCGTCCACATCCGCCAGACTCCAGCTGCCCTGTTCGTGTGTGTGCGTGCGTTTGTATGTGTGTGCGTCTGTTTGTGTGACAAGCGCAACTAATGAGCAGCAACAAATCGGAAACAGGAAGCAGCAGCAACAGAAGCAACAGAAGCAGCAGTAGCTTGGAATGAAAGTAAAACTGCGTGGCCATTATTATCATTACTAAATAATCGTAACTGTGATAGCACCAAAGAAAGCCGAAGCGGCAAGCGGCAAGGCTAAAGATACACAACAAGCAGCAACAGATACAGCTACAGATACAGATACAGCTACAGATACAGCTACAGATACAGATACAAAAGCTAAACAGTTGCTGCCGCGCGTAATTACGTTTCAGTGATTTTCAAACTAATAAATGTCGTACGCGCAATCGCTGGCAGCAGCAGCAGCAACAACAATTTACTAAAGCCAAGCAGCCAACAAAACTCCGCACAAAATGGCGCACAAAATGAGGCAGACAACAGCAAAAGCGGCAACAACACAGACGACAGCAACACAGTGCTCCACAAAAGCAACACAAGTTGGCACGCATTCAAGTTCAAGGCGGTCATCGTTAATCACATGTTTTATATCCTGCCACACGTTCAGCTCGCTCTTGTTGATGCTCGTGCTGCTTGCCACGGCGCAAGCGGCCGGCAAGTTGACCACTCGCAGCAACAGCAGCAACAGCAGCAGCAGCAGCAGCAACATCAGCAACAACACAACAGCAGCATCACAGGCTACGCCTGTTTGGGATCATGCCATCGATTTGAATGAGGATTTTCGCATACTATGGCAAATCATTAATCAGGATATAACATTTGAAATACAAGCACGTACATTAGGTTATGTCGGCTTTGGATTCTCACCCGATGGGAATCTAGCTGGCGCGGATATGGCCATCGGTTGGGTGGACAAGGGTCAAACATATTTTCAGGTGAGTGATAACACAATAAGATAACAAAAAGAAAAACTCACTCTCTGGTCCGGGCCGGTCAACCATTTTTCATTTCGGTTCGGTTCGGGTTACATTTTCATTTTCCAATGCGTGCGGCCGGAAATTAAGGCAGCCAGCTAAATGAAAAGTTGTCGCCTTAATCTCATGCAATTTATTTTCAAGTCTTCAAGCAAACATTTTGATAAATAATATTAAAAAATAAATACACGCAGCAAAAAGCGAAAAACAAAAACATAAACACAAAAAATTGTTAGCTAAACAAGAAAAGCATTTTACCACTCAACTTGGTTAGTAATTAATTTGTTGGGTGGCGGCAGAGCCAGCGGCGGCGGCAGCGCCAGCAAAAAGGATCCAGGACACGAGCCAAGTTCCGTTGAAAAGGCGCACAAAATATGTGCAAAGTCTCAGCTGGGCAAGTCCTTTGACGGCGCGCCATATGAATAATGACAGCCTCATTTGTAAGGACTTGACGGCTTTTTATTTGAATGTGCACGCGTTTTTCAGCTCCATGCTTTATGCGTGTGTCCTCCAACTGGGCTCAACATGGCCAGCAAGCACTAGACCGAAATGAAATAAGGTGATCGCACAGTACCCAGTAATCCATCTAACATGTATATAAAGCTCGATCCGAAGTTATCTGCTTGATATTGATAATAGCTGTCCAGCTTATATTTGCACCTTATTTGTTGTGATTTCAAAGAAGAAAGTAAGGATATCTTGGACATGCCGAAGATTAATACCCGCTCGATCTTCGGGTTTGCAGATATGTCAGAATAAAGAAGCTCGCAAATGCTGAGTTGCATAAAAACTATCTTTGAGAACAGAATATTTGGCCAGATAAAAAGCGAAAATGTTGAATATGAAATGCTCTGCCAACTAAATTCCAGTTGCCGCAGCTTTATGTCATACCTAAGCCGTATAACATACATAACTATCCGAATCGCTTGTGCAATTCTTTTCTAATTTTAAACTATCTTCAAGTTTACATTTAGTGCAGACAAAATTTCCCGCTTATTTCGTTAATTAGCAGTTGTAGTTAACGTAGTCGATAATCCTTGAGTATTTCCTTGGCTTAGGGCGTGGCATTTGCTGTGAAAAAAAGGTGGGCATGCGTGCGTTTGCGTGGCTTGAACTCAAAGAACTTTATAATAATAATAGTTAAAATTTTAATTGCTTTTTAGTCACACTTTTTTGTGGCTAGTTGCCAGGTAAATTCGAACATTCGAGACTTTGTGTAGGTCTAAGCCATTATCAATTGAAATCCGAACCTCAACTAAGGCGTCTTGCGGCAGAATCAAAGAACAATTGTCATACATGCTAGTTTTAACGTACTCTTTCTTCTGTAAGCTCTGTTCCTTTTAGGAGTGTTTAAATAGGGGATAAACGGCAGCTGTGCAAAAGTATATGACGGGCAGGGGAAGACGTCTCTGAGCCCATAACGCATATGCATATATGCTAAATCTTGATCAACATTATCTGAGAGACAGAGAAAGAGCTACATAGAAAGTTTGAATTATTGATAGCTCCATTTCACTTTTCAATTATATATTCCAATTGCTGGAAACTTCAAATTTGGTCTGTTGGCTCACGTATAGCACAGATCGGGAATATGTTACTTTATATATAGATTTTTCCCCTATTCGAATAAATCTAACTTTAATGGCGAGCTGCGTACAGGTCACCTCACAGTCTAGCAAGCTCGACTTGGACACTCATTTCAGTTTCTATTTTTTGCTTTTGGGTAACGCCTTCGACGTCACTTGGCATAGCTATTGTTGCCCCTCCTCTTTCTCCATTCCGCTCCTGCTCCTGTGGCGCTCTGCAAGAGTAATAGGAGTCGTCACTGCAAAGTGTCTAATGAAATGCGAGTATTGCGTGCTGTGGTTGCGTAGCTCTCTCTTTTGTATATCTGTGTGTGTGTGTGTGTGTGTGTGTGGTCTACGTGTGTGTGTATGTGTGTGTCTGCTGTTTGCTGCCTGACAGGATATGCGTGTGGCGCCCTACGTGGGTGGCAAGCGGCGGGTGGGCGGCCAATTGTGTCGCTGACACAAACAGCAACTTGGGGCAGGCGCTTTTTTTTCTTCTTTTGCATTTTCCTTGTGTCTGTGTGATTTAATGATTTGCGAGGCAACAACGTCAACTACACACACGCCCAGACGGACACACACACACACACACATACACACACACAAGCACGCGCGCACACAATGTGATTGTTGCTGAATGTTAAATACCAGATACATTAATATGTCTGCTTGCCCACCTACCGCCCACTCGCTGCGTCTGTTCGTCTGTCAGTCTCTGGGTTTTGTGTGACGGTGTTAATTTCACATCTTGACGTGTCGTTGGTAATTGCGAGTCGCTTCAAATTGTACACACACGCACACACAGACAATCCGCATAACGAGTCGTGACTGTCTGTCGTTCTGTCTGGCCCGTTTGGCCCGACTGTCTGACGGCCTTTTTGGCTAACCTGCCCTGCCCCGCTGTTGATACCTGCCGGCCCCTATTTAACTATCACCTTTGTTGCTTTTGTGCGAGTGTCTGCTGATTTGTCAAAATGCTACGCATGAAGCCCACACAATGTGTCAAAGGTTAATTAGAGCTAAAATAGATATGCCTATTAATATAATAATTAAGTGTTGAAGTGTAAGTAAAAGCCCCGGAATCAAAGCCATATCAATTGTTTGCTCAAGCTTGGGGCAACTCCGCTGTCCATCTCTTTGCCTGTGTGTTTGTGTGTGAATGTGTGTGTGCGTGTGTGTGTGTGTATGAGTGTGTGTTCGTGTGGCAGAAGCTTACAATTGTCTAGCGTACAATGCGTAATTGCATGCAATTGTTGAATTATGAAATCAATATTCAATATTTATTGCACAACAGTTTAACGCATTGCAAAATTCGTACTCGCGTTAATTGGCTAATTTTGTGAAAAGCAATTTAAATATTGAAATACTAGACATAACAACAAATGCAAAGATATCGATGCCGCGATGCCCGCCCAATGGATACCCTCTAAATGGCATTGAGAGTCTGTCGATCTGTTTGGACCCTTACTGCGATAAATTAATATATCTCTCTCTCTCTCTCTCTCTCTCTAATGGGCCATTCGGTTTCTGGAATATGCAAATACATTAAGACGCACGTGTTGAGGAATCTCACGTCTATCACACTCTATTTGATGGCTTCACAGGGTATACAAACAAATTTCGATTGGCAAACGGCGCCGGCATTTCTGGCATTTCATATTTTCATTTCAATTTTGCATTGCCAAGTAAACCACACAGAATATCTATGCATGTATTCAGCAGGGAATTTGTATAATTGTTCAGTTGGCTTTAAACAGGCAAAACCCAAAGTATTTTAAATTTTTGGACGAGTCGCGCTGTCAGCCCAAGGGCAGAGACGTTCGAAGGGCTCTAGCACAAATATCTATGCACCCGATAAAGTAGGCATTGGCATAGTTCCCATATAACAATGTGTGGTAATTATGCGTTGGGAACATTTGCTGGTATTTCATCACATTTGCATGCCATGGACATGGCTTAAATATTTGCAAACAATTAAAGTTGATGAATTTTCCGTCCTTGGTGTGGGAATCGATGATATTTTTGATTATGTCTTCTGGAAAATTCCTTAAGTAAATACAGGACTTGAGGTTATTTGCTTTTAAATAAAGCCTTTGTTCAACATAATAATAAAAATAATCGTTTTATTTGTTTAAATTGTTTAATAAACTGTTTTTCTGTGATTGCATAAAAAGGTGAAAAGCATTTAAAAGAAACTTTCAACGTACAAAGAGGCATAGGAAATTTGAATAGTTTTATAATACTCTTATACACAAATAATTCCAAGATTATTTTCTTTTATTAATATTTTAATGTACATCGAATGCCTAATACATTTTCTAGCTGTATTAAGACAAAGGGTGCTTGGCTTAGTAACAGTTGGCTTCCCACGATTCTCTCCAAGATTTTAGTCAGCTTTTAGATTTGCCTTTGGCTCGAAACCCAATATCTCAAAGCCTAACCGTTCTAGACATTCCACAAGCGGCACTTTCACCCACAGCTTAAAACAAGCAGCTGCTAAATGGCTGCGTTGGCAAGCGCCCGTTTTAAAGGCTGACATAATAGTCGAGGGCCCCAGGCTGCGATCTGGCCGGAGGGTGTTGGGGGCAGATGCCTATTAGTCGTCCATTATTTGTAGATACTTTGCGATAAGCCATGCCGCCGCACCCGACAATAGCGCCACACCTAAGAGAGGAGGCTAAAAAGCGAGGCACAACAACAACATTCCGAACAAAAAATGAAAACAAAATACAAATTCGTGTAATTTATTTTCAAGTTTTATTGGAGCGGGCTGTTAGCGGAGCCGCGGAGGCCGCGGAGGCTGGCGCTTATCAAAATTTTAATTAATACGCATCAGAGAAACTTTACGAAAATGGGCTTTAACGCTCCGCGGCCCTAAAGCAACGCTCTGACGTTAATTAGTGCCATCCAAGTGGCGACTTTGTTGCACTCCCGTTTCAACTACAGAAACAAAAGTACGAGCCCCAAAAACAAGCCACAACAAGCCATTAGCTAGAGAATCAGGCGATTAGTATCTTAAAAGTACTTAAAAGGTCATTACACTACACACAGGCCAGGCGACTGGCGAACGAGCTGGTGAAAAAAAAAACTTAGCCAACAACTAATTATTTAATTTCAAATTTTAAGTATGCTCCGGCAGAGGCAACCAACCAACCGACCAGCCAGGGTGACGTAGCCAACAAGAGCTGTCAGTCATCTTTGCCTCGCAGCAAATGCCAAACGCGCCTCCCCCCTTCCCCCTCCCGGCCCACTGTTCAGACGAAAAGAGCTTTTGCCCCTTTGGCTCTAACCTAACCCATTAAGCGCAGAGAGATAACAGATCCATTATAGAAGAATTACGAGTACGCAACATCACCCATTGCCATCCCCATTGCCATCGCCTCACCATCTCCATCGCCTCACCATCGCCTCACCATCTCCATCGTCGTCATCTTTCGCTAATGACCATCGATGTCGATGTCTGCGTGTCGCTGCGATGCGTTGCGCTCCATCGTAGTACATCACTCAACCTCAACCGACCGACTGACTGACTGACTGACGGAATGCCTGGCTGGCCCTGGCTGGGTTTGGGTTTGGGTTTGGGTTGGGCTGCGTATCTATTCAATATCCATATGACCAGCTGTCCATCCAATTTTCAAGTGGTTACGCTGCACAAACTAAAACAAGACACTAAATAAAAGCATAAAACAGCGCAACGAAGCGCAGATGCTCTTTGTTTGTTGCAGAAAACTTGTCAAGTATTTCTATTATGGAACTAAAGACACCTTTTAGATCGAAAACCCTGATAATATTATGTTATTATCATTGGAAATTTTGGATATTTATCAACAGAATTGTACATAAATAATATTTGTAATCCGATAAATGCGTATTTCCATGTATACCTCCTGCCCGCAATTGCGTAAAAAACATATTGTGTGGGCTTCAGTTTACGTTCTCAATAAATGAATTTAAATTTTTGCGCATAAACCTGCTTTTCCACAAGCATTTTTTGTCAAGCTTTTATTAAATAATCTTGTTATTGTAATGCATTTTTTCGAATCGAAACCTTACACTGCATTCAGCGTACGATTGTTGCGTTAGTTTAAACTAAATCTTTATTTTTTGTTGTTTCGGTCATTTTTTAAACAATTTATCCGTTGCATGGTTCGAACTTCATGATGAAGTCGGAGTAGAACATGCCCAACGGCTAAGTGAATATGCTCCTGCTGAGAGCAAAACCAAAAATATAATAAAAAAAAAAGACAAGGAAATAGAGAAAAACCATTTGGTGGTAAGCATTTTGAACTTTTGCATGGCCGCGGCATGATGTGTGCGAGTTTCATACGCATTGTTGTTCGAGTTTTTGCTTGGCGCAGTTGTCTATCTGGCAGATACATTAACATTAACATTAGCAAGTTGTTCTACGTAGACGCACTGTGCTGTTAATTATAAGTGAATGATTAATTATGCCAACGCCAAAGCATCGGCAACATCTCTGGGGTCAACTTGTGTTTCCCGGCTTTAGGTTTGGGTTTGGTTTTCAGCTCGGACATGGAGTCGGACCCGGTTTCGGACTCGGACTCGGACTCGGTCTGGGTACCCTTGATTGGCATATGAGTAATGAGCTTTTTGTTTCTCAGTGTATTCTCTATTTGGTACTCGTCGTACATTTGTGTGTGAAATTGGTTTTTGTTTCTTTTTTTTTGTGTGTCTTTTTTTATTTTACATTACACACAGTGCACAACAACTGCTGCCCACACACACTACACACAACACAGAACAGCTTGCATGTCATCACTTGAGACGAGTTTTTTATTATAGTAGTTATTTGGGGGAAAATTCTATTGCTTTTTTCCTCTGTTTTTTCGCTTTTTTCTTACTTTCTACATTACTTTCTCACAGCTGTTGGTTGAAGAATGCGAATAGCGTGCTGAGCGCTTAGAATTCAATTAGTTTTTATAGACATTATCCAATTTGATTGTTGTTGTTGCTGTTGTTGTTGTTGCTGTTGCTGCTGGGTGCGTGTTTTATACACCAGCACACACAAATGTATCTGTATCTGTATCTGTAACTGTCTATTAAGCGACGAAACGATTCGCGTGCTGGGCATTGAGCTCGCTCTCAATGGCCATCCATTTTTCTATTGTTCCCTAAGCACTATTTGTAGTTGTAGACACGCACACACAGGCACACGCGCGCACTCACTCACACACACACACCCACACACACACATAACGCCTACGCACACACTTAATAAATCATAAATATATGCCGGCAAATTATATAGATGAGTTCTTGTTCCCGTGCCCGTTGCCCGCCTTCCGCTTCCCAAATCCCTCCCACAAATTTCAATGACTGCGCATTGAGTGCCAGCGAATAAATAATAGTTAAATTTTTTCTGGTCTCTTCCTCTTCAGTTAGACGCCTGAACATTTTGTTATTAAATTTTATGCTGTTGTATTTGTTGGCTTGAGCTTTTATTACATGAATTGTGCCCAAATAGAATGTGAATACCGAAAATTCGTAGACAGCAAATTGCCCCAATTGTGTGGGGCTGTTATGAAGTCGAGGGCTTAGTTTAAGATCATATAATAGCATATAATATTGAATGCGAGCTCTGGGTGCTGAGCGCCCGCTGGCAAAACATGTGAGGCAAGGCCAAAATATTGTTGAATATGCTTAAGAAAGCATTTCTAGAAGCGGCTTACGAAACTGGCAAAGTGTAAGCAATTGACAAGTTGCCGATTGAGCAATAAAGTAAATTAAATTGATATACGGTACAGTGAATAATGTCACCTAATGCACACACTTGAGAAATTCAATTTAATAACTCTAATGCATCTTGCTAGCTTTTAATCTTACTCTTTTTCGGCTGCATTGTTTAATGAGCTCTTGTCTGGCATAAGCCACGCCTTGTCCCATTCCCGCAACAAATCTCCCAATGTCCACTTCAGCTGCAGCTGCATCGGTCAATTGCATTTTGCACAGACACAGAGCTGAAAACTCCTTTTGGAATTGACACATTTAATGCCAAGAGCATTAACTATGTATGTTGTTTAAGCAACTGTTCAATTTATCTGTTGCTTATCAATTTGGCCAATGTCTTGAGCGAATCAATTGGCAATGTCATCAGTGCTGATCAATTAACTGCTAAATCAATTTACAATTTATGCATAAACTTTATAATCAATGGACTTAAGCTTCGTTCACATGGACATGGCTAAAACCGGAGACGTTGCTTTTGCCAACGATGCATTAAAGCCAAAGACAAAACAATTACCCAGTCGGGGCCGAGAAGGAGTTACCAGTCAGCCGGCCTGCCAGCTAGCCAGCCAGTCAGCCTGCCAGCCGGCCTGCCTGGTTGGCTTGACTTGGCTTGGCTAAATCCGTTAGGCCATAAAGGCTATAAATGCTCAATTACAGGAAGTAAATATGCACACTTGATGCACAATCTTGCGTAGATGGTTTTAGATGCTGCTACGTTGACTTTTAAAATTATCGCAGTTAGTCGAGAACGACGACAAGCCAAAGTTTAATAACTTGTCTGATGTCTACGGCCCGAGAAGTTTCTGCCTGTGTGTGTGTGTGCGTGCGCGCGCCTGTGTGTGTGTGTGTGTGAGAGAGAAATTTAATTTCATTACATTCATGTGACATAAACCGTTGGCATCGTGTCTATGGGCCTGGCATTTTGATAATCTATTACACATGGCCATGGCCATAACGCAAAACCTCAACCTCAGACCACAAAACAGCCGCCACAGTCGCCGCAGCCTCCAATTGCTGTGAGTGTATGTGTCTGTGTGTGTGTGTTTGGCTGCCACATGCAACCCGAAAAGGAGGACATGCCACAGGCGGCAGGGGGGCAAGGCGCACGGCCGCTGGGGCTATTAGTGCGTTGTCTTGCCAAGTCTTGAGCTGTCTTGAGTCTGCGTCGCGTACAATGCCAAGTGCGCATATTTGCTTTAGCGCAGCAGCCGCAGCCGCATCTGCCCGAGCCCCAAAGACAACGATGATAATTGCAAAAAGTACCGTTTGCCGTATGCGAAAGATTTTTCCACTTTTCCACCCGGCGGCAGCAACCCCTTGCCGTCTTTCGAAGCAAAAAGAGGAGGCTTTCTCGCATGCATCGCGCATTGCGTTTGCAAAATATTTTTTGTGCGCCTCTCGAACAATTTATGAGCGTTGAAAAGGCTTAGAACCAAAGTTAGCAACAGCTGGCCCGAGATCGGGTATAGAGGGGCATACTCAACCTGTTGATTATATTGATAATGTCGTACGTTGGGCCCAGAAGCGGCAAACAAAACCGGTTTCCCATTGTGCAGCATCTTCTGCCTTCCGCCTGGTCTCCACGGACAGACGCAGTCTCAAGTTCCACTCTCAGAATTACGCTAGTCATATTAACGTGTACCGTTCGTTGTTGTATTTGTTGTCGTTTGTTGTTGTTGTCGTTGTTGTTGTCGCTGTTTGTACCTGTTGTCGTCTCTGGTGCTGCGTGCGACAAGAAAACAACAAACTGCAACAACAGCGGCAGCAGCGCCCCGAATATGGTCAACGCTCTTTTAGCCATGTTTACACGTTAAGTGTGTTTGTGTGTTAGCTGTTTTTGGTTGTTGTTGTTGTTGTTGCAGTTGCTGTTGCTTCACTTGTTGTTGTTTGTAGCGCATTTCTTCCCAGGCTGTTGTTGCCACATTGTTGTCGTTGTTGTTTTTCTGCTGCCTGCCATGCTAATCACATTTTGATTATAAGACAAGAAAATACAAGTGATATCTGGAAAACCAACAAACACGCTAATACCCTTGCCCTGCTCTGAATATTAGAAGATATCTATATAGAGTATATTTAGTTAACAATGTTTAACAAAGTAAATGCAAACAAAATAAGATATACTTCCCATTTAAAGTAAGTAGTTAATAAAAGTGCGGCAATCAAGACCTTTTGCTTCTATCTCACCGATAGCCTCTAGATACCCGCAATCATTTCAAGTCTCCCATTGCTGTTTTCCTAAGCATCGGCAAAGCTTATCAATTGATCATAATACCCGCAACACAATCGAGAGCACAGCCGCTTTGTGGCAACTGCAACTGCAACTGCAACATCTGCATCTGCATCTGATACGAGTCGCTGGCATTAACGGTGCTCCAACACAGCGACAAGGGGCTAGCGAAAAAAGTATCTGATATCTCTCGAAGCTGCGTGAAAGCATATTTATGTATAGATTTTGAAAGGCCTTAGTGCAAAAAAGAAAAACAGCAACAAACACAGCAAACAACTTAAATGACACAGAAAAAATATAAAAAAAAGAAAGAAAGAGAAAGAAAATTGGCAAATGGTTGACTGTTGCCGGCTGTTGGTTGCGCCCCCGCGTTGCACACAGTCCACAAAAGTGACGGGAAGTGCGTGTTGCAACATTGCCATTAGAATTTCCATTAAATGTATCTATATGTACGCACATATAAACGTCTCATATATGCGGCAATTTTTATATTCATCATTAATTAAGCGCTAAACAGCCGCCCGCTGTGCGCATTTATGCCTAGAGCGGATTTCACTCGGAGTGCCGAGAAACAGCATGACATCATTTCGAGAAATTGGAAAGGGTAGCCATATAGCCATGTAGCCATAGTCATCGAGTCATGGACCATGTGTAGCTGTCGGTTTTGTATATTAAAAACTGCATGGAATTGATTTGAAAATAGCGGCAGCGGCAAACGGCAGGCGGTAGGTGGTAGGCGGTTGGCGGCAAAAGAGAAAAAAAAAACTAGAAATATTCTGTTAATGCCGATGATGATGACGATGATTATGGCATGAGATCCCCTGCCGTCTGGCCTGTGTGTTAATTAAAAGCCACTGGACGCTGGAGTTGGAGTGCAACAACCTTGGCATTTCCTGGGTACTTAGTCAGCGCGGCAGCCTCTTGATTAATATATATATATATATAAATGTATATGTATATGCGCCTTGCGAGTACGTCAAGTACTTATGTAGCTTAGAGATATATATGAACATCTATATAGTTAAGTATTTATATGATGCGTAGGCTGCTGCACGCGTCAATATGCGTAGATGCGAGTCGTCCCACTCCCAGTTTCAATTCTAAATCCCCAATCCCCCAGTAGCTGCTGACTGGCTGGCTGGCTGGCTGCCTGCCTGCCCGGGCATTAATGGCCGCTGACTAATGATGAAATGCGCGGCATTTGCCGGGCTCTGCGCTACTCTGGACTGGGTCTGAGGCTGGACTTTGCCGTCATTTCATTTATGTAGAAAAGGATTAAGGCCATAAACCAAACGGTTGACGTTGGAGCTTAGCATGAAAAATGATTGCCGCTCGACAGTCGGCAGCAGTCACCAGCAGTCGGTAGTCGGCAGTCGGCAGTCGCCAGTCGGCAGTCGGCAGTCGCCAGTAAGCAGTCAGCAGTCGGAGTTTTAGGTAGGTGTTAAAGTGGCCGTGGCTTCTGTGGCTCTCCGCGCATTTAAAAAATGTGACAGAGCCCCGGCACCCGTCACCCGGCACCCGGCACCCGGTACCCAGTGGCCGTTACCCGGACGATGCCTCATAAACTGAGAGTCGAGACAAGTGCAGTTTGCTTGGCATTAAGTTTGTTTAGAGTTTTCCACATCGAAGGGTGCGGCAGAAATATTTTTTTGTAAAGCCCCTCAGCTATGTGCATTTAATGGCATTTGGCTGGCACCTTCCTAAGACTTGATTAAGGCCAAATGCGTTAAAGGTCATTAGCACAAGTAGCTTAAAAACCTTTGCAGATTAGTTGTGGCACAATGCAGCAGAAATTACGCATTTCTCATGAGATATGATAAGCAGGAATAAGCAAATTAAAAGGCTACATAAATCATTTTCATGAATGTTGCCAATTAGAATGAGAAAGGCGAACAATTTTTTAGGATAAAGTATAAATAATTAACCTTAAATGTTGGGTATGCAGAAAGAGACGCAATAAAAGCTTTGCTTAATTGATAAACTTTAGTCGCTGTAAAAATATTCACATTTATTTAATCAGTTTATTTCATTTCGATTCGAAGTCCCAAAGCTTTTTATTCATAAGGGATATGCTTCAATAAGTTCTATATCCAATACATTTCGCTTAGCTCGGAATTCTATTAAATCCATTTGCCTTTATTTTTTTTTTTTTGTGTATTATGAGTACAATATATTTGTGTGGACATTGCATGCGATTTGTTAACCCAGAAATCATTTCTAAAACTTCTTGCTAATACATTTGTCCGTTTGCTGAGCAAATTGTGTAACTTTCCAAAGTTTTCTGCCCGGGGCACTTAAAGGCAACCTCGGGCTCGACTCTAGAACTGGCCCAACAAAGCTTGACCACAAAGCAGAGCTGGCACAATGGCACCCAAAGGCGCACTTGAATTGCTTCATGTTCACAAATCAAACTTTTAGCGAGCAGCAGCAGCAACAACAACAACTAAAAGAAGGAGAAAAATATGCTGGGTACATCTAATATTTGGTACTTGCTGTTGTTTGAATTTTTATTAAAAAACCGTAACTAATGATGCCTAAATTCGCAATAAAAATGACGCTGAAAAAAAAAAAAACAATAAAGAAAGGAATAGAAAAAAGCCACAACGCACAATATGGTCCATTAGTGTGCTTTTTGTTGTGCTATTAGAAGAGGCTAGGTGCCCAACTCGTGCCGCAGCTCCCTTCGATCCGCGACCAGCCGCACGACCTCAAACTGAAACAATTTTAATAAAAATTGAGAAGAGCTTTAATCGGCATGCCGAAGATTTGATACCCTTGCAGACAACTGCTCAATGAGTGGATATATATAGCCATCTTATGCAAGTTGGAGCAAGAACTTTGCCATTTTTCCACCTGCTTCTCAGGTGCTGTGACAGAATTTGAATGCCCGCTGCAGGGTATACAACCAGCTAGAGAGCCTGCCAGCAAGCGTTGCGGTAGCTTATTGTGACAAATTTAAAGTAATTTCATTTTTATTTTGCCAACAACGGCCAGAACTTTATATTGCTCTTGCACTTGGGTAACCAAAACAGAAGCCCAAAGGAAAAGGCAGCTGAGAGAAAATGAGAGACAGAGAAAGAGAGACGGAATGAGGGAGAATTTTTTAAAAATCCAGTCAAAGTCAAAGCAGCTTTGTCATTTGTTTTTCTTTTACTTTCGTTTATTTTGTGTGCGCTTAAAAAGTTTCTTTCCGTCTCATTAAAGGCAAAAAGTTGGCTGCTTGCTGCCTGACGAATTCCCAGCGCATTTATTTACACCTTTTTTTTTTCTTTGGTTGAGGGACGAAATATGCCACAACCCATGCCGCAGCGCCGCCCACAAAACTCAATTTGCAAGCCCTTTTGTTTTGCATGTGCTAAAGGTAAAAAGCCGCAGCTTGCAAAAGAACCCAATCGGAATCCCGAACCCAATGCCAAAGCCAAAGCCAAAGCCACATGGCTCTAGGCGCGTCAAAACCAAACGGAAAATACACCAATCAGTGTAAAAAACATAAACATAAACATGCTTGCCATACACAGAGACACACTGACAGAGCAAGAGAGCGAAAGAGAGAGAGAGGGAGACAGAGTAAGGGAGACAGCGGCACAAAGGGCAAAGGCGAAGAAATAATCAGTAAAGTAAAATCTCTGGCGCACCCACACATAAACAATGGCTGTGCAATATATATACATATATACATATATCTTTGGTTCGATGGACTACAAATATTATTGTTTTCAGTGTAGCCACCCACCCCATCCCTCTTACACCTCATCCAACAGCTACTACACCTATGCGAAAAGGTGCAGTGGGCGCACAATTGTGCAGAGCTTGGTAGCTCCTTGAAAACCTATTGAAGCTATAAATCCTTTGTGTTTTCAATTTTTATTTTATTGCTCTCCACAGGCGCGTGTGCTCCTTGGTATGGGCAACGGCCAACAGCAGATCAGAGACTGGGAAGGGGCTGATGTGGAGGCGTCTGTGAGTGTGAATGTGAATCTAGGGGTTGCCCGCATCTAGAGCCGAGAGCTGGGGGCGCCATTTCAGCGGTACGTTTCAGCGGCGTGACTCAGCTGAAAATAAGAGCCAAAAAGCAAGCGAACCAGCCAAACTCATTGGACTTCTCTTACTGGGCCAGCCATTGGGCATCCGACATCCGAGGGCACAAAAGTAAAATTTAAAGAGATACAAAACACAAAACACTCGAGTGTGGCGCGTTTCGTTTCATTTCGTTTCGATTCGTTTTGGGCGTATTGCTCTCCCCTCTTGTTGGGGTTATTTTTGTTTATTTTTTTTTTTGTTTTGTTTTATTTCTTGAGGGGTGCGCCATGTGCGCTGCAATTTAAGGCAATTGAGTTAATCTAGCAATGAGTTGTTTGGCAGGTAAAGCAATTGCTTTGGATACGTGCAAGTGTTTCCCTTGCCCAAAGGGCCGGTTGGGGGTTTGAGCCGCACAGGGGTTGGCACTCACTCAGCGTTACGGATCTCAAGAGTGTTATGTTGCAAATTATGCAGATGGCGCCGCATCACACTCTGTTCTAGAACAAGAAATTATCTTTTTATCTAATGCCTTGCATAGCTCTTGGCTTGGCTTACAAATTGGTAATGAAAAGATCTACAACTTGGGAAGTTTTTGGATTTTGTTGCAGCAACTAAACTCAACTCAGCTTGTTTTGATTTTGTGTTTATCTCAATAAACGAATTCCAATTTATCTCTCTGCTCAATTGTAGAGCATAACAAAATCGTCTTAAATTGGCCCAAAGCTTTCATTTGCAGCCATTTTTCGTTGTTTTCATTGTGGCTTTTGTTGTTGTTCTTGATTGTTGCAACTTTTTGCCATTTGCCGTGTGTTTTTTCTCTCTGTGTGCGTGTGTGCTTGTGTGCTGTTCTCTTTTACATTTGTTGCTTTTGCAATTTAAACGTAAAAATAAATGACTTCTTAGCCTTTTCGAAAGTTTATTTTAACCTCAATGCGAGACCCTGGCTGGAAATAAGCCCGCAACGAGGAGGTGGCAAGAGGGCGAAGTGCCCCAAAGTGCACGAGAAATAATCGAATTTGAGTGAATTAAGATTGGGGAATTGATGCGAACAATAGACTAAATGGAATGGGAGTACGTGTGTGTGTGTGCTTTGTATGTGAGCGGGTGTGTGTGTGTGTGTGGCTGGAAAATTATCCTTAGACCAAACAGAGAGTTAACAAATAAGGCGTGTGTGAGCGTGTGTGTGTGTGTAGCTCCCGCTCCTTTCTTCTTTTTTATTTGTTTACCGATAACACTTGGCACTAAAAGGGCGACTGCCTGCCAGGGATGTCCTGGCAGTAATCAGGCGCTCAACAAATAGCAACAAGCCACTCATGCGACATTCTGCTCTGCCTCTCTCCTTCACTCTCTCCCTCTCTCCCTCTCTCTCTCTCTCTCTCTCTCTCTCTCTCGCTCTCTCTCTCTCTCTCTCTCTCTCTCTGTCACTCGCTGTGTGTCTGTTTGTGTTTTCATCAAATAAAATTGACACACACAAGTGTTAGCCGCTTTAGATGACAGCATTTTGAGCAGCTAGCAGAGGACTTTCAAGGACTGAGCTGACTTTAAGCGCTTGGTTAATTTTGCTTGCTCTCGAGCTTTTGATTTGACAGTTTAGTTAAATTAAATTGAGGACGAGCTAAACAAACCGCCCTCCGACAAACTCAAATTGCCTTTTACCTACATCAAAAACGTCTTATATAGCAATCTAGTTATATCTAAATCGCCCGCACGAACACTCTGACACATACAAACATACACACCCAGCCACACACACACACGCACAACCCTGTTAAAGTTCAAAAGCGTTTGGGGCGACAGGGCGAACAGTGTTTGGGGCGGCGTCAATTGGAGTTTTAACATACAAATGTAATTAAAACGTTTTTCGCAGACGCCGCAAGGCACAACAACAACAACAACAACAACAACTGCGCACAAAGTAAAAGTGAAACTGTGTGTGTGTGTGTGTATTGTAGTGTGTAAAACGGAATTGTCCAACAACAAAAAATAGCAGCAACAACATAGAAAAGGGGAAGTCCCGCACGGAAAGAGCAGAACAACAAGGCCGTCTCCAAATTGTTGCCGGCGGATGCAATAAGTTGCGATAAGGTGTTCATTCCCTGGGGCATATTTTTTGAGAGGGGCGCCGGCGTTCGTTGGAGTCGAACCTTTTTCCAGAAAACTGTCCAAAATCAGGGAAAGAAATGGAAACGTGCTGCGAAAGAGAGAGCGCAGATTCAACACTCGGGGGCAGTGTGTGTCAGGGCGAAACAATGGCAAATGTCGTTGTTAACCTTTTTTGCACCAAGTTCAAAAACATCTTTGCACCCCTCTTCCACACTCTTGCGCAGCCCAATCGACCGGCTCTCTACTATGACGCAAACAATGATATTTACATTTTTTATCTGCCTACGTAAAGTATTTCTCGCTTTTCTTTCGTGGGGGGCTTTTTTCTGGCTGCGTAAATTTTCCTTGAAATTGGAGCACACAGTGCCTGACACGAGAGCGGAGCAGACGGGGGGCGCACGTTTGGGCATTTATAAAAATGAAATAAAAAGGGACCAACTCATATCAAAGCGATCATGGATTTATAGCCTTAATAATAGAAAGAGGACGCTGGGCGGGGGCAAAAGGCATAGCGACAGGATGCGGAAATTGGCAAAAAAAAAAAATGAAACGAGTTTCTCTTGTTCGCCCAAAGCCCAAAGCCAGACAAGTAATTAGGCAAAGGATTTGTGTCTTGCTTTGAAATAAAAATTGTTGTACGTTTCTGCTCGCAAAAGTATGCTATAAAAAGGACGTGAGCTTCTGCGTAATTGTCTGTATGTGTGTGCCCGTTTGTGTGTGTGGGTGTGCAGGCAACAGCCGACAAGTATTTCATTGTTGACGTTTATTATGCATTTAAAAGGCATAATTTAAAAGAAGAAGAAAAGTTGATAATGAAATAACAATATAACATTTTATTAATAATATTCAAAATGTTATTATTAATATGAATTTTTATAAATTATAAAGCTTTTCTAGGCGATTCTCATAAATTCAAAGTAAGCCTCGCAGATCTTCACGCATTGGTTATAGGCGTTATAATGAAATGTGTTGACAATCTGTGTGTATATTCATGTGTGTATGTATGTAAGTGTGCATGCATGTATGTATGCATGTATGAATGTATGTATGCATGCATGTATGTATGTATGCATGCATGTATGTACGTTTATGTATGTATATTCATGTATGTATGCATGTATGCATGTATGTATGTATGTATGCATGTATGCATGTATGCATGTATGTATGTATGTATGCATGTATGTATGCATGTATGTATGTATGCATGTATGCATGTATGCATGTATGTATGCATGTATGTATGTAAGTATGTATGTATGTATGCATGTACGCATGAACGTATGTATGCATGTATGAATGTATGCGTGTATGAATGTATGCATGTATGTATGTAAGTATGAACTCATGTTTCTACATACGTATGTCAGTATGTCGATGCAAAAGCAGACATTTCTTAAATAGGATTTATGTATTTATCATATCATTTATTATTCGTAATTCTGAGAATGTATTTTGCTTGTCGCCTGAACTCAAGTATATGGTATATCCTATGACTTACGCTCGCACATATGTGTCCTTAAGTCCTTGGCGTGCAGTTTTTTTCGACAGAGTCGCATTTGCCTTTGCGACTACACTGAGCTGGCGGCACCCTGAGTTTGACAGTTTATCAAATTGCCACAACAAAAGCCAAAATAAAGGAGCAGCTGCTAAGCGACCGAAATGCGGGCGTATAAGGGAAATGCGTTGGCTCAACCAAGCAGCCTGCCAACGAGCTTAGCCCAGCAACCACCAAGAGCTCATTAAAATAATTTTGCACAAACATTAATGCCAAACACTTTTAAAATACAGACGTTGACGTTGCGTCTGCACCGCTGCAGCTGACATTGAGTGGTTGAGTGGTGTCTCAACGGGGCTGGGGCTGGGACGGGGCAGGGCAGATAACGCTTGCGGCAAAAGTGTCAAAAACGCTTAATAAACGTCAATGTCAGCATTGCCAAACAGAAAATTGAACAAAACACTTTTCGGCGTGGTTTGTCAATCTCTCTCTCTCTCTCTCTCACTCTCTCACTCTCTGACGCTCTGGACTGTCAGCTGTTTTGGTTGGCAAAAACAAAAAGAAACTGGGAAACAAAAAAAAAATCATCGCAATTGAATTGCGCACTCAGTCAAACAGTCAGCCCTGTCTGTTCGTCCTTCTATCTATCTGTCTGTCTGTCTGACTGTCTGTCTGTCTGTCAGTGAGTAACCCAAGAGCAGACCCAATCCCAATCCGAATCCAAATCCAAATTCCGTATTCCAACCTTCAGTTTCTGCACACTTTCATTTCATTCGGCGCCGTTCATTCACTTGACAAATGGAGTGTCATAAATGCAGCCCTTAAGGGCGCACAGCCCTCGACCCCCCCGGGCCCAACCGCGCTCACTTTGCCTATCGCATTTTGCCTTTATGCTAAACGACACGTAGCCAGTCAACACACACACATTCGCACACACACACACACACCAACACACAGTCTGAGGCTGAGTTCGACTGTCGCTAAAAATGCACAAGGGGATTTTAAATTTATTTGAATTTGCTTTTAGTTTCGTGTCTACTGTGCTACTGTGTGTCCCACTGTGTGCGTGTGTGTGTTACATTCAACAGATTTCGATGGCAGCCGTTATACAGCGCATTTAAAAAGTGGTCTCAATAAACAAACACACACACAGCCACAGTCACAGACAAACTGAAAGCGACACCCACAGCAAACCCAACGTCAACGTCAATGTCAGAAATCAGAAATCAGCCATCGCCCAAAACTGACAGCCATCAGCTTAACAATATGACAAATACAATTTTTCGTCGTTTTTATTATTTCATTTAACTATAAAAACGCATTATTATATAATGCGCTGGGCGTTGTGCTCCAGCTCAAGCTCCGGTGGGCGTGGCTGCCAAGAGCAACGCTTGGGCGGCAACCGCTGGACAATTGCAAATTATATAAAATAGTCGCACACATTTTTTGTCATCACATCCTTTATTTGGTATATATATATATATGTTTTTTTGTGGTATTTGTCAGCAGGGGTGCGGGTGGTTGGGGGGTTGGTTTGTAAGCAGAGCGGGTGAAATGACGCCTCAACGCACCAGAGTTAATTTTGAGTGACGTGCAAAGTTTGTTAATTGAATTTGCCTGCCTTTTGATATGTGTGCGACTGAGTGTATGTGTGTGTAAGTGTGTGTGTGGCAGTCAGTTTTGATGATGCACGAGTTACAGTGGGGACCAGCTAAGTGGGTTGCTTACATGACATTAATTGAGTGAGCGACCAGCTGAACGAGATAGAGACAAAGACAAAGAGAGAGAGAGAGAGGGAGAGAGAGAGCAAAGGAAAATTGCTCAAAGGGTTGGCCCGAAAAAAATTGTTTAATGCAAATGGGGCTAGCTTTAGGTCTCCCAGGGGTAAACATCTGAGATTGCGGTCTAAGCAGCAATGGGATAGCACAGCAGAGTCAAATAAATAACTGTCTTTATTTGAAATAAACTCAGGATAGGGTTTGTAATTTGCCATTTACATGCATATATATAATTAAAACAGTTAACTTTTCGATACTTTCAAAGCAATTACCACTGTTAATTTCCATTAATCCGGAAGCAAGGTTTTTTGCTATAAGCAACTACTTTGATTGTTTGCGCTGCACTGCACAGCCCCCAATACAATGCAATACAACAATACGGCTGTAATTGAATATAAAGACATGTTTATATATTCAATATATGTTCCATGGGTATGGCAAATATGCATGCATATACATATTTTTAATCATTTTAATAGGCCACTTTTTGTGAGCGACTTGTTAAGAGCTTTATGCACCAATGCATTCCGTAAATTGTTAAGTGCAAAGAGCTGGCATTTTGCCTTCTATTTATTGAATTTTAAAACCATTGCGCAACGCTGGAATATAACATTTAATTGAAGTTATTTATATTAGAGTAAAAAAGAGGTAACATTACTTGTAAAAATGTTGTTAAGATTTGGAGATTTGCTATAATATTAAACGTATATTGATACTGAAGCGTAGTTCAAATATTTTCAATGTTTGCCATTTGTGTACATCTGCATAGAAGGTAGCTGCTCAGGTTGGCAAATATAATCATATAAAATATTGGCAACCTGCAGCTGAAGAGCATTTACAATGCATTGCATTGCACAATTTGTTGCTGTTTGCATTTATAAAATATTAACTAGCAATTTGCAGTGTCTGCATTTATAAGATGGCATAGGGGCTGGCAAACAGAAGCTGAACCAAAGCCGAAGATGAGTTACGCCAGCCGGCCAGACAGACAGACAGACAGACAGACAGGCAGACAAACAGGCAGGCGGGTTCAGGGCGGGCAAGCCAACAAATAGACAGCTTCAAAAGTAACTCAAACGATTTAATTTGGCAGAACTGCAGGCAGCCCGCCTGAGCCGAGGGTCTCAGAGAGCCGAGTCTGAAAGGCACTTTAACTATATTAATTGATATAGTCGCTTGCAGCGATAATTTGCACAAGCTCAAGTCGAAAGCCTGCCAATTCCAATACTAGCACCATCACAGCACAGCACACAGAGCACTTGGAGAGATTGGGATTTGGGCTTAGGGTTGGGCATTCGACTGCGGTGTCTGGCTTGATGGCTTTGCCCGCTGGCGAACTCTCTCCTACTCCCTCTTTTGGCTCAACATGGCGTATACGTAATCAAATGTAGATGAAGCATCAACTGTAGCTGCTGACGCCAACGTCGTCGATTCCAAAACCCAAACAACAAACGGGGTAGCAGAGCGCACAGCGCCTTTAACATAGATCAAATGCTGCATAGCCAGTCAGACAGTCAGACCGAAGGAACACAACGACAGAAAGGCAAATGGGCACACAGACAGAATGACAGTGCCGAGAGCGCAGGAAAACAATTTACAATGCCACCAAGTTGCTGCGGAGATGTTGCACAAGATTTTTGGCACTGGCAAATGGCAATAGACGGCAGGGAGAGAGGGAGGGAGCGTCGGTTCGTAAGTGGCTAAAAGGGGAGTCTGTAATAAAGCTTATGAAAATCAGGCAATGACAAGATCAAGAGGGAATGCTCAAGGAATCAGAGTACAAACAATGTTAAGGCTTATGTATAGGAATTTCTGCATGTCAAATAAGACTTCTTCAGAAAACAATTAATTATTATTATAGAATTCAATATAAATTCCCGAAGAATAGTTGCCATAAACAAATGCGCCAGAAATGTAATGAATATTGTTTATATAAATACTCTACGGCTACGTGATTCGAGCTTATCAATCATATTGTTTTTAAGGAACATTTTCTAAATTCCTTTTAAATCTGCGCTTAAGTTCTCTCTTAAAACTTTCTTTTAAACTTGTTAGTCTTGCGGTTTTCTTTTCCATCTAATAGCATGTTGCCTGCCTACGCTCACCTGCTCGCTTCCGAGAAGCTCCCTTGAGCCCACTGCATATAAATCAAAGCTGTCGGACAGCATTTTGAGAACCTTTCTCAAAACTTCAGCTGCTGCACTTGCTGCGCCACACACATGACAATAACTGGCCAGTTCCGCCCACTGTAATGCAAGGGCCTTACGAGCATGAACTATACATATATATATATCTATATATATGTACATCTATGGCAAATATATATTATATGTGGATAGATAGATAGCTAGCATTTTGATATTTGTGTGCTATGTGCAAGCAACCCTTTTGCTGTATGCATTTGTTTATAAAGCAAAATCTGAACATGTAGAGAGACTGGGCGGGTGTGTGGGTGTGTATGTGTGTGTGTGTGTGGGTTTGACTAGGCGCTGGCAAAGAGTTAAGGGGTTATGTTGTGGGGGTAATAAGTTTAATGTGTGCTACGAGCATATTTTAAGAATCTCTCTCCTCTATCAATCTGCCTCATGCTCGCACTCTCTCTCTCGCTCTCTCTCTCTCTCTTTCGCTCTCGCTCGCTCTCTCTATCGCTTGAGCGTTTCGCTGCTAGCCAGCTGTCAGTTGTTGTTGATGGTTGACTGCCTGCCTGCCAGCTCGCCTGCCAGCTTACATTAGCAGCATCTCAGTCATGGGCTGGGAACTGGGCCTGAGCCTTGATGCTACCCCTGCATACTTCGATATATAGCGAGTACTTCAAGTGAACACTGTACAGTGAACACTGAACTGTCCCAGCTGACGTTGAATTATCATAAATTGCTAAAGTTTGTTTTTGGCGTAACAAAACTTGGGACTGCCACTTGCTGTTGCTGTTGCTGCTGCTGCTGCTGCTGCTGCTGCTGATGGGCAGCATGCTTGCTGTGTGTGAGTGTGTGTCAAAAGTTTTCATCAAGCGAAAATCAGCACAATTAGGCGCATGTTATGATGCCGAAAGGGTTCAAGGCTCAGTCTTTGGTTGGGCGGGTACACAACCTCCTGCTGCTCTTAAGTGCAGTGACAGGCTTTACATAAGTTTGTTTGGCTTTGCTCGCAACATCAATGTTGCATAATCCTATTAAGTTCACGTTGTGGCTTGGTTGTTCGAGGAGCAGCGCCAAGGTGCTTAATTTGCCGTTGCTTTTATTGATTTCCACCCACACACCCACACACCCATCGCCCACACACACACAGTCGCACACACACTTACACTCGCACTCGCACTCCATATTCTACACTCTTTTTTTACTGCGCCGCTCTTTCACATATTAGGGGGCGGCAGCTAAAAGGCATTAAAGTCTTGACAAGGCTATTAAATGCTTAAGAGGCAGCGACGTTAATGACAACATCGAGCACAGAAAGGGCAAACGAGGGCAAAGAAAACGGCGACGGCGACGGCGACGTCAGCGTTGCTCAAGCAGAAGCCTGGCAGAGTGCGCACAAGGATTACAATTTACGAGTCCTGCCAGCCATGAAGGTGTGATAAAATTTCAGCAATTAAAAAAACGTGTGCGTTGACAACGACGACCACGAGCAGGACGAAGTCTCCCTTATAGTAACCACCCCGCCCACAAAGTTCCTACTCTGCACGCACTACGCAGCCATGGCATGCAACTTAAAATGAATGAAAATTTGGTCAGCATCTGCTCGAAGCTGCAATACACTAACTTCAACTGGTTCGCAGATAATCCAATTGAACCACAAATAAATATTGCGTTTTAACAAATGTTTTAAATGCTTTAATTGCTATAAAATCAAATTACTGCAAAGTAATTGCCGACTATTTACAATTTATTTGGTAATTCGAACAGCTTGAAAATTGATTTAGAAAATTAGCTATAATTACTTTCCGGTTGAAACAGCTGCAGCAAATATAAAACTATCTTAGGGAAATATATTTCAAATTTATGTTCCACTAAATATTTTATTGTGTTGCAAACAACACGACAAAGTTGTGGCTACCCGCGTGAGGAAAGTGTTCTAAAGACGGAATTGGCGGCATTTGAGCTGCACGCATAAAAAGTTGTGAGCAGTTAAAACGTCGTTGGCATTTGAAACATTTTCGGAGCACAAGTGAGCAGCAGCAGCACCAAGAGCAGCAGCAGCAGCTGAGAATATTGCAAATTTATGCGCCTTCCTTTTGCATAATTACCCCACAACGCGTCATCCGCAGGCGGGAACGCTGCTGCCGCGCCTCTTGCCCTGCCACGCCCCTTGGCGCCCACGCACACGCTGATTTTGATAACGTCGCTTGGGTGCTTGCAACATTGCAGCGCGTATTTTTAATTTCCGTCGCCGCGCGCAATGCTCACAATTCTCTCGGCATACGCGGCGTATGCGCGACTTTTGGCTGCTGTTGCGATAAGCGAGCAACATGTCAAGGTGTGCGCGTGTGTGTGTTTGTGTGTGTGTGTAGAGGTAGATAATGTAAAATTAAAAGGGAAACTGTGCAAAACAGCAACGGGAAGGGGAACGGGAACGAGAAAGGGAACACAAATGGGAGCGGGAACGGAACTGCGCGTTACAGATCTTGAATTATGCGTTTGCAGATTGCAAAACAGTCAGAAAGATAGACAGACACGTGGACAGTCGGACAGACAGACAGTTCGAAAAGGTCTATCTCCTGCATAGATACAAATACTTATATATATATATCTATGTGCATATAAATTTGCTGGAATTTATGTTAAATGTTTTGTGCAAACTTTTAATTAGCCAGCTAAATGGCAAATGGCGCAGCGTGTGATATGATTAATGAAATGCTGGCATGTAATTGTGGGCAACACAACACGCAACAGGACCATGGACGTGAGTGTAGGGGATGCCGAATCTGTGAGGGGGTTGATGATATAAATTGGGGCAAATTAATTGCAACTGCCTCAGGTGTGTGAAAATTTCAGTTGTAATTAGATGATGGAAACGCTGTGAGCTGTAAGCAGAAAAGTTTCACTCCATAATGTTGGGCAATGTGTCAGTCGTGCAGGAGCGCGGGCAGACGATGAAGAAGAAGCCTGGGAAACTGAACATCGTTGCTTGAGTGAAGATTATAAATGCTTCTAATGAATTGTGTGCCAGATAGCAACAAGATGATAAAACATTAACCAATGTAGTCAAATATATGTGTGCGTGTGTGTGGGCACAAAAACTGCCCAACAGCTGCGATAAGTTCATCTAATGTTTAAACACGCGACTCAATATTAATTGCTATCATTAAGCTGAAGCTAAAGTACGAACTCCTTGGAATTTAATGCCTCGAAATACCAAACCAAGAGAGCTCAGTTATAGCTAGTTGAAGGTCTGCTGGGCTGTGGCATAATTGTAACATTTCAATAATGGAAACATTTCTAATATGAATAATTTACGATTCGGGGCAGACTTTGTCCTTAAGCCTTTTAAATGATAACTTCATCTGTGCAGCCACTCAAATGCCACAACCTGTGTTCCAATATGGCAGAATTGGCAGCAGCACATTCAATTACGGCCACATGAGCCCTGAAAGCCACACACAAAGAAGTTTCAAATCGTAAATGCAATAAAAACTGAACCAACTCTATATTGAACCAGAGCTGCGCATATATATGTGGGTGTAAGTGCATTAAGAGCTGAAAAAAACTTTGATATCAGTCAAACAAATGACAAACGACAACAAATAATTAAATCAATAAAAATTTGAAATATCTACATAGAAAACTACTCAAAAATTCCATCAGCTTCAATTACCAGGGCTCTGCTGGCTGGGTAACAGGCGCTGTGGCAGGAGCTGTGCCAGTGGCAGGGGCACTTTCGACTTTTGCAACATCATCAAAAAATTGTTGCCATACCAAAAACAACACAAGTGCTCCTGCCGCATGCTGGCAAGGATGTGCCATGAGCATGCCAAACACAACGCCCATTTGCAGTCAACTGCCAATATGCGAGGCAGCCGCCCAACAACAATCACAGAGCATACCCCATAGCCAACCCCCAACCCCCTGCCACCAAGCAAAGCTCTCACTTGAAAAAAAATACGACTACCAAATATTTTCAACAGTGGCCTGCAAGAATACATACAGGCATATGTAGATATTTTTAAGAGTATGTATGTACACACAAACACACACACAATTCAACTCAAACTCATCTGGCGTCTGTGTCGAGCCCAGGCCAACATGTGCATGAGAATCGAACAAGTCAAGAGTGTAGAAAAAAAAAACTTCAGTATGTTTGTTCTTTTTTTTCACTCAAGAAAGGGGTTTATGTGCACAAAGGTGGGGCAACTACTCAAATTGAACGGGGTGAAGCTGTCAAGACATAGAGATATATGGTTGAGAGAAAGAGAGAGAGAGGGAGACGGAGAGTGAGAGAGAATGAGAGAGAGAGAGAGAGAGAGAGAGGAAGAGAGAGAGAGAGAGGGAGAGACGAAAAGGAAACATAAGATCGTCTCGGAAAAAAATAATTGGAAAAAAAATCATTTCAAAAACTACTCAAAGAAAGAAAAAACAAGTAATAATGTCAAGAGTTATTGACTATAAGATACATTGTTTAAGCAAAAAAAAAAACCTGGGAAATACAATAATAGTATTTCTAAAAAGATTTCAAGAAGAGAGAGAAGAATGTAAGATCAAGCTATAGAGTTATCCAATATAAGATATCGAATATAAGACTTAAACTAAGCATACCATCAAGAGGTAAGAGAATGAGAGGGACAGCAAGAAGCCATAAGCTCGTCTTGGAAAAGTTTTCGAAATTTAGAAAATATGAGAAGTAAAATTTATAAAAATAATACCTAGTTACTTACAGGAGACACCATAGTCTCCATAGAAACTCACCATAGTCATAGCCTGCCTTTGCGAAACTCTATTCAACCCGTTCAGTACGCACTCAATGAATGCAGGGTATAATGAGGCAGAAAAAAACGCAACGCACAGATGCTGCGTAAAAGTTATGCACACAAGTTGGGGATTTTCGAAGTGCCTGCGGCTGGGAGCGAACTCCGAAAAAGCGAGCAACAACGTTTGCAGAATTTCAGTTTATTTTGTTAAATGACATGGAATATGCGCCCGAAGCGTGTGCTGGGCGCGGAGCCTGTCGCACAAAAGTATGCTGCAAATTAAATATTTTCGTAAATTTTTCATTCCAATTAATAACCACAAACCACACACAATTTTCTTTCCGCTTGCAGGATCGACACGTCACACGCAATGGCGACACTGAGCCCGTCGTGGATCCCTCCCAGGATTACATGCTGATGCTGGGCTACGAGAATGCCACCCACACCGTTCTACGCTTCCGCCGCAAGTTGGACACATGCGATGCCAGCCATGACATCGCCATAACGGTAAGCACCGTCGACGTTTAATAGATATATTGGCCAAACTTTGTGCCAAGTGAAATTTATGCACTCACTTGTGCCACGCTTGACTATTGACTCTATCTCTCCCCCCCATAGCGCATCTGTGTGTGTGTGTGTGTGTGTGAGTGTGTGCGCCGTCATAATTTATGTTAATAAAAAGTTTCTTATGTCTTGAGTCTTGGGCTGATGATATAAGCGCCGCCATCAAAATACTAAAGTGATTTCCGGGGGGGAAGTAAACAGCGGCACGTACTTACCCCCAACTTTGCCGGCGGGCATAAATACTTTGTTGGGATGGGGCTGGCAAATAACTACAAAAGACGACTGACATGAGTTGAACACGAGTTGGCCCAATATCTTTAGGCAAATATCAGCCCAAGTTGTGTGTCCACAGAGCCCGGGGTGCAACTTCAAGGGGGGGGGGGCCTGATGTTAAAAGCGGAAGTTATTAGAAAGAATATGTTATTGTGAAAATATTTGTGAGCGGATGAATTCATCGATATACGAGATACTTACTTTTGCTAGTGGAAAAATTGACCGATAAGTGAGATACTGACAACTTCCTTTATCGATTACCAATTCTCGATATGTGAATTATAGACACTTTCACTAATCGATAACCCATTCTCAATCAACATGTGAGACACACTGGAATATTCTCATTCTCAGATCGATAACAATTAACCAATCGAAATGCATTCATTTAACAGCTAGTTAAAATAATTGAGCATCTGTTCGTTGCTTAGCAAATGTTTACACAGTATCATATCGATAGAATCCTCTATATCGACAGCCTCTGTCAATTGGCCCGACTAAAGCTCTACTGCTTGACTTCTTTTGGCATCAGCCAGAAGAAAATGTCATAGTGATAAAAGTTTTATCACGTAAAACTTAAGCGTAAATCTTTAAGAAAACTTTCTGGTTAACTTAAGCAAACAAACGGCACCACGCACAAGCACAAATACTCGGCAGACGCACACACACACGCAGACAGACAGGCAGAAAGACGGACGGACAGAAAGGCAGACAAACAGACAGTCCTGGCGACATAGACGCGCGACGCGGCCCGCTCCTAAAACCACATAACATATACATATATTAAGATATACTTAGATGTGGTGCCAAGCAAAACAACCGAAAATGGCAAGGAAAAAACAAAATTATGCACTGTTACGTGTGTTTGTTGTGTGTGTGTGTGTTTGAGTGTGTGTGTAGACACATTGGGTTATTGCTGTATCTAAACGGTTTTTCCGACTTGTCTTTGGCTTGCCAGATTGGGCTGACCATTTTATTTGTCTGGCGTATTAATTGGGTTTTGTCGCGTCATCAACAGCCATTGGCTGGGAGTCTTTTTGGGGGCCCAAATCTTTACTAAATCGCCAGACAAATTAGTTTGCAATGTGCTAGTTCTCGATGTTGTGCTTGTTCTTGTTGTTTTCTTTCTTTTTTCGTTCTATAAGAAGTTGTTGCTGTGTTTGTTGTTATTTCGTTATTTTTGAAACACAATGCAAAGTTTTAATGAATTTTTGTTGCTGGCTGGCCTTACACTAAGCTTAAGTTTGCACAAAGTTGGAAATTCGGTTGTTACTTTTGCTACCCTTTGCATTTGTGCTTTATTTCACTTTACTTTATTTCCGTTCGTTTACTTTGCGTTGCGCTCTACCCATCTATGCAAATTTTCCAGTCAAGGTATTTTGCATCTTTGTTCATTCGCGCGTCAAATATTTTGTGCAACACCCACAAAAGAAAAAAGTTGGGTGCACTTATACCCTGTACACTGTCGAAGCGAGTCTACTGCATTTCCGATTAGATGAGTCGAAAAGTGGAAGCTCAAGACTTTCAAGCTGTGACTTAAGGATTTACTGATATCTGAGCTCTATATGAAATCTATCTCCAGCCATTTCTACGAAGAAATACTTCAGGATCGATTCAAACTACAAGTAGCTAATACACTCGCTTGCATTTCGTGCACAGAGTATAAACACTAAAAAACTTTAAGCTGCCCAAACAGGGCGCGGGGTGCAAGGGTCACAACCATTTGGCAAATTAAGCCCCATTTGTTGTGCGTGTTCGTAGCGTCGGGGTAAAGTCGGCTAGCTAGGGGTAGTTAAATTAATAATGTATTGTGTGCAGAGCGGTTGCAGGTGCGCCTCACGGTAGTTGACGAGCGTTGGTTTTGTAGAGGGGTCTTGAGGTCGGTCAAGAGGTGCATAATTTGCGTTGCACTTAAAAATTTATTAATTGTTTGGATTTTACCTGCGCTTAATGAGCGGCAATTGTGCAAATTAAATAAAATACAAGAAGCAAGAGCAGGCAAGCGAATAATGTGTGCGGCAAGCAAAAACAAACTGAAATCAATCAGAAAATTGGCGACAAAAAGTTCGGTTTGAGTGCATAAGTATTAAATGAGAGACGAAAGGGGGAAAGATACTTAAGCTATTTGAAAAAATAAAAAAGTAAGAAGTTCATCACTTAATTAACAATAAAACAAGTAAGAGGTTCTAGTTGGGAGCTCTCGACTAGGTGATACCCTGAACCCTCTTCTTTCAACAACAAGTGCAGATATATATTGGAAGCGGAGTAAGTTATCGATTATCGGAAACAAACTCAAACTGCGCATGGATTAGGAGGACCTTCGGGTTTCAGGTCTCTACCTCTAGCTGCTTTAATACACACGGACAGGCGGACAGACAGACGGACGGACAGATAGACGGATATGGCTAGATCGACTCGGCTGTTGATGCTGATCAAGAATGTATATACTTTATGGGGTCGGAGATGCTTCCTTCCTTCTGCCTGTTACATACATTTGCACAAGTACATTATAAACTTTGTACCCATTTTCAATGGGTTCAGGGTATGATTAGACAAGAGCTTATAGCTCATGTAAAGCCTATGAAAATCTCAGTTCAGCTAGTGAAATTTCAGATAAACATATACAGTATTAAATGTAAATAGAATATTCTCTTATACTTTTTGCCTTGAGCTACAAAATCAAAATCAAAATCCGCTTTTCGCTTTTCAGGCTCTTCAGCAAATATTCTCTCCAGCTTATCCCATTTTTCGGTATAACAGCGTTTTTTGCTTTTCAATTTTTCAATCAAAGTTTTTCCACAGCCAAAAAAAAAAAACACTAAATAAAAAGAATATTAATATGCTTATCGCATTTTCCATGCCACTTCAAAGTGCACTGAAGCCAACCATATGGTTTTAACCTAAGCCGCTCAAGTGGCATAATCAACCCCCTCCCCCCTCTCCGCCCGAAATCCACCCTTTGGGCAACCCCTTGGGCTCGTTCAGTTTTATATTAGATAACCAAATTAACCCAAAAATAATGCAAAGCCAAAGTAAACAATATGAGAACGAAAAGGAAAACTAAAAACCGCCTGCATATTCAATAAACCTACAACAAGGAGCCAAAGAACATTTCCAGCTGTTTAGGCGCATAATGAAATGCCCATTAAATAACTCGCTACCGGGAATTCAGCAGAAGAAAACGAACAAAAAAAAATGGAAAAAATGGAAAAAGGAAAAAGAACAGGCTTCAAACTTGCAAAGGTCATAAAAAATTACGTTTCAGTGGCTCAGTCAATCAGTCGATCAGCCTTTCAAGTTGCCAATGTTCAATTAAGCGTGCAGAAGGCAGCGTCAATAAATTTTATTTTCTTATTTCTTGTGAACGTCGGGCAACCCCTCGAACTTGGCTCGAACTCGACCCAAGCATATGTGACGCATAACCCAAAAAGTTCAAAGTTTGCCATATGCATCCATATACATGGCTATATAAATAAATACACTGTACTACGCGTAGGTGTGTGTGTGTGTGTTTATTTTTATAATTAAATGCAAAAGGCGAGCAACCCTTTAAGCCATAAATAAAAATAGAAAGAAAAAAAAAAACTGCCAGCCAGCTAAATAAAATGCGTTTATTGCACACCGCAAAATGTCAACCGCAATTCGTATATATACATATATATATATATATATAGATAGAATATATATATGTATATGGCGGGCATTTGTAACCGCCAGACGACGCCGAGAAATATCAATCGATGTGGGTTCATTTGTGTGTAATGAACATTAATGAAGCGCAAAGAGCGTGACTAATAACAAAATTACCAATTGGCCAAAAAAAGAGTCGTGCGTGAGGGCGACAGTTGGTCAACCCTCGTCTCGGTCCCGCTCTCTTTAACCAAAAGTGGAAAATTTCGCAGACAGCCCAGCCCGATGGCGAATCGAAGTCACATTATAATAAAATGCGCATAAACCATAAATGCCATTAAGTGCGTCATTTCAATTTGATTCTTGCGTTCAGATTTCGCGGCCTTGCCAAATGTAACCGTCCCGCCCACTTTATGTGGCGGGGCGTGCAGTCCATTTACCAAGTTTGTCAGACGCCATTTGACGGAAACACTTTACATAGGAATGCCACAAGCAGCGAGAAAGAGTGAGAGAGATGGATAGAGAGAGAGAGAGAGAGAGAGAGAGGGAGAGAGAGGAAGAGAGAGGAAAAGAGAGAGAGAGAGAGGGAGAGAGAGAGAGAGGGAAAATGGGTATATCTTGATGATGGTCTCCTCTCCTTTAGACTATTTCAATTTAAACAATCTTTTCCGTTTATTTCAAGCTGTGATTTTTATGAATTTTCTCGCTTTTCTTTTGGGAGTATATGCGCAGCTGGCTTCCATTTATCTTGAACATTGTTGAAGCGAGAGATAAGAGAATCCAATTTATTAGTATTATTATTACTTATCAATTATAATTATAAAATATATAATAATGTCCTTAGACGCAGACATTACAACATCCTTACACCTGGTACATAAAACCGAATCTGCATTGTTCCGAATTTGAATTTATAGCCAAGCATTAAATGTATTTTCCTCTGCTTTGCTGATTAATGCTCAAAAACTTTTGTGCTATTTAGATTTCAATGGCTTGGATTGAAATCTTTTGGATTTTAATTAGCAGCCACGGCTAATCATTAAAATATATATATATCTAAAGTCCTTCGCCATTAAATTGAGCCAATAATAAAACGACAACTTGACGAGCTTGACATAAAATTGTCATTAAGTAGCTCGAGTGATTTTCATCAATCTATTAATTTATTCCTTTGTGCGGCGATTTTGCAAATCGGGCGTCATGGAAAACTTTTTGAGTGCCAGCTCAATAAATGGGCAAAATGTCCTTTTTCATTAAAATTAATGTTCGGACTTCGGGACTTTGCAACGAAACTTTGATTTATGCAAATAATTAAGTAATTACAATTACAATGCATTAATGCGGACAGTTTGTTCATGACTTTCATGTTATTATTTGCTTGGGCTAAACTCAAATTGAAATTGCTAAATTACAAAAACAAAAACAGCAACAACAACAACAACAACAACAACAACTGCGAGAAGAAAGAAGAACTAATTTTAAATGCAAATTTTCTCTAAGCATGGCAAATTACAATACACACGTACAACATTCTGTAGCCCGTAAGTGACAATTAACACTAATTGTCATTAGAATAATTTCATATTGTGCTCGACCCGTTTATGCTCTTGTTGCTGTAGTTGCTGTAGTTGTTGTTGTTGTAGTTGTCGTTGTTGTTGTTGTTGTTGTTGTTGTTGTAGTAATTGTTTAAACTCGCCACAACATTTCGCTGTCTGGCAATTTAAAATGCAAAAATTGTGCACAACAAGTAAAAATGCTCCAATCACGTCTGCTCGACTAGATGATATCCTATAAACAGGCCCAAAGTCAAGATGGATGCCCCTGTAGGAACTCGTTCGACCAAATTTGAGCTTGTTTATGCTTCGACTTGTTTTGTGTTTAGCTTAAACTCTTCTCACACGTTTTTTCTGATGTATGTTCTGTGCATAAGTAGGCAGAGGAGTTTGCATGTTTGCCGTGTAAACGAAAGCTGAAGAGTTTGGGCACATCGACAAAAAATATTGCTATAAAATAGTTTATAGTTTATAGCTTATGGCAGGCAGACTGCGCGCCTCGAGTTTGGGGCATGCGGCTCTGTAATGGAATTATGCAGTCTGTGCTTGCCACACACATGCTGCTACAATTTTTGCTATGTGTTTATTATTTTAACACGAAACTTGCACTGCAAAGTGGTGCTCGGCTCGTGGCGTCTCTATGTGAGTGGTGCTCGGTGCCTGCTTCACTTGTAAACAGTAATTTTGCCCATTAATGGGCCTTTGGGTCTGGGTCCGGGCCGGGTCCGGGTCCTGGCCCGGGAACCCATAATAACTTTCAACACACTCGCATTCCGTACACACACACATTTGCAAGCTCGGTAATTGTTATTGTTGTTGTTACAGTTGTTGTAGTTTGGCATTGCAAGCTGGCAAAACAAAAAGGCAACAAGTCAAGTCGACAGTAATTTTCAACACTTACAAGAGGGTCGACCCCCATAGCTAAAGCAATGCCCGCAATAAGTGTCACGAATTCCCAAAAACCTTTTCTCCTTCGGCTGGATTCGATTTGAAATCACGTCCTATTTCGATGGGATAAGTGAACCATGCTTCACCATGCTTACATATATGCTGGCAATAGAGTTCGTTTTTATTTTCTTTCAAGCAAATATACAAATATTTCCATTTAAGTATGCAGAAACTAAGACGAAATGGATTAAGGGAATGACCGCAACTCCTTATTTCTTGCTTTGACTTTTGTGCAAAATGGTGCCATAAACATGAACACAAGCACTCACACACTCGCACACACACATTACACATATGGCCACACACATATGTGTGCAGTTTGTCACGACATAAGCTCGATTCTTACAGCGAAAGGGGGTGGAAGTTGGAGAGGGGCTTGAATGAGTATTAAGGCGGTATTCGCGTCACAGCAAAACGCAAAAACCAAACCAAAGCACTGACTTTTATAATGAATTATTAGTGGAGAGCTGGCGGGGAGCTGGCGGAGAGCTGGGCAGCGGTGCAAGGGGCCGAGCGGAAGGGGAAATGATGGCTAGCGGTTGCTTGTGTGGTGTTTGTGGATCTTGTGGTCTCCGCGTGGCACTTAAAAATTTAATAGCGCTGCAACAAAAAAAAGCTCTTCCAAACGAACATAAAAGTATGCAACAGAATTCAACTTAAATTGATTTAAATTTTGCTTTTTAAAACCAAAGTTGAATCAACAAAAGTGAGCGACAAAAAAGCGACTATACAATTTCAGGCCAATTGTTGCCAAAAGATTCTTCTGCTATGTGTTACATAATTCGTAACAAACTCATAATACCTTTTGTAGAATGTTGCATGGAAAATGCTTTTCACTGAAAAAAAACACTAGGGCATAACTTAACATATAGCCAGCTGCAAGTAAATGACATTTAGGCAGGCCGAAAGCCAAGCAAAGGTGTAGCTGCAGCTAGATTTAGATGCTTTAAGTCCTTGAAGCACATTTCAACTGCAGTCAGCAAGTTGCGCTAGTTTGGCCAAGCGCTTCGTTACTTAGGGGAATTGCCAACAATTTAAATTACTAAATTGCAATCCGAGTAAATGGTATACAAAGTATTAATGATTGAATGAAGCAGTAATGCGAGATTGCAGCTTTTATTTGGACTTGGGACTGCAAGGAACCGCACGAGATTCGACTCGATGCTCACCTTTACATATCAAACTCTCTTTATATATTGCTGCAAATGTTGCTTTTTTCTTTTGCCAAACCAGAGACCTTTTTAGCATGCAGCTTGTTGCCTAATTCATATTCATTTATTGTGTTGTGCTTTTGCCTCGCAACTAAGAGCTATCCCAACTATCTGCATAGCACAGTTTTTCTCTATGCCCCCCCCGTTTTCCTATTACCAGCTTTGCTGCAGAGTTCAAGCAAACTGGCATATCCGTTGCTTTATTACATTTCGTTTAGCTTTTGGCCAACTGACCACTTTTTTGCGGTTACTTTGTGTGTGTGTGTTCCCCTATGTATGTGTGTGTGTGTGTGTCTTAGTTGCTTAGTTGCTCGGGTTTTGTGGTTTATTTGGTTACTGGCGCGGCATGAAAACTATATAAAATAATAAAAAAAAATGCAAAATAAAATACAAAAAAAGACGACTACGAAATGAATTTAATAAAAGAGTTAGCTTTTTGTGAGCGAACCATGCAGTGGGTGGGGTGGGGGTAGGGGCGGGGGCACACTGCACCATTTAACCATAAATAATAAAATAAAATAACTACAGGTTACCAACAATGCGCACACTTTATGCCAGAGTCTGACCCCATAGTTTTTATAAACAAATTGGTTTTACAGCTCTGCTCGGTGGGGCAAAAATGTAACCGTATGATGTTTGCGGTTTTCCCTGCCATTTTATTATTATTTAATTATTTTTTAGTTGCCACTGGCGTTGCCGAACAGCAGGAACTGGCTGCCAGAGCTTAATTAGATTCGCCCGAAAGACGCACCAATTTTAAGACTTGATTCCCTTGGCCTGTTGCATTTGACATGCACGTTAAAACGTTGAATGGCTAATCCAGCTGGCAAGCTCGACTGGTTATTTATTGCCTTGGCTGCACCAAAATACAGCAAATACGAAGCAAGAACAACAACAAAAGCAGCTAAAACACTCAACTAACTGAAAAATGGCCAAAAATTGCAACCGCGCCCAGCCGCAGCATTCAGCAAAAACCGACTGTTGCCGCTCTTGACTCATGGTTGGCTCTCACTGGTTGCTTTTGTTTGTCATTGCATTACTTTGGCTGTTAAATCCCACACAGAGTTTTGTATTGCAGTCCTTTTGCGCCGCCCGCTCGCTCTTCTCTGCTCTACCAATATTTGTCGCTTTAGGGCATTAAAACAAACGTTTCTCGTTGCGTTTAGCTTTGGTGTTGCCTGCGTCTGGGTTTTTTTTGTTTTGTTTTTGTTTTTTTTTTTTGGCCAGCACACGTTTCACATGCACTTCAAGTGCCCACAACAGGAGCTGCAACGGCAACAGCAACACACTCACACACATTGAGCAAACTTTACGCGCAAAACGCGAAAATCACAGCCCGAAAGTGAAGCGCAACACGAGGAAATGGCTAAATCCCAGCCAAGCCGAAGCACAAATGCTCTGAAGGGTAAATTGCCATATGAGCAACAATAGATGAGGGAATGCATTTGTGTGAAATTGAAAATTGCAAATTTCTCTTTACATAACAAACTTCCTATAGAAATACATTCGAAACAGTGTTGTGAAATGTTACACTGAGTATTGTATGCGAATCAGAGGCTTTTCTTTATGTTGAATAATCAGTGATTGATAAAAGTACATTTAAGAACTTAAGAAACGATGGGGTGAAGCATAGTTGTTACTTTTCCAACACTGCTTTCCGTAATCCTTAGTCCTCTTTTCAAGTGTTGTGAAATAGTATATCAAATTGTTTAAATTGTCTTAAATTTCGTATTTACATACGCTCCGTGTCAATTTCATCCACTAATTTTTTACTCAATGGAGATACTTATTCTTGTTTCGTCAATAACTTGTGTCGTATACAATTATGCAGCGTTGTTCAACACTACTCACCGCATATTAGACGTTTCTGTGCAATTTGACTTGTTGAAACTTGGCTCCTTAATAATCCTCAGCTAGTACGTACCCAATTCAAAGAACGCACAATTCGTCAAATGTGTATTATCCAGCGCTCGCGTAGAGCATTATAAGCTCTGACCATTTCGATTGCCTGTTACTGTGGAGCTCATGCGAATCTCTGCCAGTTTATACAAGAGGAGGCTGCGCTTTGCCGCGCCGCGCCGTGCAACTCGCAACTCGCAACTTGCAACTCACAACTCATGTGTAAAAGGGGACAATGCAGGTTTTAGCTTTAATAAAGCGACTATGCGAGCCGTTGCCAGACCCACACACACACTCACACACACGCACACCCACACAATAGCATCATGGACATGATGGCGAGTCGCAGAACCCAACAGCGACCACTTTTTGGGTCCGGACTACACATGCTCCAGCTCTGGTGCGTCGTTTGCCTGTTTTGGTTTGGTTTGGTTGTGTACTTGATTTTTGGGCAAAGCGGCAAATAACATTTTTGTTTGGCTTTGACGTTGTTGCAATTGCAACGGTTATTCCATTTGCTTGACAAATATACGATGACGAGAACGATGGCCATGGCAATGGAGATGGAAGTGGAAGTGGAAGCGGCATGGCACGGAACGTTTAGTCCCTGGCCGAACCTGTACCAGCTTCAGAGTTTGTCCGGGAGTTCAAACTTTTAGCGGGAATTATGCGCATTTTTGTTTGGTTGGCAGCGGCGCAAGTGGCGACCGGCGGCTGGCGACTGGCGAGTGAGAGAAACGCTTAAATCCAACTGCAATGGCTGGGTTAATGGCCATGTGAGTGTTTCTGTCTGCGTGTGTGTGGGATGTGATGTGTGGCACTGCAAAAGGCTTTCAAGCAGCATGCAATATACATTCTGTTGCATACTTTTTTGGGCTCTCCAACTTCAAAGCAATCGACACAAAAGCCACTCACAAAGCGCTCAAAATAAACGCCCAAAGCCATATTAATAGCTTAAGATGTTGATAAAAACAAACGTTGAGCTTAAAAACGTTCATTTTAGAAATCTGATGGAAAAACCTGCTTTTAATAGGGCTGATTTCAATAGCTATCAAACTTGTTGCCTAAACCTAGCCACAGTCACAAGAGAAGATAGTTAAAGCTCAACTGAAATTTGAAATAATAAGCACAGCCGTCAGCTTGTTAAAATCGTCTTATTTAATTTAATCCCATTCAACACAGTGACAACAATAAGAACAACACCTGCTTAGAAAGCTTGGAGAAAGTTTAATTAGATTGCTGCGTTTAAGTGCAGCTGCAAAAGCTGCCGCACTTGTCATAAATAAATTCAATTAATGTCAATTCCGACTAGAGCACAAAACACACAATGCCACATACACACACGCTCACACACACTCACGCACGCACGCACAACACACAGCATTAGTTAAAATGACTCAATTGAATGCAACAAAAATCATTAAGCCACTTAGGATCCCACAACAGAATGAAAGCTAAATGGGACACAGACCGGGCGATTAGTCTGAGAATTTTGGCACATAAGCCTGTCGTGCGTGTACGTGTGTGTGTGCTGTGTGCTGTGTGCTTGTGTGTGTGTGTGTGAGCCTGTTGGCTGCATATAAAAAGCCTATCAACATAGCCTGCTGCTGACTGCTGCAATCAGAGCGACTGACACGGCAATTAGAGCACAACAAAAACTCAACATCAGGTATCGAGGGGCTATCGGGGGGGAAAAAGCGCCAGTTGCCGGGGTAAGCAGGTTAGAGCCGTGTGGGCGTGTGGCATGACCAATCTGCCACTTTGCATATTAGTTATTGAAATCAGCTGTCAGAAAGTTGCAGGCCACAGACGTTTGCAGCAGCGCACGAAAAACCCATTGATGATTGAATTGGCAATGCCTCACAGAGGAAAAGGAACACAGGCAGAAGCACAGGCACACCCACACACACACACAACCACACGTGAGTCTGAAATGTTCGACGTGACCATGGCAACCTGGTGCACACAGACAAAGACACCTCTTGAAATGCTTCTGGGGAACGGTTGATTTGATTCCAGTTGCCAGTTGCTAGTTGCAAGCTCAGCTGCTGCTGAAACTTTAACAAAGCGACTCGTTGCTTTTATTGTTCAAGTGCAACGGGGGCAACGGGGTCATGTACGTATGTCTGCTACTACACAAGTGTGAATTTTCCTATATGTATGTATCTGCATCCGTGTGCGTGTATGTGCATGTGTGTGTGTGTGTGTATTTTGCTCTATTTATAATTCAGTTGTAAATGCATTTCAATTACGTGCACATTAAACAAGCTTGGCAAAGAGCAAGTTTTGTGGCCCCAGCAAACAGTGGCTGACCAGGACAGGGCCAAGTCCGGGTTCGGGAACAAGACCGGGACCGAGACAGAGACAGAGGCCAGCTCCAGGACACGGTTCAACTTGACCACTTGACCATTAGCCATTAGCAGCGGCAACTTGGCGTACGTTTCGTTTCGTTTCGTATTCGCTTCTGGGACAATTGGACCATTATTAAAACGCGTTGAGATGGCAAAACGCAAGTGGCAACAAAACAAAACAAAAACTCAACTGAACTCGACTCAACAGCAGCCAACAAGAGCAGCAACACGAGGAATAACAATGCAACAGCAGCAACAGCAACAACAAACACAATCGTAATGGGCTATAAAGTTTGAGGTGTGCGTACGTGTGTCTATGTGTGTGTGTCAGACTGGGCTGTGTATTTGGGCAAGTTAAACAAAATAATTTATGTCAGCATACAAAGAAAATCAATAGAATTGCGATAGATTTAATGAGATGTGCTCCTCAGAATGATAAAATCAAAGACAGTTTTACTTACCCAGACCAAGGCCCATAACAGCGTATCAACAAGGCTGGAAACCAATTTTGAATCGAACTGGTTTCGAAATTTCAATATTTTATTTACCATGAACCGAGTCCTTAAGCGGATTAGTTGAACAAGCAGCAGCTAAAGCTAAAGCTGAACCCAATTATTTTTTTTCTCAATTAAAATATAATTGCAAAATGTTAAGGATTCTGGCCTAATTTAAGCTATGTACTAATTCAAATAATTAAAAAAGTTAATCTTTGAAAACTGCAAGCCCAAAATAATGAAAAGGTGACTTAAGGCAGAAACCAACTCCCTGCCTTTAGGTTCGCTTTGTGAGCAAGGCCTCACACATTCAGATTTCAATTTAAGCACTAGTTGATGTAGTCTTTACAATAGGTTTAAATAATTCAATTGTTACCTTATATTTGAAATGATGTTCACATACTAATTGACATCTTCCGAATATAATTAAAAGAATCCGATTGTTGAAGCCCTAGTTATTTATGCTTTGTTCTAAGCCCAAGTATATTTTAAAGAAAATATGGATCGGCTCAGCTATAGAAACGGCTGTTTTTTGAGCAATAATCGGTTTTCAAACCTTTATATTTGTGCTTTTTAACTAACGACCAAAACGAACAACAAAAATTTAACACAACAACCTGGATTATAGAACGATACCTTTGTCATGGATCTATTCCGAAAGAGTTTTCCTGCTCCTTGGCCAACTTGATTTTCTTGCCTTTCTTCTGCAGCTTTGCATTCAGTTTCCGTTTGGACTCATCTAGATGGCCATATTGACGTTTCAGTTCATACCAAATGCAGGGTACACTCATTTCAGCATAACCAGGCTTTATAATCATGGGTTCTATGAATCTAAACAGAAATAACTTCACTTTGCGATTCTAAAAAGAGAGAAAAATATCTAAGAGCGAAATTTTTAAATAGTGCTCTGCTCTGGTCTTACCAAGGAGTCGGGACACTGTATGTAAATGCGTTTGCGCGAGGCAACAAATATATAATCCTCCTGTTCCATCTCGGTTTTAATGGGCACCGGCGGTGCGATCACAGCCGGCCACATTTCTTGGATGCGCATATGCAGTTCAACCTTGTGGCTCCATTCCTTGTAATTGTCACGGCCCGACAGACGCGGTATTACATTAGCTTGACGGTGAGCGAGCATTTTTCAATTTAATTTCGATTCAGGGAAAATAACAACTGAACTATGATATCCGCTTGACAGCACTGGGAATGCCAGCTCAAGCCTGCTTTAACAAAAGCCCAAACGTATTTCGAGTGCACTTAAACCGAGCCTCTTAGACCTTGCACCTCATTTTGTGTTCAGGCAAGCGTTTAGCTGCAATCCTTGCAGGTTTTTTGGGCCGTAACCACGACTCTAATGAGTCCTTGTACTGGCGCATTTTACAATTAGCCAAGAGTCAGCAAAGTGCCAGCCACCTGTAGTCCTCCAGTCCTCTGCTACTGCTCCTTCTGCTGCTCTGATCCCAGCAGCTGACACACACACACACACACACACCGCACCCGGCTGACGCTCATCCCTGCATAGTCTTTGGCAATTAAGTCCCTGGCCAAACGTTGACCACACACCAAATGACTGTAGCCAGTTTGCTTTCATTAATTTTTGGTTGTAATCCTTGCTGAAGCCTTTCATTTCATTTTAGTTGTCGACTCTCAGCTACTGCTGCTGTTGTTGTTCCTGTTGTTCTACGTGCGTGTGCATAGTTCGTCTCAGGCTTTTTCACACTTTGTTTCTACGTGCTGCTGATACACTACGATGCCCAAAGGCTGTTGCTATTTTATGCAACTGTGTGGCTAGGTATATGATATTTATAGCTCGTGTATGTAATGTGTGCACAAGTATTGTCTTCTCTAATTGCGAACAAGTCCTGAACTTAAACATATTTCATTTTCATTTCATATTTACTTCATGCATAAACAGCCGCAAAACGAACAGAGCCAGGTTTTTTTCTAAACTGTTAGGGTGGAGATCTACGTTGTCTCATAATACATTTTTTAAAATATATGGCAAACAAAGTTTTGAAACAACTGAACCTTAAGGCTAGGAGCTGGTTTTAACCATGAACCTGAATACTGACTGCAGTCCTGGCTGTAAGGTCCTTTATGTATAATTGCTCATTGAAGCCAAATGAGTGAAGGTCTGTTGCCTTAAGTTGTCCTTTTTTTCTATTTACTAGATGCGGGTTTGAAAGATGCGGGTTTGAAAGATTATATTCATATTATATTACATTTCTGTAATTTAGTATTTGTTTGGAAATTCCCTTCCAAGCTTCCTATTTTGGATTTCACACTTTCAAGCTACTCTCTTTGCATAATTTCGCCTTGTGTGAAGAGCATTTGGAATTCGTCTTGCGAGTTCGCGTATCCTTTTTGCTTCCGAATGACTGTTGAGTTTTTTCACAGTGGTCATGTTTTTACAACTGGGCCATGTCCAGCAGCGCCGTAGCCACGTTAATGACTTTTGTGCTGCGCCTGTCGCACGGCAAATGTTTTAAAACTGCCCCCGAAAAGAGTTGTTGTTGTTGCTGTTGTTTTTGCAGCCAGCTGGCCAGCGATTGCCGGCCGGTTAGCGCGTTTGCCGCAGCCGCCCGCAGTGTTTGCCCGGACAGCGGGCAACCGAGTCATTTGTACAGGTTTTTTGCAGACTTGCTATGAATAAGGCGGGGGCGATATGCTTGCCGGCATCGGGGGCGGTGGGCGGTAAGGGAATTGTTAATTAAAGTATTGTCTCCTCGTTGCTGGCAAAATGAACAAGTGGACAAGGACTCGTCGTTGTTGTCGTTGTCGTTGTAGTTGTCGTTGTTGTCGCTGTCCTGGGCATGGCCCTGGCTGCCCTGGCCGTCAATTGTCGAACATGGTGCTCTACAGTTCCACTTAACAGCTACAATGGGCACTTTGCCACAATGAATTCAAATGGATGCCCTGACCGGGTTGCAGATTTTTTTTACAATCTCCGACACCCTGCCCTGCACCTCTCTCTCGCTCTCTGTCTCCTCTCTCTCTCTTTCGCTCTCATTCACCCTCTCTGTGGTGCTGCCATGTTTGCTATATGTGTTGTTATTGTTGTTGTGTCGCTTCAGACACACACACACATACACACACACCCGCACACATAAGCACACTCACGTGCACATGACATGCACACAATGACAGCTGACTGTTGGCTTCCAAAAGCCCCCGAGGCATACGAGTCAAGTACAAACAGTGTGAGCCAAGGAGAGAAGGGGAGCAGAGCGGAAGCGGGGGGCCTGTATACGAATATGGTACTTCCCGCTCGCGGGCATATTTTGGCCCGACGCGACGTCCGTCGTGTTGTGATTCTTTAATGAAAGCTTTAATTTGGGTTTACCAATTAAAACTACGTGGCAAATGAAATATACATGCTGGCCACACACACACACACACACACACACACACACACACGCACACACACATAATACAAAAGAAATGCCAAGAGAAAGCACAAAACAAATACATTCACACATATAGAAACATTCCCATATGATATATACGTATGCATCTAGATATATACACACACACGTTCGCCGCACCAGACGTGTAAATTGAAGCTAAGATGTAATGGCGGACAGGACGAGTCCTTGGGTAGCCTCTTTGGTGTGGGTAAAACGAATGAAAAATAACTGCACAATTTTGGTAAATGCTCAAGTACAGTCTGCAACAAAACAGTATTGAAGCAATTGGCTTGTGAAATTTGGCAACAGTTGTCAAATGCAATTCTAGAGGTCATGCAATTAAGTTGAATGAACTCCAATTAGTTAGATTTAGCTTGGTTTCATTTGTTTGTAATGTCATTTAGAGTGCAAGCTGCATAAATTAGTAGACATTTATAAAATTAATCTAATGGAAGCACTGAAGTTTGGCAGCGGCACCCAGTCAATCTTCTTTTGTACTGCAAATAGTGTGAGAAATTGATGTACGGCAGCTATAAACATGTTAATGGAACAAATAGTAATTAATCTATGTAATTATAACTCTTTTGCCGGACTGACTGATCGACTACGTACAGTCAAGACTTTTTAAAGACTCATGCTTTTCTGTACTGAACCTCCCAAATGGGCGATTGTTATATGGAGGACAGTTCAATCTCCTTCCGATTGCCTTCTATTGTAAAATCTTTGTAAGTAAGACATAGAAGAAGGCTTCAACGATAATTGGTAAATCCTCTTGCGGTAAATGGATGGTAAACCGATTTAATAGAAAATACATAAGGGTATAAGCAATATTCAACATGTCTTCAAAATTGCTAGCTCCCTTTTAAAGTTAAAACATAATGTTGTGTGTTCTTAACTACTCTTGAGCACATTTGCTGGCTGCCATCCATTAATTAAGGCACCCATTGAATAGTGGCAGGGTCGCTCAAGTGACTTGTCTTACGCCCGCCATTACAATCACGTACGTACAAGACGAAACAAGTCCGTACATGAAACATGGAGCGCACGGAGCTGCAGATTCAACTGCAGCTGACCAAACAACACCTGCCCGGCTGCCAATGGCCGCAAGGCGACTTCCGTTTCCTTCCGCTGCTCAACTCGTGCGCACCTTTTTTTTTTTTACTTTTACTTAATTTAGCCGGACAGCCAACACCTCCGCCCCCCATTCCGCATAGCCCACAGCTCCAGACAGTCCATCCGTGTACACGTCAGCAGCGACATTATTGCTCTTGTTGTCCGGGTGCAGGCAGGTGGGCGGGTTGTTGTTCGCTGTTGCAAGGGACGCTATTATAACGCCATTTTGTGCTCCACACACACATACACACACACACACACACCTTTGGCCACTAATTTTTTACACATTTTTCAACTCTCCATTATCCTTGCCCGGTGTTCATTTTTGTTGTTGCCTTTTTCTGTTTTACAGAACGATACAATGCGCTTGCTGTACATGTATCACGCACAGGATCCACCGCACGGCTCGGTGCGTCCCGGCACGCTGCCCGATCCGGCGCGCGCCTTCCGACCTTATCGGCCCATGGTGCTCATGCAGCGCGCCCAGCTGCAGTTGCCATCGCCGCATGATGAGCGCGTCCGTGTGCTGGAACTGCGCAATGAGGACGTGGAGCTGCCTCCCGGCGATACGCCGCTTTTTTGGTGCAAAATGTTCAAGCTGGAGGATATCAATCGGAAGCATCATCTCATTCGGGTAAGAACTAACGTGGCCATTGCTAAACGTTAATACTTATACACAATGCATTATTGAGGGCAAGTAAGCAGTCTGCTGCATTCGGCGTCCTCTTTTCATTCTTTTTTTGTCGCTGATGATGCTCCTTGGCCTCGGCATAACCAAATTGAAATATTAAAAATTTATTTATCTCTGTCTCTACATGCTCTCCCCGCACGCTGGATTGTCTCTGGACCTGTTCATTTTCTTTTCATGGGACCGACAGTACGAGCCGATTTATGATTCATCGTCCAGCGTACACTACTTGCAGCACATAACGCTCCACGAGTGCCAAGGGTCGCACTCGGAGCTGGAGGAGCTGGCACGCGAACAGGGCAGACAGTGCATGGGCGCCCGTTCCATTCCGCTGGCATGCAATGCCATTGTTGCCTCCTGGTCGCGGGGCAGCGAGGTAAGCATCAGATTCGACTGCACTCAACTCAGTTCAACTTATCCCCATACCCCATCAGTGTCAGAACCATAACCATGCAATATTAATTTAACCTTCGCAAATGCCTTCCTTTCAACACAAAATGCAAGTTAACTCTCCGCGAATGTGCGATCTTTTAAATACCCTTGCTGAAATATAGACAAAGATTTATTAAATTTATATTTTTAGCTATTTAAATCATAATTTATTAAATCATTTAATCAATTTACAAGCGTAAAAGTTACACAGTTCTTATTCAAGTAAGACCTTCCGTTTAGGAAGATCCACTTCAGCATTGTTAAAGGGTTTTTATATTTCACCATCTTTATGTATAGCTATATATCAGTTCTTGACAGACTTTACAAACTGTACGTGCTCAGGCTTATCTATTAATTTATGGTACTCAATTTCGGCAAGGGTATTATCGCATAAAAAGAGAAATGGCTTGGCCTTCTGCACTTTCGGAACCTTTTTGCCATGCTTTTCATAATTTCATCACAGGAGCGCTGCCATAATGCAGTGCCCATGTCGCGCCGCCAGGGGGCGCTGCGCACTGCAATGCAATTGAATGGCAACGGCTTGCGCTGCCGCTGGAGGTGGCCGCGGCGGCGGTGGTGGTGGTGGAGTAGGTGTGGCGGGGGGCTGCAACTGATGTTGCTGCGCATTTAAATTGCACATGGCCATGGCATTAACTTCCGTCCTTCATTTTCCAACCATAGTTGAATACATGTGCATGCATACACGCAAACATACATACATATATAAATATGTATATTACAAACAACACTCGCGCAGCTTCTTTTTGAAACTCGCAACGCAATGTGAAAAGGAGTATATCGGTTTTATATCTTGCTGTCCGTTCCGTTCGTCTGTCCGTAATATGTCATCATGTATTCCCCCTTCTCTGCAGATCGAGCCAAAAATACTGCATTATGATACTTAGAGTCGAATAAATGGACAGACTCTTTTTCAAAGTTAAGCTGTAAACAGCGTATTGAGCAGTCAGCTACACCCAACTGACTCGTGCCTATTTGCTGTTGTTTTTTTTCCTATTTTTCGTTTTTGGGAACTTTTGTTTCATTCGTTGTTGTTTCTGTTTTTCAGGGCTTTACGTATCCACATGAAGCGGGCTACCCGATTGAGTCGCGACAGGCCAAATATTATTTAATGGAGACCCATTACAACAATTTGAAGCCGGACTTTGCCCAATTGCATGCCAGACAAATGGCGGATAATTCTGGTTTGAAAATCTACTTTACGCACGTGCTGCGACCAAATGACGCTGGCATTTTGTCAATCGGTAAGTTTGGGTGCCCCCTCCCCCATAGCACATAGATACATCTACATATATACATATATTCAAAAATGCATGTGTGAGTATCTGCAGCACTGCAGTGGTTGTTGCGTGAGTGTGCGTGTGAGTGTGCGAGGCGAGCTTTCATATATGCAACTCATGTCATGCAATTTATGAGATTGCCGAGACCAAAAACGACCCTGGGACTTGCTCAGTCGGAAGCTGGGAGCTGCGGTCCTCTACAGCTGGCAGCCGCATTGGTGGCTAGTAAAACAAAAGCATATGAGTTTTTCATCCATCCGTGTGTGTGAGTGTATGTGTGTGTGTGTGAGTGTGTGTTGTGGGTAAAGGTATGCCCCGGCGAAACATTGTCTATCGTGCCAGACTGCATTCACGATTTTGTACAATAGAAATATATTTTTAATTGCGTATCAAGTGCGTCTCTTCGGCCATAAAGCAGACCGGCAAACAATTTGTTTTCTTTTTATTTGGTCTGAATTATTAATTATAAAATGGTGCGCGATGCACGCATAAAACAAATTAATAAATTACTAATGGCAATTCATTGCATGTCCATCTAAAAGTTTGTAGTATACAATATTCTTATTATTAATTTAACTGGCCTTTGCGCCCAAAGGGATGAAAGTACGTCAATTGCACATAGTTCAAATATTTATTTGTACGTAAAGCAACTACGAGGGTTTTTCTTTAATATAGCTAACTCTGCATGACAGACTGACAGACTGACTGATTGATCAAAAGTGACTAACGAATAGTATACAATGTTAACAGAAGCTTACTTTTGGTATGTCAATGATGAGGATGATGACTGAAAATGAAATAATGACCTTCCAACCTCATGCTTTACAAGCGAAGGATCAAGGTTTAACTAACACATTTACAGATATTTGCTATACTCTTGTCGAGGGTGTCCGAATTAGGTCCAAATACGTTCCCCACTGCGTATAATCAATTTATACCGGGCAATGCCAAGTAATAACTGCTTAGACTTCTAAACAATCTCTTTACGAAGTCTAGACATTTATTAATCCTTTAAAAATTAATGTGAAGAAACACTCGGAAGTCCAGCCTAACATTATGTTAGGTCTGGGTCTGGTTAGCTGGCACTCGTGTCTCGTGTGTCTGGCTGCCAAAACAACAAATGTCTGCCATTTGTTCACAGTCTTCAGTAAGTTTTCATGCCACCCACGCTGCTTTGGCCACAACAAGAAAATTCGTGTGTTCGCCAAGCTTAAGCGCTTTTTGAGTATATTTCCCGGAACCTGAGTATCCTAAACAACCCCGGCAGCCCACCCGCTGCCAGGCAAAGCTCAACAAATTTCCAGGTTTCCATACATAGCTATGCCTGCGCACAGGATAACTAAAATACTAATTTCACTTTACAATTTGTTTTCGATGTTATTTTTTTTCTATTTTCTTCTATTCTACTCGAACTCCCTCTACTGCATCTATTGCTTATTGTTATTTTTGCTGTTGTTCGGCTTTTGGTTGCTTCGTTTGGTTTTTGTATTTGCTTGTGGCCACCAGGCGGGGTGGGACGGTGGATTGGTGGCCAGGGGGCGGACACTGTGGTCGCTGCTGTTGCAGTTGTTGTAATTGTTATTTTACTTTTGTTCATAGTCACGCAAACCAATATAACTTTGTTACAACCGCACAGAGACATGGCCAACACAGTTGGGACTGTGGATAGGAAGTGAGAGAATAAGCCATACAGGATGAAGGTATCGGGCCGCCCTCCTCCTCCTGTGGCAGTGGGCACACGTTCTTGTCGATGCTTTTTGAGGAGGTGTTGCCAAAACTTCCGGAGTATTACGGCAGAAAAGTAGCAGAAGTAGATTAATACATACTGATACAGTGCAATTTCTAAGCGAATCAAATAAAATAAAAAGCATAAAAATACGGCAGAGACGAGCTATACCCAGCACATCGAAGTTGAAATGCCCTTCTAAACATGTGGCTTAGAAGTGTTAATGAACTTATTACTGAATGAAGAAAGGTTGTATTCGGCATATATTGTAGCTCGTAATTGCTGGCCAAGATATCTTTAAAGTCAACAAACTCATATTTTAACAATTCTCCCTAAAGAGCTATGCGATAAAGTAGTATAAGAATTTGATTCATGTTCGATGACTTCTTTGCTATATGATATAGCGTTGCGTTCTGTCCGATTCCGACTTATAAGCTGCCTGCAATAAGAAAACGAGATACATGATTTTTATTTTTTTGATTCCTTAAACATTTCCTAGCAAAATAGAGTATAATGAAATCACATATACATACATACTTAGTGCCTCGTCATGCAACATTTTAGCAGCTGGCCAAGAACGGGAGGCAGGCACCAGCTAGCTCCGGCTAGGATCCTGGTTATGCTCGAGTGGGCTTTGGCTGTCCCAGTGCGCGCAGTTGGCAATGCTATTGAAATATTTAATTGGAATTTAACGCATACCACAACACGGCAGTCAATAAATAAAAAAGTATACACGCACACACACACACACACACACACACTTCTATAAAAAAAAAATTAAAAGAATATACATATAAACAGTGGATACATTTTGCTGGCTCGCAATAAATTGAATTACGTTTGGACTTACGCGCGCCGAGACGGGCGAGGGGATATGCCAAAGCTGGTCGACCCAACACGCGTAAGTAGCTGTGAAATTGCTACGCTTCCTGTACGACTGTCTGTCCGTCCGTAGATCTGTGGGTCTCTCCTCTGGGCCGCTCGCTCTCGTCCGTGTGGCGAAATTTAATTTCAATTTAATTGGTTATTGATATAGCGCCCTGGTGTATGCAACGCCGCTTTGATTAATGTTGCTGCGGCTTGGCGCGTTTTTTATGGCACCTTATAGATGGAGAACGGAGGCCGATTGCAGCCGATTGGATTGCTGATTGGAGTGTGGAGGCCAGCCAAGAGAAGAACTGCGAGTTTGTTAAGCCCATTGGGGCTTATAGCCCAGAAGCTTTCAGCTTAAAAGATCTAAACATGTACGAAAACTAACAGCAAATGTTGTTGAATATTTGATGGAAAAATCTCGAAAACATCATCCATTGAAAGTTCACGCAGTTTAAGCTCATGTAAAAGCGCCGAACCCAAACACAAAACTTCTCCATCTACCATATTTAATAATTAAATAATGTATATAATTTGCAAAGTTCAAAGTGTGTTGGGTGTTAGCTTGGAAAGCTTTTTCGAAATTGTATTTCATTAACTAAAACTTGCTTTCGCAGCAGATCAACAGCTGCAGCGTACATATTTTTGAACTATGACATGTTGGACGTCGCGTTTTGTCCTCTGCTGGTCATTTTATTAAATGTCATGAAACGGAATCAATCAACGTGCTGCGAGCAGATTGATCAAATGTATCTGGCGCCTCATCAATTTAATTCCAAATCGCAATTCATGCGCGTTTATCAAATTTTACTAAATTAAAGCGCGAAATACTTTCGAGCAGATGACGCTCATTGATTCGGGGATGTGATTTCCAGAAACGTGCTATAAATTAAAATCTATTGTAGCGTGCTAAAACATTGAATACAATTTTATTGAAAACCCTTTTATTTTAATTTATTCGCTAACAAATGAACTCATAAAACGCGTGCCCCAAAAAGTATGCTTTGAAAGATTTGATGAAATTAAAGCGAACAAGATTTCAATAACAGTTAGGTACATAAATTACTGTCAACGTTTGTCTCCCTCTCTCTCTCCCTCTCTCTCTCTCTCGCTGTCGCTATCTGTGTATATCGATGCTTTTTGCCAATTTCCATTCATTAAATCAAATTCAATATTGGCCAAAGCGACGCAGCGAGCGGGAGTTGCTTTTAAACTTTGGATTGGGGGGGTTTGCTGTGGAGGGGGCTTAGAGCTTGGTATACTGGCTCGATTTCTATTTGATTTGGCCAGACGACACTGTGGAGCATGGCACAATTCATAACTGCATATTTTTCAAATCGATATTTAACACACGAGCTAGCCCGGGGTGGGCCTTGATTTTGGTAATTTTTATTGACGTTGCATTTGCCGCACGCCACGTTGACAGCAGCCCGTTTCGTTTGCAACATGGCCAAATGCAGACTGCAAAATGCAAAATGCAAACTACAAAATGCAAAATGCCGGCCGTATCAGAAATCGGCGGCAACTTTTCTAATTATTTTAAATGGCGATTTGTGTCACACGCGCACCTGCTGCCAAAAACTCAATTTCACTTTTTCGATCGAAATTTGTGTTATTTTTCTCCATTTGTATTTTTTGTGACAATTTGATTAGCATTTTTGGCTATTGATTTCACAGATAGTTTAACTAAAGCACATTGCATTCAGCTAAAAAAATGTAAAGATTATATTTACGTAATTTAATGAAGCCCCGTTTAGCCTCGGGCTAAACAGCACATTGTTATTCAAACTGATTGTTCCCTTTCACAACTCACAGACAGCTGAAATGGCCTGAAATCGATATATATTAATATTAAAGTAACAATTATCATATTTTTCTATTCTGAATGCCCAAACAATGCATTGCTTAAAGAGAAACTAGAAATTCTTTTATAGAGTCGAAAATTGGTTTTAGTAACTACCCAAGCTCCTTTAAATCAATCATATTTTATACAGGACTTGAAGTATTGCATATGCAGCACTCACACACGCACACTCACACACACACACACACACACACACACACGCATAGAATTAAAATTGCATTCCACGTAGGTAACTTTACGCTGCGAGTATTACAGAAATGCAATCAACTCGATGTCATTCGCAATGCTTCCTATAAAATGTTGCTAACCGAGCATGACTAAGCTATAAATACACTCATGCAATTCTTTACTGAACTGTACTGAACAAAAAAATATAAAAAATAAAACGAAAACAAAAGGCGCCCACGCGGATTTACAATAAAAATCAATTGCCAGCTGGGCTCTGAGCAAATGGGGTTTTCCTGGCAATGCCAAGCATTTTCCGCGAGTATTTTGATTGGCATACTCAGGGTCCCACAAACGAAGCAATTGAAATGCCAAACAGTGGTAAATAAAAATATGTAGCACACATGAATTTCAAATATTTTTTCAACATGACGCGCGACACGCGGCCCTAATTGCGTATCTGGTATGGGAAGTTTGGCCTCGGGTGCAACGCTTCGTATGAGCAATATTTCGCAACATTTAACTAATTGAGACAGCGAGCATGGCGCATACTAAATTCACTTAAGGCACACACACACACACATAATTCGATTGACGAAAATTGTTAAAAGTCTAGAAAGATTCCTAATTGATATAGAGGCCCACCCACTGGGGTGGTTCCTTGATGGTGGTGCTGATGCTTCTGCTGCTATTTGGCGGTTTTGTCTACGTTGCTGCACTGACAAAGTTGTTAACAAACATCAAAAGCAGCAATTAAAATGTAATTACACGTTACCCGCCAAATCGAATTAAAAAATCAACGTTCAAAGCTAAGTAAGTAGAGTGCTTCGGCAGAGAGTAGGATCCGTAACTGGGTCGGGGGTTTGGTTGGGGAATTGTGCATGTCGTGCTGGTCGCGCTGGTGGCTTTGATAAAGCGCGCTTTGCGCCACTCTGAAGCGTTAATTAAAAGTATTCAACACACACTATCTCTCTCTCTCTCGCTCTGAACATTTACAGGTATGGATCCCAACTGGCGCCACATTATACCGCCGGGACAGAAGCGCGTGATATCGGAGGGCCAATGCATTGAGGATTGCACCGGCTATGCCTTTCCCGCCCAGGGCATCAACATTTTTGCGGTCATGATGCGCACACATCAAATCGGCAAGGAGGTTAAGCTGCGTCAGGTGAGTAGTTTACTACTCGTTCGCTTTGATATCCATTGGGATTCGAGAACGGATCTAAGCCAGAACCAATGCTAATGAGCAAACTAACTTTGCAGATACGACAAACCGAGGAGCTTCCGCCAATTGCACACGACAGCAATATAGATGTGGCCTATCAGGACTTTCGACGTTTGCCACAGTCGGTGCATTCCATGCCCGGCGATAGACTCATCGCCGAATGCATTTATGACAGTTCGTCACGAAAGGCAATTACGCTGGGTAAGTGCTAGTTCCCCCTTTTCGTCCCTTGCCCCTGGAGGGTTCCCGACTATGGAGTAGAGTAAATAAAAATTGCAAGCAGCCATTGTCGTGAGCAAAAGTGCAAAAATTTCAATGCTCAGCCGTGTACCGGCAAACAGGCGAGTCGTCGTTATGACACATTTAAATCAGCCCAAACGATATGCGACAGCCAGCAGCAGTAGTAATGGGAACAAGTGCAGCACCAGAACCAGTGTCGGAGCCGGAGCCGGAGCCGAGGCCGGAGCCAGAACCAGGCACCGTCATACGGACTAACAAAAATAAAGAGCACGACAGCTGCCTGGCAAGTAGAAGAAGGCAAAAGTAGATGCAGTAATGGAGGAGCCGCTGACGACCTCATTGTAAAATACATAAACCAAGACATTGAAACATTTCACTTAGCACGAAACTGCCAGGTGTTAAGCGGGCTTGGGTGTGGGTGGCTACTGGGCTGGTGGGCTGGGGGTAGTTGTGGGGGCTGTGGGTGTTGAGACATACAGTGACAGGTGGAGGGAACCAAGCTGAACTGACAGCTGTGCAAGTCTCCCAGCAAAGTGGACAATGTAACAGTCGGCTGAGCGAAACAACGAGCGTATTGGTCCCATTCAAAAGCCCGTAACTGGAGAAAGCAATATAATAAAGGAACAGACAACAATGAGAAGAGTTGATCACAGTAAAAGTGTCCGCTGTTTAATTAAATTAAGTATAACATGAATATACTTGAGAAAAATAGGTTTAGGTCCAATATTCTGATGGAGCTCCAAGTATTTCTTAAGAATATATATTATAATAGAACAGACAACAGTGAGAAGAGCTGAGCACAGTAAATGTGAAAGGTGAATAATTAAATGAGGTTTAGAGAGTTTCCTGGAAGACAGATTTTAAGAAATTGTAATTGTAAATTGCGGTAAAGAATATATTTTGTAGAATTTATAGATCTATTATCGCAAGCACAAAATCCTACAGATATGCTCACTAGCTAGCCTTTCGAGGCGAGCAAACCCCTTTAGAAAACACAGACAGAGTACACAACTAACGTAAATTTGACTTTCTTGCTTGCTGCACACAGTCAACAACACAGAATCTACAATCTAGACTAAGTGAATGAACGCAGCGGCAACAATTGAGTGCAACTCTATGGAGACACAATCGTAATAGACCATTGCTAACGATGTTGCACCAAAGGGAGGCACAGAAATCGCACACAGCTAGACAGATATACGAATAGACATGTTGGAAACTGGGAGCTGGGAACTGAGCAGTAAAACAGGCAGTCAGGCGTATGCGTCGAAAACATAAAGCTTCCAACTCAAATAAAGCAATGATAATGACGAGAACGACTATGGAAATGGCGATGTCGATGTCTATGGTGATGGCGATGGCGATGCCGATGCCGATGCTTCAGCTACTGCCGTGCCCAGTTCCAAGCATCCTGCATCCTTCTGCCTGCTCTGGCATCAATGTCGTCTTGCGGAATATTATTATGATGGCGCCTGCTGCTTTACAGCCAGCAGCCGCTTAATTTTGTCTTTTGTTCATAGCCAGTGAGGCGGCGAGTCATGGAATTGAGCGCGTAGGATGAGGGGAGTGGTGGGGAGTGTTGGGGTCGACTTACCTGGCCAGCCAGCCAGGAAATTGTCCTTTCTGGTGACTGTCGCTAAAGCTGCGCGTTGTATTTTTGCATTTTGTGTGCTGTCAGCCGTGCGATATTTTTCTTTTTATTCCCAATATATATACTATATATATATATAAATATATGTGTTTATTTTGCTTTCTTTGTTTCCGTTCTCTTGTTGTTTCCGTTGCATTTCTTATGCATTTCTTTTGCCTTCGCTTCTCCCTTACAGGTGGCCTCACAATGAAGGAAGAAAGCTGCACCGTGCTGACACTTTACTATCCACGCCAAAAGAAACTGACAACGTGTCATTCACTACCCAGCCTGCCCACAGTGCTGCATTCCCTTGGCATCGAACAACTTGCAACGTAAGTCCCTCACTTTTATTATACAAATTTTATATAGACGTATATATATATATCATATGGTGGAATTTACATGAAGACGGGCGCCGCAGAGCCAAAGGCTTTTGCCACACAATGGAGGCGAGCATTGAATGACGGGCGATATTTAAATTGACATTTAATTCGGCAGAAATTCAAAAGTATCGATAAAGCAGGATTGTGCACAGAAAACAGTTATTAAAGGGAACACGGCAAGCTATCGATTAATCGAATGTGTGGCAAACGAAAAACAAAAGTTGAATAATGTATATTGAAAGAGAAGTCATTCAGGACAAAAGCAAGTGTCAGTAGATGTCTGATTTCTTTCTTTCTTTCTGAATCGATAGATAAATTGTAGAAAATGGAAACGAATCGATATGTATGCATATCGATTAATCGATAATATGTCGATAAATACATCAGACGAACTTTCTTTGGGTACAGCTATCTGTTGATTGATGCATTGATAGATAAATTGTAGAAAATGGAAACGAATCGATATGTATGCATATCGATTAATCGATAATATGTCGATAAGTACATCAGACGAACTTACTATGGATACAGCTATCTGTTGTTGATGCATTGATAGATAAATTGTACAAAATGGGAACGAATCGATATGTATCATATCGATTAATCGATAATATGTCGATAAGTACATCAGACGAACTTTCTATGGGTACAGCTATCTATTGATTGATGCATTGTTGAACTCAATTGCTCGAAACTTTTAGAAGAACTTATTCAATTTTGTCCCACTGTACTGCGCCTTCTGCACCCACCGGCGCCACACTCGAACCTCTTGTGTATAAGGAAATTCACTTTATTCCACTGTTGACTAAAGTAATTGGTGATTTAATGATGTTGTTGCATAACCAAATCACCTAACGAAGTCACAACTACTCGAGAGCAGATTGATAGAGACGTTGAGGTAGACTCATCATCGGGTGTATGCATCGGTTTGAAGTATTTGACTAGCAAACAATTGGAGAACGAACTGCTTTGTGCCGTGCGTTTTAATTGTAAATGTGCAAAAATAAATTCCCAGCCTGAGGTCGAGGGGCAGCCAAGTGAATGCTGGCTAAGCCACAACCTCAGAGCGTTTCGCTTTATTTAGAAAATATTGATTTCTATTAACGCCAAGTGCTAAACAAACAGACCACAGCAGCAGCAGCAGCCGGAGCCGGAGCCGCCAATTCACTTGGTTCGTCCGGATGCTTCAGCCAGCTCTTGACTCCTGAATAGCTTTGCAGCCCCGGCTACCAATTCAAATGCGGTCGGGCATAATCACCTCGGGGAGCCCATAAATATTGTATTAAAGCGTACGCTGAAAATTAGTCGAAATTAAACCTGAATGCCAGACACGAGATTCATTTTGAATTGATGTGCACGTTGGGGTGGAGATTCAGATGGTTGCCATTTTGAAGGCTGCCTTCGACGACGGGCGCACGCTCTATTAATCACTTCCTATTGACACAAGACCGACACGGTCAAGTCAAAATCAAAGATAATTTTCTATGGTGCTCCTTCTCTCGTTTCTTTTTCGATCCTTTGCGCAAATCAAAGTAAACGCCATAAATAGATTAAGCTGCCGGGAAAGGTAGAAGCGGCAAAACAAGAAAAAAAACAGCCCACCTAAATGAGTTATGCATTGGAAGTACAGCAGCTGAAGGACCAAATAGCTAGCGCCTGGGCTGAATGTTAATGCTAAATAAATAAGGCCAAGCTCAAATGAGTGAAAAAACGATTAATTGAAGATTTATTTATTCTTCCCAAATGGGACGCTTGCATTTATTTTCGAAAATTGATTAACGCAGAGCTTAAACTGCGAAGCTATTTCAGCAAAAGAATCAAAATTCATCAGGCTTAAGTCCATATGCATGTGTATAAGTATGTGCGCAAGTATTAGTGAGCGCCCGTCTGAGCAGCTGCGAATATGAAAAACTGCTGTGTCTGTGTGCGCCGTGTGTGAGCTTCGTTTAAATGGCTTTGCATATGAAAAGTATTTAAATGGATTCATTAAAATCAGCATTTAGTCATTTTATGCCTGCAAAATCCACTCAGATTAGATCATCTTCTATAGGCGGCACATCTGATATGCACACTTCGCTCAGGCACTTTTCAGCGCTTTTCTTTGCTTTCCGCTTTTCACTCTGCTCTGCTCTCGTTGTTGTTGTTGTTGTTGCTGTTGTTGTCTTCATTGTTTGCTGTGTTGTTGTAAGTGATTGTGAGGCCCTGCCATACAGTGGCTTTTTGTCCTGACACGACCATACAATGCACACTCGACCCAAGCACACACACGCATAAGCACACACACACACACACACACACACACACACCCAGTTGAACTGCGTGTACCGAAAATCGACATGAATTGATAAAGTCATTTGCAATTGTCTGTCGTTATGGCACGCTCAGCCAGTTGTTGTTGTTGTTGTTGTTGTTGCTTGACGCGTTTGTTGTTGTTTGCCTTATACAATGGCATGAATGCTTGCATTGCTGCTGTTGTTATTGTTGTTACTGCCGCTGGTCAGTTATTATGGCTACTACAATTTTGTAGCGCTTAATGGTTCGGCTCGGCGTTCGGTCTGTCTGTCCGTCTGGTCCTGGGCCTGAACCGAAAGTGCGAATGCGATATGAGGATTAAAATTCATAATGAAAACCCCAACAATGCAACGACAACAACAAAAATGAAATTGCCATAGTTGTTTTTCCACTGCAATCCAACGGGAGAGTGGAAAAGTGGGCATGTACGAGAGCGTTGGCCAGGCAGAGGAATATCTGCATTTGGGGGTGGCGTCTGGCTGTAGATCGACCACAAAACCGCTTGTGCGCTTCAAGTTTAATTAAACAATGACAAAAACTAGACAATACCACAATAGACTGAACGCCATAGGTGGATTACAATTAAGTTTTTGGAGCTGAAACGGTTTTCAGAGCGCAACCAACTGATTGCCCAGCTGCTAAATATTTGAACAGCGGCAAGTATTGAATGCCAGGCTTAAAGAATCGTCGTTTTATACGGAAAAGGTTGCACGACAATTAGACCACAACAATGTTAATTATTACATCAGAAATCCTGAGAGCTGCACATACAAATATTACAGCTACATTAAGCCAGGACAGGTTATCTGAGCTGGTTCTACGAATCCCTCCTTCGATGCTTGAACTAATTGCAAATTATAACGAGTCAATAACGAGTCGAAAATGGAAAGCAAGCCAATCAAAAGTCAAATTTCTGTTCAAAAAGGTCCTCGAAGCCAATGCAATTTGTTAACTGCAATTTTCGACCAGAAACAAGTTGAAAAGAGTTAAGCGCATAGATCCATAATCCAGATGATTTAAAAATTTCGATGCAGCTTAAAGCTGCCTTCAATTTATTATCGCAATTTTGTCGTCCGGTTGCAAACCCATGAATGATAAGCTAATCATGCATTGGCCAGGCCAGTGAGGACCAGTACTAATGTAATTATGGGCTACTTGCCATGACAACCTTCGAACCGCTTGCTTATTACGGTCGAAATTCAATTTAATTCGATACGCACAGATTTTGCGACTAGCATAGTGCAGCATCGGCGCAGCTCAGAAAGTTCGAGAGTTCGAGAGCTCGAGTCGATTGAGGGCCATATATATAGCCCAAAAATTGTTTGCAGTTCAACTGTGGCTCAATTGACCAGCCCACACACTAACGAGCAGCCAGCTCAGCTGGCTGAAGTTATGGCCAGACGGGCCACACAGCAGGATTGGGCAGGACAGGGCAGGACAGAGGAGGGTGGGAGAAGGGCGGACAGCACAAGCAATGTTGTACTCATCGTCATCGTCGTCGTCATCGTCATCGTCATCGTCATGCAAAACTCATTGGAGTCGTTAGCGTGTGTTGTGGCGGGCGGGCAGGCTGGCAGGCGGGTGGGGCAATGAATCCTGGCCAGACCCAAGGACATAAAGCACAATGCAGCCGCTCACAGGAGCCTCATTGTAGTGCGGCGTGGCAAGCACTGGCACTGGCACTGGCTACTGTTTGGGCTTCATTGATCACACACACATTAACACACATTCGCACACACTCACACACAGTCTCACACTCTGGCACACTCACACTCACGCATGCCCATGACCCAACAGTTATTGGCTTAATTTACGTTATACGTTTGGGTTTTGGTTGCCTGATTTTTTCACGGCCCAAATAATGTGATAGTGGTTTTCACAATTTACGCACTGGCCATGGCACCGAAATTAATTTTAATTGTATGCTCATGTGTGCGGCCAGTTTTTGTTGGCCAGCGTGTGTGTGCCATCTACTTTTTTTTATATATATACATTTTTTTTTAATTACCCAACGTTAAAATGAAAGTAATTATTCAAGTTGTGCCCCTCTATTTATTTCGCTTTCTCCCACGTCCCCTCCTGCCTCTCGCGCCAGCAATTAAATTGGCTTCATTATATTGTTGTTGTTTGTTAATTGTTTAAGGCCAACTCGAATGATAAAGAGATATCTTGTGTCTTAATGGTACGCTTTGTTTTACCTTTTATCTGGGCTGCGCAGCTCATTAAGACTTCGATATCCTGCCTGATATCCTTTATTACTTGATGACTTCTTCTTCTTTTACATTTTCTTCCATTCATTATACAACCAACGTCCATCGATTGATGCGCTTCTCTTCCACTTCCCTTTCCTTTCATCTGCAAATGGCAAAGGATATCAAATTGCTTGACAGCACGTGGTTGGCATTTTTAATTTGTGGTTATTTTTTGCGTCAAGCAATTATTCTTAATGAATTTTTGCCAGCAGCTTGAAACGAACAACAGCTGAATTAAATTTAAATTTTAAGTATAACTCACAGATTTCTTAGAAGTTGAACCCATCCTTCATCTAAATCGCGCCTATCCTTGACTGTTTTTTATCCAATTCAGCGATTCTCTCGATCTGAACGAATGTTAGCGCCTTCTTAATAAGATATCAAGAGCGTATAAATTCTTTCGTGCTGAGAGTTTTGGTTGGGAACCCTCAGCTGAAAGGAAATTTATGTGATATTTACCTAGTTCAGGATCACATTTCTTGTCTTTCCAACTCTCCAAATATTTCACTGTCGGACATCTCTTCATCGTCTTATTCTCCTCGTTCTTTTAACCCTTGCATATCTCTCAAGTTTCCTCCTTGAGGCTGCGTGGATTAAGAGTTGAACAGCCCCACGGCAGCTCGCTGGTTCAAGCTCAGCAGCAATTTTAAACTAACATATTTCTTCACTTGATTTGTTATTATAATGGAGTATTTCTAATGACTAATGCAAAGCTCTTGCTAATATCTTGGATGGAAGCTTTTCCTTTTGCTAAACTAAATATTGATTTGTTCAAGCTGTAATTTGCACATGATATGTAGAAACTCTTACAAGTCTCCTAGGCATATTTGTCAAGTAGTCATTTAATGGCATATAATGCGAAGTACATATAATCAATTGTTGGCCACATAGAGGCACTTGCACACACGTATATGGGGACGAGAATGTCCTTTTGGCCAACAGCAGTTGGCTATTTGTGCAATTTAAGTTTTCATTTGTCATCGGCATGGCCATTGCTTTTTGCCGTGCTGCCAACTGCAATTGTAATAGGAGTTCAAAATTGAATTTCGTCCCATAAATGCACCCACACCCACACACACACACACACGCACACACACAATCGCTGCCGTCATAACGCTACATAAATAAACCCATTGGAACTCGTATTGCAGTTGCCGTTGCAGTTGCAGTTGCAGTTGCTGCGGCTGTTGCAATTGCCCCTTGCCTGCTGCCTGTTGCCTGTTAGCTGTGGCTGCTGCCAGTTCCCTTTTGTGCGCGGCTTAGGATCTGTGCCCTGCAGGGCAATCCAAAAACGCAGTTCGGTGGCGCACATGTGCATTGTGATGTGGTGCAGCTATTGGATTTTATAATCAACAATGCCAAACCAAAGTGGAGTCACAGCTTTTGTCCTGCCGCCGCTGCCGCCGTTGCCTCTGCTGCTGCTGGCTCATAATTTTAATTATACTGAGTGCCAATGAAGTCAACAGCCATAAGACTGAAACGGCCAGCGATTGATGTGGCGGTTGCGGGCTGCGTACCATGATGGGTGGGGCGTGGCTGCGGCCAGAGGGCCAAGGGATCAGCGTAATCTATGCTCCGGCATTGCCTTTTAGCATTAGCAACAGCTGTGCGCGTTTCCACTGCATTTATATTTATTATGATACCGCAGCGGGCAGTGGAGGTTACGGTCACGTGGTGCCCGGATATATTAGCGACGCGTTGAGCGACGCTACGCAATGGTTCGCTCAATAAACCGCAAACACCGACCAACTATTGGGAAGGGGCGAAGGGAAGGGGATGCGAAGGGAAGGGGATGCGAGTGTTCCTGTCAAAAGATACACGTATGCAAGACACAGGAAACAGGACGCAGGACGCAGCCACACAGGACACGGGCCACAAACAGAGTTGAACATATGGATGAATGCAATATTTTATTTTATATATATTATTATTACGGTGTACAATGGACAGGACCACACACACACTCACACACACACTCACACTCACACTCGAGACTCGTACAAGTGGCCAGTTTTTAGTTTTGTGGGTGGTTTCAGTGCTGCGACGAGGAAGCTGTGGGCTTCGGGGCGAGGGAGGTTGCAATCAATCCGCAGACATTAATATTTTCGTGTTGCCAACCGCAAATTGTTGCGGCTCTGATGCGCTGCAGCAGCCACTTACCCATTACCCAGCCCGACGGCGCGACGGGACGCTGTCTGCCCTGCCCCTGTAGATATCATACAACCCTCGATGCGGATTGAGTGGAATCATAAATTAATTAAAAGAGATTTGTTTGCGGCTTGCAAAGGATTCTGCCACACAGTCAAACAGGAAACAGGCAGCCAGCACAACAAAGAAAATGTGCGTTTGGCTCATGTTTTACTCTTGCTGTGTGTGTGTTGGTGTGGGTGTGTGTGTGTCTGTGGGCGGCTGTGTGCGGCTGTGTGTGTGCTAGAAAATTAAAGCAACATTTTTCGTAATGCCAGTCAAAGAACAAAATTAATTAGCCTAATTGTTAGGGCGGTCGAGACGAGAGCAGAAAAAGACTATGGCAGCAGAGGTGGGCCGTGGGTTCGTGGGGTCGTGATGCCGGCTGGCAATCATAGATGGCGCTAGCGATACGAAGCGAAATGAATGAATAGAGGAAATGAATGAAATGAAATCAAATGAAATGAATGTATAAGGAATTTATATTGCGCAAAAGATGCAGTGGCGCGGTCGGCAGTCTCCGAGACTCGAGAAGCGAATCTCATTCGAAATTAAACAGCGAGAATGCAGGAAAAAGTGAACGAGTTGCGAGTGACCTACTAACAGCGAGTAGCGAGTAATCTAATAAAAGCGAGTGCCATTTTGTTAACTCGTTAGCCATAAAAAAAAAAAACACAACTTGAATAGCGGCAAGGCAAGCCAGACTAATGACGGCATAAGCACAAGGGTTGGCTACAGCTGCCAAAGGGCTGCAACGTAATTCCCAGAACAAACCAAAAGATAAATAAATAAATAGAAAAGTTAAATAGATAACAAATATATATATCTAAGCCAGCTCATTAGTCATTGCACCTTCTGCAGACAACATTTTCCAGCCGCATTCCCTGCAGAGTGCCAGGCCGCAGCCAGGCATTTGCTTTGAGGTTTTACACTTTGGCCCATTTATTGGGGTTTTTTGCCCGTTTTGTGCCTGCTGCTGGCCCTGCTTTATTCGTGGTGCGGTTTTTATTTCGTTTGGCCGCGTCACCCCTGGCAGAAAAAAAAATAAAGTATTTGACGCGTCACAAATGAAATCTAAAAGATTAATTAGCTCAAGTTTTTCGCCGACCGTCTTTCCCTGAACCTCGCTCCCATCGACAGCGAAAAGCCGGCGCAAATCTGCGCCGACTTACCAACTTACCAAACCCCCGTCGACCCGGCGATAGGACTTGAAAATCTGCTGGCAAAGCGCCTTTTGGGCGGAGCTGGGTCGGGGGGTCTGTAATAAATTTTAAGTCCTAATCAAAGTTGACAATAATAATAAAGTTAATAATGTTATTTTGCTTCTCTCTTCCACTTTCTCTCTTCTGTGCAGCGACTCGAATCCCGTGCTGATTTCATCACCGCTCGAATTGGCTGGCATGACATTGGAGGCACGTCTGATATCCTACGATTGGGAAAATCAATTTGGCGAATTTCAAGAGGCCACACGCAAGGGCAGCTTTAAGCCCATCTGCTGGGGAGCCAAGAATCATGTGGTGCCGGTGAGTAAGCAACTTCGATTTATCCCAACGATAAAGTCTAACCAAGTGAAAGTCGCAAAAAACACCAGAATAAACGAGATGGAGCGTAAACAACAACGAATTGTGCATACCCTAATGATATCGGATTTCATATGAAACAATTATTGAGAGAGTTTCTAGGCAGACTTGGGTCTGAATTGTTTATAAATATGTGTGGCCATGTATCAAAGTACATTTTGCCTTAAGTTCTGTAGGATAGTCGTTAGTAGTTGTTGGCAAGGAACTTGGCCATCGTAAGCTGCTGTCACAGTTGAAATCGCATTAACCCTTTTCTTGTCAACTTCATTTTATCTGCACTCTGATCGCTGGCAACATTTCGCTGCTTTCGCTGCCTTTGCTTTTCCTGCTTTACATCCATCAGCTTAATCAGCTAAATTGCTAGACAATATCTGGGATAATTTTTCTTGCTGCCATTTGGTTTGGGAGCCAGCGACACACACATAGATACACACACACACAGAGATCCTAGACAAGTGCTCATTTATTCATCGTCAGGAGTATGGGCAAAAGACATTAGAGGCATCCCAGCCCAGCAGTTGGCCTACACACCCCCTCTCTCGCTCTCTCCCTCTCTCTCTCTCACTCTCTCTCTTATCTCTGAGGGCCCGGATAATGTGGCTGCAGCAAAGCGGGTAATGTCTACCGGAAACCGCACGTTATAAAGTGCAATCAATTGCAGTTGCTGGCTGCCTGATGGCTGGTTGGCTGGTCTCGGCTTGGCTTGGCTGGCAATGGGCAACATTCGAGTTGGTTAGCGCCACTTTACAGGCCAGACGCGGCTCGAGCAGACCACACCAGAACGGTGCACAGAGCAGAGAGCGGACCAGACCCAACCAGGTCACATATATCAGCCGGCGCACGTACAACTTCGACAACGATCATTCTAATGGGTCACACACTAAAACCAAGTCGCTAGCCAGCTGCCAGCCGGCCACACTAATTCACGTCCAATGGCTCAAGCGATTCGTTCAGCCGGGCGACCGACAGACGAACCGACTAACAGTCGACTGACTCTCTGCCCGACTGACTGGCTGACTGGCTGAATGAATGCTCCCATATGACCATGCTTCTAGTCGCTGGAAAATTGTAGGAAATTGCTTAAGTTGGGAATTGTTGCCATTTTTTTGCTTCATGCCACTCGCGCTGGTGGGAAGCAAAATTATCAACGCTTGAATTGTCATCGATTTTCCGTGCTATTGCGTTAAATATTGTTGACCATTTCCAGCTCGGTTTGGCTTACGCTTTACGCTGCCCTCCCTACCCCACCTGCCCCTTTTGATTCTTCAGCCATCAAGTTAATAATTCATTGGAGGCAGCCTCGAGGCATCCGTTGGCTTCTGTGACAGATCCATTGGATTTATAAACCACTGCAGCAGCCTTCAAATTAGCAGCGAGCAGAGAGTGCATAAAATAGAAGAGACAAAAAGCTTAAGCCAGCCGATAAAATAGTTTTATTCCAGGCAAATGATGAGCAAACATGTCAACCAGCTGCAGATTGAAAGGTAAATTGAGTTCAATGTACCGTAAAAATGTACAAGGCACCTTTGCAGAGAAAACAGAAAGAAAAAAGTCATAACTTGGCCCATTTGGCAAAGTTGACTAAAAAAAATTATGAATCGCCGAAGAGTAGACAAAGGCGTCCCTTTTTTGTAGATGCTTTCAAAGTCGATGGGCTGGAAGGCCTAGTTTCAGAAGTTATAAAAACATAAATTAAATGAAGTGCATTTTTTTGTTAACTTTTAATAAATGCCTAAAGTTAGCAGCATCTGGCGTCAGTCAATAGAGCTCTTAGATAAAAGCCAAATGGATTGCAAAAAGCCAACTCAAAATATATACTCTATATGTATATATATTTATAAAATATATCCTCAATCTATATGTAAGGATTTAAGCTGGTATTTAAAGCTTATTTAAAGCTTTTTTCAGCTGTTGTTTAGTCTGCGTTTAGCCTGTAGATTATTTTCGAAGCCCATGACAACATTTCAGCCTTAATTTAAAACTAGATGCATTTCAAATGAATTTCATTTCTAATCAGAGGGGATTACACACATGTATTTCGCCCGAAATGCCAACGCGCAACCCATTTCAAAGTTACACCTGCCTACAAAACAAACATTGCCTGCCAACACTAATTAGCATAAAACAGAAAGAAAGCACACAAAATACTAAAGCATACTCAGGATATGCGCGGCATATTCAAAAAGCAAAAAGCTGCTGGCCAAAAACTGAAATGACCAGCGCCCAAATCAGGGCCAACCCGGCAGCTAATTAGCATGTCAAAATCCAAGAGGATTCTATAGAATCCTGCCCATACGTGGCTTAAAGCACGGCAATTAAGGCTTTAAATTTATGCACATTTTATAATTTCGAGTGGGCCACCCACCCCCGCGCTAGCCGTACCCGTACATTCCTTTTCAATTATGCTGCCTGTCCCTGTTCCAGCGGCAACAATAACAACAGGAAGGCAATTCCAAAAAACCCCAGACACCTTCTGAATACACCCACAAAGTATAAGCTGTCCAAACACACCTGCGAATGTCTGTCAAGTATTTTCATATTTAATTTTTTGTTTCTCTTTCTGTGGGCTTGGATGAGGTGTGGAGGTGCGGAGCTGTAGGTACGGGTGTGAGTTCAGTTCAGTTTGGCAGCGTAAAACGATTCACAAAATGCCTTTTGAAAAATTCAACAGCCAACAACAGCAGCAAACAGCAAACAAACGAATCGCTGGCTCCTGATTCCAACGTTGGCCCGTCGCACGATTTGCATAATATTATTAGTAAACACTCGTTATGAAGTCTCTCTCTCTCTCTCTCTCTCGCTCTCTCGCTCACGCCCATCGTGTGGCACGCCCACGGGCGAAATACAGACATTCAGTCGATTTAGATTTTTCGACTGCCATAAAATATTTGACCGCAGCCCGGAAAGATGGCGCACCCGAACCCAAATCCAGAGCCGAATCCCAGCCCCGAGCCTCAGCCTCGAGCCGTACATAGGCCAGGCGAGACCAGACCCGTAGCCATAGCCGGAGTCGTGGCCATTGCCATTGCCATTGCCTATTTATAAACACAAATTTATGCAGCGTAATTAAAAGGCAAAATTTTGCCGCTGGAGCTGGAGTGGAAAACGACAAATCTGATGGCTTCATTGTATTCTTATTGTTTGTGCTTGGAATTTGTGTAGGTGTCGTGGATTTACGCCCTAGCGAAGAGCTCCTCAGCGTTTTATCTAGAATAGCGCAAGGTTCATAGCAGGGGCAGCTTTTAATTTCAATATGGAACTTCTTCGTAGGAATATAGACAATTTTAATATGTTGCCTATATCCTTTATGCTTCTGAACAGGCCAGATAAGTTACATCTCTTTTATTGACTTGGAGAGAATTCATTGATGACCCTTGCACAGACTAGGCTCTTAGCATTACCTTTAAGACAACTCATTTTTAGTCAGTATTTGTGTGTGTGTTAAATATGTGAATGCAGATCAAGTGTCGTAAGCACGTGAGAGGAGCCAGCAGTATAAATACGGCAGCCTAGACAAGTTCGAGTTCAGTTGATGCTGCGAGGAGATCCAGTGCAGATGGAAGGATAGAGGATAGAGTTGTGAATGTGCTTATGAAAAGACCTTGGATCGGATGGGATCGATTGGATTTTAAGCAGCAACAGTTCATACAAATGTTGACTCATTCATTTATGGACATGGATTACAGCTACATAGTTAGATTAGACTTAAAGAGATCTCATTTTGGTGTGGTTGCAACGACAACGAGAGAAATTAATTTTTTGTAATTTCCTATCTGTCTGTCTGCTGCTCTGCTCTATTCAGCTGGTGTAATATAATAGTTGGAGGAGGAAAAAAATTTAATTAATGCTGTAATTTATTAGATGCAGAACCAACGCAAATGTTTCTCCATTTCCTTTTGCAGGGCTCCGAGTTTCTCGAAGGCTACAGCATAAATGTGACCAAGACCTACAAGAAGCACAAGCGCTGCAAGCCGAAGCGCCTCTTCGCGCCCATCACGGAGCGCACCTCGCCCGCGGCGGATCTCAGTGAGTTGCCGGTGCTCCATGAGCTGGACAACAACAACATCATCGAGGGAGCAGCACGCAGCAGTCGCAGCTCGGCGACTGACGGCCACGGGGGACTGAGCGGTGCCAACCGGAGCAATTGTGGCCAGTTCACCAGCTGTCTGCTGTGGCTGGGCGCCGCATCCTGGTGGCTGCTGCTGATGCTAAGGACGTGAGGAGCAGACGCACCCAATGGCACAGCAGAGCGAAGCAGCACAGGCACCACCGTCTAACTACACTATATACATAAATACTCAACAGAAAAGAAAACAAAAGAAAAGCAAAGAAAAACAAAAGAAAAATATGCAACTACAACTCTTTAACTATAAATGACAGCTCTTAATCCTACTACAATACAAGTACAGACAACAACATCAAGCAAAGCAAACACAAATAACAAAATACGAAAGGAAAAACAAAAAAAAGTTTATGAAAAAATTGCAGAACTATTAATTATTTATAATAAGCTAGATACCCGCTCCTGCCTCCAAATCTCTCCCTCTCTCTATCTCTCTCCCACTCCCTCTCCCTCTCTCTGTCATGCTGTTTCCCCCTGTTTATTTATGCCAATTCTCGCAAATTTTGTTATTTTTGTTCTAGCTTTTAGTAAATTATTAATGATTTTTTTTAAGGTACTTTAAGCAGAAACAAAAACGATAAAAAAACAAAACAAAAACAAACAAAAAAAACAGAAAAATATAATAAAATATTCGCGTACCGCATTTTAAAAACCGAAAAGCAATAATTAGTTGTTGTTGTCGTTATATGATATACAAAATAAAAATAAAAGAAAAGCAAATATATATATATATATAGAATGATACGAGAACGTCAGATAACAAAAAACTAGTGCAGTCATTCCTTCTACATAATAGTTTTATTATATAGCATATATATAGGGTCTGACTTATGTAAAGCTTGAACGTCTGATGATTTTTGTTGGACATTGCAAGACACAATCGCAAATGAAGAAATTCAGAAAAACCACTTGAGCAAATGCATAGATATAGTTAACTAAACTAAACGACAAACATAAACATAAACATAAACATAAACATACTCGTAAATAGTTCGTAAAGCATAACACATAATTAGATCCCAGTTAAGTTTAGTCACTTGTAGTGCGCGCAAACTAAGGAACTAAGTTCGGAGCGTAGGAAGGAATGAATGAAAATGAAAAGCAAAAAAAAGCCTACATACATTACACATATAACATTTATACGTCCATATATAACAAAAAAGAGCAAACAAACAACTAAGTAACACATTTATTTAGTTGAGGTTTGAAAAGACTTGCGACTTTACTTTGTTTAATTGAGAAACTCTGGCGTTAAAGTCTAAAAAGAAGCAAAAAAGAAAGCAAACTCTGCACCAGGTGTGATGTTGATAAACATGTTTAAATTAACTATAATTTTCTAATCAGATAAAAAGGTTTTAGAGTAGAAAACCAGATAGACAAGTTTCGGCATTACGAGATATTCAACAATATTATGTTAACTCATTTCCTTTGCTGGTTTGGGCAAACTAAGGATAATATATTCCCCCTACACTCAACTTTTGTTTCCAACTAACTATCCATTATTATTGCTATTTGCCCAAACCTAGCTCTCAGTGTATATTTTTTGTTAATTTATGACTATAAACACTCGCTTTAACTGCATATTATTTATATGTACTACTAAGTTGTATTCAGTTACTATTCAAACTCAACTCATAGAATGCTCTACACTCAAAGTGTTGCCTTTCACACTCTTTTACATATATAAATATATCTATAAGTATATATGTGTCCAACTATATAGATATAGATATATTTATATACAACATTCAACTCTCTCTCGCTCTCTCTCTCTCTTTCTGTCTCCTAGCTATAACTAATTGTATGGTAAATCTAAGTTGTAAATACTTTGTATTCGTAAGGCAATTGATGCGTCATTTTAGGCAAAAGACAAATACTCGGTTTTCGGTCAGATAATTCGCGAATGAGAGGAGCTAAGCATTATACAGGGTGTGTGAGTAGGTATTTGGAATGGGCCTAAGTATAGGTATATATAGACTACTCCTAGACTATATACATATAGAACTTCTAGCCGGCGTACGCGTTGATGGATGATGAGCTGAGTGCCGTCGAGGTTTGCTCGAAGGAAGTAGTAAAAATATACCATATACATACATACGTGCATACATACGATAGCGATATACATACATACATGAATACATTTATATATACATATACATACATAACTATTACTATAAAGTCTATATATACAATACAATACATCTATAAGTAGTTACGTGGTTCGTAGTTGTAAATGTGAATGTGAGTATTTTATACAAAACAGTAGAAAAAAATATTAACAATAAAAACTAAAATGCAAATAAAGGTAAATAAAGCAAAAGCATAAAGCAAACAATTCAAAGAAACCCGAACTAAAGTTACAATTTTTATACCAAAACGGCAAACAGACAAGCAAAACGAGCGATTGCTATAGAAGTCGAGTATATATATACAAACATATATATATACAAATCTATATAGCATATATTTTTAGGATAACTGCTATTAACTAACTGGCATTAACTATGGATTAGTGACAAGTTGGCAAATGCAAAGTTGAAACAATCAAAAAAATACATACATATTTAACAGATCGTGCGCAAGCCGACAGAGAATGTTTGCCACAAATTCAAAACTATTTGCGCAAACCTACACACACACATATACATATATATATACACACACAACCACACACACTCACGCATACCTAGATACAAAACACCTACGGAGAAAACTTTAGCCCTGTTAGAAATTAAAAACACAAAGGAAAAGTTCGCTGTGCCGAGCTCGAGAACTGCGCCCCGGGGGCGTGGCCGTTAAATATGGGCCAAAATGTTTGAGGTTTTGTTATGTTTTTTATTCCCCCTCTTGTTTCTGCATGGTCCGCCATCAGGCCACTTGACGAGCAACTTTTTACTGGGTGTCGAGCAAGGCTCTTTACGCCACCTGCCGCTTTCCCCGCCGCCGCTTTCCTTGCAGCCGAATGCCCACAAAGCTTTGACCCAGTAAAAGAGCGCCAATGACGACAACAATGAATGTGTCTAATTAGGAAAAACCCCCAAAAAAAACAAAAAGAAAAGCTGCCCGAAATGGAAAAAAGTTGGAAAGCCGGCAAATATGCAACAAGCAAAGGCTTTCATAGTTCGGCATATACTCGTTACTTGCCTATTTTCGGACCTTGCTTTGCCAACCTGAAAGTTAGAGTTGTTTTTGTCTAATGCATTGATTAAAAAATTTAAAAAAAAATTGATTAAATAAACAGATAAGGTCCTTTGCTGCAAAGAGCGACTACATTTCAAATACTCCAAAGGACAAAAGCCTTTCCGATTGAACATTTGTTTTGGTTTTCGTAAGGGCAACAAAACACACCCAACACAGCAACAACAGCAACAAACAACATTAACACTAAACAAAAACAAGAACAACAAAAATGAAAAGTATTCATATAATTTAATTAAATGCAAACAAAAACGGTTTTGGAAAATGTACTTGCGATAGTTACGACAAAAAGTCAGAAAATAGTTTAAAAAACTACATAAACATATAAAACATATAAAAAAAAATCAAATGAAACTAACATAGCAACAAAAAAGTATAACTCTGAAGCTAAACAAAAAGTAAACGGAAACTACATACATTTCAAATGCAACACACACACACACGCACCCACCCACACACTCACACACACACACACTGATTCACACACGAAAATGTAGCGTGCATTTTGGAGTTTGAGCTTTGGGAATGAAAAGTTGATTTGCAGGCGGATTTGTGCAAGTTTTTTTTTATGAAGCGGGTTTTTGAGAGCTTTTCTGTAAATGATTCCGAGGTAGCTTTTAGGACTTAAAACTTAGAGAAAGTTTCACATTAAACCATCTTCTTTTTTTTTACCAGCTGAAACTTAGGAACGTGTTTCATAATTTAAAGACTAACTTATCTTTAAACTGAATATTGCTTTTGCCTCTTCGACAGCTTGCAGGCAATTATTTCGTGTTTCCTTTTGGTTTTTCATTGTCTTTTGCTTTAAAAAAGAGAAGAGAAGAGAAGTAAAGAAAGGGAATGCTTGATTCCATTCATTTTTATCCCTTCCATACATTTCGCTGGCATTCTCCTTTAGTTTTATTCTTTTTCTTGCCGACTTTCGTTTTGTTCCTCTGCGCCTCTATTCAAGGCAGCTAATAAGTTTTCTTAAAACCCACCCAATTAGCTTCTCGTTTGTTGCAACTTCAGCTTGCAGCTGGAAGGTTCTTAATTTCCTTGCCGCCGCAATGCCAACAAATCCTTTGTCTATAGCTCAAAGCTGCTCGTAAAACTACTACAGCTACTCGCACAAGTACCAGGTATAGTCAAAGTAGGACAAAGGCAAACACACAAGTACACAAAACACAGAAAACAGAACAGAGAACACGGAACACGGAACACAGCATGTTAGTAGTGTACTATGTCATTAAGGCCCCTCTATTGAAAGTTTTCATTTTTTAAAAAGGCATAGAAAGAACATAAAAACAAAAAGAGAATAACAAAACCTACCTAAAAAAGTAAAAACCTAACTATTTTTAATGTGTACCTTAATTTTTTCAAAAATAAAAAAGAAAGTAACAAAACCCTGAGAAAAGCGCAAAACTCCCTAAAAAGAAAAAAACAAGACAAAAAACAAAAGCCTCTAGACAACTAAACATAAATATACATACATACACATATATATATAAATATATATATATATAAATGAAACATAAACGTAAAAGTTAAATTAAAAGCAATAAAAGGCAAACGCATAGCTATCAATATTAAAGAAAAGGAAGACAAATTGAATTTTGAATTGAAGCAAATAGGCTAAAGGAACATATGACAGAAGGAAATAGTACGATAGCAAATAGTTTTTGAGATTGAGTGAAGAGTCAAAAGTGTAGCATACTTTTTTGGTTGGGGCAGCCTATTGGCTCAGTGTGCGAATGCGAATGCGGAAGCGGAAGCGGATGCGATGTGAAGGAATGTGACAAACTGGCATATGATATATTAAAATTAAAACTATTTTAAAGTAGAGCAGTTGCAAATATTTAAATGTGTCGTTAGTAGTTGAAAAACCAAATGAATGGAAGATCCCAAGAAAAAAAATACAAAAAAAACATAGAAGTAGCAGTGTCATTAGCCGTAGTAGCAGAAAAACAAGAGACGTGAAAAGAAGGCGTAGACAAGGTCGAGAAGTTGAAGAAGATGAAGAACATACATACCATACATCAATCAATCAAACAAATAAGCAAAAGCAATGGCATACATAATGAAACATACATCATAGCATTAAACTAAGCATCAATGTTTGTGTATAGCTCCTGCATGAAATGTAATACAAGTACATACATACATATACAACATATGCATTATATATATACATAGTAAGGCATACATATATGTCCCCCCTCCTCCCTCCCCTCAATAAGAGTACTCAACAGCCCGAATCAGTGCAGACCCAAAAACAAAGCAAAAGAAAAAACAACTATTTATAGCTCAAAAAACGACAGCCACAAAAAGAAACTAAAAGTAAAGCGTAAACTAAAATAAAGCGTATTACCGTATAAGACATTCGAACGTAAGATAGACACATCAATGGTATTGAATGGAACTGACTGAGGCAACAGAGCTTTTACAGCTTTTCCATCTATATTTAACGTGGTTTCTGGCATTAATCAACTCAGCCGCAGTTTAAAGCTAACATAACCCCACTTTTAAAATAAACATGATTTATGCTTCGAGGGCCGCATATTAAACCTCACTACAATCCAAAGTTAACCTCAATCAAACCCTACCAAGCGCCACATTAACCACAACTTTTAACAAGCCCCGCACCTAAATCCAGAATTCCAACCCAAATTAACCTCAAAATATGCTCAACCTAACCTCAAACTGTCGAAAAGGCCTGTTCGTGTTCAGCCAGTTCCAGCATTCGACCATTCAGACATAAACCTAACCTAAATGACAGTCACATTTTTGATACCAGATAACAGATTTTGAACTACTGCATCTATTGTGAATTGCATTGTTTGATTGTGAGCTAAGTTCCGGAACTAAAACACTTTAAGTTACAACTAAATCATTTTGTAATATACTAAACCGCAAAGTTTTTACTAAACTACAACAAAAAAAAACTAATACGAAAATAGTCACATGAACACAAACGCATAATTGTAAACCTTGTTTGTTCTCTTTGCTGTACAACTATGTAGTTAAGTCCAATTAAGAATGGTGTGTAATTTACGCCCAGTGCAGTTTATGCCATGGTTTTTGTCTTTCAACTTAACGAGTGAATGCATTGCGTACTTATTTATTTATGCAAATTTAGTTAAATGCAAATTAATTATATATAACTGCTAACTGCCATGAAATCGCTGAAAACACACACAGCAAATCAGCAAATGCCGCCGCAACATGAAACTGTTAACAAACAGCAGCAACAACAACAGCAACAACCACTATTACTGTAACTTTCGCAGGCACAAAATGGCAAAGCCTCGAAGCAAAAATTATTTTTGCATCATTAATTTACATTTATATTCAATTAAAGTGCAAACACATGGCGCATTTAAAAAAGTGATAGGCGCGTGCCAAGTGGGCGTGTTACAGGGGTTGGTTGGCAAACAATGCCAAAAGTTTTAAGCAAACAATATGAACAAAGTTCAGTGCCAACTAAGAGCGCCAAATGAGGGTGGGCGAAAGAAAGAAGCAGAAGTGCTGTATAGTATATACGGCACACACAAGTCAAATGACCCACTTCTTATACCCTTGCGGAGGGCAATATAATTTGGTCGATAAAGCACATTTGATCATAACTATATCAAAATGTTGCTTCTTTAAATGCCAAGCTTCAAGTACATCGCAGACACTGTTAACAGCGGTCGTTAGTCGCTTAACAGAGTATAAGAGTTTCGTGCTTCTGTTAGCGCTGTGTTGGGCTACAGAATGTAATTATGTTATAGACATTAAAATTAATTACATTTTTCTTCTGCATAATTCAGCTTTGGAATTTTAGTTAATTCGGCAAATACTTCCGTTGCATTTCAACGCAAAATGCTGTGGTAATTGAAAACCAAAATACTTGGCATGCCATTTGGCAAACGAAAACATTTCAAATAATTTATATTAATTAACCATTTTTAAATGCGTTATCATATTTGGCCGCTCGGCCACTTGAACAAGGTCAACGCGTTTAAACAAAACGCATAACTATGGCATGAATCAAAGAGCTTGTCAACTTTTCGGCCGGGCTATTTAAACAATTTCCGAGAGAGTGCATAAAATACACAACTCGATTGCGGACTTATTTGTTTGTTTGATTGTTTATCCATTTTAATGCTGCGCTCGTTGCGGTTTTGCGCTGTTTAAAATCAGTTTAAGTTTTATGCAGTTGTCAGTTATGGTAAAATTACTTTACAAGTGATGCATTTATAATAATTTGCATAATCAATTATTTTCAATGATTTTAACGTTCAAAAAACAACAACAACACGCACACAACAACAACTATATACACATAATATATAGTATACATACATACAATTACAAGAGCAAAAAATCCCTCAAACAAAATGTGAACAACAACAACAAAGAATAAAACCCAGCAAAGATGAAAACAACAACAACAACAAAACACAAATTTGCAAAAATAAAAAGCATGAGTAAAATAATAAAAAAAACAAAAAAATTATAAAAAAAAATACATTAATATTAAAAAGCGTTTAATTTGCCAACATTTTAAGTGCTGGAGGCGGGCGCTGCGGGGCGTAATGTGATAAATGTGCCTGGCTCTGCGTGCGTAGCAAATTTCGCTTTGCATGCAACTGTGATCATTACGACGATTTTTATTTCGCCTTTTTTTTTAAATTGCATTCAATTGCAAATTTTGTAAATGAAATTATGTGAACAAAACGACAAATGTGAGAGATGGCTGCATGAGAAATTTCCATGGCAATTTGCCAACATTGCGTACGCTTAATGAGCTGAGCGTACAAAATGGCCACAAAGAATGGCAATTACTCTCCCAGCCACGATGTGATTTAAATAGAACCGGCCGATATGCAAACAACTCAATTGCTGCACATACAAAAATATGCCAATCAAGAAGATACAAAAATAATACAGCACAAATATCACAGCAATAACTGGCATATGGCTAGGCAATGTTGATTGCAATTACACACCTAAAATAGCTCAATAGGAAATGGTTTTCTGGGCGAAGTCGAAAGGAATGTTACGTTAAGTATATCCCCCCACATTCTCAATCACTAGTTTGCTTACGCTCCAAGAGGATATCGATATACTGAAGCACCACTTGAAATCATGAGAATCGTATAGAAAGGTAACTTCAAGACGGAAAGAGAGAGAGGGATAGAGAGTGCAAGTAAGTAGACAGTAAAAAATAGATGGAGCTGAAGAGCTAGTGAAGAGGGGAAGAGAATCCCTATCATATGTCAATAATTTCCAATGTACTTCATTATTATAACGCCTAAGTACAATATTATGCCATTGACATTACGCTGTAAAACTTTGAAAGGGCTGACTTACAAGTGCACAATAGAAGATGCCACACCGGAAGCCTTTTGTTACTAAGAAAAAAGAGCTGCTTAAGCAGCAGCACATTTGAATCCAAATCATATGCCAAAGTGTAATGGAGAAGAAGAAAGCTAGCCTGAAAATTGATATGCGAATGTAATATCCAATTCAGCTTCAACAATCGAAACTTAGTCAGCCACTTGGCATAATTTGAGCCAAAGAGCGTGATGCGAATGCTTTTTTTTTTGTAAACTACTAGCCGTAAAAGGGAAAAAGGACTAAAAGTCAATGGCATTTGGGGAAATTATACAATACAATAAAAAATAAATAAAATGCTGTCACATCAAATTCGAGTGGCAATTTCGTCAGACTACGCCAGGCCTATTAATTTTCAAAACACACCCTAAAAAATGTGAATGGAGAAAAAGGTAAAGAAAAACTTTCGCATTGGCAAACAACGCCCAAAAGTATTTCAATAATTCCGCCCCAAAATAAGGGCGGGGGCGGGACGGAAGCGTAAAGGAAAAAAATGTAATACCTGCTGACAAGTTTCGCATTTCTATGGCCATTAACCCTTTTACGGCCGATACCTGGCCCAGAAGATTTTAGCATATTTCAACAGTTTATAACGCAAATAATGCTGAATTGTGCATTTCTAATAGACGGCAAATGGCAACTGTCGAGCTGCAAAGCCAATTTCAGCACTTACTGCCACTGTCTGAGGACTAGCAACTGCCAACTGCTATTTCAGTCATAAAAATCTAAATTTCAAAGCGGCAGCAAACATCAGACCATGTGGGAGATGCTCACAAAACACTTTGAATGACAGAAATTTTCGACACAAGACATGTGCGGCATTTAAGTGCAGCGGCAGGAGCAAGAGCAGCAGCAGCCGCAGCAGCCATAACAGCAAGGATAGCCAGCAGGACGACATCCTTCGAAGACAGAATGTGTGGCAGTCAAGGCATGCAAAAATCTAAGCCTTCTTCTGATGAGCCACATATGTATGCATGTGCATGCATATGTACGTTCCCTGTATGTGTGTGTGTGTGTGAGTGTGTGTGTGTGTGTGTGTGACTTGCAGCAATCACCTGAAACTTGCAACGAAGTCTTGCCCAGGAGGCAGGGACTTGGTTGCTGCTCGGGGGCAGCTGCTCGTCGTAAAGTGCAATAATGCTTGAATTTATGCAACTCGAGTGTAATAAAAATATGCATAATTCCGCAATAAATGATTTTAAGTAACAAACACACACACGCTGGCACATACAGTTGATTTTCTCGAAGCTGAATGCCATAAGTGACAGGCGACAAGAATTTCAATTTCAAACATTTTCCCTGCTGCATTTGACAATCAATAAGCAATGGATAAATGCACGATAATCTATCGCTTTATGTTATATCATATTTATTTTATTGAGAATAATTCGATAATTTGTATTTTTGAATTATGAGAGTTCTTGGGTAGTTCATATTTCAATTTTCACAAAGAGACAATAATATAAAACAAACTTAAAATATGTTTAATGATGCGGTTCCTAGTTTTTCATATCCTTGACTGTACTGTACTGTACTGGTTCAAGCCTCGGATGGTCCGGTTCTATCAAAATATATGCTTTCCCTATCCTCAACTCGCATGGTATCGCAATTGTTATTTAGTTTGTCGGCTGTGCCCATCTGGCGCTTTTCAATGTTGCTTAAGTGTTATGCACTTACTGGATACACATGCACTCGCATAAAGGCGAAATCTTTTGGATTACATCGTCAGGGCAAATATGCTACCTGGCCAGCCAGGTGGGTGGTGGATGGGCTGGGGACGAGAGGGTTATGGCTGTGTGCTATGGCCATAACTGTTGTAGCTTGGCAAAACTTAAGCAGTTTGCAGGTGTTGCAGCGAAATTGCAGTTTATCTGGCCGGGCTGGCGATTCTTTTCTTTTTAGCTGGAAAACTTAATGATCTGTGGTATATGTTGCGGGTCATCAGCTTGGCAGTGGCCATTTTTGGGGACCGGGGCTGGGGCTGCAGCAGGAAATTAAGTTTTGGCTTGTTGTATTGCGTAAATGGCTTTTTAGTTCATTTTGGCTTGCGCGGAAGTGAATTGCATAAATTGCAAAGCGCGTGTAAAAGCCATGAAATCGAATTCGAAACTAACTAGCTTCCCCCCCCCCCCTCCCCTCTCAAACGAAATGATTGACGAAAAAACCAAGCGGAAGCAACTGGCCCGAAAAAGCAAGAAACGCTACTGAAGCCGCCACATAAATCTTCATTGAAATTTTCGGGGCCACAAAGCCGTCGAGTCATGCCTCGGACTGGGTCCACATCGCCAAAGCGTGAGGCCGGGTTGGAGGAACTCAATTCGACCCTGGCTCCGTACCGTACGCATCCCGCCCATTTGCCTCAATGTTTTTGCTGTGCAACGAAACGTAAGCGACTACGAGAACTCAGCAGCGTTGCCCGCCTCCGTTGAGGCGTAGAACAAAGGGCCATTATTTACAGGTGCTGCGCGCCAAAAGTGCCAAAACAAAACAGACGCCCTTGCTCACACTCCCCTCAGTCACACTCCACACACACACACACACACACACACACACACACACACACACACACACACATATGCAACCATGCCCATAACCGTAGCCGTACACCCCTCTTCCCAGCTGACACACGCAGACACACGCACAGGCGCAGACACATTGATTAATGAATTAATGAGGTAAACTTTGCACCTCAATGACAGAAAAGGTATCACAGGTGGAGCTGCTGCTGCGTGTTATTCCCTTCTATTGCGTTGCCTTTGCCGTTACGTCCAACCACCTATAGTGGATTCCTGTCTCTGATTTTGGTTTGCTAATGTATCGGTTCAAGAGGTCAGTCAGCAGCTGACAGCCAAAGAAAACTTCCAGCGCATAAAAGTAGGCAACGAAAAGCCTTGTCAAGCAGTGCAACCACACACACACACACACACACACACACATACGCATAAACGAGTGGAAATGAGCACGTGAGCTTCGGAATTGTGCGTGACATTTTATACTTTGACAATGAACGATCCGCATAGAGAAGTTCTAAGAATTCTCCTTGAAAAATCAACAAATATATTTATAAAAATAATAAATCGCCTAAACTAAAAATCAGTTTCTAACACAATATTTGTGGTATTACAGTACCAAATATAATACATAAATTATATTTTATCAACCATAAATTAAGTAGGTTTTATTTTACACAAACAGAAAAAGTAACTAGTTATCGTTATTAGAAACTTTGGTAATTTCGTTGGGCTTTTGAAATTGAAGCGTACAAAGTGCTCTTCACTTCAAATATTTATGATAAATAAACAAATGAATGAAAAATGGCTGTAGTGGCCTCATAAAAACGAACAAACAACGAAACCCTTACAGCAAGTGAACAAGTTGCCGGATACAAACTTCCGGTTCTACCATCGGCAGATGTTAGCACTCGCTCGTAGCTGAAAATTGTTGCGAATTATAACACTAGATGAACGGGATATGCCTATTACATAAAGAGAATGAAGTACAGCTTTTACCTTAGTATTAAATACATAGTTTAACTAAAGGGATACTTTTTAAAAATATTATTGAACGCTGCGCAATCACGCACCCATATCTAGGACTCACTGCAAGGGGGGCGTGTCACAAGAACTCAACGCCCGATGCTGTTGCTGACACGTGATAAAACGCTGCCAACGAGGCCAGATGCTGTTCCTGTTGCTGCCCAACTGGCTGGGCCAGGTTGGGGGTTGCAGATAAACGTGAGGTGTGGCGCTCGGGTACGCTGAAGGTGCATAGGGCACGGGCATTAACATTTACATGACACTCAGCCCACACACAAGTGGAGGAGAGTAAGAGAAACAACAACTTTGCCCGCACACACTCCACATATGCGCCGAAAAACTTGGACGATTCTTTTGTGATTGGCGCCCAGGTGCCCAGGTGCCCAGGCAGCCATGTTAGTCAGTTTCTCAACGCCTCAAGGCAAACGGAAACTGTGTAACTGACGCTCTGATCCATACACACACACAGGCACACCCACACACACACACGTGCTGGGCTTGGCAGTGCCATTAACGTTTCTATTGTGAGCTCGTGGCCTTAGCGAAATAAATAAAATTCGACAGCTGGGTCTGACCCAGCGAGCTAGACAGCCCACCCACATGGCAGACAGTTTGTGGTTTTCAAATTTCACACAGACAAGGGCAACAGCAACACCTACCTACCGTTGCCTCTGGAGCCGAGCTGATGCTACTGCTGCTGCTGCTGCTGCTGGTGTTGCTGCTGGTGCTGCTGCTCAGCGTATTTATCTATTCATGCTCACAAAAAGCAATTCGAGGCCACGGGGAGAGGCATGCGAGCGGGCGAGGGCAAACTTCAATGCAACTAACGATGTAGCGAGCAGCCGGAGCAGCAACTGGAGCCGGAGCACCCGGAGCACCCGGAGCACCCAACGGTTGCCAATGGACTCTCGTGCCAGCCGCTCACTGCGCAGTTGATTCCGTGATTTTTCGGCAAAGTTTTCTGGCGCTGCTTCTGGGGGTCGTGCCAGGGGATTGTTACGGCTGCATTTTGAGCTTTTATTATGTTTTTATATCCTAGTGAAGGGTCTTTTAATTTGGTCACGAAATGTGTAACACATTGAAGCAGTGACATCGCCGACCCCATAGAGTTTATATATATTTCCGAATGTCCGTCTGTTTCTCGATTTTATAAGACGCTTTGACTTGGTCTGTTTTTCTGTTATGTCCGGATCGTACCTCTATATCAGGATAGGATAGATCGGTTAAATATGAATTTATTGTATGACAAACTATGCTAACAGCTTTATGACTAGAGAAACTTTGATCAGCAAATATTTGATCCCCATTCATGTGATACCAAGGAGGCATCGATTTCCCGAAATGTGTTAAACAGCCTTTAAATGAAGTTGAACAACGATCATTGACACTCTTGAGAGTTGATGTTCCTAAAAGGTAACTACAGTGAGCCCACGGCTTGGGCTGGGCCATGATAATCAATCGGTCTTTACTCCTGTCAAACGCACACGTTAAACACATGTACAAGGGTATTCGATCTTCGGTGTTTTCAATTGTTTCAATACATTTTTGGTGTTTTTTTGGTTTGCCCCCGCTTTGTGTTGGTTCAAAATTGAAGTTGGTCCAAAGTTGCAAATAAAAGCGAAAAAACAGCCGAGTTTTCAGTGTTTTACACAAAAGCGTCAACATAGACATGAATGAGCCCTGGACTCCGGGCTCGAGCTGCCGGCAACTGGACGAATGGTTAGACGCTTCGCTGGCTACAAACAAATAGACAGACAGTTTGAGCGAAGGAGCGTCCAAAGTTCGGGAGTGCAACATACATTAGATTGGCAGTTGGGGATTTACTTGTAAAATGCAAATGCAATGAATGTACAATTTAGAAATTTTTACACCAAAAATGCTCGACACGATAGACGGCTGGACCCCAAGCTAGGGGAACAACTGTTTTTGAAGCCATGTGCATTGAGCTGCACTTCAAATTGTTCGCAAGGACTTCGCTGCGAGGGGAGGGGTTGGCCAGTCGGAAGCCCCCGCTTCGGGTTCATTTGAAATGCAAGCCCGTTGCTTTGTCTGAACGACTCGTAATCTATGCTAATGAAATTGTTGTTTTTTAAATCAAATTCTAACAAACACCAGCGCCTTCTCAAACTTTCGGCAAAACAAAATATTCGACAAGTAAAACAGACACCATTTATTTGAGCTCTAGACAAATTTTAGCTTAGAATCTTTTAAGTGAAAAGTTTTAATAAACACAACAATTAATCCATACAATTCCCTTAAAAGAACATGAAATATTAAAATTACACAATTAATATTTAGCTTATGCACCTCCTTTGGTGGAAAAGGGGTAAGTTTGTGGATACGAATGTACATTCTATCTGTGTATGTATTTTAATATATAAATGTGTGTATTTATCTAAAAACATCAGAAGGCCATATTTGCCTTACGCTGTGCTGCAATTTAAAATAAAACGTATTTTTAAATGTTGCCCTTCTACTCGATTCTCATGAATTCAAGTAAGCCATGCCATTAGATTAAGTTTTATTTTTTGCAAATTTTAGTGGCAATCGATAAAAGTTTATGTTTGTGTTTTGTGTATACATGTGTGTATATATATAGAGATTTATATACATACGGATGTATGTTCGTATGTGTGTATGTATATACTTATGTATTTATATTTCTTAATATATGCATATATATTCATTTGTATGTAATTATGTAGCTATACAAATAAGTATGTTTGTATGTACGTATATGACTATGTTTTGTGTATGTATGCATGTATGTGTATATGTATATATACATATAAATAAGTACATTGTATGCATACATTTGCCTACGTATGTAACTAACTTAATTAAGACCTTAGCATGTTTTTTCCATGTTTATATATATATATATAAGTGGATCGTCAGAAAATTGTGGGTCTGTGTAAGCCGGTTGAATACTTTGAGCTATCATCAAGTTACCGCAATTCCATTACATGCACAAACTGCTAGAACTTTATTACAGCCACAAGTTTACATGCCATTCATATGCGTCACACAAAACCCAGATAGCTATGGTCCCAGCTGCAATATTACTCAGGATCGGCTTTGTGTAAGATATACGCATACATGTCATACATACTGGCATGCATATGTGTGCATATTGAAGGCATTCATCAAAATCACCAGGGCAACTCGAAATTCATCAGGCACCGCAGCGCTCAAATATTTTGGGGAAACTCGTTACAACTACACCTACACATTGCAGTGGCCACCAACAACAACAAGAACAACAAGAACAACAACTACAACAACATGGCAAAGTCTGAGGATGCGGCATGCTGCTTAACCCTTGAGTGGTTTGCCAGGAACTTAGCTGCAGCCTTTCTGGGCGATGGCTGCCATCGGCCGTCGCATGTGGTGTTGTTGATTACACTCCAATGTTGTTGTTGCTGTTGTCGGTCGGTCGGTCGGTCGGTCGGTCGGTTGTTGTTGTTGTTGTCTGCGGCATCCATACCCCAGCTTCCTGTTGTAGTTGCTATTATTGCAGTTGTTATTGTTGCTGCGCCTGTAGCCGGCAATATAAAGAATTTGTAAAAGTTTTTAACAATTTCTGCAGACCGCGCACTTGACGGCGACGACTTCCGCTGCAATGTGCCTGGTGTTGATGCTTAAATTTATGTACACACACACACACACACACACACATACGTATGTGTATACTTATGTGCGTATGCATGTTGGCGCTGGCTTCTATAACTTTGGCTGCCTCCTCGCTGAAGCGTCAATAGTTATTTTTACAACAACAACAACAACAAAATGGAAGTCGGCTTGAGTCTGTTGTTGTCGGCGACAACGGATGCGAAATACACGAATTTCTCCGCGCAGTTGCCAGTTGCCGCCAACGCTTACAACTTACACAGATTTACACATACAAATACATAGAAATATCTTGTATGCATGTGTGTTGTGTATGCGCCCCAGGGGCTTTGACGTTTGAGAGCAGCTGAAAAGTTCCATGACGTTAGCTGCCGCCTGCTCGTTACCGTTGCGCTGTCTCCTCGTAACATTACAGTGATTACGTTTTGTAAGCACTTACGTTTACGATTTTATTGTAAGCTGCCGCCGCTGCTGCTGCTGCTGTTGCTGTTGATGTCAGCAAACGGACAAACTCCGTCGCAGTCGAAGTTTGCAATTCTGCGAATTGCGCTGCACAAACTTGACGAGTAAAGGACGAAGGACAACGCCAACTGAAACAACCAAGAATATTGCAGTCGGGTGCAACCGACTGCGAAGTACTCGTTCATATTCCCAAAGCAACTTAAAGCAGGCTATCCGCCAAATTTATTAAGCAATTTAGATATTTTTGTTTGTTCATTTGATGAGCTCATCAGTAGGTTTTCTTATAAATTTCATCAATGATTATTTCATTACCATGGTTAAAATGGAATACACCAGTATGGATTCCAAATTACAAGTCTTTATCTTTAAAGCGCCAACGAATACCTACGGGCGGCCATTGCCCAAAACCAATATACTCCTTTCACTTTGTGAACCCCGCTAACTATCCACCTGCGCGAATAAGGCACCGCCAAATCAAGCCGTCCACGTAATGAATCTCAGTCACAGTGATTAACTTTTACCGTTGTAACGAATTACGGCTCAATCGAATGCCCAAAGTCGCATGTGTCCAATTGGTTTATGTGCATGTAGTGGTAGCTGTGTACATGTGGTTAGGGGCCAATTGCACTATTGCACGGCTTGCGCAAGTGAACTAGTTGGCAAGCAGTTCTAATTGATCCTCTCGATCGGCAAAGCAGAGCGCGCGAACCGTCAGCGGCTGATAAAATCGAGGCAATCGATGGGAAAAGTTCCTAGCTTGAAAGAAAATGCATTGCCAGAGTTATTAGTAAAAATATATTTATTTTTGTATAATTATGTATAGATTTTTGTAAATTTTTAATTAACAAATATTGCAGCAAATTTCATCTATTAATTTATGAATAATTACATTTACGTATCTTAATACAAGTATTTGCCTTCAACGATGCTCGTTTCGTTGTGTGTGTTCCTGTAAGAGTTCGGCTAACAATTAACAAATTTTTTAACGACAACTACATATGCAATGTACAGCAACATGCAACAAACACATATCGTCCCTCACCTAACACACCAATTACGTACACTCACTGAGTATGTTAATTCTATATCCGTATGCGTACTGCGTCCGTGTTTACATGACCCCACAGCCATCACGCGGACCCTCTCGACTGGGACGCCGCTGCGCCTGCTGTGTGGGTGTTGACTGCGTTGAGGAAGGATTCGTCGGATTGCCATTGGATTTTGATTTGGATTCGAGAGTGGCATGACGCGTCAGACGCTGCTCTGACGACCGCTGATTGCCATTTGGCATTTGCTGGCATTTTGGCACAAAGTTATTATTTGATCCATCCAAAGCATCGCTCTCCAGGCCAGACGACGAATCGGCGCCCAATTCATTACTATCGGCGATGCTATCGTGAACCGGCGTCTCGCCCAGCGATTGGATGTACTGTTCCAGTAGGTAAATGTGCGGCTGCAGGGTCATCACAAAGCCCCGGTACATGGAGCCGCCGTTGTCGAATGTGCACTGGCTGAGTTGCTTGAGGGCGGCCTCAATGCGTCTGCAGGCGCCCACGGACTCGCTGCGTATGACAACATTGACGATGCGCGATATTGAGGCCGCATCCTGCAGCAATATGGACAGCATGAGCGCATAGTCCGTGCAATTGGCCTCGATGAATAGCTGCAGCAGATAGCGCATCTTAATGGCCAACTTGTCGTTCAAATAGCTGGCCACCACATCGCTGTTGTCATCTTCCGAGGCGGGCAGCGAGTAGAGGCGTCGATAGCGAAAGTTATCAAACGACAGCTGTGAATTGGAGCGATTCTTCATGACTGGCAGCGAACTGTGCTGCAGTTCCTCCTGCTCCTTGATGCAGGGCTGCAACTGCGGCGACTCCAGCTGCGCGGCCAGACTAAAGTAGCCCGACTCTGACGTTTGCGATGATGAGCCACCAGCTCCTCCTGCCCCCTGCCGATGCGTGCTGCGCAGCTGGGCAAAATCATCACGCCCCGCAGCCGGAAATGGGCTGGGTAACTGCAGCTCTGCGTGTAACGCTTGCAGAGCAGCTGCAAAATTATCGAGCCTGGCGGCACCTGTGGACTCCTGCGTTAACCAGCTGACCAGATGGAAGTCCAGATAGGCGCCCATATAGCCCAAGTCCAGCAGCTTGTGCTGCTGTAGCAGCTGACGAGCATGCCGTTGCAGTATAAAATCTATGCAGAAGATTTCACGCTGTTGCCGCTCCTTGGTGGATCTGCGACGGACGACAGTCGCTGCGCCGGTGTTGCTGCCAGCGCCGCCGCTGGGCGGCTCGCTACGCTCCACAGATGCGGCCATTGTCTGCTGTTTGTTGTCCTTGGGCAAGTTGCTGGTGACTGTGGTGGAATAGCTGCGCTCCCGCGTTGCAATGGGTCCAAGCACCAAGTTGAAGGCATCCGCATTTGGATTGACCTGCGCTTGGGTCTGTGGCTGAGGTGGAGCAATTTTCACATTCAATACCATGGAGCAACGCGGCGAATCAATCTCATTCGGATCAATGGCTTTAAGGAAGCGTATAAGATCCTTGGCCAGCTCCCATTTTCGTTGATTCAATGCGATATCCAGTAGCATATTTGCATGCTGTTTGCTCACTGAGGAGGGCTCAAGATTCTGTATAATGATTAAATAACTGGCCGCCGTTTCCAGCTGCTCCGCCTGCAGGCACAGATGAAATAGCTCCTTAGGCTTGCCGGCCATGCTGAACAGATAGGGCCAGAGTGCAATTTCTGTTTTACGCGCACATTGGACAATTGTCTGTAGATAGACGGGAAATTCGCGTATAAAATCCAAGATGCTCGGCAACTGTGCATCCGGTATGGGTAGTTTGCTGCTAGCCTCCTCCTCCAGCACCTCATGGAGCAGCAGTTCCAGGGCATGCGGAAAGTAGGGCAGACTTCGGCAAGACTGCGCAATCTCCCAGGCCGAGTAACCCAGGTTGCGTTTGATTAACTGCCTGAGCACCTTATGCAGATACACCTGCGATTTGCGCTCCATTATAGCGAAAGGTAAAGCGAAATGTGAGTTCGCCTCATTCGTGTACAAAGTGCTCTCGTTCTCCACGCCCAAAACAATCACATTGTCGAAGAGTATGACCAGCGGATAGAGTTTTAGCGGAAAGCTGAGCATTATCCGTTTGGACATGAAGCTGTGCAGACGCTGTGCTCCGCTCTGCTCCGAGCGCTGCTGCAAAATGGGCAGCCAGACGCGCATGCCATGCGCGCCAGAGTACAGCCAGAGGCAATCGCGCATCGCACAGTGCTCCAGATTGTGGGAGAGCCAGAAGCATTCCACACAGCTGGCCAAACAGGTGGCCAGCAGCGTATTGGGCACCTGTTGTGCCGCCTCATCCCTTTGAATCATCAGAACGCGTCCACAAACATTGACCACAATTGTTTCTGCCTCAGCCTGCTGCTGCTGCGGCTTCAGTTCGTTCCTGAGATTGGTAACTGTGAGGCTCACAATACAGGCGGGATGTATGCAAATGCTCTTTACGTCCAGCTCATAGGAGCAATCGATGTTTATGACATACGCCGACTGCCTGTGCATATGGAAGAGGCTGACAATGCCGTCAGCCGTGAGCACAATCAATTGATCCCTGAACACATTCAGGCTGATGACAGGTGCGCGCACCTGTAGCTTGTGTCCGTATTGATTATCCAGCTTACATTCGGCGGGATAGCAGCGCAACTCATCCGTGCGATCCAGCAGCGAATAGCACCCCATGACAATGAAGCCTTGCCACCAGAGCAGGCCTCCGGATACCACAAAGTCCTTCTCCTGCGACTCGTTACCAAACAGCTTCCACTTCTTGCTGAGCATCAAATAGTGAGCCAATCCGGTGCGTCCAGCTACGGCGACATGTAGGCCAGCTGCATCTATGGCCGCATAGCGTATTGGCCAATTGGTTGCTGCGTAATTGAGAGGCAGCTGCAGCAACGTCCAGTATTTACTTTCCGTTAAAATGCTGCCCATATTCGGGCTCTGCTTGAGCTCCAGGCAGTCATCATTCTGGCCAGCTGAGCTGCTGGGGAATGTGCACTTGGCATTGCCGTACGTCTGCTCTAAATTGTCGCCCTGATTAATGTATAAGCAATCGTCGCCTTGGAGCAGAATATGCGAGTGTGCGCTCATGCAGGGATTCATGCTCAAGGCGCTCTTCACGAACTGCAATTGGAGAACATTGTCCTCGCCCTCGCGGCAGGTCATAAACAGGTGATAGCCCTCGGTGGACCATTCCAAGCGACGCAGCTGCAACGGATTATGCTTAACCAAGTCCACATGTAGTCCAAAGTCCCAGCTCAAGGTAGACATCAAAAGTGCGCCAAAGGTGCTCCACAACGACAAGCCGCCATTCGCCCAGCTCACAGCGAGCACACAACCATCAGGACTCCACTTGAGCTCGTTAACAGCGCCCAAACTGCCAGGCGGCACATTCTCCGTCAACACGAGCCTGTGTGAGTACTCCAAGCCGGCCGTGGCATCGTCTATTGCATACACAGCCACCGCTGAGCTGTGCTGTCCGTAGGCCAACAGCCGAAACTTATGGTTCACGCTACAAACGCTAGCATCCGCAACATCTGGCACCCAGCAGCCGTGCATGTGCGCCGTCTCGAAGCGCAGATGATCCGCCACCAGAAAAGCCGCACGCTGGTCGCTAAATACGGCCGCACAGCCGCCTATAAAAGGTGAATACTCCAGACAAGCCACAAAGGCCGAGTTACCCATGGTCGGCAAATATTTAGCGGGTTGCTGCTGCTGTTGCTGCACATAGAAGGGAATGTCGCGGAGTTTAATGACAGCCAACGGTTTCAACTCCTCAGTGACCATTTCCAGCTGTGACCACTGCAGACGCAGTAGCTCACATGTTTCCGTAGCCAAGAGCAGTTCACTCAGACTGATGCAGCACACAGTGGAGATGACAGCGTCTAGCTTTAAGCAACGCACTTCGCGCAGACTCAGGCGGGGAATATTTTCCTTGATGAACAGCTCAGCTGAATCTCTTTTCAGACTCAATGCAGGCGGATCTACCTGCATTAGTATCCCACTGCCATTGGCATCAAAGTCTAATTGATACAACAGCAATGCGCCGGCGTCAGTTAACACGGCCAGTTGTCTGGAGTCGGGTTTCCATATGATCAATTGATTGCTGCCAAACTCCTGCAGAGATTCGGCGCTGCGTCGATAGTAAGCAATGGGCAGCAAAGGGTTCGCATACCAAATCCCCAGAATATCCGAGTCAACGGCGGCGACGAGTATTTTGACGGCATCACAGCTTATGTGACGTATGTGAGTCGCTTCGCCAGGCAGCGCCAAGCTGACGCGCTTGGGCCAGCCCAATGGAAAGTACATCCTCTCTCCAGCGAGCGAATTGCTGTTGTGCAGAAAAAACCCAATGTTCTTCTAATTAGCCAACAAATTAACATTTGTAAGTACTCACACTTTAGTTACTAATAGATTACACGACAAAATTTACATATCTATTGACTAATTAGCACTTTAACAAAACATTTGCCATAATTTAATAAAAAAAATCACTACGATTTACGCGTATACAAATATAAGTGTTGCATAACGACTCAAAATCACAGCTGTTAAGCTGGCGTTCTGCAACACATCAACTACGTCTCCTTGAAAAGTCTGGCAACTCTTTTAGGATAGTATGCTAATCGCACATATAAGCAATATAATGTGTTTAAGGACATCGGCGTAGAATTATTTATATAACTTTCGTAGTCCCATTCAAAAATTCCTAGAATATATATGTTATTGGCAGCAATTAGAACCTTTGCGTAGAGAACAAGGAATTACATAGCTTGCTCTGGGCTTGCTGTCAAGAGCGTACTCTGCTGAACTGAGTACATGGTGAACGTCAATTGAGTACATTGGTGAAAAATTGTAGCCGGTCTCGAGAGTGCAGAAATAAATACAAATAGTTATTTTTAAGTGAATAAAAGAGAAATGACCGCGTTTGAAGGCAAGTGTATAGATTGATTTAATTATCAAATATACTTTAAACTCCTTAATGTTTCTCAAATGCCTTCGCAGAGTTTGGTGTGCTGCCAGAACTAGGCAAGGCGACCGATGAATTGGACTGGACGTAAGCTAGCTAACAATTTAAAATTTCACCAGGCTTCTGTACAAATTTATTTTTTTTTCTTCTCAGCTTACCAACAGATGTGCAGGCAGAGGCCATTCCACTTATACTGGGCGGAGGCGATGTCTTAATGGCTGCCGAAACAGGCTCCGGCAAAACGGGCGCCTTCTGTTTGCCCATTCTTCAAATTGTGTGGGAAACAATTCGCGATTTACAATCGGGTAAGTCGGGTAAGACTAGTAATGGGACAGCGGGAGCTGCTGCCCCCTGGACTATGTCCTTCTTCGATCGTAATAATGCACTGGCCGTAACTCCGGATGGTCTGCGCTGCCAAGCTCGCGAATTTAAGGAGTGGCACGGCTGTCGGGCCACAACTGGCGTCTATGGCAAAGCAAAATTCTATTACGAAGCGACAGTTACCGACGAGGGTTTGTGTCGTGTGGGCTGGTCTACGCAGATGGCCAATTTGGATTTGGGCACATGTCGGTATGGCTTTGGCTTTGGCGGCACTGGCAAAAAGTCGAACAACCGTCAATTTGACGATTATGGAGATGCCTTTGGCAAGGCAGATGTGGTCGGCTGCATGTTAGATCTACAGCGACTAGAGGTCAGCTTCACCAAGAACGGCACGTCCTTAGGCGTGGCATTTAAAATACCCGAAAATCTGCGCAATGATACCTTCTATCCGGCTGTTGTACTGAAAAATGCCGAGATGTTGTTTAATTTTGGCAAAACGGATTTTAAATATCCACCAGGCAACGGTTATATAGCCGCATGTGAGGCGGGTCCTGAACATAGCGCAGCCAATCCATTGGCAAGCCCCGCAGCCAACACAGCTGCAAGTAAGCCGGCGCCTAATGCGCCACAGGCCATCATCATTGAACCCAGTCGCGAGTTGGCGGAGCAGACTTTCAATCAAATAGAGAAATTCAAAGTGAATCTGAGCAATCCCGAAGTACGTCCGCTTCTGCTCATTGGCGGCGTTCGTCTGGAGGAGCAAAAAGCGGAACTGCAGAAAGGAATACACATTGTGGTAGGTACGCCCGGACGCCTGGAGGAGCTTATCAATAGCGGCTTTGTGCAGCTCACGCACTGTCGTTTCTTTGTGCTGGACGAGGCGGATGCGCTGCTTAAACAAGGCTACACGGACCTTATTGAGCGGCTGCACAAGCAAATACCAAAGCTTACTAGTGATGGCTGCCGCCTGCAGATGATAGTCTGCTCGGCCACCTTGCATGCATTCGAAGTAAAGAAGATGGCTGAACGATTGATGCACTTTCCCACCTGGGTGGATCTTAAGGGCGAGGATGCTGTGCCTGAGACCGTGCATCATGTAGTGTGCATGGTCGACCCACATACAGATAGTAGCTGGCAGCAACTGCGTCAGCCAATACACACTGATGGTGTACACGATCACGACAATGTCCATCCCACAAATCAATCTCCAGAGACGTTTTCGCAGGCTGTAAAGCTGCTTAAGGGCGAGTACTGCATTCGGGCCATAGAGCAGCACAAAATGGATCGCGCCATCATCTTCTGCCGCACCAAACAAGACTGCGACAACTTGGAACAACATCTACGCCAACGTGGAGGTCAACGCTACTCGTGCGTCTGCCTGCATGGTGATCGCAAGCCACAGGAGCGCAAACAGAATCTGGAAATGTTCAAGCGCCAGCAAGTCAAGTATCTCATTTGCACAGATGTAGCCGCGCGTGGTCTGGACATCACAGGATTGCCATTCAGTAAGGACTTAAAAGTATTTATCTGAAAACACTTTCAGCTTCTTCAACCTTGCAGTGATCAATATAACGCTGCCGGACGATAAATCCAACTATGTGCACCGGATTGGCCGCGTGGGTCGCGCCGAGCGTATGGGCCTTGCAATTAGTCTAGTGTCCACGGTGCCCGAGAAGGTATGGTACCATGGCGAGTGGTGCAAGACTCGTGGACGCAACTGTCATAACACCAATTTAACCGATGTGCGCGGCTGCTGCATCTGGTACAATGAACCCAATTTGCTGGCTGAGGTGGAAGATCACCTGAACATAACCATTCAACAAGTGGACAAGTCTTTGGATGTGCCGGTCAATGATTTCGATGGCAAGGTGGTCTATGGTCAGAAAAATCTCAACATGGGCACAGGCTATGAGGATCATGTGGAGCAGTTGGGGCCAACAGTGCGCAAACTAACTGATTTGGAATTGCAATCACAATCTTTATTCTTGAAACGCTTAAAAGTCTAAACTGGTTCGATTTTGGGTTGTTACACGATCCGAAATACTTTCACGGTTACGAGTACATAAAATACATAAATAAACTAACATTAAAATCTTGTGTTTAATGAGTACAGCCTCAGTTTGAAGTTGTTCTTTCGGAGAGTGCCTTTCAGTTACTCATCCTCCTCCTCTTCGTCCTCTTCATGGAATTCAGTGCGCATTTGCTGCAGTTGCCGCAGCTGCTGACAGAGCTTATTGCCAAAAGATTCGACATATCGTGGACTAATCTTGTCTAGCAGTGCATAGGGCGTCTCAAATATCTCCTCCTCCTCCGGTTCCACGTCGCCGTTCTCCAACACTCCGGACCTTAGTGCCTTGTCCTCATCGATGGTGTCGTATTGCGAGGAGACTATTTTAAATCCACGATTCGTCACTTCTACGCAGCAGGTGGCACTCTCTATGGTGCGTATGTTAAGGTAAATCTGCGTGGCACTGCTGGCCAACTTGGACGATATTGCTATTTCAGCCACGTGCGCCTTGACATCGTTTATGATGGCATTCGCCTCGTCAATGCAGTTGAACTCCTGCTCGTCACCCTCTTGCATATTGGCAATGTTTTTAATTTAACTCTTTAGACTTTTTCTCGACTTTACAAGAGCAACATGTTTTTTGGGCCGTATCTCTGAAAACAGCTGTGCATAGAACAAACGGTATCGACTGTCAACCGAATGAATTATCGATTCATGTTAAGCTATCGACTACACCTTACCTTACGATTACCATTTATTTATTATATATTATTATTTCGGCATTTTCATTATAGATACGTTTACAAGTCTCTCTCTCTCTCTCTCTATTATCTTTCAAAAATCTCACTTCAGCCGATTAATATACTTAATGGTAGTTTGTTTTTCAAATCGTCGATAGTCATCGACAGTAGTTTTTTCTCATCGATAATTTCGAATATTTATCGCTCTGTGCATGGTACCGGCATGGCTCAGACTCAAATTGAAACAGCCATTAAACTGCTGCTCCAAGAAGCCGAAGAGCTATGTATTGGTGGACAAATATCAGAGCTGCAGCAGATGCCCAGTGCATTGGAGTTTGCACGTGACTACTATGCCAGAAATGCACCCGTGGTCATACGGCAGGCTGTGGCGCATTGGCCTGCAGTTCAGAAGTGGACGCCGGATTATTTGCAGACTACACTGAATGACAAAGTTGTAGATGTGGCTGTCACGCCCAATGGTTATGCTGATGGGCTAGCCACCCAGGCCGGAGAGGAGTATTTCGTGCTGCCACTGGAAACACAAATGCCATTATCTGAGCTATTGCAGCGTCTGGATGATCCCATGGGTGCCGTGCACTACATACAAAAGCAAAATTCCAACTTCAGCCTAGACTTTCCGGAACTAGCCGGCGATATTGGGTCCAGTGATTTGGACTTTGCAGAACAGTGCTTTAATAAGCCGCCCGATGCCGTCAACTTTTGGCTGGGCGACGAGCGTGCCATTACCTCCATGCATAAGGATCCCTATGAAAATTTGTACTGCGTTATTTCGGGCTACAAGGATTTTATACTATTGCCACCGCACCAGCTCTGCTGTGTACCACGTCGCAGCTATCCAACTGGCATCTACAAGCGCAAATCATGTGGCCAGTTTTACATAGAGCCCTTGATTGATAATGGCCAGGTGCAGCATACTGAATGGGTCAGCATTGATCCATTGGCACCTGACCTCGGTACATACCCACAATATGCCAAAGCGCGCCCTTTGCGCGTACGCGTTCACGCGGGCGATGTGCTCTACCTGCCCAACTATTGGTTCCATCACGTGCGGCAGAGTCATAAGTGCATTGCTGTCAATTTCTGGTATGATATGGAATACGACAGTCGCTATTGTTACTATCGTATGATGGAGCAGCTCACAAAGAAATCAGATGAACTAAAATAGTTGGGAGTCAATGTTAAATTTCATCGTTATCTGTAAATTTATAAATTTTTGTTACATTTCTAAGCCTGTGAAATATAAAAGAACGACCGTACCATTTCAGGAGCAGTACCCCAGATATTTTTCTCTTCGCCCGCTACTTCTTCTAGTCTTCTCTCCAGCAGCTTCATCGCAAAAAATTGGTGCCCCTTTCGAGTTTTACATATATAATAAGTATATAATTTAATACAAACTAGACATTTAAAAAAAAAAACCGAAAAGACAAGTCGAAAAGCAGGCCGCTTGTTGCAGCTAGTAACTAATTTTGTATGTATGTGTGGGTATGTCATATGTTTGGTATAAGTTTATATATAGATATATATGCTTGCGTATATGGTAATGGTTGGGAATGTTCCTTGGATGTGTCACCTACAGGTCTAGCTAACTAACTTATTTTAATCTAAACTGATATTCTGCGTTTCTTGGGCTGCAGCTGCGCTGGCCTCCTCCTCGGGGTTCTCATTATTCTCGCACTCCGTGTCGCCGCCATTTAACGTAACCTTTTTCTGATCTGCCTCGGCTAAGTCTGCGTCATTGTTGGAATCCTGCGAATGCGACTGGGCACGCACGCGTTTATTGGCCTGTTTTTTGTTGCTCACCGGGGCAACTCTTTCCTCCTTACTCTTGATTTTGGGCGTGCTGCCAGTGCTCGGCTGCTCGACCACAAACAGCTGCTCCAGATATGAGCGATACCAGAGCAAAAACTCATCGCGCTGTCGCGGCATATCCATCTTCTTAATCTTTGCATAGATGCGTTTGGGCGAGATGAGCGGCGAGGCGGCATTTGGCGTCCAGCTGGCTGCGGAGTTCTGTGCCGCATTGGCAGTCAGCTTGGAAACCTCAGCCAGCAGCGAATCATTGATGATGGTATTGTTATGCGTCTGGTTGCGTATGCGTTTGATTATGTACTCAATAAGCTCGTGATCGGGCGACAGCTCAATGCTGGCCGCAGGCGTGGCGGCGCTTTCAATGACCACCTCAATTATTTGCTTAAAGTAAAAGTGGGACGTGCAATGACCTGCTGCAGCAATACATAAACAAGAGCTACTTACATCTTCGTTATCCAAGGGCGCAGGTCCAGCAGCTGCCTCTGAATGTTCCTCCACTGATGCTGATCCAGCTCCAGCTGCAGCAGCAGCAGCTGCAGCTGGTACTGCCTGCATTGGCAAACTATTCTCGTCTTCGGGCCTGTCGTTAGCAAGCTGTTCCTGCAACGATTCATTGCCACTTTCCGTGGCCTCCGTTAGCTCACTTACAGTTCCGTTCTCGGCCGGCTGTGCACTGGGCACCTGTCCCTGATTGAGCGTCTTGCGCAGACTATGCACTTCGTTATAAAGTTGCTGTTCGCCTTGTTGCTGTTGCATCTGTTGCTGCTGCTGCTGCTGTTGTTGTTGCTGCTCGAAAAGAGTTTCTAATCTTCTATACACATCCTCCTTGATGGATTCGTAAAATTTTGTGGTAAATTTATCATTTTTCAATGCATTCACTAGCAAATTACGATTTAACTCCTCCGAAGCCGTCTCCTCTGTTTGTTCCAGCATCGCATTGGATTCATCTGGAACAACAGACTCCTGTGCTGTAACATTGTACAAAGGAGCAGCTGGCGGTACCTCCAAGGCTGGCGGCACCGGCAGATCGTAGTCCATGTATTGAGCAGGCAGTTCGAAATCGAATCGCAGATGACGTTGCTGCAAAGGCGTTAGAGACACCGCCGACGTACTTGGCTTAGCTGGAACCTTATTGCGCTGATATAGTGGACTATTCACATTCATGTTGAAAAAGTTAGATGATCCGGAGCTAGCGAGCTCCTGCAAGGCTGTCTCTTCGTCACGCAGCGTAGGCATCTGACGACGACGATTGCGGCGTCTGCCTCCACTGCTGCCATACATAGCAGTATCATTATTATCATCATCCTCAACATCGTCCTCCTCATGGGCATTGTTGTGCCAATCGCGATTGCTGCTGTTGCTGTTGTTCAAGTTGTTGCTGTTGCTGCTGTTGTGCAGATGTTGCTGTGGTGACGCCTCATAAAAGTGGCGATGCGTCTGTGCCTGCTGCTGCTGTTGTTGTTGCTGCTGTTGCTGTTGTTGCTGTTGTTGCTGTTGTTGCTGTTGTTGTTGTTGCTGCTGCTGTTGTTGCTGCTGCTGTTGTTGCTGTAGCAATAAGCTGCTTGGGCCAGTGCGTGCGGTGTGTGGTAGATGAAAGTAGCTGGGACGCTGACGTTGTCGCTGAATTTGACGATATTGATGCTCCACATTGAGTTCCTCATTGCTTTTGTTAGAAAGCAAATTCTGACGCGTATAGCTGCAAAGCGCACAAATATTAATGGGTTAATAAAAGCGAGCAACAAAATTAAATATGCAAAAAATAAAAATGTTTTAGTATAATAGTCAAGTCAAGTCTGTTCTGGAAAACAATTCTCTAAATTTTGAACATTCATAAAGTTCTTACAAACATGTTTGCACATGAATATATAAATTTATAAACTCTCCAGACAATTGGTATTACGGAGCCTATGAATTATATATTCAGTAACAAGCGATTTAGTTTTTTAGAAAATGAAAAAACCAAAATAGTTAAAGACGTTAGTTAGCTCAGTTATAAAGCACTTTGGGCATAATCATAATGCTCGTGAATATTCTCTTCTCACTACTTACTTATTGAATACTTAGAAAATTTTATTGAAAATAAATAAAAATGGTTCGTAGCATTTTTGGTCGAGGCACTTCGTTCTATATTTCTTTTTATTACTTTGGAAAAGATTTTAAATTAACAGCTCTTTGGTTCCCAATTCTTAGAAATCAATAGAGAATAAATAAATAACTGGCTAATCCATAAGAAAGAACCCGACACCATATGATTATATTTAGTATGGCGCTTTACCTTCGGAAATTGTCCCAGTAGTTGTTGGCGCGATTGCCCGGTGGCACCTGGTTGTTCAGTGTGGGCGGTGGAACTGCATCCTCCGGCAACGAATGCAAATTGTTGGCATGTTGATTCTGTGTACGCAAATTAGCATTGTTCTGGTGTATGGTATTGTTATGATGATTCATAAATATCGGTCCCGGGCTGGCGCGATACGACGGCGGCGACAACGGCGTTTCGTTGTTATAGTGTGTTGGTGGCGGCGGCGGCGGTGGCGCGGCGTTGTTTAAATATGTCTGCGGCTGATGATCGCTGCCGCCGTAGATATTGTTGCGATGACTGCTACGCTGATAGTTGCTGAAGGCGCTTTGATGCGCAGCCCCAAAGCTATACATCTGCTCCGACTGGGCGCGAGCGCTGCCGCCCAGGCAGAGATTATTGGGTGGAAGACCTCCAGCCACTGGCGGCACAGACTCCGAGCGTAGACTAAAGGCGTGCTCTTGGCACGAAGCATTCAGACGTTCCTGCAGCTATTTAAATGGAAAGTAAAATATGTTTGTTAGAAAATCTCGTCTAACTATCCGCTCAAATGTAAAAACGGTATCATCTTTAAATGAAAAGTTTAGTTTCTTAAACTCTATTCTCACCGAATGTATCTGACTGTTGAGGCTATCAATCTCCCGCTGTTGATGCCATAAGGTCTGATTGCATTGACAAACCGAGTTGATGAGCATTTGCTGTGTCTGCATAAACTGCTGTAGCAGCACAGCATCCGGTGTTGGATTGGCACTCGAAGCTTGAGAAGAAGCGGCCGCCCCCGGTGCTGGCGGACCACTGGTGGGAGTAGCTGGCATATAGGCAGGCTGTGAATGCCACGAATTGCCAGCGTTATGGGTGTCTGTTGAAATGTAGAGTAAAGATTAGTATAGGTTAGAAAGCTGGGCAGCTAATTTCCTGCTTACTCCACATGCCCTGAACGGGTGCCATTGGCGGCGGCATATATTGGGATCTGGTGCTGCTCGACTGCAGACTGTCATTACCTAGCGACAGGCTGTCAATGGTCATGTTCAAATCCTCTTCATTGTTTGAAATAGATTGAGGATTGGGAGGCTGCTGTTGCTGTTGCTCCGACTGTTGTTTTTGTTGAGTGCGTCGTTGTTGCTGTTCTTGCTGCTGCTGTTGCTGCTGCTGCTGCTGCTGCAGTTGCTGCTGTTGAAGTTGCTGCTGTTGAAGTTGCTGCTGCTGTTGAAGTTGCTGCTGCTGTTGAAGCTGCTGTTGATAATGTTGCTGCTGCTGCTGCTGTTGTTGATGTCTCTCCACAACGGTACTAGCCGAGGGAGTGCGCTTTAGGGTAGCCGAAGACGAAGTGCGCATATGTGCAAAATATCTATCGCTATCAGTGTCATCGTTGCCCTCATCATCAGCCTCTGAAGTGGTGTTAGTGTTATTATTGCTGATGATATTGTTGTTGCCGCTGTTGCTATTGTTATTCATAAAATATGCATCATACTCGCGCTGCTTATGCTCGTACTCCTGTCGCAAGTTCTCACATTGCGAACGCAACTCATTTCGGTTAGGCAACTGCGCTCGGCTCGTTGAAATTTGCTCCTGCTCTTGCTCATCCATTTCACGCTGTCTGATGGGCGTTGGCGTTAAACTGTTCCGCTGAAGCGCCTCATCACCCATTTGTACTGCAGCTGCGGCCTGCTTCTTGCGACGTTCAATTTCGGCTTTTAATGCAGTAATTCGATCACGTTCCTGCTGTAAGCAAGCCGCTTCAGCGCGCAGCTCTGAGGTCACGTCGTTTAGGGCATGTACACGCTGTGAAAGATCCCGGGGCCGTTGCTCATGACGCTCGGCGCTGTGGCGCTCCAATGCTTCGCCGATGTCTGGAGTGCCCGCCTCAATCTGACTGACAGTATTTAGCATGCCCTTCAGTCTGTTCATTTGTGCTTTCAGCGCATCAATGTCGGCAGTCTTCTGGTCAATCATTTTCTGAGCGTGTTGAGCACGCTGTGCAGCCATGCTCGCCTCCTGCCGCAAGATGGGTACATTGCGCTGATACTCGACGGGTACGACGCGCTCGTTGCTGGGCTTGGATAACTGTTTGGTTGGTGTTGGCTCCTTTGGCATGTCTGCCTCCTGGCTAGCGGCACGCACCGCTTGTACCTTCTCTTTGGCCTTGCGATTGATGCTGGTTAACTCATTTACCAAATCACGCATATCCTCTCGCTGCGTACGCAACGATTCCAGTTTTTGTTGCAGCGCCTGCTGTTCGGCCAAAATCTCGGGACCATCATCGCCCAGCACGCTGCTTAGTTCATTTTGATTGTGTATAAAAGCCGTGAGATTCTTCATGCGTCCCACAAGCGAGGCCATGTCATCCTGGACTTGTTGAACAGATTCATAGTTTGGCGCATCTCCACTACCGTTGTGCGGCATACGTCCGGCCTGTTGACGCAGATGCTCCATTTCGTTGAGGTGTGTTTTAGCCATGTTTTGTATTTGCAGCAGCTTTTGCTGCTCTTCCTGCAAATGTTGCATATTCCGATTTGAGGCATCTAAGCGCTGCTGCAGCTCATCAAAACTGGGTGTAGTATCCGGCGTTGGTGTCTCCATTGCACTGTGCAGCGATTGAATAGACTGGGCGCGGTTGTCGCTCATCTATTAGTTGTTAAAACAATCAATGCTATATGTACTTTTGAAGGGATTTTACCGGTATACAAACCTCACTTAATGCAACATCCTCTAAGCTAGTCGAATTGACAACGCCTTCATCCCTTTCGCTGGTGCTGGGATTGTTTTCGTGAACCATGTTACCCAAATGCTGTAGAAATAATGATAATTAGGCCTAGACAATTAGCAACAAGTTTCTCACCTCTACTAAACTGCCCGCTGTCTGTTGTCCGTTGCCGCTGCTGCTCCAATTTTCCTCCAAGCCGAGCAATGTGCGCAACACTTCAATCTGTGAGCGTGTTGAGCCCTGCGGTGTTGAACCAAAGAGTCGATGAACAACAGTTTGCAAAGCTGTGGGCGTTTGATAATTGTTATTGACGCTTGTGCTGCTGGTAATGGCTTGCTGTTCCTCGTTTCCGTTGGTCGTGTTGGGTGTGACGACACCTACTGTGGCATTGGGTGTCGTTGGCGGACGCAGACGCAGCACGCCTGCTGTTGTTGAGGGCTGTTGCTGATGCTGCACTCGTTGTACTGGACGCACAGGAAAGCAATAGCGCTGATGCTGCTCCTGTAGTTGATCTGCAAAGCACACAAAGAATTGAATATAGAATTGAAATCAGTGCAATGACGCAGCCAAAGCTGGCCAGCTGCCCACGACGCGATCGATACGAAAGACCCTCTCCGTGGGCGTTTATTTTTGTGCGCTGTGTTATATTTAGAATATGAACTAGCGCACATTTTATGTGAGCAGTAAAACCTGGCCCCAGGTGCGTACAGATTTTAAATGATATTAAGTTCTAATTCCCTGTTTAACTTACCTGTTGGATCGTAACTGTGTTCCGCGGCCAACTGACGCAGTGCCTCACGTTGCTCCTGTTGTTGGGTGCTGTAATCTGTTTTTGTTGTCGTTGCACGTTCCAGCAGATCCTTGAAGCAACAACAAACGAAGATTACCAATAGAACAAAGATCAAAAACGCGGCAATTTTGCAGCTACTGTCTATATATGAATATATGCGAGACTACAATTTGTGGGTTGTGCGAGTGGTTGGAAAAATTCACGCTGTGTGCGTTGCGGAGGTCGTCTGTATAACTAAGACGGCGGCACAGACTTCTCGAAAATATTGGCCAAAAACAATGAGTGTGAAAAGTATTTTTAAACGGAAGAGCGCAGACGAATGGCTCGAAGAGAGCGCCAGAGCGGATGGGCCAGCGAGCAAGGGCGTCATGGCAACGTAAACATGCAAAGTATGCTCAATCAATATAAACAAGCTAGCCGGCAGGCCATGCTGCCGGTTTCTTTGCAACACATTAAGAATATTTAGTACTTGGTTCACTTTTGATATGGTGTGGGAACAAAAAATATAGCTGCATGCTGTCCAAGCACTTAATTTGAGTAATATGTATCAATCAAGCTTAGTTTCTCGTATCTACATAAGTGAAAACTTACATATAGCGTTTTACAGGTGCCGCGCTGTATTCGTGCCGCGATTTCCTCCTCTCGCTCCCGCTGCTGATGCTCCTGTTGTTGCTTGATCAGCGACGAGTTGCGGGCACGGCTGGCGCTGGACCTGGTAGTGGACGGCGTTGTGTTTGTGCTTGCCGGAGATGTTATTGTGGCTGTTGTTACGGTGGTTGCTTGTTTGGGTACTGCTCCAGTACTACGGTTTGTATCACATTCGTTTTTCATTATTATCTTTACGGGCGGTGTCGGCGCCATCAGAAAATATATACATATACGACTTCCACAGTTATCAAGTATAAACTAACACTGACTCTGTAGGCGGCACCTACTACCTACTACATCAAAATATTTCAAGTTAGTTTTAACTAGAAAGTCAGCACACTTATCAACTGCTGAAATTTTATGTATATGTGTACTCGTTGACTTTTAAAATTATTAACCCAGCTTTTTAATTATTTTTAACGAGATTCAGAATTTTTTTTCAAGCAAACAGCTGCGTCCTGATAGTGATGTTCTATTTAATATCGATAGCTGAAAGCTGCATTAACGTACTTTAAATCGATATTTTTAAACGGGTGTAATCGATATTTTGATGGTCACGAAACATATAGCGCAAAATCTCAGATTTAAAAAACAATTTGATAACAAAATCATATCTGTAAGACCAACTAAATTGAGTAGGTCGGACAGTGCAAATAATTCGATCGACAGTGCAAATAACTTAAACATTTTTGAATTAGAAAGAAGAAATCTTGGGAGGAGAGAGAGGGAGAAAGATACACAGAGTGAGAGAAAGAGATTAAAGCTGTTGACCACTAAATGTTCATTTTTAATGAGCCTAAACGTGTACGCATATAGAACAACTAATTATAATTTGATAAATATTTATTACATATGTTTATATAAGTTATTCAGCAAGGAAATAATATTTGAATTCCGTATTATTCTATTTGCCCTGTTTGCGCTGTATAATTTCCTCCTTTAAGGTTTTTATCCGTAGACGTTCCGTCCGCAAACTCTCCTCTTGACCGCGCAAATCACTGGTAAAATCCGTTACCATATTAATCATTGCATTCAGCAGTTCGGCATTATCCGGAACGGATCCTGATGTGGGTTCTACAGATGTTGCCGTCTCAGAGGACAAGGCGCTGCCCCTAGTGCTGCTACTGCTGCTGCTGCTGCTGGATTGCACAGACTGCGCGGTCATAGTTTGCCTACTCTGTTGCACGGTCGAAGATGACGAAGTTTTCGACTCCATGCTGGACATGTGCTGCTCTATGAGCTTTGTAGAGTCGCTTATTTGCTGCACACGTTTAAATTGCGCCTTCAAATTCGCAATTTCCGCTAGCTTCTGCTGAAGATATTTGGCGGTTTCTTCTTTGTCCTCGTCGCTTGCATTGCCTTTGTCATCGGCCGTGACATCTGTTTGGACCGCAGAAGCTCCCTCAGAAGAAGCTAGAGACTCTGTCCCAGAACTCGACTCAACTCTTGTTTCAATGCTCTCTGATACCTGCTCTCGGGTAGCTATTCTCAGTTGTTGACGCTGTGCACTCAAACGTGTTAATTCGGCCTGCAGTTGGCGATGCTCCTCCTGCATTTCCTGTAGCTGGCGATTGGAAGCCGCCAGAATCTAAAAAATATCAATGGGAAAACCCATGTAGTCATATTTTTCCCATTACTCAAGTTTCACCTGACTTACCTCGCTCAACGCTGCATTATCTTGGGGTTTGTTCAGCTCATTGACCATTTTGACGAACGTGCCTTGAAAAAGAAATCTCTCGATGATTAAATCGCCCAAATTGTGTTTAACTAGACATTTCTGTGTGTTCTTTTTAAATACACACAATTGCAATTAGAGCTCCCATGTCTATAAATACAATTTTTCGTTTCGAACCGACTTTGTGGTAATATTTGTGTCAATCATCTTGACATGCATGAGATGAAATGAAATGGCCCTCACTTGGAAAACAAAAACAATTATATAAACTTACAGAACGGAATGTACAGGCGCTGCACTACAAAATTCAAAACTATGCTCAAATATCTATATATAAAATATATTTTATTTTATTGTTTTGTATTTTAGAACAATGCGCTAGGAAACGCGCTGCGAGATGCCAATGTTCCTACTAAATGACTGCGTCGAAAATGAAAATATTTTATACGATAATTTATATACAAATATATCTACATATCTATAATGTGTAGGTTCCCAAATATATATACGCACAGACAGTTCTGAGCGGGCGCCAGGCGACAAATGTTTCGAAAACGAAATCTTTATGAAGAAACTACGATGTAAGTTGTAGTACGCAGCAAATGCATCAAATTGTCCCAACTGTGACAGAAAGTACCCAGAACTGAGTCATCATTTGACACCGAACTGCTATCGCGCAAATTAAAATGTTTTTTAAGTATAAGAGCATAAGAGCCGGGCCTCTCATGAGGATGATGATGATGGTGATAAGAGGTAGCATCTGTTAGTTAAATTGATTTCGAAGAAACAAAGATATCTACCATATAAATTGGGTTGCTGCGGAATGACGACACCAGTCAAGTTAGAAAAGTGCCAAGAAATAGAAGTAGGTGCAACCCAACGTCCCAAACTTTCAATCTAATTTAATTTATTTTTCACTTTAAATAGTGAAATCCTTAAAATTCTTGGGGCTTGTGGCATACTGTCTGTTATTGTTGCAATGTGCATTCGTAATAGCTGAGAGTAATCGAACAGAGATCGATCTAATTGAGGCACCGGGCCCTGAAGAACCAATAGTCGATGGAAGCAGTCTTTATACGGGCAACATTAGTCTCTGCAAGGATGTTGCCGATAGAGTATTTCTGCCGTATGTAGGAGACTGCAGAAAGTATTACCTGTGCTGGGGTAAGTAGAAGCTTAACTTTTGTTAAACTTCCAATGATAATAATCATCAAAAGATGGCGAGGCTGTGGAGAAGCAGTGCAACAAGGACTACGAGTTTAATGCTCGAAACCAGAGCTGCGGATATCCAGGTAGTGGGACATGCATGCCCGAATGTGAAGCCTATAAACTGACCACCTTCTGCTACGATCGCACCTGCACCAAGTACGTGCTCTGCTACTTCGGCATTCCGGTCCTGAGGATGTGCCACGATGGCCTGCAATACAATACGGAAACGGATCGCTGCGACTTCCCTCAGTATGTGGACTGTGTGGACAATGAGTGCATGAGACTACACGAGAAGGCGGAACTGTTGTACTTGCCCAGCAAGGCTTCGTGCTCCAAGTACTTCCTGTGCGCAAACGGCGTTCCCGTTAATTTAACTTGTGCCGAGGGCCTGTCTTTTAGCACCAGTTGCAATTGCTGTGATTATCCAGAAAAGTCTGATTGTCAGGTGGGTATCGAAGCAAGGGATTCAATTGAAATACATATATACATATGTTATACTAGATTCCAGCATTGAAGCGCAATATTCAGCCGTATTCCCGTGTACCGCTCAGCAGAGCTGATATCATCTGTCCAGACCATGGAGTTCACTTCTACGCCCACAAGTCCCGCCGCGATGCCTACTACTATTGCATTGAGGGTCATGGGGTTACCTTGGACTGCACGCCGGGTCTGTGGTACGATGCAAGTGTTCAAGAATGTCGCGAGCCCAAGTATATTGGCCACTAAGCAAATAAAAATGGAATAAACCAGAAGTTGGATAAATAAATACGAGTATTAATTGCAAAGGCTCCGTTTAAAGCCAAGTCTCTAAGCCTAAAAAACAAAATTTGACAGCCGTACCCGGTTCAAATCTACTCCTTTGACTAAATTTGTCAACTTTGCCGAGCACCCAAGTTTTGTTTAAGATCGTCAAAATTTGTTAGTTTACAATTGCCCGTTGTACTGAAAGTATTGCAGACTGTCAATATTTTTACATAGTACAAGAGGCGGGCTACATTTGAAATCTACCCAAACTTGGCATCTAACAAATAGAGTTGGATGAAAAGCTGGATCTTGAGTTATTTTTGACTATGGGGTAGACTTTTCTTACATTAAGTCACATCATTCTTGAAATAATAACTTTATTTATTAATGGTATATCAGGATTCGAACCGGTTAAAACCCGCTAGCATAACCGTTTGCTCCTAGTGAAGATTGCATTCTTCGCATTTCATTTTCCCAGGCTATTTCTGGTCTATTGTTTGGCCTATGCGTTAGTAATTAAATGAATATCGTTCTATTGTTTTTTGCCGCCTGTTTGGGCCAGAGAGCAGCGTTTCCTGAACAGCTAAAATTAGCCAGTGAGAGGCAGATCTAGGCATTTGCAATGAGCGTCTATAAACAAAATGCAAACAAATTGGGTGAACTTTTAAAATTTATTTTGCTGACATCCCCTAGGCTTTCACAAATTGCGGCTCGCGGCATTCCTCTAGCTTGGCATCGTAGACCAGACCAGGGGTGCAGTCCAGAGTGACACCACGGCCATTCGAACAGTAGTAATAGGCCTCCTTGCGTGTCTTGTGGGCAAAGAAGTGGGAACCCTCGGCCGGGCAGGTGATGTCGGCCACACGTGGTGGAACCCGTGCAAATGGCTGAATATTGCGCTGTAGAGACTCGACCTGGGAGGAGAAAGGTCAACGGAAGACCAGGAAAAATATATTTAATAGACATACCGAGCAATTGGCTCGGGAGGGGAAATCGCAACAATTGCAGGCGGGATTAAATTGCAGGCCATTGGCACAGGTTTGATTAGCTGGAAGACCATCCACGCATATATAGTACTTGTCGCACTGGGACTTGCTGGCAATGTAGACAATGCTGTCGGGATTGTTCTGGCGCACGCAAAGATTATCCACACAGTCCACATATTGGGGGAAATCGCAGCGATCTGTCTCCGCATTGTATTGCAGGCCATCGGCGCACTCGCGCAGCACCGGCTCCCCGCTGAAGCAGAGCACGTACTTGGTGCAGGTGCGATCATAGCAGAAGGAGCTTACGCCCTGCGCGGGGCAGTTGGGCAGGCAACGCACCTCGGACACGTCCACACACTGCTGATCGCGGGCATCGAAGTAGTAATTGTCGCTGCAGGAGCGAGGCACAGCCTTGCCAGCTGTCCAAGGACTTGGGATTACAAATTTCTCACTTATTCAATCTCCGTGCACTTACCCACGCACAGGTAGTAGTTACTGCAGCTGCCGATTGCCGGCAGGAACAGGTTGTCGACCACATTGGAGCAGATGTTAACTTCGGCCAGTCCACCGTCAATCAGCAAGGCCAAGGACAGCACCGTCAGCAGTTGGCTAGTCGTTATCACTGGCGCAGCAGAGTACAGAGTTAGGATCCTGGAGCTTAGACTTGGATATTAGCTGGTTGTACTCACTGTTGTAGGGTTTCTGTTATCCGCCTCAATTTGCAACTGTGGGCACAAGGTGAAGGAGACCTCATTTTATAGGCAAAATCTTCTTTTTATTTTTGGCAATCAATTGCAGATACGATTATGTTCATGCTCATCGGCGAAAGCAAACTTATCAGAAAGGAAACATGTTTGTAATTTGAAATTGGAAAGATAAACGCAATATCACAACGACATATACAATAATATTAAAAGGAAACTCGAAACTTATCGCCCTCATACAGTCCTAATAACATGTGCCTCGCCTTATCAACATCTTTATAATGAGCATGTGTAAAATTAATTGACAACATATCCTCCAAGTATTACACAACAAAACCAATACAAACAAAAATGTCTAATCGCTTCAAATAATCTCATTTTCTTAAATTTCTCGAAAGTCAACATAAATTACTGTGTTTTCTGATTGTCTGAATGATATTTATTGGTGATCATCTTAACACATATATGTGTGTATGTGTATAGATAAATTTTCCATTCGATGTGCTTTAAACACATATTTTAGCAACATTGCAAAGTTTACTATTCTAGGAAACTTTTATAGTAAAATTCTGAGTTGAAAATGGGTGAAAACTTGATTATGAACTTAAACCTTAAATTGCTAATGCAAATTTAGTTTATCAGAGTTGAAAAACAGTTTTCAGTTCTCAAGTTAAGAGCTAATCAAAATTAGATAATTAATTGTTCAGTATCAATTGCGAAATTAAAATGTAGTTTTCCTTTGGGAGTCTCGATACGCGTGCCGAAATGCGATAACATTGCTTTCCAAGAACTCATTAATTTAACTTAAAAATAGAAAGAAAAAAAGAAGATATCAAAAAAAGCTAGTTACCATATAAATTCGATCTAGCCCGAGAGCTTCCCACAGTTGTCTTCTGTAACTGGTTCCGTCAAGGAGTGCGTATTGTGTTTTCGTCCTGCATAAAAAAAGAGCTAATCCTTTCGTCTAATTATATATTGACAGTGAATTTGTTGCTGCTCTATGGATTGGCCCTGTGCGGCTTGTTCCAATGCTCATTGGCCAGAGTTCATTCGCAGCTTGTTGCGAATTCTGATTTAATTGTTGCACCCGACCCGGAGGATGATGAAGTGATTGCCGATGGAGATGTCCATGAGTTAGAAACGAACGGCATAGATCTGTGCGCAAATATGGCAGATTCATTGCTGCCTTATGTAGGCAACTGTTCCCGCTATATATCCTGCGTAGGTATGGGAGAACTTCTTACTAAAAGAAAATGGCTTTTTAATTTGCGAGTACATCCAAACTTTCGTAGGTGGTAAAATTGTTTCATACGGCGACTGTAAGAAGGAAGAAGTCATTGAACAAATTTGCGGAGATAATCGCACAGATTGTGAGGTACTTTTTGACTACAAATTTCAGGCATGCGTAGACAGACGAGATTATGAGGTAAAGTGTCTGCCCCAATGTGAAGCTTACAATCTGACCAGCTTCTGCTACGATCGCACCTGTACCAAATACGTGCTCTGCTATTATGGAATACCGGTTCTCAGGGAGTGCACCGACGGGTTGCAGTACAATGCGGAAACGGATCGTTGTGATTTTCCCGAATATGTGGACTGTGTGGATAACGACTGCCCTCAATATATGTCAATCTCAAATATTCGATATGTGCCCAGTAAGGCGCACTGCTCCAAGTATTTCATCTGTTCCGACGGCATGCCATGGCCACAGGAGTGTGCCAGTGGCTTGGTCTTTGATCCCGAATGCAATTGCTGTAATTATACCAGCAAGATTGAGTGCAAAGTGAGTTAATTGCACGGCCACGCTATGAGTCCCACTTTGACTTTATTACTGACATTACAGGAAACGCCCAAGCAGCGCAATATTCAGCCCTATTCCCGGTCACCGCCCCGCCGCGCCGATATCGTCTGTCCTAGCCAGGGTATTCACTTCTATGCCCACAAGTCGCGCCGCGATGCCTACTACTATTGCGTCGAGGGTCATGGTGTTACCCTGGACTGTACGCCTGGCTTGTTGTATGATTCCAAGATACACGAATGCCGCGAGCCTAAAAACATTGCGATCTAAATCATAGCTTATCAGAGCATATACGATTTTCAAACACTTGGTATTAAATATATATGTGGTATATATCTATGTATGATGTTATTGCAGGTCATTAATTAGAATGAGAATAAGGTAAGGTAATTTTATTTTTTGATTATTATTTTCTATAACTTCGTTTACTAGTATTACGCTCAGGCAGTGGTCCTCAGGAATATTTTGCAAAAGCTTTTTCTATCGCATTCTTGAACCATTCACAATGGAAGCTCTTTCCCTCTCTCTCTCTCTCGCTCTCAGGGCGCATGTGTCGTACAGCTGCCGCGTGTTTTGAGAGCCGATTGAGACCCCTTTTATGCACTGGCCACCCACTCATCACACTCACACATACAATCCCACACCCACACGCACAAACACATACAAACATACACACACACAATCATACATACACAGACACACACGCACGCCTCGTAACCAATACCGAAGGCAAAAACAAATGTTGGCAGTCTCTGAACTTGCTTTGCCAATACACGAACACACACAAATACACGAAAGTACACACACACACACACACACTTGTAACCACATCTAGACGCACCAACACACACATTGAAAGCAGAAATAATCTTGAATCTGAACTCATGAAAAGTGAAAATGTTTCGCTAGCTGCATTCAGAAATTCAGTTTGCGTTGTCAGTTGGCTGCGGGTCCTTGCGCAGGAGGCAGCAGATTGGCAGACACGTAAAATGAGTGTTTAAAAGCGCGCAGTGTTTAGAATATAATCATAATAAAACTCGATCTATGCATTCTCTGTACAGTATTTCAATCAATGTTGCGCTGCATTTGACAATGCTTTGAGGTTTGGTGTGAAACGGTCGCGTGTTTCATTCAAGGCTGGCAAAAGGATACGTTTTTTGCCATTTGTTTTATGTGCTGTGTGTATCGTGCCAGGTCAGTTGAGCGTTCAAGGACTTTTTCGTGCAACAACAATAACAATAACAACAAGCAATGTGCTTCAAATGTGCAAATATAGCAAAGAATTCAAAAGAAAATACTTAGCTATTAAGGAAAGACCAAAAAATATAAAAATAAATAAACGCAGGTAAAAAGTGTTAACAAATGCCAACCAAATTGGCATGCACTTGAAAACCCAACTACACACTCACACACACACACACACACACAGATACGGACACCTATGTTAACACACCAACGCATCCGAATTGCATTGCAATTACTCACATTGCTTATACGCAGTGTATGCCATCAGCAGCAGAGCAATACGTGTCGTTTTGATAGACAGACAGATAGATAGACGGATAGGCACATAGTAGTGGGCACTTTAGCTTTAATCGAGACTGATTTTCGCTTCTTGTTTTTTGATTTTCAAAGACAACAATAAATTCACTTCCCGCCAAGCTAAAAAGGAAAGTACAACGAGCCCACAAAGGATAACAGAAAAAACAAGCCAACATATAAAAAAGGCAAAAAGGTCCAGTGCACAAAGTGACAGTGAAAGGCTGGTCTGTTCTGCGGGGACTCGTTATCCTTATGTACGGGTCGCGTAGCTTCCTGTTTTCAATTCACGCTTTTGTTTCGCATATTTTACATAGCATCACATCTGTTTAAGCGACAAGGAACTCTTTTTGCGAAAGCTGACGGGGATTTCAAATGCCTAGACAAAGACTTGTTTGTAAACTTTATAACAAATTCTTACCCGCATATTGAAAGTGGAATTCTATGCATTTGTAAGAAAAATTTCTCGTAGATAAATGGTATGATGCGAAATCGAAATAAACATTATTTCACATGATTTTGTTGACAAAACCTTTGCCAAAATTAAATTTGTATACAAAGTCAGCTAAATCATTTAACAGTTCTCAATCCATTTATTTATTTATATTTCCTGCCTTTTAACAGTTAAATATAATCACTTATAATTTTAAGTCATTACACTTTATTAAATTTAAATAAGTTAAGTAATAAAATAGTTACCTATGAAAATTAAAAAAAAAATGTATCATGTTTCCGCCCGGGATCGAACCGGGGGCCTTCTGCGTGTTAGGCAGATGTGATAACCGCTACACCACGGAAACAGTTGGAAACTATCGAGCTTGAGTTAGCTTTTGTGTTTGCTGCATGCGCACGGAATGAGAAATTTGTCAGCCGGCTCGACAAACAAGTTCGTGCAGACAACAGCAAGCGAAAGGGAACAAGACGGAAATAAAAAATTTAAAACACAAAGATCGAAGACAAAAGATAATGTTTTATGTATGTATGTATGCATACTTATGCAGGCGCGTTTAAAGCTCAAGAGGATTGATAGTATAATCAGAGTAAAAATACAAGTTTGTGTAAAGCTTTTATTAAAAAAACTTGTTTAGTATTTTAAAAACTTTGCCTATTTGATTTAATGACATCAAATTATGTAGATAACTTGTGACAGTTGCGACACAAAAGATGTTATTTTATTTACTTTTGGAAAAGGTAGTAGATATAATCGCAAATGGTTAAGATAGGCGGCTCAATTTATTAACTAACTATAACTGACTATTGTTTGATTAGTTATTTAAAATTCGTTGATAGATAACAAGTCCAATTGTTTATTTTTATATTACTTGACATTTCACCTTTTTTAATTTACGTTTCCAAAAAAGAATTGTATCTGTTTCCGCCCGGGATCGAACCGGGGGCCTTCTGCGTGTTAGGCAGATGTGATAACCGCTACACCACGGAAACAGTTGAAACTATTGCGGCGCAAAAGTCAATTTAAAGGCGTCACACTCCCAAAAATTAATTCAATAAAAGAAATCAAATTGTTTGTGGCTATTTTAAAGGCATTTTGGAATGCGACCAAATGATTCGCTTATTTTATTTTGTTTTTTTATTGTGGCTGAGCACAGCGAGGAGCTGCCAAAAATCTGATAATAGAATAATGGGCCCGTTGAGTGAACAATTTATGTATATAGTACACACTACATGTGCACACATACGTGCTTCCCATTCGTGGGGAAGACAACATGCTACGTAACAAATGTATAATTGTGTTCAAATTGTATTAGTTTATTCGAACACTCCACTTGGAATCGTGAAAACTGATTGAGTTCCTTAGAGGTCACAACAATGCGCATAAATATTGGTTTGATAAAATCTAAAAGCTTGCACAAACAATTTGTTTCTTGAGCGCTATTCAAGGCAAGGAAAACAAAGAATGAAAAGTAGTGCGAGATGAAACTTGAACCCCTTACTGGGGTCAATCCTTAAGTAGTTTGTCTAAACAACAATAGCTTTTTATATCAATGCTAGAATTGCCTCTTAAATAGCTGAAATACAATCACTTGCTGTATCCAAGCAACGTCAGTTCCCATTAATATTGGTGATTCTTGCATTGTCCCGTAAATTCCGAAGAACACTTAACCACTTAAGGTAAACGAAGCAGCTAAATTAAACTCTTTTGAAAGCAAAACTAAACTGTAACAAAAAGGAAAAGCTAAGAAGGGGTTCAGGTCAGGGGAAACACAAATCAAGCGCACACAATTCATTGAACCTTGGAACAGAGGCAAGCATCTCAGGCATTCTGCAGGACAACTAAGGATGCAGGAGGAGCGGGATGATGCTACGCACTGAGCAATTGGCTGAAATGAACCTATCAAACGGTTGTCAAAATGTCTCTTTTAAATACGAGTGTGTTTATTTTATTACTTTTGCTTCTGCTTGAGTATTTATTTATTTGCGAGTGCGTTCAGCTCTGAGTGCGTTGTGTAACTTTTCTCGAAGAAGAAGTCGTTGACAACGCAAAGCATTGAACTTTGAACTTTGACAGGAGCGCTCGGACACTTTGCGGACTTGGACTACAAGCAGACAGAGGGTTCCAAAAATTAAACAAGCATACTTTTGAATGCCAGGCTTTGAAGCATGTTTTTCTTGGCTTGTAATTTATTGCTAGCATTTATTTTTTCTGGACTTTTCTCTTTTTATGTGATATTTGGTTGTCATTGTTGATTGGCTAACACCGCAACGACCACGGACCAGACCAACCACGACCAGTGGGAACAGTTCAATGAACAGCCAAGCGACTTAAGCGGCAACGCAAATGTAAACATAGTCCATATACAAGGCGAACAGTGGGACAGTTGAGATGAGAACAGCCATTTAAATATAGAACCTGAATTTTTGTATTCAAGTAATAGATTAAAACAATTATGATTTGAAATTTATTAATTTTAAACGGATTTATGTACAACTGTATGAATAACTCAGATCTTGAAAGCTGCCTAAAACTCGTATATAATACAACTTACAAAAATAGTAATCTTAGTGAAAAAATATATAAATTAAACTGATGATGCAAATTCATAAATATTAACATAAGTTTGCCGTTAACAGCAAGAAAACCTGCTTAAAGATCTGTAAAATCACCCAATTGCCAAAAAAAAACTGAATTGATTCTGTTTCCGCCCGGGATCGAACCGGGGGCCTTCTGCGTGTTAGGCAGATGTGATAACCGCTACACCACGGAAACAGTTGAAACTATGCTCGCAAAAAAGCTTATTTCACAGCCAAGTTAAGCAACTAGTCATATAAAAGAAATATACATATATTATATTTATTTTTAACTTATCAGTTTTAATTGCGCATAAGATAATCAAAGTTCATCCAAGTCCACTGTGCAATTCCCCGAAAGTGTCCTTTCCAACACCGTCGCACCTTGTGTGGCTGCAACATTGGTCTGCGGCAGTCTCCTCCGCCCCCATCCTGCGCCCGGCGTGTGAATGTCCGCTTTCATTTTTGGCGCGCTTAACTTTTGTGTCAAGTTTGTTGAGTTTGCCAGTTCTTCGTGGCTGTTTCGGCTGCTGCCAATGACACGGGAAGTGAAAGCACATTCCCAAAATGTTGCCCCTGATGCTGTTGCTGTTGCCGCTATTATCATTTGGGGGGTTATTTGATCAGGGAGCAGCCTTTGTTTAGCGCTTACCTATGCAGTTCTTGCGCTGGGGCAGACGTTTGGGGCTGGCTGCTGCTGATTCTGTCCCTTTTTTGTGGGGTAGTTGAACTTGAAATCACGCACAAAGAGGAAACAGCAGACAGACTTGGAGTGCAGTATAATAAAAAGCATTGCGCACGTTTCCTGTTTAGCTATGTGTATGCTGTGTGTGCGTATTGGGTGTGAGTGTGTGTGTCTCTCGATGTGTGTGAGAGATATTCCTTCTTCCGTCTAGGCAAGCACAGTTGGCGCTTGTGCCTCGACACAAAGCCAAATGACTCATGCACTTTGTCTGGCTCAAGTGGCGAATGTCCCAAACTCCAGGCGTAAACTTCAAATAAGTTTGGCGTCTATCTGTTAACATAAGTTTTTACTTTGCAGTCGTCAAGTGTTCGTCGGGACATGCATTTCTGGATAGACAAACGCTCGCAACAATGCGGTTTTGGGCGCTCACGTGTCGCCGCCTCCTTGTCGCATGCGGGCGGCGGACTAAGCTATGGCCATCCGCCGCGACGCAGCAAGTCCAGCAGCAACAGCAGCAGCGCCCACAACATGGCTGCTGGCAGCAGCGGCAGTAGTGGCAGCCATAACCAAGCGCTGGCCTCGGTGCACCGGACGCTAGCCCCTTATGGAGGCGACTGCCAGACGGGCGCGGGCACCAGTCGCCAGTCGTCACATTACTCCAGCAGCAATAATAATGCACATGCCAGCAGTCAGCAGCATCACCAGCCGCTGTTGCATCACAGCAGCAACAACAACAACAGCAGCAATGCTGCCATGACAACAACAAATGCCAGCAACAACAACAATGCCAATGCCAATGCCAATGTAACAGCCTCGTCGGCAGCGGTCCTAACAGGCAGCGGAACAATTGTTCCGCTGGTCGCACATGGCTCACATTATCATCAGCACAGCACGCGCTATCAGCCCAGGCCGCAGCATCAGCAACAGTTGCAGCAGCAGCTGCAGCAGCAGCATCACTATAGCTACAGCTATCATCATCCGCAATTTGGAAACATGGCTGTGCCTGTGCGGCAATATGAGCAGCACCACCAACAACAACAACAACAACAACAGCAACACCAACAGCAGCAACAGCAACACCAACAGCAGCAACAACATCACCAACAACTTCAGCAACATTCGGGAGTCTATGCGTAAGTTAATAACCTATCTTTTATGCATCATTTAGGACTTTATTTTAAAAAGAATCTCTGGCCAACTATGCAGGGACGATGCCTATAGCGCCTATCATCATCATCATCACCACAGCAGCAACATCAACAGCTGCAACAGCACCAGCAACAATCGATATGCAACACCTCGGCGGCACAACTCCAGCAGCAACATGCGACACGCAACAGCTGTGGCTACAGCAGCTGCAACAGCCTCAGTATCTGCCTCGGCGACCCCCATACCGCCCACACAAACACAAGCCACGGCACAAAGCAACCAACTGCAGCAACAGCATCATGCGATGCTGCAGCATGCCGATTCTCAGATGCTGCCCAGTCATCTGAAGTGCGGGATGTGCGCTTCGCTGGTGCTGGCCTCGGTTTTTGTGGCGGGCGCAAAGTTCTACTTTGACCACCAGGGCACCGGACTGGAGGTGCTAATTTTTTGTGCTTTCTCGGCTACTTTCTTTTTGGCTGCCTGCATGGTATCCCTGTGTCGCATACCCAAGGGATTGCTACCCAGCCGCAGCGATGGCCGCGCGGTTTGTCACAGCCGGGGCGTGAATGCTGGCGGCAATGCCAGCAGCAGCTGCATGCTGGAGCTGAATGATGTCAGGTATTTGGATGGGCGACAGGTGGAGGTGAGTGCGGAAACGGCGGCCGCAGCTGCCGCTGGCCCGCCGCCATATCATATAGCAATATTGTTGCCGGAACAGACGCCGACGGTGCTGGGAAAACAGGTGCCACTGGATGAGTCACCGCCGCCGTCCTATGATAAGATACTCGTGTAGGTTTGGCTTGGGTTAGCGCTTTGGTTTTATTTAGGAATTGAGCATCAATTTCAGTTAGGAACCAACTATAAACCCAGTCCGACATACAGAATACTTTTGCTCAATATTTTTCTAACGATATCAAAATTTATATAAACATATACACAGCAAAAATGACATTTGCAAATAGATATACATATATACACATACATATACATATAACTATAAATATAAAGTAAAGTATATTTTTAAGCTCCAATTAATATTTTTACACTTTGAACTTTCTAATCCAAGACACAAGCCCAAAATCCAGTCTCTCTACTTACTATGTATCATTTTTGTTCTGTGATATGCTCAAAAGAAACTCATACGAAATATACCATTAGAGACAAAGCAAAGCGAAATAAGTAAACCAGTATATAGAAGAAAATAGTTGCCATTTAGTACTCTATGAAAATGTGAAACACAAAACTAAATACACATCAAGCAGCCAAACAGTATTATTAGTCAGTAGTCATTTAAGTAACAACTACTCATATGCAACGTAAATAAATAATGTCAAGGTGCAATATAATACAAATAAATAAACTACGACTTAATTTCAAAGCTTTGACTTAAATGCTTAACGGCTGCCTAATATCGATAATAAATTTTACTAAGCAATCTATTATATATCGCGTAGGGTGACACTGTCAACATATGTTTCGATATAGCTATCGATATTTATCATAGAGCTGCCAACTTAATGCGATAGATAATTCTTAACTATCACTTTTGCTAGTTGCCTGGCATTTGTTTATTTACTTGTTTACCTTTAAATATCACCGAAAATGACTCGACATGCACGCAATTGCACCGCCGGAGCTGTTTATACGTACAACGAGAAGAAACGCGATGCAGCCGAATCTGGATATGGAACGAATGCCAAGCGCCTTGGCAAGGATTCAGTAAAATCATTCGATTGCTGCTCGTTGACATTGCAGCCGTGCAGGAATCCAGTGGTAACCAAAGATGGTTACCTTTTCGACAAGGAGGCCATTCTGCAGTACATTGTCACCAAAAAGAATGAGTACAGCCGCAGGCTAAAGGAATACGAGCGCCTGCGTCGCGTCGAGCAAAACGAATTGGCGCAGGAGGCAACTGATAGGCAATTGGAGCGCATGGAGCAATTTGTTAACGCCGGGAAGCCAACCACAACTCCTTCCCATAAGCTGAGCGCTACAGTTGCAAAGACCACACAGCTGGATGCCAGGCCGAGCACATCGGCAGCAGCAGCTGCAACGGGTTCAAGATCCAACAGCTCCATTTCTAACATGGCCAACGGCCATGAGAAGAAGCTGCCTAGTTTTTGGCTACCTTCAGAGTGTCCCAATGCAGGAGCTGTCCGGGCTCAGAAGCCCGATCCTACCATTTATTGCCCCGTCTCGCAGCAGCCACTAAGGGTCAAAGATCTAATCGATGTCAAGTTCACGCTGCTCAAAGATGGCGACAACAAACGTTCGCTCATTGCTAAGGAGGCACGCTACATGTGCCCCATCACGCACGACGTACTTAGCAATGCGGTGGCATGTGCAGTGCTGCGACCCACGTAAGTAAAGATCTAGGAATTATTAATGAAAATGCTTATAACTTACGTATGTTTTCAGTGGCGATGTAGTCACAATGGAGTGCGTTGAAAAGCTCATTCGTAAGGACATGATACATCCTCTTACCGATCGCAAACTCAAGGATAAGGACATAATTCCACTGCAGCGTGTTAGTACAGAACTTGACAACTTAACGGAGTTTATTTTTCTAAACAATCGCATTTTATTCTAACAGGGCGGCACCGGCTATTCGACCACCAATGACAATCTGGAAGGCAAGGAAAAGAGGCCCATGCTGCAAGTTTAGATTGACTATGAATTCAAATTATGTTAAGTCCAGCTCTACAATCTTCAAAAACACCATTAGTTGTGCTTGCTAAATGAAACTCTGCTCTAATGAGGCCGCCCACAGAAAGCCACACGGGGCCTCCCGATGCACTTAACCCCTTTTTCTAGCGATATTAGGGTTGAATATGCTCTTTATATATTATTATTATTATACACTGTAATTGTTTGTTCAACGCAATTTTGAAATTTAGCAGAAGATTATTTGAATAATGGTACTTTCTATGTTGTATTGACCTTGTTTGCTACCTTGACACAATTTTCCAACAAAATAATAGATAAGTCTTGACAAAAATAATGGTACACGTGTTCGTGATAACAATGCTGATAAATGATTCATAATAACCTTGAAAATTGCCATAAAAAGGCGATAAAATGTTCGAATTTGCAACAAACCAAAGTTAGCAACAGTTCCAACAATACAAGATGTGCCAGCTGAAAGAACTCATCAAGCTGATCTGTTTGCTGTTCCTGGCAGTAGGACTACCTTCCAGTCAGGCGGATGTGTTTCCGCAGTGTGCCAATGAGGACGTGGATACCTTTGTCATGGTCATAGACGATTGCGCTAGCTATATATATTGCAATGGCGAGAACTCCTTCAAGGACAGCTGCCCGAACCAAACGTATTTCGATGCAAAGGCACAGGAATGCGCCTTCGACGATGCTGGTGTTTGCTTGGGAGCTAGCCAGACGACAACCGGAGCTGTTATGCCTAGTCAAAATAATGATGAATTGCAGGCTGCCAGCACTGCGCCTACAGCTACAGAGGATACGACTGCTCCAGCTGGCAGTAGGCCGCATTGCGATGCCAGCGGCAATGGCTATCATCCGCATCCGCAGCGCTGCGAGTACTATTATAGCTGCATCGCCGGCTATTTGACCATTGTGCGTTGTATGCGCAGCAGCAGTGCAAGCCCTTGTCAGAGGCGCATTGCTTTAGCTTATAGGCGACTCTCGCAAAACCCTAGATTAATAATAGTTTTTTGGGCTAACCCAAATTCGCAAGGCGAGCGCGCTCGAGATGACAATAATAAATAAGTATTTCTGGCATTTTAATGAATTGAAAAAGTGCTGCCTCTCTCTTGAGGGGGGGGATTTGGCCCAGCAGCGCCTCCAATTCGCCTCCATTTGTATGTGTCAGGCGTTGTCAACATAATTCAACAGCGGCAGGTACCAAAATTTATTTTTGTACATTTTTGTCGGCTGCAGTTTCCACATTTTTATTGCAAATTAATAATGCACACGAATTCTGAGATTTTCGTATTCAAATGCGCGCGTGTGTGTGTGTGTGTGTGCGTGTGTGTGTCAATTGTGTCTCGAGTAGCAGATGGACTACAAGTTGATGCTCATTATGTGCATTATGAATTAACAAATGTTTTGATTAACTAAATTTTGTTGCAGCCAATTAATTAAACAACAAATTTTGCGAGTACAAAACTGCAACAATTTCTCTTCGCTGCTCGCCTGCTCATTAATTAGAACATGGAACCAACCAAGACGACGACGACGATGATGCTGCTGCTGCTGTTGATGAGATCGAGATCGTTAGGAGCTGAGCAAAGACATCCACATCCACATCCACAGCGAAGACAACAACGACGACGACGACGGCGAGCGAGAAATCAAATCAACAAAACAAATGGCAACAGCAACAAAAACAGCATCGAAAGGCGCACAGAAGAAATTGTCAAGAGATGGACATACGAAAAATAGAAAATCTCCAACTAAAGCCGAAAGAATTGAAACATTTTCGGATATTTTCATTTCAGATGCGAGCAGCAAACGGTTAACAAAGGTGCGCGCTTAGCTAAGCTGAAGAAAGAAAGAAAATGCACGGCACACGAAAAACTAAACGAAATCTTTGCGCGAAAAGCCATGAAAATTCACACGATACGAGAACTTGAAAAATAAAATAAAATAATAAAAAGGCAAATATTCAGAATATGCAAAAATAAATTAAAATTAAAAGAAAATCGTGTTTTGTGGAGATACTCATAATAATAATATATTAATAATAATAATAAAAATATTCAATTAAAAGCTTAAACACAACAAAAATGCCTCAAAAATGTGTCAAAATAATGTGGAAAAAGGTGACAATAAAAAAAATTGTTTTTGATTAAGCGCGTGGCAAAAATATAAAAATATATGTAAATAAAAGCTGGGCATGTCGAATATTGAATGCCCTTGCATACACTCGTATATTCCATATGCGAGATATAATAATATATAGATAAATAATAATAATATATAGATAAAATGTTAATATATATATAATAAAAATATAACAATAGCAGCTGTGCGATATACAAGTTCGTTCCGGCCGAATCTCTAGCACATATGCATAATATGTTGCAAAAGAAGGGATCTATGCGAAGTTTCATGCTGTAAGCCGAAAATGGAAGCGTTGGAAGGACTATAAAGATTCCACTCCTGATGCTTATAAGAAATATATAATATATCTATGGGGATCTTATCTTCATATGTTACACACTTTGTGGCAAAGCCATGCTACCTTCTGCAAGGGTATATACCAAGAGCATAAGGCTCACATAAATAAGAAACATAGGGAAAATAACAAACTCTATATAAATGACATGCTTAAGCACAAAAGTAAACGTTAAAATGTCGTGAGAATATAAAGGCAAAGTTTTCTTTTAAGTAAAAGACAGAAATATCAACGTGATCTTTAAAACCTAGCTCCAAAATCGAACAAAACTAAGAAAAGTGTGAGAACAAGGAACGCCTCAGTGGACTTTTATTTAATGTTAATAAATGTTACCTATAAAAACAGTCGACCTAGCCTGGATCTGAGCACGAATCAAAGCCTGGATCTGAGCGCGAATCAATCAGGCAAAGAGTTTCTAATGCAAAGAAGCCGAAATTGATTATCTAATAAAACTGTGAAACATATTAAGATCCTAAAACCTAAACAAAGTGTGTGTATATAAAAAACAACTAGCCAAGTAATAGCTGGGCTATAAAACAATAAAATAGATATACAAAAACATCATTTAGTTTAGTTTTAGTTTAGTTTCTACATTTTCAAATGACATTAAACACAATTTAAAGATCGTTTTATCGTTAGTTTTCAACACGATTTCCCTCCATTAAATGGAGAGACACGACAAGACTTTGAACTCGATATAAATATTATTGGCACATATCAAAAAAGAAAATATGCAAATAATGTTCTAACGAAACCAAGAACAGGAAATCATAAAATTGCCTCGTGTGAGTGGTTGACAAATCGGATTCCAGTCGACAGGCCCGTCCCGTCCCCCAAGTTCAATTGGGCCTAGGCCTATAATTAGATTTTGCCAGGGCAGTCGAAAAAGCTGGAAACAAAAAACTATTCGAAAACATAAAACATATTGAACAACAACAAAATTAAGTGGACAGAAGCTTGTGTGTGTGTGTGTGTGTCGTGGTGCAAACAAAAGTTGAGTATCAACAAAATCCTTTTGGTTTTTATGGAACGGCAACGCGGCGTATGCGCGATTATGTGTAAAATATTACGCATCGGCGCGCGTGCTTGGTAGCGCAATGGATTGGAATAACTGGGGAGTGAAGGGGAATGGGATCGAAGGGTGGGGCTGATGATGAAATCACTTGACAAAGACGGCACTTGGACAACAAATCAAAATAGACAGGCTGGCGAGAGCGTTTAGCACAGTTCTTGTGGCGGCTATTTAAAAATACATAAGCAACAGAAACTAATTTCGGAATATATTCAAGTAAAAACTGAGCAAAAATACCAAAGAGTTACGGAAAAGACACTTTTTCTATGTGAACGAGCGCCAAAAAGGCCATATCCCAGGCCAGAGCGTCCTTCTACCCCAGCCCACCCCCTCTGCGGTTACCCGGGTTCTGGTATTCTTTTGCCTTCGTCGCCCAATAGAAAAATGCTTAGATGCGATTTTCACTCGCTGTGCACACATAATGGAATGAAGAAAATTCCGTCTGTCGACAACAACAACAACAACAACAACAACAAGAAGCAGAAAAAAACTAATCGCATGCTGGGCACCAAGCGGCTAGCAAAGATGTCGTAGTTGTCACTTTGGGGGCCTCCAATGAGTTGCAGTTTGCGATTCTCACACAGTTTCTATTATGCATGTCCGATGCACATACAAAAATAGCCCTCGGACAAAAGTAGTGGGTTAGCCACAGGCCACAGCCCACAACCCACTTTCCACCACCAGCCAAACGCTAAGTAGTATTTCATGGCATCTAGTATAGCCGCAATGGCTAAACAATGGAAATTGGCAGATTTATAGCACAGCCCAGAAACCCACAGATACAGACAGAGATAGACATATAGCCAGGCCAGACCCCATCACGTAAGAGACCAGAGACCAGCCAAAAACAAGTCAAAGTGCTCGAGTCGAGCGCACCCGACGGGAAGATACCCTGCACCCAGTCAGGCAGCCAAAATCAGCTTCAAATATCTGTAGTATCTGCCAAGCAGCCGGAAGGGAAATGTCAAAATAAAAGAAGATTAAGCTCTGTTCGTGTTAAAAAACCCGAGACTGGAGAGCAATGTCAATCGACTTATGGGAAAACTGAATACATTACACAAATTTAAATTCCAAATACAATCTAAAGTCCCTTCACCCAAACAGATGAAAGTATGGACAGGAGGATGGACGCGCCTGGCTAGTTCGAATGGGCGACCAACTCTTCTCAGGCATATATATATATGTTTAAAGGCTAGGCTCAAAGATGCCTCCTCCATGTTACATTCATCTCCACCTCTTCAATATACACCTTTTGCCCCAGAACAGGGTATGCAAATCACAACAACAAGATTAGCAAATTAATTTTATTTAAATAAATTTAATTTAATTGCCAGCCAAAGCACATGCTAAGCCCCTGCGCATCTAACACCATCTCATAGTCTGTGTGTCTGTGTGTGTGTGTGTCTGTGTGTGTGTGTGCTCTGTTGTTTTCTTGTTCCTTTCAGCATTTCTATTGTAATTTAGTTTTGTCAACTGGGTGTCGTCTGGCTATATTCACAAAATAGCCCAGGCAAATACAAACCCACCTTGGAATGAATGCGCGCGGGCAAGGCAAACGCAATACAGAAGCGGGCAGTTAATATTTCGAATGAAAATGGGCAAATATCAATTAAACCAAATATCCCTGTCAAGGAATAATGTTAATTATTTGCACAATTTCATTAACTTTTCCTTGAACAACTTGTAAGGCTCCAAATCTTCCATTAAATCTTCGTAATACCCTCACACGCAGACACACACACACGCAATGCTCGCAGACTTTACTATGTCACACCTAAAACGCACACAGCTGCAGCTACATCACAGCTATACATATCATGAAGCAGCAGCAGCAGCAAAGCATACCGTGGCGTATGAGTAATATGCCAAATGCTACGACATAATACGTATACGCCGCGTGCGCGTCTCGAGCAGCGGCGAGCGGCATAAAGATCAACGCTCGATGAAGAGCATTTCGCGGGTCTCTTAAAATCAAAGCGTAACGAAAAGTGTGTGACAAAATGTACAATAAATAAACAAATAAAAACGACAGCGAACAGAAACGCAAGACAAACAAACAAATTATGAAAAGCAAAATAAACGCGAATTGTGATCGAAAAACGCGCGCTTCCCTGACAGCAAAAGCATAAATGAATAATAACCAAGGAACTATTTCAATTACTTGCAGACCCATTTATGTGCGCAACACAGGCTAATCTTAATGAATTATGGAACATGTGAATACAACAAATGCCAGGCAACAGCAACAACAACAGCACCAACTGCAGCAACATCAACTGGAGCAGCAGCAACAACATAGCGAAAACCAGCAACAATTCTGCCTGAGATGGCACAATCATCAGGTGAGCAAGTTGTTGCAAGAAAGAAAGAGAATAACAAATGTAAAATTACACAAATAAAAGTAATTAATAAGTAAATATTAGTAATATATCAATATATCATTGAGGATTAGATAAGTATATGCCAGAAATTAAAGGTCAATTGAAAGGATCAGGAAAAGAATCGAATAATAATAAATTCCTATAACTAAATGGAATTCTGCTCGGTGCATTCATAATCCACGCCATTGTGCTTTCCTCTCGGTTCAGGTGCCATCAATTCCGAGCTACTTAGCTCATCTTATGATTTATTAGCTTCGATCTGTTTTCCAAAGCAACGAAAATTTCAAATGAATGTTTTTATAGACGTCGTTTATACGGTGTATTAACTAAAGGCCTGGCCTCGGCCATAAAGCTGACTGGACATCGTTCACAAGAAGCGACCAGCGAAATGTCACCCGTCTATATATAGGGTATAGCGATATCTACATATATAAATATATGTACATATGTATATATACTTATTCACACATAGTTTTCCGCATTTCATATACTGACAATTTTGCTGTTGCTCACCAATGCTGGCCACAGATCAGCCACTGGGGCTGGGAGGAGCAGGGCGGCACCACAAAGCTGTCCAAAATAGCCAAAGGCAACAGAGCGACGCGGAGTAAGTCGGGGAACCGACCAAAGAGAGAGAGCAGGAGCAACAAGAAAAAAAGAAAAAAAATTGTCAAATAAATGAAATGTTCATTGCAATTGCCAAAATCCAAAGAATTTTTACTAGCAACTAAATCTAATTTCGAAGCGACGGCCACAAACGCGTCGCAGTTGCAATTAATGCTCAGCTGCCATTAAGTGTCGCCTGGCGCATCTGCTCCAAATGTTTTCCGGGCGCACTCTCTAGCCTAGGGCCGACAGCACAAATTTAGCCAGGCCACAGTCCCAGGCAGCTGGCCAAATCGAGTCGTACTATTTATACGATTAAGTGACCCAATTGCCCTTCCAATTGCAACTACAACATATTCCGCTGCCACGTCTCCATTCCAGACCAGCTTGCTCAGCACGCTCCCGGTGCTGCTGGATCAATCGCAGCTGACGGATGTGACCATTTCGGCGGAGGGGCGTCTTCTGCGGGCGCATCGCGTGGTGCTGAGCGCCTGCAGCAGCTTCTTCATGGAAATCTTTCGTGCCCTGGAGGCCAGCAATCATCCGGTCATCATAATACCTGGCGCCAGTTTCGGCGCTATTGTCGCCCTGCTAACGTTCATGTACTCGGGTGAGGTGAATGTCTACGAGGAGCAGATACCCATGTTGCTCAATCTGGCCGAAACATTGGGCATCAAGGGACTGGCGGATGTGCAAAATAATAATGTAAGTTGTGAAGAATGGGCAAGTGTTTATCCAAAGCTCACCTTAGCTCTCTGGCCTTAGCTTCCCAAGACAACGAAAAGTGCCCCGTGCAGCACACCGACAGCCTGCATGGAGCCTGCCAGCGCGGAAAAGCCGCTGGGATTTGACACAACTAGAACACCATCGCCTGCGGCCACGCCCACAACAACTCCCGGTGTGGTCATGCCGCAGCTGCCAAATCCCACGCTGCAAGCCCCACTGCTCGCCAATAAGCTGGGCTCGCCATTGGAGAACTTCTTTCTAAAGTCGCTGCAGTTCTATCCGAATCTCTTGCCGCAACCATTGAACTTCTCGCAGACGGCGCTGAACAAGACCACGGAGCTGCTGGCCAAGTACCAGCAGCAGTGCCAGCTCTATCAGAACAGCCTGGAGGAGGAGGATTGCTACGGGTCGAAGCGGCCGAAGACTGGCAGCGGTGTCGCTGGCAATCCAGGTAATTCAACGGCACAGCAGCAAAAGGATGTCAAGCGCATAGACAAGATCGTGGAAAATTTAAGGACTAGCAGCAGCAGCAAGTCGCCCATGGAATGTGCTGCCCCGAATTCAATTGTGGCCACTTCACCGGTCACACTTGCCCCGCAGAGCATGTCGCACTTCTCCCCGCAACTGCCTGTGGTCAAGTCGTCGCCCAGCTACAATAATCCTTTGAGCGCCGGCCACTTGTACAGCAGCGCCAAGCTGCCTGGTTACAGTGCCGCTGCCACGCCCACAACGGCACAGCAAGCATCCCACCAGGCGTCATCACACCATGCGAGTCCACCCTACATCACGCCCGAGGATCACGTCAAGCTGCAGCAGCACATCGAACAGTACGCGGCCTGCCAACGGGAGGCTGCGGCCGCTGCAGCAGCTGGACAATTAATTAGCGCCAAGTCGGAGCCGAATCTGTTATCACTCAGCGCCGAAAAGATGCCCACGGCCAACAAGCCGCCGTCCAACTCCAAGCTCTATGCCACATGCTTCATCTGCCATAAGCAGCTCAGCAACCAATACAATTTACGTGTGCACCTGGAGACCCATCAAAACGTGCGGTAAGTCATTCCACCTGGACACCTGCAGCTCTTGGAAGTAACTTTGAATCTCCTTCAGCTATGCGTGCAATGTTTGCTCGCACGTATCGCGCAGCAAGGATGCACTGCGCAAGCATGTCAGCTATCGTCATCCTGGCGCGCCGTCTCCCTGCGAAAATGAGGCCCGACGCAAGCGCGTCACAAAGCTGGCAGCTCAATCGATCTCCGCCGCTGCTCCGTCGGCTACGGCAACCAGTGGCGATGTGGCCGCCGGCGAGGCATCAGGTTCCGGCGCGGGCTCAGGCTCAGGCTCGAGTGGTGGTTCGGCCTCAGGTGCGCTCTCCTCCAATCCTTACCTTTTTCTTCCCAATCAGTTTCAGCTGGCCGCCGCAGCGGCTGCTGTTGCCGTGGCCGAATCAAATACAGCGACCAGCCTGGATGTAGCGCACGAGGTGCCCGTTTCCATGAAGAGCGAAACGGACACATCGACCATTTGAGGCAGCACCACAAATTTAACTAGTTAAACACGCACTCAAACACACAAACACACACACTCGCACAAAAAAAAACAACCTCTCACTTAAATTAGCCCCACCACGTACCGAAACCAACGTCTTAGACCCGGCTGTGATACTTAGCACAATTCGTCGTTTTTGTTTTCGATTTATTTTTGAATCTGTTAATTTTGGCGCCATTTGTTAGAGTTTCGCTTGCACTTATCGATAAGGCGCGTCGATAAGTCGTGAGTGGTGGCATCACTGTCACCGTTTGAGAGTGACATTTGCGAACAGTTTTGGTAGCACTGAGTGCACCCAAACTGTTTGTATTATCACAAACTGTAGTAATATCGCGAGGCTTTCAAATTACCTTCTACAAAGACCAAAACACACACACACACTCTCACGCACACACGCCTACACATTCTAATAAATTAAGAGCAATTTTTATAAATATTATAATTATACACCAAAAAACACGCACACACATGCACACAAAAAGACAAGGTGAAAAACCTACAAAAACCAAGAACAAAATAAATTTTAAGCCACAAAAAAAAAACATAAGTATTGTTACTTTTATGCAAAAACTAATTTATTTCATTTCATAATACAATAATTTACGTACGCAGGCGCACTTTATACATATGTTTAAACTGTAGTTCAGTTGTATAAGTATCAAAAATTTGTTTAAAACACATACAAGTATAATGAAGTGGGTTTGGTTTGACGGAATTAGCTCAAAGAATAGCTCATGTTTAAATATTTCAGTTCACAGCATGCAAAAAGGAAATACGATTGGCAGAAAAACACTTTTGGGCTTAAAGTTAAAGGGCATAATGAGTGCGCAATATAAATATTTAAATTTAAATAAACTGTTTCACTTAAATGAAATGAGGCTGATTCCGAAGCATTAGTAGGAGCTCGGCGGCAATTAAAAGGGGTTTATACGGATCCGTCTCTCCTCTTTCTGTCTGAATAAGTATAAAAATATGCGCTGACTGCACCATATATATATCTCGTTGTTCTTTTCCTATTGGCATACTTTAGATAGTTTCAACATGCCAGACTTTGGTATTGCAATCCTGACCAGTGGAGATCACAGTATTATTGTCCAGCCACACTAGGCGCGTAATTTGCGATTGTGGATGAGCATCTAAGCAGAAGGGAAAAATGTTACTTTATAGTTAGTTTAAAAAAAGTTAAAAAGTTAACTTTTACTCACTCTTGATGATGGTGTGCTTGGCTGGATTGGTCACAGACCAAATAATAATTGTAGTATCAAGCGAGCCGCTGGCCACCAGCAGCGAATTGGGTGACCAGGCCACAGTATTGACGCGCGCATTATGGAAGCCCCATTCCTTGTTGTGAGCCAGCTTTAATAACAAAATGTAAGTAGTAATTTGTTTTGGATATTCTTTATAGGTAGCAGCCTCTCACCTTGTATTCTTCCACCGAATAGAGGACCACCTTGCGGTGAGCATCACAGGCAACCAAATACTTTTGATCCGGCGAATAGGCGACATCGGTGACAGCGCCCAGATGGTCTAGTTCCGTCTTCAGCTCCAAAGTGCCATCTTTGAGTGAATAGATATGCAGTTTTTGATCATCACCACCGACAGCCACATCAAAAGTGTCAGCATTGCCCGCAATAGAGCTAGCTTCGTATTTTATGGGCAGTGAGAATATCTTCTTTTGACCCTGCACCAAAGTAAGCTCCTTAATGCAAGCCAAGGCAATGATATTCTCACTCCGCAAGATGGCCAAACCACGTGGCTGGCAATTGAGCTTGACAACGTAGTCCGTGTAGCTGTTGCCCTCGACACTGAACTGTCTTAGGCTATCGTCAATTCCGCATGTGTAGACAAATTCATCCCAGGCGGCAATGCCGTTTATCTGATTGCCATGACCAGTACCGGTGATGCGATCGTTGACGCCGTTGCCGGAATTCCAGTTGGTCACAATGCCGTCGTGGCTGCCGGTGTAAATAGTGCTGCGGTCATCGCTCAAGCCCAGAACTGTAATTGGTTTATTGTGACCCTTGACCACCCGCAGTGGTTTGCTGGGATCCTCCACATTCAAATAAGTAATGACTCCAGACAGGGAGACGGTTAGCAAATGGTCCCCTTGCCACAGGCACGACACTTGTTGATCATCCACGGTGTTGCCCATAACAAACTCGCTGATCAGCTCACGGGACTCAACCTGCCAGAGACGGCAGGTCTTATCACCCGAGCAGGTAAGTAGCTGAGTGCCATCTGGCTTCCAGGCGACCGCATAAACGCCACCCTTGTGTGCTGGCGAACCAAATTCGCCCAACAGTTCCGAGCTGGTTCCATCATACAAAAACACTTTGCCATCAAAGCCAGCCGAGGCAAAGTATTTACCGTCCGGCGAGTAGCGCACAGCCTGCACAAACCGCGAATGCTCCTGCTTTGTCATTTTAAACTTGAACGGAGGTCCCTCGAAAATGCCAATCGTGTTGTCTTCGCTGCCTGGAATTCCATGTATTAGATACGGAACAATTTATACAATGTATCATTACCTACCAGTCACAATACGAAATGGTCTGGCTGGCCTGAAGTCCGCCGAGTTGATGGGCTTGGACTGGCCACTGATTTCACCCACAGATGTGCCCGTTTCGGACATAAAGACGTGACCAAAACGCTCGCGTCCCTCGCCGACAGCGACAATGCGTTGATTGTCAGGCGACCAACTAATGTCCTTGATAGGTCCTGCAATCGGCTGGAATTCATTCTTCAGCAAATGCTCCTTGTTAACGGTATCCCAAATACGAATCTTGCCCGAAGCATCTGTATGCAGATAAGGAAAAATGTTATTAAGTTTGAATATTTTTCATCAAAAATATCTTATATTTATGATGTACAAGCAAGCACGTTTACTTTATTACATATTGATATAGATAAGAGGGTGAATTCTACAAAAGATAACATCAATGCAAAAGATAGATAGCATGGTGATAAAGTTTTCAATCCCTTTGAAAGTGATAAGGTAATCGGACCGTGCCCACATGGTAATCGAGTATTGGACAGCTGACGTGAGTCATGGACATGATTGTGGCGTTTGTCTTGTGTTTTTAAGGCTTCTTTACAGCTGGTTGCATTGTTTAACTTACCGCCGGATGCAATGTAGAAGCCGCTGGGCGAATACTTGGCCACATTCACTGCACACGAGTGTTCCGTGTAGACATCGGCAATCGCTGGATTCTAGGCAGGCGATGATGGTAATCGGAGCATGACGAGGCAAATCAAGAGAAGCGCACAAATAACAAAATTCAAAAAATTAATAATATTTACAAGCAATTTTGTTGTGGACAGCGGCAGCCGCAGCAGCAGCAGCGACGTCATAATTATGTTGTGTGGGCAGTAAGAGAGAAAGAGAGTGAGAGAAATTTCTGCGTGTGTGTGTTTGTTTTTGTGAAAAGAAGCCGCGCCGGCTGCGGCAATATATACAATGAATATACACAAACTTATGTACTGATGTGCGGTAAATAAATATAGAACAGCCAGCATACACACACAGATAGAATGATCGCTGTCAAGTGGAAAATAACGCTTGAAAATTGCAGCTGCCGCCGTGCGCAGTCCAAAAATAAAACATTATTTGCTTTTTGGAGCAGACGTCTCATATTTTGTGATATTATTATAGCCCAAATTTGTGCAGATATCAAATGAACTTACCTCAATATTTCTGATTATCACCGAGTTGCCATTGGTATAGAGAAAGTTCTTGCCCTTGGGATCTGCGCCCAAAACAATGGGCTGGCCACGTTGGGTGCGCGGCAGCGTTGCATAGACATTTTCTGCAAGGGTTTCAAATTCAAATTTAAATTAAAAATGAAAGCATATTATAAACTGCCGTGTGTAGGAAGGTAAAAACAGAACAGGGTGCGGTCGGCGGCTTTCAGCCGGCTTTTACTTTGCTTTCGCCGGGTCAAGGGATCCCCCTGCCCGCACTACTGTTTATCTGAATAAGTCTACGGCTTCGCTGCGGCGCCGACTAGCTGAATTCCATTTATGGTCATATCAAAGCGTTTCCGCTGTTTTTACCGTTCTTGGCTGACTCATTTTCGGCGTCGCCGCTAGTGCTGTTTTCACTACTTTTATGGTAATTTTAGAATCAAGTAGAACTCACTGTTTTCATAGGCCGGTTGTTGTGGTTGCGCCATTGCTTTTTCTCTAGTAGCTTACGATTTCCTATTGGCTTTGTATAAATAGCAAATTGATATATAAGCGTAAAAACACCCGCACTTGCACTGTACGCGACCAGGGCTGTCGTACAATTTTGATGCCTTTCGTTGTTATTAAGTTTAACGCGTCAAGATTTTAACATAATAATATTCTGCTATTAACATTTCACAACTGCTGTTATTCGATTATTTTCCTCATAAAATAACATTGATTTTTATTTAGTTAGCGGAACTCAATACATTTTAGTGGAAATAAGGAATTTAGTTTGCTGTTGTTTGAAAGAAAGGCGGCTATTGAGTTTCAAATTTGAATTTAACAGCTGCTGATTGTTTTACTTTACAGTCTGTACATATGCATAACTAGCCATAACATGCAAAGGCATACTGTCTCCAAGCAGTGAGGGATGGAAATAAAAATGTCTTGACGTTTGTCTAATGTTAAAAGACAGCTGATATTTTATGACTGTATTATGTTAGGACTCATTTCAAGCCAGCTGTTGTTTAATGCTATGCATCATTTGCCTTTTTTCTAACTTAGACATCATTTAAGTATTCATTTTTCATTAGGCCGTTCTTATATTTTATTCGTACCAAACTCCATTTACCAAATCTGTTATTTGGTTTATGTAAAAAAGTATTGAATATTGCGCTGTTAATAACTTTCAGCGAATGTAATAATTTCTGGGTGCCCACAACTATCCGTATGTAATTTGTAACCTTAAAATGATTTGTTTACTATTTCGCCATACGCGTAATTACCGTCAATTACTTTTTAAGCAAGTGTTAAAATCACCGGTTTACACAGTCAAAAATGCGCTGCACACTACAAGATGTAAGTGGCCCGCCCCAACGTTGGGCGCACTTGGTATTTGCAATTTGTGCGTGTCGATTATGAAATTAAATTTGGCTTGTGTATTGTTTTTAGTTCTGCGACATGGGGAGTATGAGTGGGAAGATCCTAAATCGCCGGATGATATGTAAGTGTCTGGCAATGATAACCGTATTAATGTAAATTAATTATTTGCTTGGCTTCTAGCGTTAACATAACGTATGTTGACAAGGATGGTAAACGCACCAAGGTGCAAGGAAAGGTGGGTGATAATGTGCTGTACCTGGCGCACCGGCATGGCGTTGAAATGGAGGGTGCCTGTGAGGCATCTCTAGCATGCACCACATGCCATGTGTATGTGCAGAACAACTATCTCGAAAAGCTGAAAGAGGCAGATGAAAAGGAGGATGACCTGCTAGATATGGCGCCATTTCTGCGAGAAAATTCCCGCCTTGGCTGTCAAATAGTGCTGGAAAAAAGCATGGAAGGCATGGAGCTTGTGCTGCCCAAGGCAACGCGTAATTTCTATGTGGACGGGCACAAGCCAAAGCCTCATTAGCACAGCGTTATTTATTACTGTTATTCCCAGTTAAATAAAGATTATGTTTTAAGAGTTCGTGTTCCCAACTTTCATATATTTCTTAAGTTTATAAACAATGCTTTCGTTTTGTGTGTCATCTGGCAAATTAAACTAAAGAACATTTTATTAAGTTGAGCCTATATAATTACATTTTCTAATTGGTGAATACCATGAAATGAAAGCAGAACGAAAAGGATGAGAACAGTTTGAGTTTGTGGAAATGTGGTGTCATAAGAAATGGTATAAAACAATATTGTAATAATTATGTTACAATTAAAGAATATATGTAATAGTCTAAATGTGTATAGCGACAAACTAAAAATCATTACAACAAATACACTGCACTATCGAACGATTGTGCCAGTATGTGTGTGTGTGTTTGTGTTAATGATGCTCGTTGGGTTAAGTGTGCGTTCAGTTCGTCGATGGACTGCTGGAACCTGAGCGAGAGCGCACGCTACCACGGTCCTGGTCGCTGCGCTCCTCGTCACGATCACGACTCTTTTCATCCTTATCCAGATCACGTTCTGGCTCTCGCTTGCTTTGCTTATCGGGCGCAGGAGCAGCAACAAGTTCTTCCTTAGGCGACAAGTTCTCGCGTTTGATTGCTTCCTTTTCAGCTTTGGTAACGCTAGCGCCGCCCTTTTTGTTGTTGCTTTTCTTCATTACAGCCAAGTCTTTTAGAAGGCTGGCAACCTTGCGATTCAAATTATCCACTTTCATGTCATGCAGCCGCTCAACCTCCTTCAGTCTGTTGCGCATCTCGTTCTCCTTTTCGAAGTTTTTGCCCTTCAGCTCTGTCAACTGCAAACATAAATAATATATTACAAATTCATTAGGATTGTTTTTATGTGTGTGTGTGTGTGCGTCACCCACTTGCTTATCCTTCTCCAGGAGCTCTTTGTCCTTTTGATTCAAGCGCTTCTCCAGACTGGCAATGCGCTCCTTCAGATATGTAATGGCTACCACGTGATCCGACGAGTTTGTGTCCACTGTGATGGCAGCTGGTGCAGCAATTGTGCCGTTACCGCTATTGCCGCGCGATATCTTGTCGGGTAGATCTAAGCCGGCACCGCTCACTGAGGTAACACCGCTGGTATTGATGTTGCCAGCGCCTTTGGAAATGTCTCCACCGCGTGTTGATTTCTTTGCGGACGCGTGGCCTTCTCTATGCGCAGTCGACGAGGACTTCTCATGTGGTCGCTTCTTAGACATGGATATTCGGCCCTCCTGCTGTGCTTTCAGCAGTGCACGCTTATACGCACAGGTACACAGCCAGCATAGTACTTTACCATTGACCTGCAAGAGGGCAAATAATTGTACGGTTAACAAAGGTTAAGGGTTGTTCGTGATTTTGATGGCTTAAATGCTAGTCTACTCTTAAGGCCTTTAGGCTCGTCACTCTTATGAACGCAATACAAAATCTCTACTCATGACTGCAACACGCCACTCGGTGGAGCTGTACATGGTATATGTCTGAATAAAACAGTTTTGTCTTAAAACTATGTTATTTAATATTGTTAAAGTAAATTGACTGCTTATCCGCGATGCTGACTTTAGCTACATTAGCTTTTAGCCTTCTTCTTTGTATCTCGCTGACCTTTTTGTTCTCGTCGCGCCTGTCAAAGGCTGATCGCAGCTTGCACTCGTCGCATTGTGTGGGTGGTCCGTACTTAGCCTCGTAGCTGGCGCATCTATTTGCAGTTAGTGTGATATTTGGTTTGGTTAAAATGTTTTTCATTTTGTTTGGCACACACACGTGGAGCAGAAAAGAGAAGAGAGAAAAATGTTTTGCGTTCATAAGAGACGTTGTTTTCGTTTCTATTTTGTTTGGTTTGCTATTTGAAGAGTTCAAGAAGAGTGTATCTACTCAAGGGCAAGGCAAACGCGCTTTGGTACATGTATTTTGAAGGCACAATTAGTTGGGTAAAAGGGGAGGTACATATTGTCTAAACATAAAGTTCGTTTAATAAGTTATTTGATGATCAAATTAAATTGATACGAGCTCTTTATACATTGTGCATTCAAATTACAGCGGCTGCCACGTTGCTCGTGCATTTTAATTTTGTATTTTTTTTTTATTCTATCAAAGTAACTAGTTTTTGCTTTAGTCAAAGTGATTGAGTTGAAGATCAACATACCTCATGCATTTGGAACTGCCGAAAGCGGCAACGATTTTGCAGCACTCGCAGGCGGTGGGCTTGCCATATTTACTCAAATAATGTTCGCATTTTTTACAGGCACTCTGTGATTTGCTGGAAATGTGAAAAAAGAAGAATAGAGCCATGTAGAATAGACAGATTTACGCATTTTGCTTTACTTACGTGGTGGAGGGAAATTCCGAGCGGCAGTAAGTACATTTAACAACTGAGGTAGAACCACGGCACACCTGTGAAAAATCAAAATGAAAATGAAACGTGAGTTGTGCTTATTTCAGCCTTGGCAAAAATAAGTGAGAATTGATCGGTAAGCACGAGCATATTTTGCTGCATTGCTTTTGTTTGCATTCCTAATAAAAGCTGTGTTTATCTGGACCCTGAATTAACGGGGAATTGTAGTTGAACACATTACAATTACGGCAGCTTCAAATTTCATTAGTCACAGGCGTCGTCGCCACGGCCATATACAAAGTTGCAACGAGCTGCTTGTGCTACCATTGTGCTTCCTCTTGCCGTTCATTTTCACTTTTAATGCGCAGCAAGAATTTTCGCAAGCGAGCAAGCGTCGCGTCATTTTTATTTTGTTATTGCCAAAAACAATAGCCCACGTACACATCCTTTACTTATGGCACAATGCATACACACACACATGCGAAATGCTGTTTGTTTGTTGCATTTTGTGTTTGTTTAAGAGATTTAATTCGTATTATTTGGTTCACCTTGCAAAGCTGCTGGCCCGAGGAAAGTTCTTCGTATGGGTGCCGAGAAAAACATTTGGAGCATGCGAATAATACTTTTGAACTCATTTCTAAATTTGTGTTTTATTTTTCTTTTGTGCTATTTTCTTTAATAAATTTTACTTTTTATTTGCGATTTAGACGACGCAAACAATGTCACCACACAATCAAATTGAAATACAAGCTTGGCATTAGGGTGACCATGCTTCACGCAAACAAATATTTATCGATTTTCAATTTATCGAGCGCACAGCAACCCTCTAAATACAGCTCAGTTTAAGTTAGAGCAAAGAAGAAGAGAGAAAGACGCCTCAAAGCGAAATTCAAACAATTCAAAAAACGTCCAATTCAGGCTGTACTAATAACTCAACAAAAGACAGGAAAAACAAACAGATAAAAACAATAAGCGAAAAGTGTAACTAAACAGTTTCAAACATGCCTGAACAAACCAATATTAAAGTGATAGTGCGCGTTCGACCATACAATCAGCGGGAAACAGAACAAAATCAAAGATGTATTATAAAAGTAATGGACGGATCTTCACTGCTGTTCGACCCAGACGAGGAAGACGACGAGTTCTTTTTCCAGGGTGCCAAGCAGCAATACAGAGACATCTCAAAGCGCACTAACAAAAAACTATCAATGGAATTCGATCGTGTCTACGACACAGATCGCACAAACGAGGACCTGTTCATGGAGTGTACAGCGCCGCTGGTCGATGCAGTGCTCGATGGGTAAGTGTAAGAATACACCTGAAACCTAAAATTTATTAACATGTGCATCTCGCTGTGCTGACAGGTACAATTGTTCGGTGTTTGTGTACGGTGCGACGGGTGCAGGCAAAACATACACAATGCTTGGCAGCGAAAATAGTCCGGGCCTCACGTTTCTAACAATGCGCGACCTTTTCGAGAAAATTCAAAGCCAACAGGACATACGCAAGTTCGATGTGGGCGTCAGCTATTTGGAGGTGTATAACGAGCAGGTTATGAACCTGCTCACAAAAACAGGCCCCCTAAAGCTGCGCGAGGACTCTAATGGTGTGGTGGTGAGCGGATTAGTTCTGAAGCCCATATACAGTGCTGACGAGCTGCTGCACATGCTCAGACTGGGCAATTCGAATCGCACACAGCATCCAACGGATTCCAACGCGGAAAGCTCACGTTCACATGCAATTTTCCAAGTTCACATTCGGATCACGGATCACAAGTCTGGCGCCAAGCGCAGTGTAAAGCTGTCCATGATTGATTTAGCAGGCAGTGAACGTGCGGCTAGCACCAAGGGCCTTGGTATGCGCTTCAAGGAAGGCGCCAGCATCAACAAGAGCCTGTTGGCGCTGGGCAACTGCATAAACAAGCTGGCCGATGGTCTGAAGCATATACCCTACCGCGACTCCAACTTGACACGGATTCTAAAAGATTCCCTCGGCGGTAACTGCCGCACTCTGATGGTGGCCAATGTGTCGATGAGCTCGCTCACTTACGAGGATACCTACAACACCCTCAAGTATGCCAGTCGCGCAAAGAAGATACGCTCTGTGCTGCGCCAGAATGTGCTCAAATCGAACTTGCCCAAGGAATTCTATGTGAAGAAGGTTACCGAGCTAATGAGTGAGCAGGAACGTCTATTACAGCATAACAAGGGCCTGGAAGCCAAACTGGCGCAAATGGAACGCTCCGGAAACAATGGCTACGATCCACAGGAGCTTAAGCCTTGGTTTAGCCGAATCGACGCAGTATACGCTACTGTTATCAAGTTGCAGCAGTGCGTCATTGGTCTACGCAGCAAAATACAGACCCTTAGCTACCGACAAACGCTGAAAAAAGACTTTGAGCAGCTGCGTAAAATTGTGACGCTGGACCAACGACTGTTTCAGGAGGTGCGTATCTTGATTAACTCTTAAATATGCTGCGCCCAAGCGTGATGATAAATTTGGCGAAATTAATTCGGTTATATGAATAAATTTATGATCACGCTAAAGGCTAATTTTCAGACAAACGTTTATCTTACATAGTTTTGATATTTCATAAAAGGCAGTGACATTTATGGGCAAACTTTATATTCAATATCAGTCTTTATGCATCGCTAGAGCCCAGCAGCTCCTTCTGTTTGCTAGCCAACAATTTGTCCGCCTCGGCAATGTATTTGTCCGCAATGGCCGTGACCTGTGTCTGGGCCGCAAATGCATCGTCCTTTCCAATGTCCGTCTGTTTCTTGAGCTTGCGTATCTGTGTATTTTGTATGTCTCGTATGGCGTCGCGGTACTTGATAAACAAAGCTTTGGCATTCTTGGAGAGGTGCTCGCGATGCTCCTTGGTCACCTTGGGTATCGGTATGAAGAGTGTTGTGCCGTCCTGCTGCGGGTTCAGGTTCATGCCGCTCTTTTCAATTGCCCGCAACACATCGGGAATCGTTTGTGGAAAGGCAATCATATTTACAACAATCGTCTTTGGATTCTTGCGCGAGATCTGCGCCAGCTCCTGCAGCTCATGCTCTGCTCCATCCACTTTGATACGCAGCGAGTCGATGGCGCCGCTTGTGGAGCGCAGCGACAGGTTTTTTATGAAATCGTCTTTCATTTGGAGCACTGACTTTTCCATCTGTGCATTCAGGCTATCCAGGTTGATCAGTTCGCGCAGCTGCTGCTCATTTATTTCCACCTTAACAGGTTTACCTTTGCCGCCTTTTTCTTTCTTTCTATCCTTGCCTTTTGCATAACCGCGCGCCTGTTGCAGCCACAGAGCTTCTCCTGCCCCCGTTTGTGGCTGTTGTTGATATTGGCTAAATGTACTGAGCACCGGACGAAGCGGCGTGAGCCTAGTGCTCAAAGCACGTAAATGCACTCCCGTTTTGGCGAGCATTTCCAAATAATTAAAATTTACAAATAAAATGGATGTCAAGTTGCCAACTTGCTTCAAATTGAATATATCCGGCAAACAGCGTTGCCAACTTGTTTTGATGTGCAAAGGCAGTACGCTGGCGAAACAAAAGCTTTGCAAATTTTTGTTCTGTTTATTTTATTGTTTATTTGTTTTTATAATTTTAAAAATATTCACACCTTTCTTTTGGTTGCAGGACTACAAGCTATTCACTAACTATGTGAGCGCATTGGGTGAAAGAAATCAGAAATATACCGATGAGCTGCCACAGTGGCGCAACAAGTTGGAGGCGGCGTGCATAAATTTGAAAAAGCTAAAGCTTGAGGCGAAGGAATCAAAGTACCACCATATCCTCAGCTTGTACTTAAGCAATAAGGATCTGGAAGTGCAGCTGTCCAAGCAGCAGATAAATAGCAATCATCTGACCGGCATTAACAATGAGCAGGCGGAGAATTCGAGTCTCCTGCGCAAGTCCTTTTCCATGATCTGCGATGTATTACATCAGTTATACAACCGTTTGGAGGAGACGCAGAAACTGACGCCAGAGATACAATGTGTATACGAACGATTGGAAAGAAAGATGCGTTTCACAGAGTCGGAAACAGAAGCTTCCGCGCAGGACATGGAATTGGATGCACTCCTCGCCGAGCAGCATGGGGAGGATGAGCCGTCATCAACACTGACCAGCAGCGCCAGGAAGCGCAATCGCGCTCGTCGCTACACGCACACATTAACCAATAGTGAATTTGTGCTTCACCTGGGCGTGGATAGCTTCGAGGACACAGACTCTGACACGGACACTGTAGAGGACAGCCAGCAGGTGTTTAAGAAACCACGCAACCTTGACGTTACTCAAGTGATTACCAGCAACATGAACTCGCACAAAGCGCTGACAGCGACCGTAACAAAGCCACGACCCGTCAGCCATCGCATGGTATCGGACATGCTCTCGGATCAGAATGTCTGCGGTTCTGCAGACAAGGAGAAAATGAAGCAAGGTAAGCTCAAATAAAATGAAATTCCATAACCCTTTGCTAAGTCTGTTGTCTTTTGCATTTTCTGCTCTCAGCTCTGCTCAAGTCGAGCAAGTTTACCACGCAGGGATTGCAGCGCACATGCGCAGCTGCGATACAAAAGGAGAATTTAAAGTTCTCAGCGAACTGTGTGAGGAAAAGTCCACGTGCTCTTATCGCAAAGAGTGAGTATTAACCCAATAAAGATTACCCTTTTCCAGCCATATAATTAATCATATTTTATACAGCTCTTGCTGGCAGTTCGGCGACGTTGCGCAAACCGATATCTCGCCTTGCAGGAACCATTGGCTCGGGCGCCAAGGAGGCGCCGGTGGTAAGAATAAATCGAGCTGCCTCATTTCGCGTAAAAAAATAATTTATGGTGTTTGCATTATTTAAAGCGTTTATTTTTAATTTCGTTCATTTCATGCAAACCAAACTTTTAATTTACTGCTTTTAGTTTTGTAAAAACCTAATTAATCATTAAATATATATATTGTGTAAATTTTAATTTTTTTTATACGTTGAACAGCATTGCGTAATGCTTCAACTCTAGAAATATAATGTCGATTCCTTGCCAGCACCCAAATGTTGTCTATCGTTTCGGTACATGTCGCCAGCATGCCAGGTCCCGATTCGCTGTGCCGGCGCCAATCCTAGCAAGCCAAGCAGCATGTAGAGCAGGGCACCCAGATTGACACCCAACAGCAGCAGGCCCGGACCAAGTGAGGCGGCTTGCATGGGACCCGGCCAGCCAGTTTGTTGGCCGCCAAAGCCGCCGTAGGCCAAGCGACGCCAAGGTTGGCCTTCAATTACATCACTTGGCAGCTGATCCAAGTCCTGATCCTTTTTCTTGCTCTCGGATAATAGTGTATAGCGGGGCACAAACGGTTTGTCTACTGCTTTATGTGCATCACTTGCCGCCGCCACCCAGCACAGTGCAAAGAGAATAAACAACTGCATGACGTCAACTGTTTGTTTAGCTGTTGCCCATCGCTCTCTTTTATAGCATCGCACGGGCATGGATCGTGTCTACATTGGGTACAGCTGAGTGATTCTTTTGAGTTGTCATCTGTCCCGTCTATCAAGTGTGCACAATAAAAAGCCCATTGACCCAACTATAAGGCTTGCTTTTCGCTTTATGTTTACATATGATAAGAAAACGTTTGTTCATTTTATTGTCCTTCTGGTTGAATGCGCAGTGTGACGGTCTAGTTGAGACGCTGCGCTTTGAGCAGCACTTGTGGCTGCTCGATTTCGGATTTGCTTTGCACAAGCTTTAGCTCGCGTTCCCAGGCCTGTACTGGGCCGCTACGTGCTGGCAATAGCTGTACTGTGCGCTTAATCACAGCCTGAAGGGTGGCAATGGTCTTCTCGAAGGCGTCGATGACATCGCCGCTGTCATGGCTATGTGCCAGGAAGAGTGAAGCAAAGAGATCGCCGGTGCCAGTGAAGAACAGATCCTTGTTTCCTTGCTTGGGTATATCAATGGCGAGCCGCGGGCCATTCATCTGGCTGAGGAAGGCGCGGAGAACGCCCGGCTGCCCCAAGTCGCTGCTCGAGATGACAACCGTTTTGATTTTGCGTTGATGAAACCAATCCATTGCCTCCCATACGGCTGCCTCACTGCGAACCTCTTTACCAGTAAGCAACTCCACTTCATACTGATTGGGCGTTATAATATCGGCTAGTGGAATGATCTCATCGCGATAAACGGGTAGCAGCTCTTTGGGAACGTACATGCTGCCATTGTCACCCATAACGGGATCGCATACATAAATTAGGTTGGGATTTGCTTTACGAATTTGCTTGAGAATGTCGCCTACTTGACGCAGGAACAACGGATTGCCAATGTAGCCAGTCAGTAGATGGGAATAATGAGACAATAGCTCATTCTCCTTGAGACCCTCGAAAATACTGGCTAAACAACGAGAAAATTAATTAGATTGGATGAGCTTAATTGATTTAAATTACTTGTGTCTATTACCCAATTCTTTTTCAGTGGATACTGGGCCCTTGAAGCATTTGTAGCCCGTGTGATTAGAGAACTGTACCGAATTAAGTGGATCCACGTCAAAGCCGAGAAGCTAATATAAAATAAATGTAAATATCGTAAACAAATGACTGGTAATTATCGTATTCCGTAACAGACCTGCAGGGGATAGGTAGCCACCTTATTGCCCACATAGCCGTGCACTACGTGACTTTGAATGGAAAGCACTCGTTTGGCATCTGGTGTCGTCATATTAATAATGTTGCAGTATTGTTTACGATTCTGTACCTGAACTCCAATGGCTAGGCAACAAGTGCGCTGATTGAACCGGTTGGCCGTGCTGTAAGCTACTAAGCACAACCGTTTGAGTGTAAATATACTAGGCATCAAGTGTCAGTCATCTTATCAGCACTCGGTGGGCGCTCATTCGCTGATAAGTCATAGACCAAAATGGCCGCCGTGGCAATAAACAATGAGATCTCAGCAAACAGTAGTATCAATCTGAACAGATCTATTGCATTACTATATTTTGTTATGTTATTAAACGATCGAACTGCCTTTTGACCTTGGACGACAATCAAACTCTAAGTTTCATACATTTCTGCCCGACCCCCGTCGTTCGATATCAACACATACTTGTTTCGGCAAATGTGTATTTGGTATCGATACCTAAACAGCTGATTAGGAGGTTTTCACTGTGAATGGCATTTTTCCATCGCATGGTTTACGTAAACTTTTAATTGTTAAGTTATCTATAAAACTCGATAGTTAAGTGCATTTTCTTAATTTTAACCATTCGAGATTTACCATGGCGGCTAATCTAACACGTTTGCTGAAGTGTAACATACGCTGCCACAATGCAGCAGCAGTTCAGAGCAGTGTGCGGCTATTCAGCAATCAGCGGCAGCAGCAGACGGAAGTGGAAGATGATGAAGGTAGCCAGCGAAAATAGTTATAAATAAAATTTATATTAAATGGCTTGTGCTTGCAGAATTTCGTGTGCTCAACCTGCGTACTATTAAGCAGCAAGCACGCAGACGGGAAATAAGAAAGGATGCGGTGCAGCCACCACGCACAACGCGCATGTCGGTCGATCAGGATTGGACGGCCGTATGGTCAGGACCCCGTTCATTTCATCCAGCCAGTGTACCGCTGCCACTGCGCCAAGGCTACACAGAGCGCGGAGCAGCTGCCCCCTCGAAGTACGCGAATGCAGAGTTAATGAAAATACCAAATTTCTTACATTTGACGCCGCCAGCTATACGGCAGCAATGCGAGGCAATCAAGAAGTTTTGCACGCCCTGGCCGAAGGGCCTAGAGACGGAGGCCAAATGGAAGCGTCCCTTTCCAATCGAAGTTATAACTACAGACTACTGCCACAGTCTACCAACAATACGACATCCGGAGGCTCGTCGCGTGACCATCACGCTGAAACTCTCCGATTTGAAGTTCGATGCACATGCAAAAGATAAATTTCTACGCCTTGTAGGTGAACGGTACAACCAGGAGACTGGAGTGTTAACATTTTCCGCTGATCGCTGCCCTATGCGCAAGCAAAATTACGACTATGCTTTATATCTGTTAACGGCATGTTATCACGAGTCCTTTGTCACGGAGCCATGGGAAGCTACCAAGTCAGAGGCGGACATGGAGGTGTATCAATTTGAGCGAAATCAAGCGAAACGTTCCGCCGAGGAAATACTTAATTGGAATGCAACAGAACAGAAAAACGCGCCCAGTGCTAACTATGCAAAAAGTGTGGAGGCGTTAATAAATGAGGGTGAGAACGAGTACAACATAGCCAAGTATAAGGAGGAAGTACTGAAAATGTTAAAAATAGCTATCTAGTAAGCATTTCTACAAATATATTTGGTAAAACACTACAAAATTGTTGTAAGCTCTACTAAAATACAATAATAAAAAAAAACAACAAACCATCAGAGACCGTAAACACCGGTATAACGTGAACTCATGCGGCAGCTGATTTAGACGACCGCGTGTCGTGGGGAATGGCAAAAGAACAGCGGGCATTCAGAAGCAGAAGCAATTGGCCCAAATAGAAGAAGACAGACTGGTTTAGTGAACGTGGATACGAGTATTTGACTTTTATAGATAATTCAGATTTTAGACTACTTTAAACCGCCATATGACAGGTAACATTTACAAGCTTCTCTAGTGACAATTACAATATACAATTATCTACAGTGAAAATAAAAAAATGACAATCGAAAAATAAACCAAATTATAGTCAGTGTTGCGTTGACCCGTATAGTTTTTCGGTTATCTACGTGATTTTTTGCTGCTTTCGGCTGGTATTACCGGAAGTTGGCTGCCATATAATTCTGTGTTTATCAGAACTTCTAAAAAACTACTTAGAATTGTCTTCGTAGGCAATGTCAACTGTCGCAGTCGCGGCTTATCAGCAAAATGCTGTGTTTGTTTTTGCCTGCTTTGTTGTCATTGTCTCACACACACACACATACAGAAGTGTTGAAGTGCGTTTATGTATGTGTGCTTCTCTTGCGGTCTTACAGTGAGGCCTGGCCTCAGTTCTCTTTGAAGCTCGCGCCGAGCAACAAGCTTTGCTGGACTGCCTCAACAAAGATAATCAAATGTAAAATAATATAGTATATATTAATGGTAGGTTATTTGAATAGTATAATAGTATAACAAGTAATAATGGCGCACCGATATTCCATAAGTTCGTTAAATTGTTTTCACAGATGTGTACTTGGCGTCTATGAACCCAGCTTTGGCTGGAAGGTCGCATACACAGCTCACGGTCGCTGAAGCATGGTAAACCCAAAGCACATAGACATGAGCCCACTAATACAAGCATATAGCATATACATATATATCAACCATTCTTTTTCAAGAATGTTTAAATGGTTTGATGTATTATGAAATGGCGTATCAACAAATATTTACTTAACTTTAACTTTATTTTAACATAAATGCAGATACTTCACTGTAGCAATTGTTTTTTCGCTCTTATCTTTCAGCTGGTAATTGGCTCGCGGCGACAATTTGCAGTGGAAGTAGAAGACGAAACAGAACTAACCAACACCAGCTGAACTAACAATACGCAACGTTGCCCATTTTGACTCGCTCATGAGTATCTTTGTCGGCAGCAGTAGTAGCAGTGGGTCGCAGTCTGCGTAGCCAGCGAGCTTGACACGTATCCACAATAGAACTAACATAGTCGGCACGCAGAATGCGTCGTCCAAATATAAAATGGATGATCAAGTCGGCATTTTTGGTGCTGGTATCGCTGATGCTCTTCCTGTTCATCACCAGCTGGATTTCGTCAACGCCATATACAAATAAGCCAGTGCATCATGGCATTGAACCTGAGCCCTTAAGGCATGAGCCCTTAAGGCCTGAAGCACTTAGGTCTGGCAACAGGCGAATGGAATATGTCAAAGACTTTCAGATGGATCTGCCGCTGCACAAAGTAAAAAACGATGTTGTACAGGAAGCGCCACAGGTGGATCAGCCAGAAAAGGAAGACGCAGAAGACACACAAGATCAGTCGGAGAATGATGTGCTGGATGCAGGGATCAATAAGGTGGAGCAAGGAAACGAGAATCTTCAGGTAGCAGCACCCGATGACAATCGACTGAAGAAGGACTGGCACGACTACACGGCAATGGAGCGCGATGCCAAGCGCGTGGGGATCGGCGAGCATGGTGAAGCCGCCAAGCTGGACGAGAGTCTGCGTGACAAGGAGCAGGTTCTATCGCTTGAGAATGGCTTCAATGCTTTGCTCTCCGACTCTATATCAGTGAATCGCTCCCTGCCCGACATACGGCATAAGCAGTGAGTACCATTTGGGTCAGTTTCCATTAGGGTTTCTAATGGTCACTTTCATCCCAAACAGGTGCCGTAAGAAGCAGTATCTTAGTAAGCTGCCGAATGTGTCTGTGATCATCATATTTTACAATGAGTATCTGTCCGTGCTGATGCGCTCCGTGCACAGCTTAATAAACCGATCGCCTCCAGAGCTGCTCAAGGAGATTATCCTCGTAGATGACTTCAGTGACCGTGCACCTCTCTTCAAGCCGCTGGAGGACTATATTGCCGAACATTTTAGTATGGTGCGCATTGTGCGTCTGCCACAGCGCACGGGCTTAATTGGTGCACGCTCTGCTGGTGCCCGGAATGCCACTGCCGATGTACTCATATTCTTAGACTCGCACGTCGAGGCCAACTACAACTGGCTGCCACCACTGCTGGACCCGATTGCGCAAAACAAGCGGACGGCCGTCTGTCCGTTCATTGATGTCATTGATCACAGCAATTTTAATTATCGTGCGCAGGATGAGGGTGCGCGGGGCGCATTCGATTGGGAGTTTTTCTACAAGCGACTGCCGCTTTTGCCAGAGGATTTGAAACATCCGGCTGATCCGTTCAAGAGTCCCGTCATGGCCGGCGGGCTCTTTGCAATTTCCAGAGAGTTCTTTTGGGAGCTAGGCGGCTATGATGAGGGACTCGACATTTGGGGTGGTGAGCAGTATGAATTAAGCTTCAAGATCTGGATGTGCGGCGGCGAAATGTATGATGCACCTTGCTCTCGTGTGGGTCACATCTATCGCGGACCACGCCAGGGCATAAAAAATCCACGCGGTGGTGACTATTTACACAAGGTGAGTAATTGGATAACTACTTAGGCGATATAGCTTTGACAAATTTATTTTGTAGAACTACAAGCGTGTGGCAGAGGTCTGGATGGATGAGTACAAGAACTACTTGTACAACCACGGAGACGGTATCTACGATCGTGTAGATCCTGGGGATCTGACGGCACAGAAAGCCATACGCACCAAGCTCAAGTGCAAGTCGTTCAAGTGGTTTATGGAGAATGTAGCCTTTGATTTGATGAAGAGTTATCCGCCCGTTGATCCGCCCGACTATGCCAGCGGCGCCATACAAAATGTCGGCGATAATACGCTGTGTATAGATACGCTTGGCCGTGCCCGACACAATCGCGTTGGCATGTACCGTTGTGCAATTGATCTGGTGAAGCCACAGCGAACGCAGTACTGGTCGCTAAGCTGGAAGAGAGATTTGCGACTGCGCCGTAAAAAGGATTGCCTGGACGTGCAAATATGGGATGCAAATGCGCCCGTTTGGCTGTGGGACTGTCACGGGCAGCAAGGTAATCAGTATTGGTTCTATGATTACAATACGAAGATGATAAAGCACGGCAAGGATGGCAAACGCTGCATGGAGCTGCTGCCCTTCTCCGAAGAGCTGGTCGTCAATAATTGTAACGAAACAAACAAATATATGCGGTGGGACTTTGGATTCGTTAACAAAACGGCGCTGGACAACTACAGTGTAGATTTAGAGCTCATATTTTAATAGCCTTAAGAATCGCTCGTCACTTGCCATGTACTTAAGACGCAATTGTGAAGTCTAATTTTGTATTTTATGTAGCTATATGTACATATCTATTTGTGTAGACCTATCTAGTTAGTAAGCAAGATTGGCGCAAGTCACGTCTCGCACATTCCAATTGTCAACTATATTTTGACCACCAATTAAATTATAGAACGTATCACCTTTTAATCGGATACTACCCTTTGACCAGGCGATAGAAAGAAGATAGAGGTATAATTTTGGACTAATTGGATTGATCCTGAAAGCAAAACTTTGAATTCCATAAAGGCATTCCAAGATGATTCTCCATTTACCTACCTTTGTGCAAAGTTCTCATGCTTATAAGCAAGATTGACCCAAGATCCTATATGAAATTCAACTACAAATAAAACGAGGATCTTAACTTTGTTTGTTGTTTTATTTAATATTAATATCTGTTTGCTTTCAATACGCGTACTTTAAATAAATATAATTTTTGTTTTACTTCATGTTCTTTATATGCGATTGTTTTTTATATTTTCAGTTTTGTTTTTTATCGTTTTACAATATGTATCATTATCATCATTAGCTCCAACCTTATTATCGTCTCATGATTTTTTTGTCGATCTTTTACGTGCAGTGTTTTTTTTGTTTTTTTTAGTGTTTCAATCATTCTGTCGACAGATTTGTTAAAATTAATATACGCCAATATTTAAAGTATATATTCTCCAATATATATAGTGTATATATATATCCATATATCTATATCTATATGTATATATATATGTATATATATGTGTATATGTATTTTATCTTCATGTTCTGCTGGCGCCCCGCAAATAACTGAAAACACATTTTAAACTCGTTTTATAAATTAATAATGGCAAAATGTTGGTTTTTGTTTTATTTTGAAAATTATATAAAAAGCATTTACAAACTATAATAGTTGTTGGCTTGCGTAATCAGTTAATCAGTTAATCAATTATCATAATTTATATTTATATATATAAACATTTAAATATTTATCAAAACATGTTTTTTCTTGTTGCTCAAAAGTCTTCTTCGCTGCCTTACATTTACATACATACGTTTTACATTTATGATTCTCCTGCACACTTCTTTCTCCTTCTCTCCCCCTCATCTACGACATAATTTCACAAATTATCAGCATAAGTATACATACATATATTTAATAACCGTTTTGTGCAAAATAATCGGTTTTTCTTTATTGTTTAGACTAATTTGATTTGATTTGAAATTCAGTTGCGCTGCGATTTTGTTGTTGTTTTTGTTGTTGTTGTTTTCTCTTTCTTTGTTTCTTTTGGATGGATGTAAATTAATTGAGTTAGCTTTTTACAACAATTCATGCGTGAAATGAATAAGCAAAATATGTTGTCCTTTAGTTAATTAATAGTTGATGTTTTTGTGTACTTAATACTTGCTTGGTTTCGAGTCTTTTTTTTTTGGATTTTTCTTGTTTTTCTTTTTGAGTTTGCTTTAACATTTACAGCACATAATTTATATATAAAAGAAAGTTCTACCTTTTTGGGCGCGCATAAATAAATAAAACTTCATTTGTTGCTCTTTATTTCATATATGTATGTCTGGGTAATTTGTTTGTGTGTGAGTGTGTGTTTTTTTGTTTGCTTAAACTTAATTTATTAATAATGTTTAAAAAATGTCTTGATGCCTTACGCGCTGCTCCTCTCTTTGCTTTACTAACGTTTCCTTCACTTCCCCCTCACATGTTATGCTTTATGCTTAATTATGTGCTTTTTACGTATGCTTAGCTTAAAATGTTGCCCATCCCAGCCCCCGTCCTTGTTGTGCTCATATCGCCAGACGCACACATACTAAATACAAAAGTGTTAGTATGTAAATTCAATTTGTTTTTGTATTTTCTTCATTTTTCTTTTCTTTGTTATTGTAGTTTGCCTTTGTAACGCTCTCTCTGTGTGGCTGCGTGTGCATGTGTGTGTGTGTCTGTTTGTGAATGTACTTGCAGTTAACGGTAAATCAAATGTGACAAATGCAGCTCTTTTGCGTGAAGAGCGACGATCGAAAGAGAGTCGTTTGCAATGCACCCAAAGAGCGTCATTTGCTGTCTGTCCATCAATTTGAATTCGCTTGGCGCTTAAGAGTATGCAACAGCACCAAGAGACAGTCAAATTGTTGGGTTTTGTTGAATTAAAGTGCAAAAGCTAGTTTAAAAAAAATATTTGTTGATTTTGTTGTGCTATTTTAGTGTCTAGCAGTAAAAACGTGTTACCGACTTAATTAAATAAGTTTTGTATTTTGTTTAGTTGTTTGCGAAATTGTTTACGTTGTTTCTAGTTTGCTTTTAAAATTGGTTTATTTGTACTTTTGGCAATGATCTTTTACGAGTGTCTGTCCACTAACAGTTTTTTATTTTCTTTGTGTTTTCTTTGTTTTTGCTTGATTAATAATTTTTTTTTGTTTATTTTGCTCGCGATAGAAACTCAAGCAAAAATTACTTTAGCATTTTATTTATTAGGCATGTTTTCGTTTGTTTCGTTTTATTTTTTAGTGATTCAGTTTTTGTTTTCTAGTGTTTGTTCTGTAGTTTGTTGTTTGTAGTGTGTTTTGATTCTTAACAGAAAGAGAGAACATCAAATTAAAAGTAACTCATTTAACAGAATTTGCCAACAATATAGCTGCTCTTAAGAAACTAAAGTTTGCTTTTGTTTTTCTATATGTATATGTATATGTATCTAGCTGCATTTGTGTTCTTCCAGTGTATAAACTAGGCATGTGTGTGTGTTTGTGTATGTGTTTGTGTGTAGTGGAGTTTTGGTAGTGTTTTTACTGCATGCTGGAATGGTGCCTGGCTGGGACACCCTGCCACCTGCTGCCCGCCTCCTACCCTCGTATGGCACACGAAATCAGGACGCGTTTACAAAAATAAATTGCTGTGAGAATATTTCAGTCGATTGTGGCATAAGCTTAGAGCTAAACGGCGTTGGATCCAAGCGACTGCAATTACTGCTACTGTAACTGTTACTGCTACTGTTACTGCTACTGCCAGTAGAAGTAGGTGCCCCCCATCTGGCGCTGGTAGGCGCTCAGGTTTGCTGCACTGGCGGCGGCGGCTGCTGCAACGGCTGCTGCGGCGGCGGCACGCCCACCGCTGCCGACTGCTGGGCTGTTGGGCCATTGGCGTTGCCAGTGTTGCCATTCGCGTTGGTGTTGCCATTCGCGTTGGCGTTGGCGCTGCCATTCGTGGACGAGGTTGGACTGCTATTGCCCTCCTGATAGGGCCCCGTAACCACACATGGGTGCATAGGAAACAGGGTCGTCCACGACGTTGTTGTTAGTGTTGGTGCGTGGAGGGCAACTTTCTCGTTTTTTGGCTGCTCGCTGTTGTTGTTGTTGTTGTTACTATTGTTGTTGTTGTTGTTCGACTGCGACTTCTTGCTGGCATCGGTCTTCTTCTTCTTGCTGCCACTGGCGCCATTCTTGACGGCCCCGCCACTGCCATTGGATTCCTTCTTAATGCTGGGCAGCGGCGGCGGCGCCGTCGCCGCCATTTGTTCATCGTGCATATCCTCGTCCTCGTCATCCTCGCCCGCGGCCTTTTTCAGTAAGCGCTCGCGCTCCTCTTTGGCTTTGTTGTCGAGGTCCGTGTTGATCTTCTTCACGCGCATCTTCTCCTCCCACTCATCGATGCCGTGCCTGGCCCGATTCAAGTTGCGATGCTGGTAGAAGATCAGGGTCATGCGCGTCGGCTCATGGCGATCCGGTCGCCGCACAGCTGTTGTTGCATGCATCTCGTGCTTGGCGCACTCAATCAGCACGCTGCCATGATTCAGCGCAATGGCAACGCCGCCCATTTGCGGATCCTGGAACGCTTCAATGTTCTCATTAATCTCCGCCACCTCGCCGATGGGCTCGATTTTGCTGGAATTGGTGCTGGCGGGCGCGACTGTTGTCGTCGTGTTGCCGTTGCCGGCTCCAGATGTGTTGCCGTTGGCATCGTTGCTGTTGCTGCTGCTGTTGCTGTTGTTGCTGTTATTGCCAATGGGCGGCACTTCAGCCGTAGGCGCAGCTGTGGGAGTAACAATGGGCTCCACGCTATTAACAGACAGTTGACCGTTGCTCAAATCGGGCAAAACAGTTTGGGGCGGTGTCGCCGGCAACTGTTGCTGCTGCTGTTGTTGTTGTTGTTGAGGCTGTTGCAGTTGCTGTTGTTGTTGCTGCTGCTGCAGTGGAGCCACTGCTGTTGGCAACGTGGGCTTAACCAGAGTCGCTCCCGATGGCACAGGACCATGCGTGGCCAACAGTGCGCCACCAGCTCCTCCGCCCGAGGGTCCATAGCTGCCAGAGCCCTGATGATGTCCGTAAACATTCCAGTTTGGCGATGGCGGCGTCGGCGGCGGCGTCTGCTGCGGATACATGCCATACGGTGAGTATGCCTGATGATGATACCCGTAATTATAGTTCATATTCTGGTAAGCATCGTACGCGGAATAGGCCGAGTGCGGCGGCGGCGGAGGCGGCGGGTACATCTGATAGTTGTTCGGGTACTGCGAGTACTGGTAATCGCTCGGCGGCTTCGGCTTGACGAAGCCCTCTGGCGTATGCGGATGATGGTGGTGGTGGTGAAGTGGTGGTGCTAGATTAGTCATGGGTTGCATGGCTGTCAAGGCGGTTAACTTACTCTCGACCAGTGAGTGATTGACCAGTGTTGTCGAGTCGGGATTCTCCTCGCTGACGCGACTCTTTAGCTCACCACCAACAACTGTGGATATATCGACACCACCCTGCTGCTGCTGCTGCTGATGTTGTTGCTGCTGCTGCTGTTGCTGCTGTTGTTGCTGCTGCTGCTGCTGTTGTTGCTGTTGCTGCTGTTGTTGCAGCTGTTGCTGTTGCTGCTGCTGCTGCTGCTGTTGCTGCTGTTGCTGCTGTTGCTGCTGCTGCTGTGCGCCGAGTGCTGGTGACGTCAGATTGTTGTAGCTGGGCGTATAGCCATTGCTGGCATCGTGCTGAGCAGGCGTAGGCGTCACTGTAGCAGGCGTGGCAGGCGGCAGGGCTGTGGCTGTTGCTACTGGCGCAACTGATGCAGCTGTTGTCGCTGTCGCAGTGGCAGCCGCTGCTGGCGGGGTCACCGTGTGCGTATGCTGCACCAGCGGCGCTGTGGGCGTCGTAGGCGTCAGTGCAGCACTGCCGGGAGCCATGCCCATGGCATGAGGCGGCCAGTTGCCGTAGTAGTTCCGTGAGTCAATATAGGAGCCCGTCTGGTAGTCATAGGAGTAGGGCGAGTCCAGTACGGTGCTCGAGATCTGATTGGACTGCAGCTGGGCATCCGTGAAGGTGTCGATCATGGTGGCCATGTTCATGAGACTCGAGTTCGAGCTCATCAGCTGATTGGGCTGGGTGCCAGGTGGAGCGGGCACAGCGCCAGCTGCGGAGTTGCTGTTGTTGGCATTCGGATTGGCGCCGTGCTGATTGACCGGGGGTGTGCTGAACGCGCTGCCTGCCGGACTGGGATTGTTCGTCACTGGTGTCTGGCAGCGCGGCGAGGGAGTCGTCGGCGGCGCCGAGCCGGGCGTGGATGCGCTGGAGTTATTCGACTTTGCCTTCGACTTTGATTTGCTACTGCTGCCGCCGCTGTTGCTGGCGCCGTTCTCCTTCTTGATGTGTGCTGCGGCTAGAGCGGGCGGACTGCTCTGCTGGGACTGGGCCAGCTGGGACTGGGATTGGGTGCCGTTGCTGGAACTCTGACTGCTGCCATCGGCGGCGGCGTCCTGCTCGCCATCCGGTGTTGCCGGCTCATCCTCTTTGCGCTTCTTGCCGTGCCGGCGACAGGGTATCAGCGGCGTGGAGCGTACTCGTACTTCGCAGGGAAATCTGTGTGGGAAGAGGCGTGTGGAGATTAATGGTTGACCCAGCCGGTACGAGCTGCAGCGGGTAGCTCAAAACTCAACACTACACTCACTTGTCCAGCATTTGCACAGCTCCGGTGCGATGCTTATCACGCTGCCCCTCGACGCTCTCGAACTCGTCCGTGCCGTCCATCGTGTAGAGCGGCAGGACGTGGAACTGCTCGTCGTCGGGCAGGCGGCTATCGCGATTGGTGGGCTTCAGCAGTGCCACATGCACCGTGCAGCCATCCTGCATGTTGTGTAGATCGCGATGCGAGTGCGCACAAAAGTCTAGGCAGGCGGTCACGCCCGAGAAGGGCTTGCCCGGCTCCAGGCCGAGCCGGCAGTCGGATGCCTCATGCTCGTACTTTGTTTGATTGTCATAGGAGCGCGGACACACCTGCTTGAAGACCGGCGCCAGCAGCGTGGCAATCAGATTCATGTGATCCTCAATTGCTGCCTCCTCGCTCTTCACCGACAGCCGAAACTTGCGCACGGTCTTGGAGCGCGCGTATTTGCAGCCATTGTAGTACATGGACCAGCTGCAGCCAAAGCTGTACGAGGCGCCTGACGACTCCGGATCCAGTCCTGCAAGAAATAATATGCACACATTAAGAACTTGCCTCACGGGGAGCGAGAGTGAGAGGGAAGACTCACCTTGGCAGGCACAGGTGCGATTCTCGTTGGTGGCGCAACGGCGCGTGGTGGGAAGTCCGTACTTATTGAGCTTGGGTATCAAATTCTTGTAGGCATTGTCTGCCTCCAGGCGCGGCATGCCATCCCAGGCCACCATGCACACCACTATGTATGCGGCAATGCATCTGAATAGGTGAGCGAGAGGATACACACACTTTTCTAGGAGACTGTTGTACTTTTTGACTTACCTGTGACCCGGACGCTTCTTCACAACAACAAGTATCTTCTCCTCGGGATCGGCACGCCTGATCACCCACTTGGCCACCGGGCAACCCTGCGAGGTTTTGCCTTCCTTGCCCGTGTAGACGATCTTCTCGATGCGCAACTGACGGCCTGTCAGCTGGCAACGATCCTCGAACTCGCGTCGCAGCTCTATCAGCGTGGATGCGGTGCCTATAGGGATAACATTTGGGTTAGATGCGGCATTTTTGGAGGTAGGTTCAAGGCTTATGGACATGACCAATCATTATTGCGTCTCTCTCTTACTTTTTAACAGGAATTCAGTCTTAGCTGAAGTCAATCCCCACCTAAGGTCTTACAGCTTAGCCCCTAGAGCATAAGCATGTATATGAGAGGATCGCAATTTCTAGGCGTGGATTCTTTGTGAACCGGGTAAGGCATCAATTTGTAAGAAATATCTACCCTTAGTTTAACTGGAAACTTGACTTCTTTACAGGTTTAAACCCAAAACCGACGCAGCTCCATCAGCATGGATATATGATATGCGAGGATTCAAATGTGGATTCAAACCTTGGAGGCCTGGTAAGACATGAAAGAATTTCCCTTCCCTATCTCTTTAAGTCTAAGTCCCTAACTCTTTCTCTAAGAAGTGAAACTGAGATGTACTGCTGCGAAACTCACCCAGATGCGTGTAGTATGTGCCCGGTTCTGGTGGATTCTTGTCGGACTGAAAGCACTCGCATTCGGGTATTTCCGTCTTGTTGCCCTTTTCCAGGCGATCCGTCGTATCGAACATCGGATTGATTTTCTCGTGTTTAACAATTATTTCAGGTATCTCATCCTGTTTCTGCTTTTTGGACTTGGCCTTCACACCGTTGTGCGCCTCGGCTAGCTCGTCTTCGTCCAGTAGCTCCTCCTTGGGCTGGACGCCCAGGCCCAGGCAGGTGCCGTCCTTGAGATGCTCCGCAGTGGGTGGCCTGGTGCCGCCCTGACGACAGCACGAGAAGCCGTTGTTAAGCGGCTTACCATCACCCAGGTAGCCATAGCCATGTCCATGGCCATGTCCCAGCATGCCCATGTCCTCAAGCTTGGGCTCCAGCATGCCGTGGTGGCTGAGATGAGGCGGCGGCGGTGCTCCGTGCCCGAGCGCATAGCGATGCGCCGGAATGGGATACGCGTGCGCCGGTATATCCTTCTCATAGTTTGTAGGCAGTGGTATAATGCTGTTGGTGTCCGGCTTGCGGTCTAGCTCCAGCATATTGTTGCCGTGCCCATGGCCATGTGGCCCATGGTGGGCGGCATTCGATGGCGGCTTGCCACGGCTGCCATAAGCCGCGGCCGCCTGATAGCCGGGCACGAAGCTCTGCTGGAAGTTCTGCTGGAAGCTGCCTGCGCCGGCGCCATAATACGCCGAGTTGTGGTGGTAGCCGGCATAGTCCTGCTGGTGCTGCTGCACCGGCTGACCCTGGCCATCGTTTTGGCAGAAGTCGGCATATTGAATGAAGTTCTGGTAGTTGCGCTCGTAGCCCTCCATTTTGTTGGGCTGCCCGCCCGGCGGTGGCGGCAATAGACCCGGCTCCGTCTTGATATATTGCCCGTGATAGTCCTGACCGCTGCCCGGCGGTGGCGGATAGTGTGCGCCCAGTGCCTTGAGTCCTCCGCCGCCCGGATCGTTGGCATTGCGATCCCGTTCAATTTCGGCGGCGGCGGCCTCCGCGGCGGCTGCAGCTGCACGGCTCGCCTTGCTGCGACTTCGCGATTTCTTGGGCTGAGGCTGTACCGGCGGCTGAATGGGCATGGCAGGCTGTGGCGGCACCTCCGCATGGCTAATGGTTGTATGTTGTCCTGGCTGGTGTTGTTGCAGCTGCAGCTGCAGCTGATGGTCCGTGCCGGCATAGCCGCTGCCCACGCTGGGCTTCTTAAACGAGTTGGCGTGGTGCGGTTTCCAGATTTGATCGCCACCACCTCCGATTGGCTCGGCAACGGCCAGCGGTGGTGCGACGCTGCTCGAGCCGTTGGCGCTCAGCGCCGTCTCGGGGCGGAGATGGTGGCTATACGATAAAAAATGACCGGTCTGCTGTTGCTGCTGCTGCTGCTGTTGGGCGGCACCTGGGGCTGTTGTCTGGCCCTGCAGCTGAATGTCGGGCGGCGCGTCCTTGGAATCGCTCTTGCGCATAATCATGGACTTGATGCGCGTGTTCAGATGCAAGCGTTCGCCCTGACCCTGCGCAGGGTAGCCATCGCTCGTCAGCTGCTGCTGTTGCTGCTGCGCAGGCGGCGGCGGCTGTTGCTGCTGCTGCTGCTGATTGCTCCAGTTCCAGTCCTGCATGGGCGGCGAGCCGAGATGTGGATGCGTCTGCTGCTGTGGCTGCACGCTGCTGCCATAGGGCTGCAGTCCGTTGCCATTCGGAGATGGCGGTACCTGGTTGGGCGACTGCGAGACGAGGCGTGGCTGCTGCTGTTGCTGTTGTTGCTGCTGCTGTTGCTGTTGCTGGATGAGGCTGCGCGTGGGCGATGGAGGCACCGTCTGGGCTTGTGGCTGCATAGGTGAGCTAGCTGGCTGGGCCACAACCGTGTTACCAGGGCCAGTGGCTGTGGGCGCGGCTGCGACGCTGGTTGCTGCTGTTGTCGTTTGTTGTTGTTGCTGTTGTGGCTGTTGTTGCTGTTGCTGTTGTGTCTGTTGTTGCTGTTGCTGAGAACCGCTGTAGTCGCCTGGATACCCGTTACAGTTGAGTGAGCGCGGCGGCACGCTGCTCACCCGCGGATATCCAGGCGTGTCGTTTCCCGACATGCTCTTGCTCAGATCCCCGCCAAGATGCTGTTGCTGCTGCTGTTGCTGTTGCTGCTGCAGGCCAACGGCAGGTGGCGCCGGCGCCGTCGACACTTGCCCGGCATAGCTAACACCGCCGGGCGGAAAGCCGGCGGCAACGCTCTGCAGTCCCACCTGATTAATGGGGGCACTGGAGAGCTGCTGGCTCTGGAAGTCGTAGCGCTGCACGGGCGCACCATATGGCGATCGGCCGTAGTTGGGATCGAAGCCGAGACCTGTCTGCACGTAGCCATTTGATGGATAGGCGTAGGACTGTGTCTGGAAATCCAAGGAGTTGAGTGATGTGATGGCTGGAGTATTCTGTGGTATTTGCTGTATGAACTGGTTCTGCCAGCCCTGCGACGGATCCGCCTGCCATGTCGGATAGAAGGCCATAGGTGCCTGCAAAACAAAAACATATCAAATTTAGAAATAAATATATATATAATATATATATAATAGAATCAATATTTATATATATAAGTGAGTGCTAAACGGAGCTTAACGTTGTCTGCAAAAGGGCCAAGTCGGCTGCCATCAATTAGTTACGCATTTAGTTACAAACTATTTACTAAACTTAAGGCTTAAATTATATTAGAGCTCATAGTTAATACATAGTTCCCAGCCCAGGGGCTAAGCTAGCCTTTACTTTGGGCAACTTTGGGGTTGCTTTATGAAATGGTTTTTCGGTTTTCCTGTTGCTGCCGGGCATAAATCAAATTAGCCGCACCCCAATTTAGGCGACCTACTAATTGGGCCAGGCCCCAAAAACAAATAAGCACAACAAAATATGAAAAATAACAGCATGCCAAGTATTTATAGTCGACATTATACACAACTTCCGCTTGTTGTTGATTGACGCGCCTTGAATTATGCTACACTTTTTTACGGGCGTGTTTATATCGTATTTTAGTTCGTTTTGCGTCTGGCAAACAAAATGCGAACACAGGCGAAAATAAAAATCATTTGCGTTTTTATGAGCAATGAAAGTGAAATTTCCTATATGCAAACATGAGGCAACAACAACAGCAACAACAACAACAAATAACAATGGCAACTGGCTGCGACAGACGCACAATAAAATCAAAAAAATATAAATTTGAATGTAAATAATTTGAATAGTTGTGTGTACTTTTTTATAGGCGAGTTTAATTGACTACTCCGTTCTGTTTGGGCTGCGACTGTGTTTGTTTTCATGTGCTGTAGTGAAAATAGACTTTTATTTTGTACACATTTGTGTGTGGAAATGTGCACCTGGTGATGACAGCAGCTGCTGTTGTTGTTGTTGTTTGTTGTTGTTGCTGCTGCTGCTGCTGAAGCAATGTGGTCTGCGTTTTATTTTTGAAAGCATTTAGCAATCATTGATAAAAATCGAAAAATTGTTTATGAATGAACGCGTGTGTATACGTATGTGTGTGCCTGTGTGTGTGTGCTGGCCAGCTGTGTGTGGCTCTGCACAGCGTTCACTTGATTCGATTTGTGTGCACAGCTGCAGCTGATTGGGGCGTGTCACGTATACGCAACGTTGTCCGCACACAGTTTTAATTTATGTTATTTGCTGTTTGTTGTTTGTTGTTGCTCTGCGGCATATTATTATTGTTTTTTGCGTTCAGCGAATGGAAAACGAAATGAACTGATTGACTAGCCAAACTGTTTGTGAAGGTCAATGCTCGCCGTTGTTATTGTTCACATTTTAATTGAAAAATATCAACATTGTATGGAACTAATTGTTGTTTGTGTACTTACCATAGGTTGTTGCGGTTGATCCTTCATGGTTTGAATTTGTGCGGTTATTTGATGCTGCTGCTGATGCAAATGTTGCTGTTGTTGTTGCTGCTGCTGCTGCTGTGCGTGCTGCTGCTGCTGATGATGTTGCGTTTGCTGCTGCTGCTGCTGCAAGTGTTGCTGTTGCTGGAAATGCTGCTGCGGCTGTTGCTGCTGCTGCTGATAGTGCTGCTGCTGTTGTTGTTGCTGCTGTTGCTGCTGCTGCTGCTGGTGTGTCAACAATTGCTGCTGCAGCTGCTGTTGCTGATACTGCTGCTGCTGCAAACTGCCCGCTGCGGCAACTGCTGCTGTTGTTGTATTTGGCGATTGCTGCGGCAACAGTGTTGCTGCCGGCGTTGGACTTAGACGTGGCGATGTTGCTGATGCGGCTGCAATGGCACCAGCGGCTGCATTCAGTTTGTTTGCTTTGGTGGAGGTTTTACGGGCGCGTGACTTAAAACGACAAGAGCAAAAAACAGCAACAAAATTGTTAGTTAATGGCATTGATAAAAGTAAGTGTAACGCTTAGATAAATTCATATGAATATGCATGCATAAATTATGGGGCAATTCAGAGCAGTTGCTGTTGCCCGCCGCGCCGCGTCGCGCTTTAAAAATGATATGCAATTAATTTATGGGCTCGTGGGTGTCTGGTGCTTGACCTTCGTGTCAGCAGCTGCTTTATGGTATTTGCCTTTCGGCAATGCGCTTTTTACAACCTAATTGCACAATGTCCCCGGAGCTGTTCTAGTTGGTGTTGCGCCCGGCAATTAGTTGAATAATTTTATTTCTTTAATTAAGGAAATTTGTTGTTAGACGCGCAAATATTTTAATTGCCGCACATTCAGCACTCAGCATTCAGCCCCGCGCCCCGCGCCCCGCGCCCCACGTCCGTTTTGCGGCAGCGCTTGTATAATTTATGCTTGCAGCGGACACATAATTTCGACTTGTTTTTGAGTCTGCACGCCGGCAACATGTAAAATTTATGTGGCCAGCGATTTATGTGCAATTTATTTGTGCAGCCAAATACATAACAAAAAAAAAACGAGCAAAAATTCAGCAAAAACAACAACAACAACCACGACGACGACGACGACGGCAACAGCTGCGGTTGCCATTTTATTGTTGTTGCTGCCGCTGCTGCTGCTGTTGGTTGCAGTTGCAAGTTGCAAGTTGCAAGTTGAACTAAAATATGTTGCGCGCACCATTAAAGGCTCTGAAAATTTATGTTTATAAAAGACTTTTGTCCGAGGCTGGCCCGAAGTTCGTTGTATTTGATTTTATATATTGAATCTTTTCAGATAGATTTCGATACTTAACGAAGTATTATATCATATTGGGCATAAATATAATTTCGAGTTGGTAAAAACCCTTATAACATTAACATTTATAGTTGCACATTGACAATGTATTACGCCAGAATTTATACTGATTAGCAATAATTGTTTGTCTGTTTGCCAATTCATTGATAAGTCGACTAAAGCTGTAACAATTATCAGAGCCCGTTTTCTATATGTGTAACATTTGACATGATTATAATTAAAGTGATTTCTCAATCGTTTAATGTTTTAATAAGCCCCTTTTAATTAGTCGGCCCTAATTACAGCTCCAATTAGAAGCTAACTCTTGACTTTGGCTCTGGCCTTTAAACTTTTCACAATGCAAACATTGTACACAACTTTGAAGCTGGCCAATTAGAGAGGCTTATTTCTAGAATTTTTCCAGACAATAAATACATTTTGCACACACATGAAATTTGCATAAAACGACAAACCAAATCGTTTGTGCAAATTGCTAGCAAAAATATGATTTATATTTTACACATGTGTAAAATATTTTCCAGCTCAGATGTGTGCGTGTGTGCGCTTGGACTTGGCCAGCATAATGCAATGCAAATACGACAACAACAACGACAACAACAACAACGACAACAGCAACAACAACAAGGAGCAGCAGTCCAATTGGAATTCAAATGCCTCTTCGGCTCGGCTGGCCCCAGCTGGTGACAAAGCAACAAAATAACTTAAGCAAACAGAGTTTGGAGCCATTTATGTGTATTTGCATAAGTTTCAAGGGGAAGGGGATGTAGTGGAGGGGGGGGGGGGCAGGCTTTGTGAATGCTGTCTAAAAATATTTGCAATGCAAACAATGTGCTTGTCGCAGGTGCCAAAAAAAAAAGGTGAAGAAAAAAAGAAATATAATCAAATTAAAATAAATTTGCACGCAATTTGAAAATCGAAAAATTGGCAATTATTTGTGTGCAGATTTTCTGTTGATAATATGTACGTAAAATGAATACACGTAGATGTCGACGATTGGCTGTGCATATAAGGCTTTAATTAAGTTTCTTGCATGTTGCACAGTGTTTGCTTAGGCCATGGCAAACAGCAAAGCCAACAACAGCAACAACAACAACAGCAACAACAACAATTGCAATGACAACAAGAGGCAATAGTTAAATAAAAACGGCAAAGTTATAAAAAACGCAAAATGGAAAACCTAACTTTTATTGAAAGGAAGCAAATAAATACTCTAACAAGATAGTTATACAAAAGATTGAATAACTCTTTGCTGAAAATGTGTTGTAATATGAAGGTGGATGATATAAAAAGCATCAAGTGAGCAAATATGTAACTCTTGATCAAATATCAAATACCCTAGTGTATATAAGAAGAAGATGGAAGATTGGACTAGGAAGTAATCAGGTAATCAGATGTAAGAATCACGCACAGTCAAGCCTGCTGTAGAAAACCTTTAAGAACAACTTGGAACAACTTTAGGAACAACTTGGAACAACTTTAAGAACAACTTGGAACAACTTTAGGAACAACTTTAAGAACAACTTTAAGAACAACTTGAAACAACTTTAAGAAAACCTTTAAGAACAACTTGGAACAACTTTAGGAACAACTTTAAGAACAACTTTAAGAACAACTTGGAACAACTTTAGGAACAACTTTGAGAACAACTTTAAGAATAACTTTAAGAACAACTTTAAGAACAACTTGGAACAACTTTAAGAACAACTTGGAACAGACTTTGTTAGGGCATGCAAGTTGTCGGCATTTCGAGCTGCATTTTCCCACTATTTACACAGTTCATAAAAGTTAATTAAATGTTTATGAACGTCGCTCGTTTGCCGCTTTTTATATCGTTTCTGTCGACAATTCTTGTTGCTTTTCCTTTACTTTTTGTTCTTACTATGTCAATGGAGTTCTTATTTATTTCTTGGTAACGTAAACAAATGTAAGGCAAGGCGGCGAATAGATACAACCAGATAGAGATTAGTCTACACCTTATCTCTGAGTGCAACAACTGTGCAGCAGCAGCAACAACAACAACAACAACAACAACAACAACAACAAAAGCTGCAACATGCAACGAACTAAACGTTGTGGCCCCAACTCCTCCTGCTCGTCATTAGATTTAACTGAAAATGCGTTGAAAAGAAAATTGCGCGCTGAGTAAACAGCAATTAGTTGTGCGAGTGTGTGCGTGTGTGCGAGTGTGTGCGAGTGTGTGCGAGTGTGTTTATGTGTTTGTAAATAAGTTTATTACTATTTACATTGAATTGCGCGCCGTGCTGATAAGCAAGAAGGAGAGAAATAACAAAATAAAAGGTAAATTAAAGTATTTTTAGTTCGGCTCGAACGACGCGGCCGATGCGCTACAATGCATACGACTGAGCAGGCTAATGGCTTATAGATATGCATACTGCACTCGTCTCTGTGTTTGTGTGTGTGTGTGTGTGTGTGTGTGTGTATGCCTGTGTGTGCGTGTGTGTGTGTGTGTGTGTGTGTAAGTATGCAAGTCGGATATGTGGCACAGCTATAGAGTTGCAAGAAAGAGGCGTTTGTTGGGAGGCGACAATCATGTAAAGCTTTCTGTAAAGCTAATAAGCTGATAAGGACTGTATAATGAAAATCTGCAGAGGTAAAAAGGATCAAGCTTTTACGATTCGATCTGTGGAGCTTAATGAAAAGCTTAAGACTAACTTGGAGGCATGGCCCATTCTTGCATTTGCCAAGAAATTGGTATAACCAAGGCCCAAATCATAGCTGGATTCCGGGCTTCATTGGCTCGATTCGAACTACCGAGAACAAGTTTTTAGATTAACTTTTCTACTCATCCAAGGCCTTCTTTTAGCTATACATACAATGAGCATTTGAATAATTGGCTCAACTAGAAAATTCTTGAGCATTTGCCTAGTAACTAGAACTAATATTGATCACCCTTTCGCTTTGCCCATTTCTGGCTGTCTGTTTTTCTCTGGCATTGATAAGCGCGCGGACGAAGCGCAATAATAACACCTCGAGCGGATGTGTGTGTGTTGTGTGTGTTTGTGTTGTGTACCCTGTCATAAATTACACACATAACAGGGTATGCCATATAAATTATTTACATGTCCCCGACGTCAAAGTCTGCTGATAAGTCGAGGGAAAAGACGAACAAAGCAACAACAAAATGAATAAATAAAAAACAAAAAAAAAGAACAAGGTGAAAAGCAGCGAAAAATAAATGCAGCGAAATGTAAATAAAATATAAATAAATCAAATATTAGTTATCATGTTTGTGTGTGTGTGTGTGTGTGTTTATTTTCCTCTTTATCTACGTTTGTCAGTACAGTAAACATTATGGCCAAGAAATATCGAGAGATATCGCCTAACATATGTAGTACAAGGGTTAAATTTGGCCCTCACGAATCAAACTCATTCCAAAACATTTACTTTTATTGGAATATACTAAATGGAGAAGAAATAGGTTAACCTTCTCTTATGTTGTTCAGGAAATATCGTTTAACTTTGGAAATCTATAGAGAAAGAGATATAACTTTTGGAAATCTATAGAGATAGAGTTATATAAGTTAGAAAAAGAACTTAGGAAGTTTCTTTCTACTATCCCAAAGCTTTTAATTTAGTTTAAAGTTCCTTCTATAAGGTTTTGTTCCACGTTGAATGATAATAGATCCATGATGACACCACAGAATCGACACCAAGTGTAAGCTGCGGTGTTGCAAGGAGTTGCGATTAAAATAGCAGCAAATTTATATGCTTTAGCTGGCACATCCCAGTAAATGCTTGTGCAGCAAAATGTTGCATTTGTACACGTTCCGATTTGCTTTAATGGTGTATGCAATTTCCATGATTGTGGCAGGACCTCCTCCTTTGGCAATGCTTGACACTGCAGGCTCCGTCTCTCGACCGGAGGCAGCTCAAATATTTAACTTGTATTTCGTATTCATGCTAATTTTGCATTTTCCACAATTTTCTCACCCACAATGCGAGGCAAAGGCAGGCAGCGTCGCCGCCTTGGCCACGTTTGCATAAAATGCTATGCACGTTATTATTTTGCAGGCACTGTGTGAGGCATTCACAGCTCCTGTTCGCTTCAATTTCTTGTGGATGGACACAGTGCGGCTGGCTGGCTATCAGCTCACACACACATACAGATACATAAATTACCACTGTGTGTGTGTGTGTGTGTGTGTGTGTGAGGGGGGTGTGTGCATGTAATTGTACGTGCAGTGTGTGCGCCGTTGTTCGGGCTACAGTTTCCTTTTTATCCTTTGCTCTGCTTTACTCAGCTTGTTAGCATGTGTTGACGTTTATGTGAGCCTGTATGTGTGTGTGTATTTTTATTCAATTTAGCTTTCAATTAGGCTGCAATTGTTCGTTTGTTCGCTGCGCTGCTGCCTTGCATTCTTAAACAGTTCTGGTCCCCATAGCCAGCTCCTGGCTGGCATTCATGCTGCCAGACTTTCAGTTAAATGTGCAGTCGAATTTTCGTATGTACCAAATGAGCAAGAAAATGCCATCCGGCAACGCTGCGAGTGCTAATTCAATTTGCTTCAGGCATACCCCGCATTAAGTTTATGCAGGATGTGATGAGTTTTAAGGCGAAAAAGGTATACAAAACACGTATCCAGTTGGATAAATTACAGGGTATACTGGAAGCAGCTACCTTTATTAATTTCCGGCCGTTTTCTGAATGATTTGATCCTGTCGAAAATTATGCTCAATGACTCAATTTACATTTAAATTACAGGGTATACATGTATAGGTATTTTGCGTAGCACTTCAATTATTCATCTGCTGCCATTTTAAACTTATTCATTCCAGCCCTTCGTCCCTGCATCCTTTCAACTATCCTTTCAACCATCCATCCAGCGTTCGCCCAACATCGTCAGCGCCATTTCCGCTGCTCACTCACATCATTATTTTGATTGAATATTTGCGATAAATTAAATTGGAAAAGGCAGCAGCTACGAAAATATTTGCTGACTGCGTTACTGTTGAGTGAAGAGACGGGCGGAGACGGGTGGGGAGGGCAGGGGAGCGGGTGGCTGGAGTGCAGCCAGTGCCCAGTGCTGGGCAGTAAATTATAATGCGGCTGGTAATCAATAGTGCAAATATTTGCAAATCAGCTGCGCTTTTTACCACTCGACCAAATGCATTTCATCGCATTAATGTCCGGGCCCGTAGCCCCCTCCCCTGTTCCATACACCTTTCCACCTACCCCAGTACCTAGTGCAAATGCATTGGGAAGATCCCATTGCTGAGTGAATGTTATATAATTTGGAAGTGTTGCCTTTTATTTTGTGCCTGTGTCGAGGCATTCGGAAACGAGTTTTCGACTGGATCACCTGGCCACAGCTGTGTGTATACCTGTGTGTTATGGCCGTGCTTGTGGGAACATTTGCTTATGTACAGCGTAGAATTATGTACCCAAACTGATGTGATAACTTTTATCACATTCCTGACATAATTGAATATTTAAAGCTGATTTAGCTCGCTTGGAAGAGTTTGAGTTAAAAGTTCTAGTAAGAATCAGATATGCATTCTAATGCATCTAAAGCTTTTTCTTGCCTAATTTTGATTAACTTTTGCTTTGATTATTGGCAACTTATCAGCTGCTTAGCTAGGGTATGCGCTAGTCTGGCAATTGACACGCGTTGCCTTTCTTTGATTTGAGATTTGGCTTCTTTTCGGCCTGGGCCTGGAGTCAAGCTTTGTGTTCAACTCATGTGTTGTTCGTGTTGCTGTTGTTGTTGTTTTAATTATTGCCATTAATTTTGGCATGTCGGAGTCGTTAAGGAATTCCTTGGCCATTTTATACGCGTTCACAAAGTAAACAGGGTATATTGGCTTTGTGCAATTTGGATCTAGCTGTCCGTCTCTTTTGGCAGATATAGAGCTCAAACTTAGTATATATACTTGTGTATATCAGCAACGGAATAAGCACTAACATTTTTTGTAGACTGTGCAAATTTTGATAAGCTTCGAGCTATTGCTGCTCTGCGAAAGAGTATCAGGCAATCGTTAACAGCCGGCTGCAAAATTCTTACTAGGCTTTTATTTCTTTTACGTTTCGGCACGCCATGCGCTGCTTTAATGTGCGCACTGTGCCTTTTGTTCGCCATTCGCTGCTTTGATTTTCTCCAGGCAATCGTTAAGAGTATTGCTCTCGTATATTGCTAGACTTGAATCTCTTTTCTAATCACTTTTGTTGTGCGAATGTGTGTGTGTGTGTGCGAGTGTGTGTATGTGTGTGTGTTGCTGTTAAATTGATGTCAAGTCATTTGTCAATTGCGCGCGACTGCAAACTGCGAAAGGCGCATAAAGCATAAATGCAATTACATAGAATGCGAGTGAAAAAAACACACACACAAAAGTCAAGGTTATGAGTGTGTGTGTGTGTGCTTAATTAATGCGCCACTAATTGAGGCATAAATAAAGTAATTATGCGTCAATTGGTGTGCGCTGTAAATTAAAAAAGTAAATAAAATATATTAAGTCGAGCAGTGCACATAATAAATAAATAAATACAATTTCAACTGTCGCGTTCCAGCTAAAAGCTGATTTAATGGACAGCGCGAAATGGAGCCGCATCAAATGTCGCATCCAACCAGTCGAATCCTCGACCCCATCCACATTGCATTCGAGTTGGCGTCGTGACAAAAGTTAATTACAAAGTTGCAGCGCGGAAACTGCAAAATGAACACGAACAAAGCTAAATGGGGCGGGGGAGAAACGGGGGACCGATCGGGGTATCCACAGCATGACAGTCGTAGACAGGCAAACGCTGAGGCTCTTTGATGCTCTTTGCTGCACTTCGTCACAGCCAGTTAGACATTGTTGCATTTAGCGATTGGTAGACAAACATTCGAGAGCTGCTTCAACAACAGCAACAACAACAACAACAGCAACAACATCATCAAGTGAATGGAGTGATAGAAAGTTGCACTCATCAAGAACGGAGGCATTTCAGTTGGGAATTCTAATGAGCCAGCTTGTTAAAATACAACAGCAAATGAGCGAAATTGTAAGCACTACACACACACACACACACACACACACACCTACACAGACAGAGCAGCCACGAGAAGTGCTCAAGTATTGGTGAGCTTTCAAAGCTGCAGCTTTGAATGTGCAGCTCAGTTGAAAGCCTTGCTGTGTGCGTGTGAGCTGTGCGCTTGAAAAAGCACAACTGTGCATACTAAATGAGCCAAATAAGTAATATATATATTATAGAATAATAATATATTGTGTTTCAAGTTTTAATGCCAATATATGTTTAACTAGCCAGAGTAGACAAGAAATTGTTGGTTAGCTCTTTGAACGGCTATTGAAGGCGTTGCATTCATTTGGCAGCAGCTGTAAAGTATAAACAATTATGCTAAAATGCAATATTTACGGCCTGTAGACCATTATGCTAATCACATTGCTTGTGTATGTATCTGCAGCCATAGCTGTTGTTGCATCTGCAACTGTGTCCGTGTATCTACATCTCCGATAAAGCCAGGCATGAGCTTGCTTTAATGGCGCAATGTGCGTGTGCCTGTGTGTGTGTGTTTGTTTGTGTCTGTGCATTGTCGATTGTATTTGCATTTGCATACAAATTGCATTGTAGATGAAGAAGAAGAAGCAGCAACAACAGCAGCAGCAGCGGCAGCAGCGGCAACAACACGCAAAAGTAGCCTCGCAAAGAATGTGGCAAGCAATATTAATGAATAATGTTGTTGGCTCTTTCTTTTGTTATTATTATTATGTTGTATTATTTATATATATTGCTTATTGTGCGCTACTTTTCATAATTAACATTTTTAATTGTAAAGTGGCCCACTTATTACAGCACTGCAATTTCTGTGTCAAATTCACATGATTCGATGCCACTGTGTCGTGTTGCAATTGTGATTATATGCAGCTGTTGTTGTTGCCGTTGTTGTTGTTGTTGCTGTTGTCGTTGTTGCTGCTGCTGTTGCAAGTTGGTTATCCTTTTAGCTGCACGCGATGATTTAATGCCTTGTGCCACTTCATTTCAGCTCGCTACCATATTTAAATTATTATTATGCCAAGCAGCAACAACAACAACAACGACAACGACAGCAACAGCAACAACAAAATAATTAAAAACTTGTCTTAAATTGCCATAAATTCATGTCAAAGAACGTCGTCCAAATTGCCATACATATTTTTGTAGTTTTGTCCGTCAGGTTAACCCGACTATGTCATGGAGCTTGCAAAGCCTCGGCCCAAAATAATACTAACAGTTAAAACAATAGTTAACATAACAATGTTAACACTATGTTATTTACATTGGCACAAGTGAACGGCACTTTTATAATGATATGGTCACACTTATTTCATTTGCGTCGTGTTAGGGTATTTAGAGAACGGCGTTAAGCAGCCGCACGTAGTTTATAGTACGTTTTTTTTTTATAATTATTATTATTTTTTTTATTACAATCTCTTTGTGGCCTGTTGAAAATACTAATAACAATAATTAACATAACAATGTTAACACTATGTTATTTCTATTAACACAGGTTAAAGCCAGTTTTCAAAAGATTTGGTCACACTTATTTCATTTGCGTCGTGTTAGGGTATTTAGAGAACGGCGTTAAGCAGCTGCACGTAGTTTTTTTTTATAATTATTATCATTTTTTTTATTACAATCTCTTTGTGGCCTGTTGAAAATTGAAGCCATTATTAGACAGACTTGTTTTTAGTTTCTTGTTGTTTCTCTTTTTGTTTTAGCTTCCGTGCTGCGTATCTGCTTCTTTTTTTTCGTGAGCATAAACTAGTTTGTGCTGTGAGATTCTGGTCAAGTGGAAATTGGCTGCAACTTTCCAGGTTCGTTTTTCAGATCAGATTGTTAAATGCGCCTAACTTTTTGCACTCAGTGTAATTGTATTTGTTAATTGTGACTCATCAATGAGCTGAAAGATACTCATTACTCGTTTGCTAGCGGAAATACCAAGAAGGCAGCTCAATTTTTATTTGGACTGTGTGGTTTTTTCCTCGACAAAATATGCAAATAAATTTGCATAGTTTAAGGAGAAAATTGAAGCAAAAACAAAAAAATAATAATAATAATAATACTTGGAATAGGTTAAAGTAAATAAAACTTTGCACGAAGGGCTGTGAATCATTTATATGTGCGTAGGTGTGTGCGCGCATGTGTGTGTGTGTGTGTGTGTGTATTTTATCATTTTATCATTTTCCATAGAAAAGTGATTATATTGACGCTTAGTCATTTTATGCATAAATTCGTCGGGCTATAAACAAAAACTTCGTCTATTATAGTATTTTATTTTGTAGTTCAATCAAATTTATGAGGCCATTAACTAAATCATCCATCATGTTCACTAATTGAATGCGTTCTATGAACTCTACACTGACAATCAAAAGTCTGTGCTCAGCTGTATTTCTTTGCTTACTGTGTGATTATGGAAGAGAAACTCAGTTAAGATAGTGCTTGCATAGGTTAGATATTTAACTGATCCCGAATGATCAAAGTCTTTCTTGATAAGTTTTGCAAGTCAAAAGAAATTTTTCTATTAATTCGCATAAATTATTTGTTCGCCTTGCAAATGATCACACGAAATCTCAAGTCTCATATCATCAACAAATTATGATAGTTTATGTAGGGTTAAATGAATGTACAGATATTTGGGGTGAAAACGGGATCGGTTCGAAAATCAACATTATCTTGATGATTTTTTTTGCATATCTCGGGAAAAAACCATCCGATTTTGAAAAGTTATACCTTTTTGAATTCCTTCTATCATTTGGCATTCAATAGAACTAAAGATCGAGGATTAACAAACAAATTGTGGATAAGAAACGGTTTGGCCAAGATGTGGAATGATGATGATTGATGATTTTGTGGATTATCTCGGCTAAGTATTGCCGAATTATGGAATGATATATCTCTTTGGATTCACAATGATCAATACTATAAAGTTAGTTCCAACGATCAGGTGTGGAGATATGTCGTTCTATGTACACGTGTATCTTTCTGTTCCTATTGCACACCTGAACGGCTCAACAGAAATTGCTTCCCAGACTGCCGTGGCCCTCCGCTGGCCCCATGAAAAAATACCTACATGCTTTTGCTTGGCAACGCGTTTCGTTTCGTTTTTGCAAATAACAACAAGAACAACAACAACGACAACAATCACAAATCAACTCGGCAACAAAATTGTTTATAAAAACATTTTTTGGCGCGCTCGAAACTGTGGCAAAAAGTAGAATAACAACAATAAAAAAGAATTTATACAGCAAAAAAACAGTGTAGATTGCCGGCAAATGAAAAGAGCTGCACGTGAGTGCGACAACAACAAAAGTATCGATAACCAGAAGGGGCTAGTGGGCGGGTGTTTGTGGGCGTGGTAGGGGGGGAGGCGGGGCGGAGGTTTGTTAAATGTTGTGTCAGGCAAGTAAATAAAATAAATACAAACTTTAACAGTGTTGATGAATGAGCATTCATTGTTGCTGTTGTTGTTGTTGTTGTTGTTGTTGCTGTGGTGGTTGTAGCTGTTGCTGTTGCTGTCGCTGTTGACGTGTGTTGTCAAGTGCATAACAACAGCAACAGCTACAACAGCAGCAACAACAGCAACAACCACAACAACGAGCACAACAGTCAAATGACTCAATTTACAATTGTAAAAAATGCGAGACGCGTTGCCGTTTGTGGTACTCTGTTGTTGTTGTTGTTGTTGTTGCTGTTGTTGTTGCTGTTGTTGCTGCTGCTGTTGCTGTTGTTGTTGTTGTTGCTGCTGTTGCTGCTGCTGTTGTTGCTGTTATTGCTGCTGTTGTTGCTGCCTTGTTTGTAATAGTGCAAAATGTCAACGACGGCAACGACGTCACACAAATTTTTAATGTGAATGTAAGCCGTGTGTATGCGAATGTTTGTATGTGTGTGTGTAATTTAAAGTTTTAGTCTGTGTGTGTGTGCGTGTGTGTGTGTGAGTGTGCTTAGCGTTTGTTGAACTCGCGCTGTGGCATGAGGTTAATTGACCTCGTGCTTAATGCAAAAATAAATATAATTTTTTTACAGCAACAGCAACAACATCAAATGAAAAAGGGTTGTCGTTGTCGTTGTTGCTGCTGTTGTTGTTGTTGCTGCTGCTGCTGTGTAGTTGGTTGTAGTATAAAGAGGCAAAGAGCAAAGCAAACAACCGCCAAAATGAAAACATGTTTAAAGTGTTTTATTATTTGCCTTTTGGCTCAGCTGGTTTCCCATTTAGTTGGTAGCTCTCAGATCTCGTGTACATATTATAGCTTAAGTACTCAACTGCGCCTGCCAATCAAATGTCAAGTAATCGTTTCATGAGCCACTCGTTAATATACACACGCACACATATAATATATGTATGCCCGGCCATACATCATCCATTAGGGCATTCATTCAGTCATTCATTCATTCACTATGCAAATGGCTTCATTATTGGCCTCAAAATCGAATCCGTAGCCGCAGAGCCACAAGCCACCTGCCACACCTTGTTCATTGGCGAGTTAATAAGCATATTCTTTGATTATTTGCTTGTGCTCGATTCTAGTTTTCGTTTTCCCTCTCTCTCTCTCTCTGCCCCTCTCTTTTCGGTTTGTTTGTTTTAAGCTTAAATTATTTTCTTCACATAATTAGAAAATAATGTTGCCTACTTTTGGTTCATTGAACCGAGTGTAATGTGTGGCACAGCTGCCACGCCCAAAAGTGCTCAGATACTTGTTGCTTATAAGAAACAAATTATGGACTCAAGAAATATTAAATACTGCTCTATAAATCACCTGATTATCTAATTCTCAATAGTTTGCTACCTTTTGCTCATAGGTACATAAAGCCATATAGGATATGGCCACAAACTATTAACAAGGATTCAAAGTGCGTTGTTCAACACTTGTGTGAAAATGAATTTGTTGTTATTTTCTAATGAATTCCATATGGTAATCTTTTGATAAATGTGCAATTTGAGGTTCTTAACGTTAATTATGAACATGTTTATAAGCCTAGATAATTTATATGCCTGAGAGAATCGTTTTTATATCTCTGTTTATGGCCCATCGCTAGGTCGAGCAGGCCATTAATCGCATGTTAAAACATATGTTAAACATTTTCTCTTTTAGCAAATTGTTAAAAATAGTTAATCGCTCAGCCATGAATATGTATCACAAATGCTAAACACCTGACGCTTTCTGTCACTCAACCTCGTAAACAGTTGTTAGATATTTCATTAGCTCGGCGATGCGAGAATCCGAATCCGAATCCGAATTCGAATTCGGCCTCAAATTAGATTTCCCATCATGTTTGTTCGATAATGTGCCAATTAAATTATAATTTATGACACGATGTCGTTAAGTAAATGCGAATTATAATAAATTATACTATATACAATTTCTATATAATTATGTATATATACATTTATGCATACGAAGTCACATTTTGAGTCATATTTCTGCTCAACTATTCTACCTGTTGTGAATACTTAATTATACTATGTAGAAACTCACATTAATATTTCACATTGCTTCTTCTTAAGAAAAACAAAGAGAAAAGAAGCGAAAACCAAGAAGAGCTTTCTTTCGATTCGCCAAAAATTAATTGTGCGCAACAAGCGCAAATATGTGCGTACTTTTAATTAAAAATAATTATTCGAGGCACTTGTGTGTCTGTGTGTGTGTGTCTGTGTGTGTGTGTGTGTGCGAGGGGCTGTCTGCTAAGCAAAACGGCTCTAATTAAACACAATTAAAATTCTATTTCTCTTTATATATACATTTCTGTTTTCTGTCTTGCAGAAGAATTAAAACACAGAAATGCAAATGAGCCAGCATAAAAGTAATGTAAAGTAAAGTAAAATAAAGTTAAGTATAATATGTAAAAGGTTCACTGAACCGCGAATTTGCAAAAGACAAAAGCAACAACAACAACAACAAGAAACAGAGCTGAACTTTGGCATAACACACATACATACATACGTAATGTTGAGAGATCTTGAACAAAGACGAATGTACATATGTGTGCATACACATATGTGCATATGCATATGCATATGTGTATGTGTATGTGTATGTGTGTAGATGTCAAGTATGTGGTTCTTTTGAGCTGTGGTTCTTTTGAACAAGTGCCACTCACACTCGCATTGCGCATGCCACAAGTGTTGTATAAGATTGTAATAATCCCAAAAGTACATATTGATTGATACTTCATGAAGAGCAATTCAAGATCTGGTTCGTAAAACAGTTTTGTGGAATATAACAAAGAGAAATAAAGAAAGAAAAGGCGATATATTATATTTTGGAGAGTTCCAGACTGCAAATCTTTCAATCTTTGTAAGCTCCTGCGACAAAAGAAGAAGTTGATGTTGGAAACTTAAGAGCATGTAATGTATAATCAAAGATTATATTGCATATTTAGGCCATATATCTCTTACAGATTGAGTGCAGACAGGAATTTGGAAAGTCAGGTGCTGTTATCAGAATTCCAAGATCTCCATAAAGCCAGAGCTGCAATCAGTCAAGAAGATGACGCCGCAGTCAGCTTAATGGCTTATCCCCAATACATATATTATAAGTCCAAAAGCGAACAAAATTGCGCGCTGCACATGCAGCACATTACGTAGCACATGCGAGATAATACGAGTATGTGTGTATGTATGTGTGTGTGTATGGCTGGTTTGGGTTATATCCCACGTCATTAAGTTACTTAATCACTGTATTTAATTTCCTACATTTTCAGTTTTTGGCTCATTATCTTGCTCGAGACGAAACGAAACGAAATGAAACGAGGGAGAGCGGGAGTGTCGGGCGACGGGGGGTAGGCGTTGGCGGGAGCAACGACAATAGCCCGCGATTTGCCCGATTCGCCGGATTCTCCGGGCCATGTGAGTTGAGGCGTGTTAAAAATGTAAACGCATGAATCACACGGTCATTCGCCAGCGAGTCTCAGTTTCGGTTTCGCTTTATTTATTTACAAGCTCTTTTATTGTCTTCTTCTCTTCTGACTTTGCGAAATGATTTTGTTTTTGCGGAAATGTTTTGCGAACTGAAATTGTATATTTTTGTTTTAATTTGTTGCACGCCGTTTCGCTAATTGGCGAGCGACTCGCCACCTAAAATCAATGCGATTCGTTATGCGAACCCATAGGCTACCCAAATTAAGATGAAGTTGTCTTTGTCGTTGCTTCCAACTGGGTTACATATGCGCACTTAACCAGGCCAAAAGCGACTTACCTGCAACGGGAAAGACAAAGAAGAGTAATCGTTAGTCAGGTGGAAGACAGCATTTAAATCAATATAGAGACGGAGCACTAAAAGCTAAATAGCCCAATTAAACATAAGAGCACTAAGAGGGACCAAAAGAGAGGGAGAGAGCGGGCGGGTGAGTGGGGACGGCAACTCAATTCCATGGGTTACAAGCAGCGCCCCGCACTGCCCGAAGGCCCCCACACACAGCTCGTAATTATATCAATTGATTGCAATTTATAGTGCTGCAAGCAGGTAGAAGGGCAAGGGAAAGGGCACGGCTCAGCGCTGCGAGGCCAGACACACACACGCACACACACACACAGTTGCATACATGCGCAGGGCAGCCTTTTAGTTGTTATCCTTGAAATAGTACAATGCCTGGCGGAGGCTGTGCGACTGCGCCGCAGAAGACGCTGGCAAGCGACGCAACGTAAACACTCAGACGCGCGATAAAAATCGTGTAGAAGGAAAATTGAAGAAAAAAAAAAAACAGTGTGAGAGAGAGAAAAAGAGAGGAAGAGAGAAAAAAACTAAATTTATCGTACAAACAGGCTCGTACAGCAGAGCAGAGCAGGGGAGAGGAGAGCAGAGGAGAGGAGAGGAGAGCAGGCCAAGGCAAAGGCAAAACCAAAAGGGAAGAAGACAAACTGCTTTCAGATTCCAATTCTTTTCTTCTTCATTCCGTTCTGTTCTGTTCTGTTCTTTTCTCTGCTCGCGCGCGCGTGTATATGTGTGTCTGTGTGTGTGTGTTGGCTTTGTGCGGTTCTTTGTTCTGCTGAACTGGAAGATGTGCCTACTCCTCGACAACAACAACAACAACAACAACAACAACAACAACAAAACTCGATTAACTCGACATTAATTTTAATTCGACAGCATTTTTTGTTGTGTTGCTTTTATTTCAGTTGGCCCTGTGGAATGAAATTTTGTGTTTGTTGCTTGAATTGAATTTTGCTCGTCTGTTTTATGTTTTATTCTCTTTGCCTTGTTCTTGTTTATTTTATTTTACTTCTTTTCTTTTTCGATTCTGTTCTGTTGTTTAACTTTAACCCCATTATGCTGCATTTCAACCGATGCTGGCTTCTCGCTTTGCGCTGATTTTCAGTTTAATTCCTGTTCCCATTCCCATTCCCATTCCCCTTCCCTTTCCCGATTCATTCCCTTTCCCGATTCCCAGTCCTTTACTTTGCGAGTTTCGTTAAGTTTCTACATATCTCTTGAGCGCTGCCCGTTTAATGTTAATTAAATGTTGCCCTTTGGTTTTATATGTTTTTTCTTCCTCTTTTTGTTTAATTTAAATTTTAAGGTTTTCCTCAGTTTTATTGCAAAGTATTTCTGAAATGAGTTCTATTTCCGTTATTGGAAATACCCGTATGCACACACACACACACACACACACGCACACGCATGCATATTTATGAGGCGCCATAAAACTCGCAGACAGTTCTCCCTGCCTTTAACGAACTGCCATAAATCATCTGTGGGCATTTTACATATCATAAATGTTCAAAATGCAAGTATATTATCAATGCCAAAGACAATTAATGGAACTGGGAAGCCCTTGAAACAATTCGAGAAGGCAGTTTCTCGATCCGAAGGATCTTTACGAGCGAAGGAATAAGTTCTAATTAACTGTTGCCAATCAGACAGTTGTGGAGAGTATCTTGAATGGGGTTTCCCTCATGTCTATTTAAGAGATATTCCAATAATTATATTTTCTCTTTAACTTGAACTTCAATTAACCTTGAAAAGCCTTGTCTCTAAAGTTCTTAGTTCTTTTTTTTGTTGGAAATAAAAATAAATGCTATCACATCACACTTATGATAGGCCCAACTCGTATCGTAACTTCTATAAATAGGCCAGAATCACGTGAGTCTGTTAACTGTTATCATTGGCAATGGTTGTGTGACATCTGGGCCATCTAATGTGCCTGGTTAACAAGATGTCGCGGGCCTCAAGGTTTTCGTTTAATTACAGCTTTAAATGTTGACTTGGAATACTTTGTTTGAGTTGGGGCCATTTAATTAATTCGCATTCCCTTGCGCCATGCGGAAGTTGCCAATTATCAGGAGTCTCAGAAATGAGTCAACGCTGTCATTTAGTTGCCCCACTTGCCCCACTTGCCCCAGTTGCCCCAGTTGTCCCACGGTTCTTGTATTCTGGTTCCTTTGCGGCGCATTTGCAGCAATTAAAATTTAGAGACTTTGTTTATGGGCAAAGCAAACGATTTCATTTAATTAGATTTACTTTTATGCGATTCCACTTGAGCGTCGCTTCTCACATACATAAGTGTAGCTTATTTACGCATTAACTAAAAACCTTAAACGCAGCTCGGGGCAGGGGTCGGAAGGGAGGTGAGGTAGCACTTCTCCAGATCCCTTAAGCATACGAAATGCACAGAGTCTGCGGCTGGAGGAGAACGGCATTGGCATAGAGCTTTTACGACTATAAATAACGATAATACCTATAATTGCCGACAATTCATTATTATGGTAAGATAATTTGATATAAATGGACTTTACGTGACCCCAACACCGACTGCAAAGTGCCAACAACAACAACAACAACAACAACAACAGCGAGAGGAACCACAATCCTGGCCAAGTAGATGAAGATGCTGTCGTCTCTGGCGGCAGTCGTAAAAGACTTTTGCCTCCCTCCCCTCTGCCGCTGCCCCAGGTTGAGTCCCCCCCAGCCCCTGAAAGGTGTCTGCCTTGGTATTCGTGTGGCTTTATGAGAATACGCTGCACTTGAGGCCGGGCGTTGGCCATGGACACTTTTTATAGCCACATTTGTTCAGATTGCGCTGCGGTCCAATGCAGAAAATCAATTTCTTGCCACCATCTTCTACGATTTTTCATTTCATTTCTCCTCTTCTGCTTCTTTTTTTAGTTATAAACAGAAATGAATGTTTGGCAATTTGATTGAGTTGCTTTGTGGCAAGAATTTGTTGATTAAAACAAAAAGTGGGAATTCGCAGAATGCAGACTCTGATAAAGTTTCCACAACTGCGACTAAAGCCTAGCTGATTTCTTTCCCACAGCTGCTATTAACTGCGATTGAGTACGATATAAAAGCCTTGGGCTTTGATCTAACAATCCCTTGACTAAAGTTAAGATTGGCTTTCGTAAGTAACTTAAAGTTCAATAGAGCTTGTCTGACAACTTATCCAGTGTGATCTTAAGATCTTAAGAATGTGCTGATAAAATACTTAAAGCTAGGATTTTGTTTCACAAGAAACTTTATAAGAATTTCATGATAATTAAATGTTATATCTTGTTAGTCTTATAAGGGAAAGCATATAAGAACTTAAATTCAGCTTTGTAAGCAAGATCAACTAATAGAAATTAGTTGAAAGACTTCAATTTTACTGTTATGCATAACTTAAGATCCTAATCAAATTGAAGCTATTCCCGAGCTGCAACTATTTGAGGCCTGTTGCGGGCCGCTCTCAAGAGTGCATCCAACAAATTTCTCTGTAATTGAAGAGTTTGAGCTAAGCAAATGCTTTGGTTCGTTGTTGTTGCCTTTTCCAATGTTATTTCCTGCTTGGGCCATGCCAATCAGACAATGACTTGAACTTTTCCAATGCACACACGCTCCATTTAGTCTAGTGTAAGTAGTTGAGTGCCGCGCGCCCCTCCCTCTTCCCCTCTCCTTCTCCTCCTCTCTATCTGTCCCTCGCTCTCTCAAGTGCTGGGGCATATTTATAATAGAAATGCAGGCTCTTTAAGGTTTAATTAAAGTTTGCGCTTTTATTTCCCATTTCCTGTTGCCACAAAAGTGCACAAGAAAAGCCATTGGAGAGCTTTGAATAACAAGAAACAAGCGTTTCAATCAAAATATAAATAAAGTACGATATAAAACTGGAAACGAATTAAGTTTTCATTGTTGTGAAGAGGGCCGCGTGCGGAAGCGTCACACAAGAAAAAATGAATATTTATGAATGTGAGCACAAGAATTATGATTATAATTGAGTTTATTTGCTGAGCTGTCTTTTCGTTTAGCACTCGAATTAGACATTTGAATGCAAATCGCACAAATTAAATGTACAACAAATGTTCTTTTCATACCCTGTATATTTAAACAATGAGCAAGTGGGGTATAACAGACGTGTGTGCTGTTTGTCTAACTACATATTTATGTAATGCAAATTGTGTTTGAAACGAATTGGCCTAAACCAAATCCCTATAAGTTTTTGTTTTCTCACTTTAAAGCTAAGCGAACAGCAGCCGGATCTAAGCTCGAAAAGAACTATATATATATATATATATATTTAAAAATCTTAAGAAAACAAAGCCGAATCGAAGTACGAAATAGTTTTGGGCTCAGTTTTGGTAGATGTTGGTCATGTTATAAGAAACGTTTTATAATTTTCTTACGTTTTTAGCTATCAATATACTAATATTATTATCGTTATAGTATTAATATTATCATTAGTATTATCATTGGTATTATCATTAGTATTATCATTAGAATAATTATTATGATTATTAGCTTTTAGCTATCAATATATTAATATTATTATCATTATAGTATTGTTAATATTATCATTAGTATTATCATTAGTATTATCATTAGCATAATTATTATGATTATTATCATTAGAATTATTATTATTATTGTTCCCTCGCTATGTCAACAATGTGCATCAAATAAAGTAAAACTGACATAACAAACAAAACACGAGTTTTTATTTACAGGGTATCTTCTGATCTGGCAATCCCCCTTCAATGGCATTCTTGAGCGTTATCTTTGTGGTAGATGCTCGATTCTTTTGTGCATTTCTTAGTTGAATTTAATTAAAACAAATGAAGTAAACATCAAGTTGAAAGTTTATTTGGCTTGTGATTGCAATTGCGATTGCAATTGTCACATGTTTGCTGTGTTATTTATTTACTTTGCCGGCTGCCACGCCCATTTTGTGTGCGCAGCTCGTTGATTGCCCTTAAATTAAAGTTATTTTCTCTTTTCTTTTATTTGCTTTGTTATTTTTATTGTTTACAACATTTTTATTAGTTTTATTTGTTATTTCTTTGAAGGGAAATGGAAAATTTAGTTGTTGTTCAAAAACTTCAAAACTTAATTGCGTCGAGCGAAAAGAAATCAAAAATGCAGCGACAACAAGAAATGTGTCAATTAAATTTGAAGCCTGACAGCAGCTCGATGTTGACACTGTGTATCTGTATCTGTATCTGTAAATGTATCTGTATCTGTATCTGTGTATTTGTATCTGTGGCTGCGTATCTTGTAGCCTGTATCTGGGCTTTGGTGCAGTGTAAGCAATTTGCATTTCTTTTCGTCTCTAATTTGCTGGCAATATTTGTGCAAAATAAAATTAAACTGCAGTTTAAACAAAGCAAAAATTAAAAGCAAATATTAGCGCGCACATAGAAAGAGATAGACAGCTGTGCGGCAGAGCAGGAGGCGGCACATTTACATATGCAAACATGACATAAAATTGTTGGCCCAACCCCCACCCCCCGCCCCACCCAGCACACTCACACACACACACACACAGAGCCAACATCTTGTGGGCCCCATGCCGACAGAGTCTTTGGCTTCGCCTTTGCCACTCTGCTGGAATTTTAATAAACGAATGTCAATATTTGCTCAACATAAAGCAGAAAATACAACGTAGCCGAAGCTGCAAACTACGAGATACATTTATGTATAGATATAGATATATATTTTTTTTTGTTAGCGACTGCATAGGAGAGGATCAGAGCGGAGCAGAACGTGGCGAAGTTGTCGAAAGTCAAATCTTGTCCCTGCCGCTGTTTGCTTTATTTTTGTCAATTTTTGTGATTGCTTCAACAGCAGCAACAATGATGACACATAACATTCAACGAGCAGCAATCATTTCATTTAATTTCTATTCAAACGTGTCACAAGCCATCAAAATGTCAACTTAAAGAGTTTATGCGTTAATATTACGGATGTAAGCTTTTTATTTAAGCGCGGAGCATAAACAAAATTAAATCAAATTTAAATATAAACGAGTCTTAGCCACATATACTTATTAAAAGTAAAAGCCAAATGCCAGACATGGTAGTTATATCAGCAAAAAACAGCATCCCGGTGGACTAAACGCGGCACAATTCGAATGCTAGCGTTGCCAGACAGATGCCAGTGTTAGATAACGTCTGCAGCTTTACAAACTGGATGTCAGCTAACACCTAGGCTAAGCCGCTGATAAGCAGCAATGTACACGAAAAGAAAAAACCTCACATTGTATCTACAAAACACAAGCGGATAATCGCGCATAGCTATCGTCTTTTAAGCATTGCCAGCAACAAGGCTGGCGGCGTGTATCTAGAAACAACAGCAACAACGACGACGACGACGACGACGAGGTGGCAACACTCTGAGCCAAGCCAAAAGGAAACACTTAACAATAACTTTAGCATTTGCTGTTCTTTTTTTCGCTTTTATCTATTTGACATATTGACGTTGAGCGTTAAAAGTGCATTAAAGTAGCTGCTAGCTTGAGATACTCGCGTACTCGCGGATACGCTGTGTATCTCTATCTCTATCTCTATCTCTGTGCGGGGGCACTGACACACGTGTGCGTTGGCTGTGTGCATTGAACACCTGACACCTGACCTGGTTCAGGGCCACTTTCCACGATGACAAATTCTCGTTATCTGCCGCATATGACAAGCCGCCGCAGAATGTTTCTGCCGGAGTTCTCAGCCTGCGGTTGTCTATCTGCATCCAAGCCGGGCCTAAGTTCTATTGAGCTGTGAAGCATTTTGGCTGCTTGTTAGCATTGTTTGTGCAGTTGTTGTTGTTGTTGTTGTTGCTGTTGTATTTGCATATCTTTGTTGTACGCTTTTTCGGTTTTTAGCAAAGTCATGAAGCCCATTTCTCACATCGAGCTGGCCAAGAGGCAAAGAGGAAAAAGGCGACGGAGACGGAGACGGAGACGGCAACGGAGACGGAGACGGAGACAAGCTGTCAGTTTGGCTTTACGCCGCTGACTAGACCAAAGCAGACCAGACAGGATATGAAAAAGTGTCGGTGTATAATGGTAAGACCAACAGCAACAACAACAACTATTTGCCAAGTTGAAGAGAAAAAAAATGGCAAATAACAACAAAATAAATACAAAGTGCAAATAAAGACGGCAAATGCACTTAAACTGAAGTGAACTTTACATGCAACCAGCGAGAAAGGCAGAGGCAGAGAGAAGGAGAGAGCGAGAGGGGGAGACGGAGGGAGCGTAGCTGCCAGGCATTGCCTAGAAAAAAAGAGCTGAAAAGGCTCACAGAACTGACAGCGAAATTAAGTTGTTTAACCAGAGGACGCTGACACCGAGTTAACTCATAAACATGAAAAATACCAACAGGGGAAAAAAACCTATTTGTAATGCCCTCAGAAATGGTGAAAAGCTTCACATAATGATGTCATGGCAATGACTAATGGTTAGAAGCCGATTAGAAGCTTGAATTCTTATCAGGCCTTAACCCCCGTGTATATGCTGAAGTTCGCTTTGCTTCGATTGATAAAGGAAAAGCCACCAACATGCGAACTATTTCTATAAATAACTATTTGTGGAACTGTCTGACGAGCTATTCCACCCGCAACCGTGGAATATTGGCGGAAAACCGTCGCATGAAACTTTGCTGTTAACCTATTTTCGTAGATCAATCTCTTGCTCTCTCTCTCTCTCTCCATCTGCACTCTTTCTGTTTATCTCTCCACCTTCTCTATCTCTATGCTATGCTCCCTCTCTCTCTAACTCTCTCTCTCTCTCTCTCTCTCTCTCTAACTCTCTCTCTCTCTTCTCTCTTCTTTCTACGTTCTATATAGTCATCTTTATAAGTATCTTATCAACATATCGTTATAATAAATAATGTCTCAAGTACATCCCTGCTACTCTACGTATAAAGTCGTCTATCTATATATATTTTCATATCTTAATAACGAATAATTAAACAAATTCTCATCGCAATGGTGAAACGCGCAATTAATTCTTTTGGAGAGGTTCTTGAGATTATCGAGAATAAACAAAAATAGAGCACATTTTATTTGTAGCTATCGTAGATTCCTGAGCGTCATAAATAGATTATAATTATTCTCTTGAATTTTTTTTATCTCTAAAAAATTAACCAATTATCTGCAATGTGACCAAAGTTGAGTTCGCACGTGCCAGATAGCTGGCCAAATAATTATATTGTTGCTTTAAAGCAAAGGTAAATAGTTTGCATTGCAGAAATATTGAAGAAACAAGACAACTTTCTCAGTTTCGGTTCTCACACATTAACCGTTTATCTGCTGTGGGGCCATCTTGGCGAATTCAAATGGCCTGCCCTTTAACTGTAATAAATGGCTAACAAGTTTAAGACTCGGCATTCGAAATATCGCAAGCATTGTAATAAATTTTAAATAATTACCTATTATGGCTTTACTTGCAAGTCGTTAATGCCCGGGCTACTTGGCTGCATACACTCAAAGGGGCGAGGGCAGCTCCAAAAGTAACTGAGCTGAAGTTACGAAGAAGGCTTTGAACATGGAATCCAAATTGTTTAATTTGCCGTTAACTGAACGTTTAAGGCCAACTGGGTAGCAGCCAAAACAAAAAATTGCATAGAACCATTGCTTTTCCATAAGCTGGCTTGATTTGAAACAATATTTCGATAAATGGAATATTAGAAAGATTATAAGAAAACTTATTGGTTTCTGCTGATTAAGGAACAGCCAAAAAGCAAACTGCATCGAGCCATTGCTTTTCCATAAGCTGGTTCAATTTGCCACAATAGTTTTATATATAGCCAATTTGGGCAGATGAATAACAATACTTAAGCAATATTCCTATAAATGGTTCAGGAATCGAATCTTAAGTCGCAGCATTTGTCGAAGATGTGCTCTTTTCTGGATCGATAACTACTTGAACAACCCTCGTACATATAAATACATATATATTGTATGGGAAGTATATATACTTATGTATTTATACATAATGCGCCAGGAAAGAAGCAGAAGTTGCCGAGGCGCGAAGGCACAAAATGAAAATGCGGCTCGAAATTGTTGTAATTTATGATGATGTCCTAGATTACATGAAAATTGTTTTCTTTCGATTATGGTGCCTGGCTGTATCTATATGTGTGTGAGTGTGTGTGTGTTGGTGTGTGTGCTGGTGTGTGTGTGTGTGTGTGCTGGTGTGTGTGTAAGTGCTGTTAGCGTAGGTAATTTAAATGCAACTGCCACGATCTCTTTTCATTTCATAGGTTAAATTAAATGTAAATATAATAAACGTGGCGCATAAATCCATGCGTGACAGTTTTTGTGCGGGCCTTCGCTTGAAAGTCGGCCCCGTCCCCGGCAAACTGGTTGTGACAACTTTCTATAGCCCCAAACACACACACACACACACACAGACACACACGCAGACACAGTGCATTCGAGATACCTGGCTAGATAGCTGAGATACATTGGGGGCTGCTTCCTTGAGCATTGTGTAAAACGGCAAATGCAATGCAAACACAAACCTAAATATTTGTAATCTAAAATATGCCAACCTGGTTCCATTAAAAACAAAAAACAACAAAAAAGACAACAAAAAAGAAAAGAAAAGAAACAACTTTGTTGTGTTCCTCGTATTATGCTGGCAATGCGGCCAAATGACAAGTCTCAAGTATTTCCAGTTGATTTAATGCATATACTAAGTAGGCTTTGCCAGTGTGTATCTGTGTGTATCTGTGTGCATTTGTGTGTATCTGTGTGCATTTGTGTGCATTTGTGTGCATTTGTGTGCATTTGTGTGCATTTGTGTGTATCTGTGTGTGGGCTAATCTGTGCGAAGCATGCGGCACAGTTTTCCTCAAGCTTCTAGCTTGTTGTGGGCTTTCATAAACTATTGTTTATATGGATTCATTACACTGATTTATTAGAAAACTTATTTTGTTTTTATCTAGCGGCAAGAACAACAACAAAATATCCGAAAAGTGTGCAATTAGTGCGGGCATTGCGGATATCTATGCTGCCACTTGCAACACGTCGACGCACTTGGCTGTAAAATTAGCCACGCTCTAAAAATGCAAAAAGCACAGCCCAGAGGCAGCCAGCGAGACGGCGACGCATTCGCAAAACATACAACAACAAAAAAAAGCATAAAAAATGAAAAAACTGAAAACAAGAAACGAGGAAACAGAATTCGCTGCGCTTGCCAAGTTTAAGCTAAATAAATAAATATTTACATGCCAGATTATAATGTTAATGCACAATTTTCGACATTGTCAAAGACGAAAACATTGTCGCAATGCCCAATGGACATGATTGTTGTTGCCTTGCGTATATTTGAAAATTTGAAATTTGTATTTAGAGCGCAGCTAAATGAAAATTGCAAGTTAAGTGTCTGCTGCTTGGGCTTGACAAAGGGCATATTCGGCTTGCATCTAGCTATAAGTGTTCGCTTTCTGAGCTGGGTAGATAGATGGAAGAGAAGCTAAACTATTTCTATGATTCCATATCCTTTCAGGAGCAAAACATAAACAAATATAAATCTATTTATAAGCTAAGCAAACTCTAATAAATCTTACTAGTATCAGCTCTTAAGCATAGTCAAGTACATGCGCTTTTCTAGAAGCGAAAACGAATTCATATTCGCCTGCATGTTTCTGGACTCTATATAGGCTATTCTTTCTTGTGCATCTCTAGACTCTATATAGGATGTTTTTTCTTGTGTATCTTAAGCAGAATTGATGTTTGCAAATGGAGAAAGAAGCGACAGAATTAGATGACAAATCGCAGATCGCATCTGCAATATTTGCCAAGGATTACACGCAGCATACTTTCGGGCACTTGCCAAGCAGGCAGAAAGAACACAATTATAAATGAGATATGCCCTATATAATAGATTATATCTGTATATCTGTATATCTATATCTTATAATAGTTTATATCCTGTGAATGAGTATATATCACGTTATCATATGTGACATGTGCTGTACGGGTATTTGGCAGTCGAGTTCTGGCCGCGTTCGCATACGCTAGTTGCCTGCACAGACAACGGCAATGTGATTATTATGCATAACAGTCTAGGGGGCGGGTAGATTGGTCTTTTCAACGGGGTTGCGAATGTATTTATATGCTAATTGCATTTGCCGTGGCCTCGCCATATGTCTGTAGACGGCTACGAAACGAGCGAACTAAGTGAAATTAATTACACACAAAATACAAGCAAATAAATTGCCAGCCAGCCAACTAGTCGATAGAAACTTGTTAGAGAGTTCTAATTGGCATTCGCTTCGAAATTCTAGAGCATATTATTATAGTTGGCCGAAAGGGCTTTAAGCCCTGGTTAAAGCTTGTCGCAGATTTCAGATTTCTGGCCCATCAACTTGTTAGCTTCGTTCTCAGGCCTCACAATTTCTGCTGCTTGACTCGTAAGTTTTATTGCATGCAACTTTTTGTAGCAACATGCTAACAAACAAACAACAAATGCAATGCAAACAACTTGATAGAAAAGTTTACTCGCAGCTTGTGCAAACATTTCAATATCTCTTGTTGTTGTTGTTGTTGTTGTTGTTGTTGCTATTTTCAATCGCTTCCTATATCTTCAGCTTCAGCTATATGTACATATATATATATCTGTAGATATCGAGTTATATGACTTTATATGAAAGTCTGTTATTTTCGTTGCATTTTTTTAATGAGCTGCACGAAGGCGAAACTTTAATTAATGTATAAATTTTAATTTAATGCCGGAAAATGCATAAATTTTATGCCATTTTCTTCTTCTTCTTGTTTTCCTTCAATAGTTGCTGGCATAAAAAAGGAGAGAAGAAGCAGAAAATAGCTGCTCAAATGTCAAGCGTTCAAATTCGGTTGTTCAAATTTGGTTTCTTTTTGTTGTTGTTTTTAGCTTTCTTTGCAAATAGCTGGCGGCTGTTGTTGTTGTTGTTGCTGTTGTTGTTGTTGGACTTTGTTTAAATAATATGTACTTATAAGTTGTTGTTGTTGTTATTATAGCCGAAGCTTTCGTAATGGCAATTGGCATTTTTTGTGTATAAATTATTTTTATTATTTGCATTTGCAGTTAACACGAAAATTTGTAGTTTTTGGCCTAACAAGAGATTCAATTACGTGGCTCAATCACGCTCTATCTCCCTCTCTCTCTCCCGCTCTCTCTCTGTCTCGCTCGCTTGCCTGCTTGCCACATGCAAGCTGGTTGCATAAGCTGCCCCAAAGTGAAAAGCCAAAGCCGAAACAATTTATGCAGCAATTCGTGAATGTAATAAAGTAATTAAGTCCAAATATGTGGAGCCAAGTCTTGGCAAATTGCTGATGGAAAATTCAAGCCAATCCAAGCAGGATTAACACAGCCTGCCATCTAACGTCCTGGATCCGATATCAATTTATTTGCATTGCATACTGGCAATCGCTCAAGGCTGAGATGCGTACATCCGACAGGAGAGATATGTGAGAAACTGTTCGAAGCAGCTGCACGCATAGACAAGAGCCGTAGGAGAGATTAATGAGGGTTACTTAACCCTAAAGGGTTGATAGGCCGTTTTGATTAAAGCGCCTGTGGATGAGGGAACCTGAAATAACAATGCAGCCCAGGGCAGGAGCAAGAGTTAAGGGCGGCTGCACGAACAACAAGCCGAGAGATGGGCGTATGTGACTAGAAAATACCCTGCATGACAAGCAAAAAGGGTTGCCAATAAACTGGTCTATCTACCCCTCTCTGGCTGCACCCCAATTACAGGGTATTTGCAAACCGCACAATCGACAAGCAATGTGCACATAATTGCAGTTTGTTTGTTCTGTTTTGATCATAATTGTTGTTGCCGTTCATAGAATGTGAAAAGTTAAATTTATATGCGTAAGTTTTGCATGAATTTATAAGCCAAAACTTTGCCATGGGCCAAAGATGCAGCACCAAAACAACAACAACAGATACAACAACAACAACAACAACAACAACAGCAACAACAACAACGGGGAGCAGGACCTGAGCGGGCGGGCAGCTGCAAACTTTTTATGCAGCATCAAAAAATTTATGACAGTTTGGCCAAAGTTTGGTAAAAAATTACAAAAACAAGAAGAACAGGGAAAGAAATGCAAGCAAAAATTGCAAGAAAAACGAAGAAAATGTGGAGAGAGAAAAAAAAAGAAGAAAATGTTGTGGGTACATGAGAAATTGTGGGCGTTGGGCGTGCCGCTCGTATTGCACACATAGAGCACATGACGAATATAGAAAAGTTTTATGAATTGAATTGCATAAATCAAGCAAAAACTTGAGAACTAGAGACCCGAGCATAAAAAGGCACAAGACAGGTGGGTGGTGGGACGGGGATGGGGGCGGGGATCTGGTGTGCTTGTGAGATGTTTGAAGGTAGCTGTGGCGGCCCCTGGCCAACACGGAAATGCTGGGCAAAATAATGGATACCGTATACTTGATATGGTAATTTATTATGTTTTTATTGCCTTTTGTTGTGTGTGCTGCGAGTGTAGAGCAAATGCGGCCAGAGTTGCCTGACTAGCTGACTGCCTGACTGCCTGACTGTCTGGTTGGTTGGTTGGTTGGGCTGGCAGCCCTTGTTGGTCATTAATCTTTGTTATGGCACACACACAGGCACACACACACACACACACATACACGCACAGACACACACACTTGCCGCACACATGCATAGACAAATGGCTGCGTTATCCTTTTGCATTTTGGCGTAACTTGAGTCGCGGCTACACGCATAATTTTCAATGTACGTGTGCGTGTGTACGTGTGTGTGTGTGTGGCGCAAATTTAATTGCGCAGATAAATTTGCGCAATGCTAATAAATTAATATTTATGTGCGTGCATGCCCTTCCCCATACCCTTCCCCCATTTCATTCTCTTTCGCTTTATGTTTTTAATCTGAACGTGTGTGTGTGTGTGTGTTGCATTTTCCGTTGCATTACTTTTTTCGCTTTTCTTTTTTGTTGGCGCTGGGCCACGAATTTAATGCATCTTCAAGATGCATACACACACATATACAATAAATCTATATGCCTTGTACAGCATACATACATGTGCACATACGTATGTATGTATGTATATGCATGCATGCATGTGCACATATATGTATGTATGTACATATATACATTTATGTACTACATTGTACAAGTGCGCTGTTGTTGTTGTTGTTGCTGCTGTTGCCTCTTGTGCGCTGTATTTTATCTCTTGTCTTTGCTGCTGTTGTTGTTGTTGCGTTTTATGTCGTGCCATTTCAGCGAAGCTCGCAACAAAGCATAATAAAACTAATTGTCTGCGCTTCGCTCTCGCACACAGCGCACTCACACACTTACAGAAAGAAACACACATACACAGACACACATGCTGGCAGACAGTGTGAGTGCGAGCAAGAGAGCGGGCGAGCGTCCACATGTTTGCCATTCTGTTTCCTTGGGGCCGGCCAAACTATGCGACGGCAACGGCAACGGCGACGGCCAACTACAACAAAGTCAGCGACGCGTTGCCGTAAAAATTCGCAAAATAAAAACGAACAAAAAAAAGAATTTAACACGCCGCATTTCATTTATTCGAATTTGTGTTCTCTTTTTGGCTTTCTTCTGAGTATTTCAGTTTCTGTTTCGGTTTTAGCTGCATGCGCCGCTTCACCCGCCCCGCTGTCCACAAGCTGCAATGTGTCGCGCTTGAGTAACAAATTTATGCGACCCGCCATTTTGCCATTTTGCAATAAGGCGGCCCAACAAATTGCCCCCCCCGGCCTGTTGCCCGCCCCTGCTCCTTCCCCTGCTATCTATCTGCCAATCTCTCTTCTAAGCAAGAGCGCAACGCCTGCAATGGCCGACTGCAGCTGTTTTTGTTGTTGTTGTTGTGCTTGGAATTTGTTGCTAGTTCATTATAATTTATTGAATTTCATGTTTCTTTTTAGTTAAAGAGAAAGAGATAATTGATTGCGCTTTTATTTGAAGGGAACGTAGAAGAAGAAGTAAAGCAAGCTCATGAATATGTTTGAGTAAATAGAATAAATCAAGTGTTAGTCCCTTGAGTATAAGAGAGAGAGAGAGAGACAGAGTGGAACATTTGCTCACGAGCTCTGGATCTTATACACATTCGCGCCCGTCTCTTTCACTTCTTCAGCGAAGTTTCTTATATTACACGGAATGATCTATCTATCAGCTAAAGTGTTAATGTCGATAAGCATTGTGGAAATGATATGGGACAGGTTCTATCATAAAGGTTGAGATCTACATATGTACATACATATATGTATGATCATATAAAGAGTTGAACCGGCCAACACAAGAAATGCCAATAGATGAATAAGCGAGAGAGTACCTAAAACCAGTTTGGTTTCTTCTGCTTAGTTGATTCTTGTTAACTAGAGAAAAGAAGCCAATTTATCGCTCTAATGCAATTGTGTTTATTATACATTTGCGAGTATCCGCAACACGCCCCATTGGCCTCATGCGATATTCGCACACTCATTAAGACCTCTTGCAGTTGAGATACATTTCGTAGCTGTTTACCATGCGCTAATTTCTCGACTTAATTAATTCATTAAGACTTAAAAGAAAAAAAACGAGAAAAAAACAGCTTTAAAAATGTAGAAAACTGCACGCTCTGCACGCTCAGTGCAAATGAATTATTAATAGAAAAGAGCAATTCGAATAACGTAACTCCAGAGACATACATATGTACACATACATGGATGTACATACATACATACATATATAGATGTACATATAGTATATGTATATAGATATTTATGCATTAAAAGGTTCTCCCGGATGTTCGATTTTTGCAAGTTTAATCAATGGACAGCGCGTGCATTTTGTTTTAGTTATTTTTTCGTTTCTTTTAACCTATTCAAAAGAATTTCAATACATTTTCGGTTCGTAACGCTTGGATTTTAATGCTAATATAAATGTGCTCGAGCTTCGCTTCTTATATATATATATATGTGTGTGTGTGTGTGTGTGTGTGTGTGTGTATTTTGGCTAAAAAGAGCAAACGACTTTTATTGATTGTATCGACATGAGTAATTGAAGTTTGAATGCGACTGTAATGACAGCAAGAATGTGAATACTGAGTGGATTAGTCAGCAATCGGAACATTGTTCTAGAGTCTCCTTTATTCTCTCCCTCTCCCTCTCCCTCTCCCTCTCTCTCTCTCTCTCGCTCTCTCTTTAAGCTGAATATCAGTTTCAATCGCGACTTTAACTCGTCCAGATCAAGATCCATTGTCACGACCTCAAAAGTTCATGCGAAAGTAAAAAAACAAACGAACTTCAAGTTGAGTTCGAAGTATTTCGCTTTTATTGCTACAATTGCGAGTATTTTGCTTTTCGATAGCATTTTTAATTAATAAAGTGCACATTTCGCGAGCGTGGGGGTATTTTTTGGGTTTTTCGTTCATAATTATCTAATCTCTGGTATAAAACATTTTTGATTTCTCCCCAATAGAAAAGTTGCCTTCCTGCATGATTCAATTGACGCGTTTTTTTACCCTTCTTTACAGCTTCTTTAAGGCGAACACGTTGCAAGAATCCAATCGGAATGTTTCTACGAATACTTTTACTTAAATTAAGTAGAATGTAATGCATAAAAATACATTTTTCTTCTTCAATTGTGAACCCTTCTTATATAGAGCTCCATAGTTCCAATCGAATATCTTGAAACAGGCCAAGTTTTTGGCAAATCGTGCAATTCTTTGCTTCGACTTATATCGAGAATCTAGCATTATTTCTCTGAACTCGGACTATCAATCAAAAATTCGTTCCGTAAGCTTATTTCGAGCTAAACATACACACACACATACAGAGATAGATAGAGAGAGAGAGGGGGAGAGAGAGAGAGGGAGTGGGATCCCATAATACTTTGTTGCTTTATAAACATTATTCCGAGATTTCTCGGGCAATGATTGATGCATTTGAATTGAATTGAATTCGTTTCGTAATCGGATCCACTTACTTTTTTATCACGTTTGTGCGGGGGGGTTAAAGCTGCTGTTTGAAGGTAGGTGAGGGGGATGCGGGGCTCTTCAGTCAATTCTTGATTTGATTTTGCTTTTTACAACAAAAAAAAGTTCAAATTTTTTAATATTGATTACTCTCGTATTATTTGTTATTACGGATAGTTAAGGATTATTATGGCTTGTCATTTGTTGTTGTTGTCGTTGTTGTTGTTGTTGTTGCTGCTGTTGTTATTTTAGAAATAGATTGCACGGAATTTAAGTATTACTTAGTTGCCTTTTAACTACTAGAATATTTATTTATAATTTACTTGGGTTTTTTGTTATTTTGTTATTTTGTTTTCGCACAACACTATTAAACAATTAAATTGTTATTTCGTTTATTTACACATTTGTTGCTACAGTTATTAGTTGTTGTTGTTGTTGTTAGATGCTATTGTCAGACACTTTTGTTGTTGTTGCTGTTGTTTAACGTGCGTTTGTTGAATTCATGTCACACTCATTTGTTGGCTTTGCTGCACTCGACATGACATTTTCTTTTCAATTCATTTCAATTTGAATTCTATTTCTATTTAACAATTGTTGTTGTTGTTTTTTGTTGCTTCTTCTTTTGAGCGCGCGCGAAAATGATTTTTGTTGTTGATTTCACGGGTCGATCGCTTGATGGCGCTCTCGCTCCCTCCCTCTTTCGCGCACACAGCTCTATGGCTTTCTCTTTCTGGCTGGCTCTTTCTTGCAATCTCTACACACACGCTGCTCTATGCACCCATGCATGTATGTGTGTACTTAACATATGTATATATGTACATATATGCAGTTGTATGTGTATGTGTGCATATAAAATGGAACATAATGCGCTGATAACGAAATCACATTTTTCAATTGGCAACTGCCCTAAATTTCGTTAGTTATTTGAGTTGCGTTAGTTGTTTGTGTTTTGTTATCTATATTAGCTGTGCTTCTTCTTCTTCAGCTTGCTGTTGTTGTTGTTGTTGTTATTGTTGCTGCTCTTGTGGTTGTTGTTGTTGTTTACTTTGTTGTATGCGTGTGAGTCACATTGGCAACAATGTTGCTGCTGCTCTTGTTGTTGTTGTTGTTGCTGCTGTTGCAGCAACGGAAATAAACAATCAATTTTAGTTAAAGAATTTATGCACGCACTCAGCGACATGGACACACACACGCACACACACACGCTCTACACGCACACACACACACGCGCACGCACGCACGAACAGATGAATTAAGCACGCGACTTTCGCATGCAAAGAATTTGATGATTTTGATTTGAATTTCGATTTTGTGACGCGTGTTTGAGAATTATCAACTATGTGTTTACCACTACCAATGCACACAATGCTGGCCGTAGCGAAGGAGGAGACAGACAAAGGCCAAAACTCAAAACTCAACCGTTGGGCAACCGTTGAGTAGTCGGAAAGCGCGCTTGCCGATGCCGACGTTTCACCGTTACGTCCTCGAGGAATCGCGTTTACAGAATGAATCTGAATCTGAACGTGTGGAGTGTAAGGCAGCGTAAAAGATACAGATACACCAATACACAAACACAGATACGTATGGCAACGACGGCGACGGCAACGGCAACGACGACGACGACGACGACGACGACGACGACGACGGTGACGACGACGACGACGACGACGACAGCGACAAGCAGCAGCAGCAATTGGCGTTGCCTTTGCTTGCTTGTATGAGTGAGAGTGTGAGTGAGCGTGTTTATATTCGAGCGTGTACGAGTGTGTGTGTGGTGGTGGAGCCGTTGCCGCCACGAGAGCGCATGCGAGCGCCAGGAGAGCCAAAGACGATGAAGCAAACGCAAAAGGCAAAAACAAAAACGTGTTTGCCGCCATTACGTAGCACTGTTGTGTGCTGTGTGTGTCGCTCAGAGAGCGAGTGCAAGAGCGTAAGCGAGAGAGCGAGTGCTGAAAAAACAACAACAGCAACACCGGCTGCGGCGACTGCAGCAGCGACGTCGACGCCAGCGCAGCTCTTCGTTACAGCTGTGTGCGTGTGTATGTGAGAGCTGCTACGAAAAAAGGTAGTAAAAAATAACTGCGGTAAACCGAAAAAGGCACAAAAAATTGAAAACGAAAACGCAGCAGCAGCAGCAGCACCAGCAGCAGAAGCAGCAGCGACCACAACAACGCAAAGACAAAAACTCAACGCCAACAAAGGCTCAGCCGGAGACGGCGACGGAGTTAGTGTAGTTAGCCGGACGGGGGAAGGAGTTGCCTGTGCACCTCCCCCCGCCCCACACGCTTCTAAAACGTTTTGCACTGAAATGCGCCGCGTTTAGTTCTTTGGCATTTTTGTGCGTTGCGGGCGTTCCTTTCTATTCGTCTCCTTACCCCTTTCCTTCTTATTATTATTTTTGTTTTTTCTTCTTAAATTCTGATAGAAAAATGTGAACTGCTGGAAATGGCATTTGCCTCGATTTGCGATTTGCGGATCATTTAAGATGGGGGCCTTTCGATATAACTTTGGGCTACTTACGTACAAAGAGGGCAACATGGAAATTGGCCTGACCGCTAAGCAAGTTTCGGTAACTTACCTGTAAATAAGAAGAAGAGAAGGATATAAGTTAGTAAAATACAAAAAGAAATGTAGAGAAAGAAACATATGCTAAGTTCATTTCTAAACATAAGAATCTCGGCGGAAAATCTCTAGTTAAGAATCCTATCAGCCTAAAATCCAATGCTAATTGGAACGAATTTGCTCAAATCGTAGTGTAATCCAAATGGATTGTAATAATCCAATTCAATTGATTGGACAGCTTGAAGGTGGCCCTAGCTAGCATTTCCAATTGGATTGCTACATTGATGGATTGATGTTAATTTAATGACTGACTTCAACAGCTGCATTCGTTGGACACATCCAAAGATTTTCATTCTGGTCACAACAAGCTCTTAGTGTGTGCGTGTGTGTTGGTTAATGCGTGTGTCTCTCTGTTTTTGTTTTTACTCTTTTCTCTCGCTACGTACGCAACTCATTTGCAAAACTTCAGCCGGCAATATATCATGCCACCCATTAAGCGAGTCTCTCTTAGCCCCACCCCAGCCCGCAACTAGTCAACCAACCAATTTCCGCCCCCTCACACGCACGCACACACGTAAATAATCACAGGCACACGCACAAGCACGTGGGAGAGTTTCGCACACAACGTCAAGAGGTGGAAAAAGTGGCTTCATTACAATTTTCAATTTTACTTTGTTTTTACTTTGCATTTGCCTGTGTGTGTGTGTGTTTTTTTTGCTTATTTACTTTGCAATTTTATTTTTATTATTATTATTTTGCGACGCATTTCCTTTTTTTCCGAGCGTACGTCAAAAACAAAAACCAACAGCTAGAAGCAAAAGCAATTGAAAGAGGATGAGGAAGAGAGAGAGAGAGAGAGAATGAGAGAGAGAGAGAGAGGAGGCTGGCAAAGCAAAATGCTTTTATAATTTTCATAAAACTCCAAGCAGCACCGTCAGCGGCTGGAAAAATCATCATCGTGCGGCGCAGCTGTTGTCTTATTATTTATTTTGCTTTTATTTCTTACCATTTGTTTATTTTTTTTCTCGCAAATTCGCTTTGTTGTCTTTGGAGCTGCAGCCGCAGCCATCATAAGTTTAATTCTTGCAGTTTCCATTTTAACAGCGCTGTTCTAACCAGCTGCCCCTCCTCGCCTCCTCGCCAACCCCCCGCACCACCACCTCCTGCCTGCCACAAGTCTTCGGCTAGCAACTCCCACCATCGACCTCTTTTCAGATCTGGAGCTGGAGATGCGAATGCCAGCAACAGCAGCAGCAGCAGCGAAAAGGAAGGGCAACAATGGCGGTAGAGTGCGCGGGGGGCAACCGCAGTCGCTGTCGCAGCCGCAGCATATGCCGGCTTCTTCTGCTTCTTGCTCTTCTTCGGCGACAAGCGTCAACAAAACTGCAACAGCAACAGCACCAATACACTCTCACACGCTGAGCAGAGCGCGCGCTCTCCGTATATAAAATAGCAGTCAATAAAAGCAGCAGCAACAACTACACCAACAACAACAACAACGAGAGCAGCAGCGAAGCCTTGGGGTCATTATTCTCTTGGTCTTGGAGGCGCTCGCTGCTGCCGCGCATTGACGTCGCAGTTGTCGTTGTTGTTGCCGTTGTTGTTGCTGTTGCTGTTGGTGCTGCTGCTGCAGCCTAGCCTTGGTGGTTGCTGCGCTCACGCACACACATGCACGAGTTGGGGAGACAGCGCTGCATATGTGTGCATGTGTGTGTGTGCCTCTCCAAACAATGTAATAAAATTCAATTATTCTCATGTGCGTCTTGCACTTTGTTTCGTCTTTTGTTGCGCGCATTTCGCGAACAGCCGCCACAAAATGCCAAAAGGCGGAAAGTACAGGCGGCAAAGGCATTGGAAATGCAAATGCAAAGGCAAATGGAAATGCTAGCCAACGTAGAGTAAAGAGTAGAGAGGCAAGGTGGGGGAGTATGTCTATACAAAATATTTCCTTGCCGCCGACGCAAGCACACACACATACATATATATGAACACTTACATGTATACCCCTTACGCGTACACTCACTCACACAATCTTGCACTTTCTTAACTGCCTTCGCTGTCGCTGTCGCCGTCGCTGCACTTTGGCGTTGGCGTTCTTTTTGCGTTTTGCCTTTTGGCTCTTTTCCTTCTCACATGCCTCAGCAGCGGCTGCGGCAGCAGCAGCGACAGAAACGCTTCTCATTTCTTTGTTGTCTCGTACTGTTGTTGTTTCTGCTGCTGAGGCGCATTTTGCATACGCTGCCTGCATTATATTTTTGCAGTCTGTTTTAACAAATTTCATTTTCGAAGTCTTCTTATTTTGCTGATTGCTCCTCCTATGCTGCTTATGCGTCTGTCGCGTTTGCCAATTTTCTTATTTTTACTAATTTTGTGTGCCTCCTCCCATTGCGCTGCTGCTGCTGTGTTTGTTGTTGTTGCTGCTATTGTTTTGCTATTTGGGGGCTGCGCTTGCATTTGTGTGCCCACTCCCCGTCGCCATACACTGCAGCGCTCTCATCACTCACACACACACACACTCGTTTACGCTCTCTTTCTTTTTCTCTGCTCTGCTGCTGCTCTCTTTTATGCTTTGCGCTCTTTTGGCCTACGCATGCGCTGCTTTGATTGTTTGTGTAATGTAAGAACGTTGTAAGCTCACCCTTCATCCCGTTTGTTGTTTTTGTTGTTGTTAAAAGTGATTTTGGTTTCTGTCTTTGGGTAGCCGTATCTGTTTCAAGGCTCTAATCAAAGCTGGCCAAAGTTGACATTTGACTTGTGGCCTCCAACTCGGCATTCATCATGATTCTTAAGCAGACAGTTTTATGCACCGCACACACAAGCCAATAAAAATGCTTGCAAAACTGCAAAGCAAAGTAAAAGAGTCGAAAAACAAAAGCAAACAATGCTGCCAGCGTCGCAGTCGTAGTCGCCGTCGCTGTCGCCGTTGTCGTCGGCGTTGGCGTTGGTGTCCGTTGCCTGCAGCGTATTTTGTAAATTACATTTCCGGCAATAAATTTGCATACCTCTGGCATCTTTCTAAATTGCTATCGTTTGTTAAAGGCGCCACCCAAAAAGTCTCTACAGATAGCACAGAGAACAGGGCAAAGAGAACACCACCACCACCACCAACCCCTCCAGCCACACCACCCACCGCACCAACATCGTGCTGCCACCCCAAAACTGACAGGGTCGGGGGGTGTTGGGTGTAGGTAGGTACACCTTCTAATCTCTGGCACCCCTCTGCTTGAACCTGCGCGGCCGCACCTTCCACCTCCCTTTGCTTTCTTGTGGTGTGCTGCGAGGGTTGGGGGTGGTTTTCTAGCCCCTTTCAATTGCCCATTCAATTGTCTGGCAATTAAAAGTTGCGTTGCCAACTGCCTGAAAGACTTTCACTGCTTTCTGCCTCAAGTTTTGCACTCTTTCGGATTCACCTAAAAAAAAGGAAGGCAACAAAAAACACACCAAAAAAAGTTTCAACTGAGCCTGGCCGCAGGATTTTTGTACAACAGGTTGTTGCATTTGCGAGTACCAAGTACGTGACGTTAAAAATAGTTGCAGTTGTTGTTGTTGTTGCTTTGAACTTGCATTACACGTATCCTACAGAGAGGCAGCGAGAAAGAGGCACGGTGGCGAGCTGGCAGCCAGGCAAGCAGCTGCCAGAATCCAACGTTTATATAGGTCGACAAACTTTTGTGGCATGCTCCTTGTTGTTGCTGCCGCTGTTGCCGCATAAAAATTCAAATTACGCGGCGCGTGCAGAGCAAAAAAAAAAATGAAAATAAAAAAACGAATTGAAACTGAAAATAAAAGTGCAAATGTCGTGAAATGGCCACCGAATGCGGACTGCGGACTGCGGACTGTGGCAACTGGCGCAGCAGAGGATCCGTGCTGGCCACTCAGTTGCATTCAACGCTCAAATTAGAGATGGCAACGGGCGGCAATTTCAAAGTCACGAGCCACAAAGCGACCGTCGACTCAACACGCCGAATAGTTGGCAAATCTCTTGCCAACGAATTGGGCTTCAAATGTTGTTGATCGTTTGTCTGCACGATCTTAGACACATTTGCTGACGGGTTCCTTAACTTTTTATGCATATACAACTTATGTGTTTATATGAGTTTGTATCTCAAGCACTTTCAACTACAACGATTAATAAGTTCTTCACGAGAATTTCCTGCATAGAGTAAAGATTCTTCTACTAATATTGATGATGTATAGCAAACTTCTGTTACAAAACTATTTTGGAATTGTTCCTAAGAGTTTTTCTAAGGTATTATTTTGAAAAGTGAAGTGCCTGTCATCTCAAATGGAAGCGCACGCGACAGCCCGTGGACATCGCTATCGACAACCCTTTGCGGCTACAGGGGCTAGTTTTTTGCCGCGTTACACGCGGCGTATGAGTAATGTGTGCAAAAAACGCGAAATGCAACGCGCGCGCGTGTGTGTGCGGGAGGGTGTGCCTCACTGACTCTGTGCATGTGTGTGGGTGTGTGTGTGTGTGTGTGTGTGTGTGAGAGTTCATTCATTGACGCCGCTGTTGCACGCGAAATCAATCGGCAGGTGTTTTGTTTTGTGAATTCAATGGCCAGCGGCGGCGGCAACTGGTCGGCAATTTTTGTTTGCGGATAGTTTTGACCTCGTTTTATGGGTTTTTGTAGCTGTTCTTGTTCTTTTTGTTGTTGTTGTTGTTGTTGTTGTTGCATGCGTAATGACGTTGACGTCGTGGAACAGCTGACATTTGTTGATGCCCAGCTCGGCCCGGCATGGCACGGCGCGGCACGGCAGGGTCCCGGCCACGTTCCCTGCCCGAAAAGCAAAACAAAAAAGCGTAAAAAAAAAAGGAAACGGAAACCGAAACGTTTTGCCCCCCTCGCCTAGAAAGTGTGCACGCAAAAATTGCGTTTGGATTTTGTTTTCTTTTTGCCTTTTTTTTTTTGTTGCTGCTCTTGTTTGTAATTTTGTTGTTGCCGCTTTTGCGGAACTGTTGCCCCAGCAACGCGGCAGACGGTTGCCCACTTGGGGGAAGCCCTGCAAATAAAACGTAATGCGAGCACGGACCAACGTGTGGCAGCAACAGAAGCAGCAGCAGCAGCAGCAGTTGTTGCCGGCGTCAGTGAGCCACCGTATGCCATGCATTCATTCATAAAAATGTAGTCGCGCTCCCCTCTGTTCCAGTCGCTGGCAGCGTAATACGACTTTCAAGTTCATAATGTCAACCTTCAGACACAAATTCCCCAACACCAACACACACGCACACACACACACACACGTAGAGTTGGATACAACCTTGTCTGCTGGCGCTGGCAACAAGGGAAAGCGTGAAACAGTTTTGCTAGTCAGAGAAAAGTCAGGAGCTGCTGCTGTTGCTGCTGCTGCTGTTGCTGCTGTTGCCGTGGCACACACCAGGAAGCGCAGCTGGCAGTCAAGCTCCAGACACAGGCACAGACACAGAGACCCAGACCGAGACCGAGACCCAGACCCAGACCCAAAGCCAAAGCCAGAGCCAGAGCCAGTGGCAGTGCCAGCGACTGGAGTTGAAGCCCCAGCAGACGCAGTGGGAAGTCAGCGCTGGCAATTCCTTTGTGCGCCAGCCTTTTAGCAACGTTTTACTTTCGCACGCGCCTTTCGCTCCGCCGAGTGCTGAGTGCTGAGTGCTTTCCCGGTTCACAGTACCCAGCTTCTACACTGAGAGAAAATCAAATGTGCTCGTGCAGCATAAGCACATACAAAATAACTATGCGAAACGGCCAAGAGCTTATGAGAATAGAGGAATATATTTAATTTGAAGTTTTCTTCAATTTTTCACATCTGTGAGTGAAATTATATAACACACAAATGTTCAAGTTTTCACAAATTTTCCACAGCTTCGGGTGGAATTGAAAACATTTGCTTGCACCTAACCAAAGTAAACTATTATGCTTTCCAGCTCGGACTATTTGAGCGTTGCTCACCAAACGTTCAATTAATCAATCAGTCAGTCAATCACTTAGTCAATCAGTCAGTCAATTAGTCAGTCAATCAGTCTGTCAATCAGTCAGTTACTCATGCAGTGAATCCCTCACGCAATCTTGACAAACATTTGCATGTCTTGAGTTCTGTATAACATTTATGGATGCCTTTCAAAGGAAAATCAGAAAATTGTTGCTACTCTTTCTCAGTGTATTTCATCAGGTTCTTGTGCTCTGTTGTTGTTTCGCGTTCAAGTTTCACTTGATGAACACGCGGCCAAAAGTTTTGCAACAATTCTTACGCTTTGCCTTCGGGTCGACTGATTTTTTTGCTTGTTTTCTTTTTTTCTGTTGCGCACGATTGTTTCTGCCTGCCACCTTTCATTTTGAGTGTTACGCAATTTCTTTTATTCACAATCCCCTCTCCCTCTCTCTCAATCTCTCGCTCTCTCTCACTCTTTCTCTCTTTCGCTAAGTAGGCGACGAAGTGCAGCAGCAGCCTTCAAAGGGCCCAGATGGCGGCTCTGACACCTTTGTAATTGCCCATCTCGAGTTTCAGCTCTTGTTGTTGTTGTTGTTGTTAGCGAAAGTTTCCTAATTGACTGCAACAATTGCTGCTTCTGACGATGATGATGTTAATGCTAATGATCATTAACAGCTGGCTTAAAGCTGGGCACGCGCTGCGCATTGGTTCATTGACATTGGGAGGGCAGCTAAAAATAGCTGCGCCCAAATGCTTAAAAGTCGCCTTTGGCACAGAAGTCATATGGCCCGTGGCCCAAAGGCTGTGACGCGCCCAGGACAACGCCAGGACATGCGAGCCACAGCATAACAAACAAAATAGAAAAAAACAACAGCAACAACAACAACAACAGAAAAAAAAATCGATATGCCTCAGACGTGCTCGAGTCGCTTCGTTCTTTTGGGCGGGGTGGCAGGCGCTTGGGCCGCCAGCCAAGGGTAGCAAAATGTTGTGCGAACGCGCACGGCAAAGGCAACGGCAACAGCAACAACAATGACAGACACACACACACCGATACACACTGGCACACACACGACGTTGACGTTCATTGCCTCTCTTGCATTTAGTTTCATCGGGCCGTGCGCTTTGCGCTGCCTTCTGCTTGGGGCTGGGCATTACTTCCGCTTTCGTGCAGTTGCCTTCGCCTTCTCGCAGCGAGTTTGCGCTCAATTTTTGCTACTTTTGCTTTGTGCTTGATTTTCTTTTTCCTGATTTTGCTCTTTTGTTGCGCCATTTTGACGGCGGCCACCGACGACGTCGTCCACGTCCTCGTCCACGTTCTCGTCCTGCGTCGTCCGCATCTTCGTTGTCAGTTTTGGGCAATTTTCGCACGAATCGCTTCGTTCTGTGTGCCCCATGTCCTGTGCCTTTTGCGGCACTTCCGTTTTGTCAGCAATTTGCAGACGCCATTGATTTTCATGGCGCGCAATAATTATTACATTTACGTTTCAGCTCCACGACCCCGCCCATGGGCCTCGCCCGTTGCCGGCGCCTTCAAGTATGCTGTGAAATTTTGTTTTGCGCTCGATTCTCTTTTGATTTCATTTTTTGTTGTTTTTGCTGTTTTTATCAATTGCTGCGCCAGCGCCCCTTTTTGGCCTTTTATTTCGCTTCACTTCGCTTCGCCTCGCTTTGCTTCCTTCCTTCCTGTTCCGGCTGTGGCTCCGCTTCCATGGGCTCGTACCTTCAGAGGAGCCGGAGCTGGACCCGTCTTTCACGTCCTTCGCATTCCTGCGGCTTAAATTGCTCTTGTTGTGTGCGTGTGTGTATGTGTGTGTGTGCGTGTACGTGTGTGTGCATCGCTCGGCTTGCCGTCGGTAATGACAAGGGTGGGTTTGCTTTCGTCTCCATCTACATCGCTGTCTCCGTCTCCGTCTACGTCTTGGTCGTCTCATTCTGCGGCTCGCTGGCGTATACGTTATTTTATTACATCAAATGTTTTACAGGCACTTGGCTGCTCTTGCTCTCTCCCTCTCCCACTCCCACTGTCTCTCCTTCTGCTACGTTCACTCTCCCTCTTTCGCTCAGTCGCTCTGCTGTCTCTGGCTGCTGCTGCCGCTGCTGCTGCTGCTGCTGCTGCTGCTGCTGGTGCTGCGGCGATAGCGGCTGCGTTGCGGTTGACGCTGGCGTCGCCGCCGTCGCTGCCGCCGTAGTCGGCGTCGTTGCTGTCTGCTTCTTCCTGTTCTTAATTGAAATTTGCGGCTGCATCAATATTTGCTTTTTTCTTGTGTTTTCCACGTTATTAAAAATCCTTGTGCAAGTTTTTGCTGTTGCTTTTTGTTTTGCTCGCTCACTCGCCCCACACCTCGACCGCCCTTCCTCTCTCTCTCTCTGTCTCTTTCGCTATCTCTGTTACTCTCCTTGTGTCTATTGTTGTGCTTTTAAATTTCATCTAATTACGCAATTTATTTTGATGCATTTTTTATGGCGCCAACTTCAAGACAATTTAAAAATGCTGAACTTCAACACGCATAGGGCAATTGTTAGCCAAGTTATTTCCAGGACAATTCCTTTTTAAACTTTGTAGAACTATGTTTGGGAATTAAGCAAGAAGTGCCCAGTATGATACCATATGTTACTATTAATAAATCCCTATTTTGAATATTTAAGTAACTGGAAACTATGGTAATTCTTTAGGAACTAAGAGAACTATTTAAGTATAACCTATTTATTGGATAATATTGTTATGAGGTGCAAAGTTATATGAGCTTTAAATCGATTTGTTTTACATTCCTGTTATTTAAATTTACGAAACAATGCAAAAATATTTTGGAATAACATTTCAGGGAACTGTTAGCGCTTCCAGTGTAATATGTTATTATCATATGTTACGTTAAACAACAGCATAGCGAAAGGTCTGTTAATTGCCGTTGTCATCAATAATAATACTTAACATTTTGCCCATACTGAAGTTAACAGTTGTTTGTTGTGTTTTCTTCGCTGTTAAGCAAGCAGTTACATAGCTACATTAGAGAGCTGTTAAGCAAACAATAACAGAGCTCAGCTAACAGTCAATTTAACATAAATTGTGCAACACAAATTCAATATTTAAACTATGAATTCGCCTTAATCTTTGTTCTAAAGAAAATGTTTAGGCATTTCTTTTGATTGTTAAGCCTATGCCAAGGGTAAATTTTAGCTTTTAATTTCAGTTCATTGAATCAGTCTGTGTGTAGAGTAGGCAACCCTCGTATTATTGCCGTTTGAATCTTGTGTCTGCTGGAATTATGCCTAATTCAAAATGCATTTTATAGCAGTTCGCAGCTCGTATAACTGCTGCACCGCGCCCATCCCCACGCCATATTGCTGCCAGGGGCTTGTCCCGACAATGCCAGGGCCAATAGCTAGACAGCAGCAGCAGCAGCAGCAGCTTCTCGCAACTCCCCTTCACTCCGTGCGCCTGTCTGGCACTCGCCGAAGGCTGAAGGCTGAAGACTGAGACTGAAGGCCACGTTCTGCGCGCTCCAACTTCCACTGGATGTTGATGGCAACGTCATATGAGCTGCTGCTGCTGCTGCAGTTGTTGTTGTTTTTGCTGTTGCATTTTGTATGCGGAATTTGCAGCAGAAATGCATTAATCAATCATTCATTAAATCAATCAATCAATTTATGTATTCCTCGCGGTGCTGTTTTTTTTGTTTGTCTTGTTTGGTTTTTTCTTCCGTCAATTTCGTATTTGTTTTTGTACGTTTCGAAGCTGTTTGCCATTTTTACTGCAATCGGTTTTTGCTAGAGCGTTTTAGCCATTTTTTTGATTGATTGCCATTAATAACTCATTTTTGGAATTTATTTGTTTAGTTCTGCCAGGGAGTCCACGTCGCAGTCGCAGTCGCCGTCGCAGTCTTAGCTCTAGTTAGCGCTGAGTGGGCAGTTTGTGTTGAGTAATTGCAACGGGCATCAGTCTAGACTGGAGTCCCGAGAAAGCTGTACAGGAAAAACGTACAGCTGTCGTTGGGAAATCAAGGCACTTTTCGAATGACTAATTGCTTTAAGACTTTGCAAAGTAATTAGTACGAACCGAAGCTAGTTTCCATAGCCAAATAAATGCGAGCTGCTACGTTTGACAAGACATTGTGAACTAGTTCACAGCTAACAATGAGTCATATTTAAAGTTTATCATAAAAAGGAAAGAGCATAATATGCTCCAAACTCAAGTAATTTAGTCAGGACTTACATTCAGATCAAAAGAATGTAAGTTTAATCAACACGAAAGACTTCTTTGAGCTGTGGCAATTAACATATCATGTTAGTTGTACGTTATGCTAGTTGTACGTTATGCTAGTTGTATGTTATGCTAGTTGTATGTTATGCTAGTTGTATGTTATGCTAGCTGTATGTTATGTTATGTTATGTTATCAAGCCTGTTAGCATTGTATTTAACATTTACCTGGATGCCTGTTTTAGTTGGCTTAGACAAATTCTGTTAATCCATAATTTGATTGAGTTGGCAGGCTTTTTTAGTGCTTTAAAGCAAATGCAGGATACGTTTCGTAATAGGATTTCTACCAATCAGGTTCATTATGTGTGTGCATAACAATACACAATACGAATAATGCAATTTATGAGTTGCAATTCTTGTGGATGCCCCCTCGAACCTGCCGAACACAGTCGATGTTGTTGTCGATATAACGAATTTTGCAAGTTATTTGCATATTTGTGAGCATATTATGGTGATTTTCTCTCGCTCTGTCCATCTCTCTATCTCAGTCTCGTTGTCTGTGCTTCTCTCTCTTTCTCTTTCTCGCTCTCTCTCGCTCTCTCTTTCTCTCACCATGTCTGATTGTCATGTGTAAGGATGCGCAGAATATCCTGCGGCGCCACAGCGCACATATAACATTGTCCGCCGTCCGCCGTCCCCTGTCCGTTGTCCCATAGCAAAGTATGTAATAAAATGCATTGCGAGTTGCATGCAACATGCGAAATTCGTGTGGCAAATATGTTAAATTGAATAAGCCGTAAGCCAGTGGCATATACCACGCACCCAAAAAAGCTCGCCTAACAACAGAACAGAGCTCAGCTCTGGTTACTTACTCAGCCGTACATTGGGACAAAATGCATTGAAACTGCGACGAAACTTACCTGCAAAGAGATGGCAAAGAGGTAAAATGATAATGATTAGTACAACGAAATACGAAACTAATTTTGCTTATCTTGAGCTTAGATTAAAATGAAGCTGAATGCAGTATAGCTGGCCGATTGGCCGGAGGTGAGGGAGGGTGGCAGGGGCAGCAACGAGCTGCACGCCAATGGAGCGACAGGTAGTTTAATTTATGTGTTGCTCTTGTTGCTGTTTTTTACCATTTGCTCTTTGCTGTTGCTGCCATTATGCTGCGTCGTTTTAATGGTCCCCAACAACAACAACAACAGCAGCAACAACAACAACAAAAGCAACAAAGTCACGAGCTGACCAGCCAACAATGGCGATGGCAACGAGCAAAAAGGATAAAAGGCATATAAATAAATAAATAAAAATTGCAAAGAGCAGCAGCGAAAATAAAAAATACGAAAAAATGTCTGTGAAGTTGGAACAACTCGCAGCTCGTTGTGCCCCCAATCGGGGCAGCAGCAGCAGCAGCAGCAGCGGCAGCGGCAGAGGCGGCGGCAGCGGCAGCGGCAGCGAGCGCCTAAAAAACAACATAAAAGAAGAGCGTATTTCAAGGCGTTTGTTTTTGTTGTTGTGCACAACACGCAGCGAAAAGCGTTTGCTACCCCACCTTCCGCCTTTCGTCCACCGCCCAAAACGTGACCGAGCATTTTTCAATGTCAGTGGAAAATTGTTTCAACACAAATTTTGTGCGCTGCCTCGTCTTTTATTTTCTCTATTTGAATTTTTAGCAATTGCGCTAGTTGAGCTAGTGAAATATATATTTCATGTGTAGTTAAAACAAAAGGCAACAACAACAACAACAACAAGAAAAACAACGAAAACAATTCAAAAGAAACAGTTGCAAAATTGTTCATGTGTAAGAAAATGTTCTTGTTTTGCTTTTTTTCGGGGGAGCGGGCGGGTTGCTTTTCGGCAACGCGCGTCATAAAGAATTTACGCTACATAAAATTTAATAATTTCGTATTTTTTATGGACGCACATATGCGAGACACACACGCACAGACACACGCACAGACACATGCACAGTCACATACACACACGTGCCCATGTGCCGTTAGGGGCTGCGCATAGGGAGGCATGCCTGAATTATAGCATACTTTTAGGCGCGTGCCGTGGCGTCGCATTTGTTCAGTTTTTATGGGTTACATAACGAGCGAGGCGACAAGCGGAAGTACGCCAGAGAGAGAGAGAGAGAGAGAGAGGGGGGGGGGGAGAAAGAGAGAGGGAGAAAGAGAGCAAGCAGCAGCTGTTTTGAAAGCTCGAATATATGACAAACTATATGTGCCAGAAAAAAAAAACTGATAAAACTGAATGAAATATATATAAAAGTGTTATAAATAATACACAAATGACTTTCTGGTACAGTGAACACCTACGCAAGAGGAACCGTTGCGAATAGTGCCTGAAGCTGGTTCAAAACCGAAGCTGCCTCAGTTCTTCTGATGCAAAAAGAAATTTATACTAGCTTAGCTTCATCTGTAGAGTGCAAGGTAGTAGTAGTTCTTGGAACTAGTTCATAAAAAATGGTTCCAATAGATTCTTAGAGAGTAAGAAAGCGAATCTCAAAGTACTGTCAAATTAGGTTCTCTAAAAACCATTAAAACGGCTTAAAATGTTATGGAACTAGTTCCGATTTAAAAGTATTTCCTTGATATTTGAAAATTTGGAACTTGGCTTGGAAATTGACTAAATCAGCCAAAAGAAGTTGCTTTTACATAATATTTAAACATCTTTTTGTTAAGAGTCTGATATTTCTTGCTTTACACTTAGATTTCTTACATTTTCTTTTTGGAAAATTGAAGGCAAAAGCGCTTTATGTAACTTTTTTGTCTTGCGCTCATGACTTTTATTTTATCAGAGCGTGTTGCTTTTTGCGTTAATATTTTACTAATGGCATTGGCTGGCAAAATTGCATTACGCTCAAGTTGACTCATTTTAATTGAATTTTAACTTCAGTTCGAAATTGAATTACGTGCCAGGGCCAAGAAAGCGACGGCGACAGACAGAGACAGCAACAGCGATGGGATAAATGAGGCAGACACTGAGTGGATGCCTTTCTCTGTGTGTGTTTGTATGAGTGTGTGTGTGTGTGTTTGTGTGTGTGTGTGTGTGTGTGTGTGTCACTCTCGGTTCAATAAAGTTGAACGGGATGCGAAAATGTCGCGCTGCAAGTGGCGAAAATTCATGGCACTGCGCGGAAATTGCATTAAGTCAGCTGCCATATTTTGAGATAATGAAATGTGGACAGTGTTGGAAAAAAATTGCATTAAGCCAGTAATGGGCAGCGCCTAACATGGCGCCAAATGCAGCCCTGCAGCCAAACAGTGTGCCCAAAATTCACTTTCACTGTGGCAACAGCAACTTGTCCGCCCCGCTCCCTTCGTCCATCCCACACACACGTTGACCCACACGTTAACACACACACACATACTCACACACACGTTGACACACACGTTGACACACACACACACACACACACGCACACACACTCACATGAGTTTCATTATTTTGCACTTAATTAAAAACACGCCCGTGCATAAAAATATAACAAAACTGTATCACAGCCAGCCTCTGGGCACCCGCCCTCTCCTGTCGACCCTTTTGTTTGTTTGTTTTTTGCAGCGTCCATAAAAAACGCGGCCTGGTCAACTGGAAAAAACAACGCGCAGCGCCGTATTTGGAGCTGGAGTCACAGTTGGAGTCTCGTTCCAGCCAAACGTTAGTTGTCTGGCTGCTATTGCCCCTGCCCTCCCCACCCAACCACCCTCCTCTCTCTCTCTCTCTCTCTCTCTCTCGCTGGCTGCATTCGTTGTTGTTTTGCGCTCGTTTTTTAGCCGCGTCGCAATTTTTTGCTGTTTGATTTTGGACTTTGGCAAAATCCTTTCGCTTTCATGCATTTAAATGTTTGCACGGCCAAAAGCACAGCAAAGGCCGCCTGGGTTACAGCCAGACTCGGCCAGGGGGAGGCTGCGGCTGTTGCTGTTGCTATTGCTATTGCTATTGCTCTTCCGCCATGTGGCAGACAGTTTGGCCAAGAGCCATTGGTGGGCGCGAAATTGCTAACTGAATTTGCATGTGACGTTGCGTTTTTTCTTTTTTTGGCCACGGACTGTTGAATACTTGTCCCAGAGCCGAGCCGAGCTGAGCCAGGGCCAACAGGAAATGGCGGAGGCAGCCAAAGCGAGACAAATTGAAGATTAAACGTGCACACAAAACAAAGAACAGAAATCATTAGCAGCCAAAGGGCCAAGACAAGCACACACACACACACACACACACACACACACATATACCATACATATACATATGTACATGTATGTATGTATGGCTTTTAATTGCCTGTCTTGCATTTCTGCATTCGTTTCGATATCATTCAATGGAAGAAAAAACTAATTTTTCCCATTTCGGTTAAGTTTTTTTCTTCTCTCGTGCTGGCAGTTGACAGATCGCGGCGAGTTGGCAGAAGAGCAAAGCGCGAAAGTTTTGCCACTATTTTATTTATTTGCTGGCCGAAATGCAAAAGGAAGCGCACACAAAACAACAACAACAACAACAACAACAAAATAGCAGAAAAAAGCTTGAAACAACAACAAAAAAAAGGAGAAGAAGCAGAAAAGCAGCCATAAACTACAAATCATGCCAGCGCAAAGACAACAACAGTCCAATATACAACAGGCGAAGGCGCAGAGAAGACGGCAAAAAAAAAAGAAAAAGAAAAAGGGGAATACAAAAAAAATACAGAGAAACTAAATGCATAAAAAATTGTCTAAAAATTCAACATAACCTCGAATGATTTATGGCCGCCAGCGAATATTTAAAAGGTATACAAGGCGACGGCGACGGCGACGGCGACTGCAAAAAGAAAAAAAAACGCAGCGAAGAGCAGCACAAGGAGCAAAGGAGAGAAAAAGCGCTGAGCAGCGGCGGCGGCGGCGGCGGCGGCGGCAGAAAAAAAGCAAAGCAAGCAGCAGAGGCAGAGTTTGGGCTTTGCAGAGTGCAGCAGCAAGAAGCGCAGCAAACGGGTCGTATGGACTACGAGACTCAGCTGTTAACTGTGGGCGGCGGCAGATAAGGCTCAATATGTGAAATGTAATTAAGTATATACCAGGTATGTATATAGTATAGATACATATTATACAGATATAGATATAGATATATAGATATAAATATATAGATATAGATATATAGATATAAATATATGGATATATATATATATATGTATATTTAGATAGAATAACAATCAAAATGTTTATTTTGCAATGCAAATGTCTTTGATCAGACGCTTTTTTTAATGCATTACAAAATTTACATTTTGATTGAAAATTTATTAAAATAATTAAAAAATACATTAAAATATATATTAAGCTTTGATGGAAGGCAGCTGAAAGCGAGCTGTGTGTAATTATGGAAAACGTGACATATTATGTCTGTACGTATGTAACTATTAGTTACTTTTTTTGCTATTATGTTTAATTTGTTGCCAATCCTTCTGCAGAGAAATATATTTATGCAATTAACATGTAAATTTGTATTTTATTGCTTCGCGTTTGAAATAAATCAAAATATAGAGTATAAGAGCGAAAGCTTTGAATTTTGTTGCTTGGTTTGGAGTTATTTGATTACTTTACAAAACTATTTGAAATGTTTAAAAACGTTAAAAAAGCACTAAAAACAAATGTTTTGATGCATTTATTCTTGTTATTTGTTTAGCCTGATGAAAACGAAAGCTGATTTTGAGAAGGAACCCGATTTCTTAATTCCAAATGCATTCTCAGTATTGATTCTTCCGACATCTATTATAATCTATTTATTGTATTATTTGATTTACTTTAGGTTTAAATAAGCTTAAGAATTGACTTTTTGAGGCTGAAACCTATATCTATATTTCACATTTAATTCCCCAAAATATATATCCCTTTAGCTATACTCCACGTTCAATGCCACATTGTATATGATCCCTGGCTATATCCTTCTTGCACATCCATTATATGCACTTCATTCACAATAAGCACTTTTACCTGTAAAGCTCTTGCAAATATTAATATGCAAATCGTACAGGGTATAATAACAGCAAATCAAAGTTATGGGCAAAATATTGTGAGTGCGGCAAGCTCTTTGCTGGCGGCTGTTGTTGAAATTGCCGCATCTTCGTTTTCACGTTGCACGCTGCACGCTGCGAGTTGCACGTTGCGCGTTGCTGGCGTTGCCCGTTGGCTGGCTTAAGTGCATTTTACAGGCAGGCAACACAGAAAGGACATAAATGCTCAAAAAGGGCATGCAACATGCAACAGCAACGGGCGGCTGAGAAAAATGTGCGAAAAATTGAAAAACGAACGCAAAGGAAATGAACAAAAAGAAGTTATATAAAATTTACGACAGAAAGGCGTTAAGCTTGTTGTTGCTGCGTTTGCTGTTGTTGCGTTTGTTGTTGTTGTTGTTGTTGTTGTTGCCAGACGTTGTGTAAAGACAATGGACACATAAATTGCATTTTCACTTTTAATATTTGCCTTGGTCCTTTTAATGAACATTGCCGTTGTTGTTGTTATCGTTGCTGTTGTTGTTGTTGTTATCGTTGTTGTTGTTGTTGTTATTATTATTGCATTGTCCGACTTAAAAGCTACATTTAATTATTGCCAGTCAGCGGGCAAATGAAGAACTTGTTCATCATGCATACAAATTAAAAGACTTTTAGTGCTCAAATGACACGAGCTGAAAAATGGCTTCTCAGGTTGAAAGAAGAATCATATTATGGAAGAGCTTTTGGCCAGCTTGAAATGAGCTTTAATCTGTAGAAAACTAGCCCTTATAAAATTAAGCTTGCAAGAAAATTAGAAAAGAAGAGGAAGAGCTAGTAAGTTGTCCTTGAGCAGCTGAGCTTTAATCGTATTTTAAGCTTCAGTCATGATTGCCAATGAAAGTGTCTGAAATAGACAACATATTCTTACATTTGAGCTTTAACTGAGCCGAATTGTATTCAATTAATGCTTGTTATAAGAGAATTTAGAGAGGAGGAGAGAAATTTGAGCGCAAATACCCTTAGGAGGAGGATTTGGACTCTGCTCTCAGGCTATTCTTTGGATAAGGTGTGAAGCTCCAGTGGGAGCTTCTTAAGATACTAGTTATAAAAATAATGTAAAATAGTCAAAAGAATACAAATAAATAATAATACTAGCAAGAATAGTAAATGCTGAGAGTTTCACTTGCTTGGAATTTGCGGCCCTGTCATTGGGTCTTCAGGAATGTTGAAAAGTCGAAAGTTAATGAAGCATGTCTGGAACGGCGAATCAAACGCTTAAATCGCCTAAGCCAATGCCAAAGCCAGAGTCAAAGCCAAAGCCAGAGTCAGAGCCAGAGTCAGAGCCGGAGTCAGGTCCTAAGCTCGGCCGCCTGCAACTGCAGCAAGGAGCAGTCAAACCAGTGCTTCGGGGTCAGAATATTTCATGAGCCAACCCCTTGCCATATTTTGTTCTCCTTTTATTTAGTTTATTTTTTTTTTGTTGCTGTTGTTCTTTTTGTTTTCTCTTATTCTTTTTGCTTTTAATATGCATGCAATTGTGTGTGGCTAAAAATATGTTTAAATCGCGCCCAGAGCCGGGCCGTTCGCATAAAACTTGTTTTCGAGCTGTTTTTGTTGTTGCTGCGGCCAGTTTTGCCAGGCCAGAGTCAAGGCGAGTCGCGGCTCTAAAAGCCAGCCACAAAATGCAGCTGCAGGTCTAGCTAACTTGTTATTGTTGTTGTTGTTATTGTTGCTGTTGCTGCTGGTTCGCGCACTTTTGGCCGTGACCTTTTGGCAGAGTGGCAAATGAATTGCCATGTTGCTGGCCTGGCTCTGCACACTGCACCCCACACTCTCTCCTCACTCCCTGCTCTGCGGCCATTAAAAGTCGCATAAATATTAATTAAATTATATGCAAAATGTGCTGCATACTTTGCGGGCAAAGGGGGGCACAACGGGCGCCTAATGGCCACAGCATGCAGGGCATACAAAGGGCAATTTGTGTCAGGTAATAAGTTATTAAGTGAAACGCATATAGGGCACACCGAAAGAGGCACACAAAACACGGCAAATTGTTGTTAATCAAATTAAAAATGTTTATCTTCAGCTGGGCTGGGCGCAAGGTTCTACACAAAAAGCCAAATGCGGGGCGCAAAATGTATATTACGAAAAATTCACAAGACACTGTCTATCTCTGTGTGTGTGTGTGTGTGTGTGTGTGTGTGTGTGTGTGTGTGTGTGTGTGTGTGTGTGTGTGTGTGTATGTGCGCTCGTGTTGGGGCCGCGAGAGAGCGCACCGAAAAAAAGCAGGAAAATTGAATTTTCTCTGAGCAAAATTAAATTTTCCAAGGAAATTGAATTTTTTGATTAGTTTGCTTTTTGCATCTCACTCACACACACACACACTCACACACACACACACAAACACTCACACAGTCGAAATATGTAGCAGAAGAAGAAGCAGCAGCAGCAGCAGCAAGAAACAAGAAGAAGAACGACAACAAGCGCATAATTTAAAAGTAAAATGAAATTAAAAACAAAAAAAAAGCACAATTTTCGTGCGATTTAAATGAAGGCAATTTTTGTGTGTTCCCTTGATCTTCTTCTTCTTCTATTCAATTCGCTCGCTTTGTCTTATTTTATTTGCATAATTTGCAAAAGTTTCATGCATATTTATTTGTCTGCTTTATGCGATGCGGGAACACATTCGACATTTAAATTAAGACCAAGAACTAAGCCCAGAAATAAATCACAGCAAACCCATAAAGGGATGAGATAAAGGGGAGGAGTAGGGGAGGGGAAGGGTTTTGCCAAGCACAGCGGGGGCCACTCAACCGCAATTTAATGGCGTCACGCCCCTCCGCCTCCACGACTGCAGTCGCCCGACCCCCTCTCTCTGTCCACCCCCTTCACATTCGGATATGATTTCTCTTGACTCCATTTCGATTCAATTCAATTCAATTCGTTTGCGTGTCTTCTCTTTCGCTTCTCCCTCGTTGTTTTTGTTGTTCTTGCTTCATTCTTAATTTTTACACATTTCGAGCTGGGCCGCGTCGTCGGAGTATTTTTAATTTTCTGCCTTTTGCACTTTGTGCAGTGTTTTTACCGGCGATAAAACTAATAAAAATAAAACGCAAGAAATGCGCCCAGAACGAAAACGAAAATGAAAACGTGTACGAAATTTGCGATTTTAATTAAATGATATGAAAATTGCAAGGCGCACCAAAACGAAAGAGAAAAACACGAGAAAAAAATAAACATGAAAAGCATGAAAAACTGGCAAGAAAAACTACAAGAGTCGAACTTCGTATGCTCTATAGAGCTTCGCATAACTCGATCGGAGTTGAGGCAGAAGAAATCAATTACATATTCCACTAAGAAGTGTGGAATATGGGTGGAAGTCGCGTTTGGGTAACATAATTGCCTTCAGGCAATGAACTTTTGAGGAAGATTTTAGATGAAACATAATACTATGTTGTTTATAATCACAGCACATTTGTATTCAGCACAAGTTTTGTAAACTTTTCTCTTTTTATAATAAACTTTTATAAAATTTATTGTTCAAATTGATATATACCCTGCAATCATTGAAAATGGAAGGAAATGGTATAATGCTCGCATTCCACTAAAAAGGAAGATTTGTTGGGGGTAACTTTTTGCTTTTAGCCAAGGATCTACATGAGAATTGAACTGTGAAATATAAGGCAAATACTATTACTTAAAACCTTAAACAAAAGTTTTATATAATAAAGACCAGCCGAAGAAAGTATATTCTTTTTCGGCTTATATGAGCCTGCACATCTATGACAATCTGGATGAAATAGTTGGGATACCCTGCAAAAGGCACAGGAAGTGACGTTGCGAAAGGAAGCGCTGTGTGTTTGTGTGCGTGTGAGTTTCTGCAGGGCGTGGGCCTGTGTGTATATGTGTGGGCGTGGGTGTGGCAACAACGTGCCGCCTGATGCGATGGTGCGCGAGCCCGTGGGGCGGGAGCTGGGTGCCATGCCTCTGCAATTATCATCAAGTCTGTTTATATCTTTGGTATTTTCGCGTGCGACATTTGAACTGCAGCCGCAGCCGCAGCAGAGGCCAATTTATCAGCTCGGATGCGGCAACTTCATTTGGCAAAAGAGTTCTTCGAGTTGAACGTGGAGCGCAGTTTCTCATAATGGCAAAATCATTGAATTATGCGGGGCACATATTGAAACTCGTGAAATAACAAATGAAAAAAGGAAGCACGGCAGAGCGAGGGGGAGAGGTGCGGGGAGAGGTAGGGGGGTGGGGTAAATGGAAAACAACAAATGAAAATGGGCAGCAATATTAAAAATGTTGCCAACACTCGCGCTCTCTCTATATATGTGTGTGTGTATGTGTGTGTGTGCGAGTGTGTGTCTGTGTGAAAGGAAGCTGGCAAAAATAATAATATAAAATGGCGGGTCGAGCAGTTGATTGTTGCTGTTGTTGTTGATTGTTGTTGTTGTTGTTGTTGTTGCTGCTGCGAAAGTGGCCATTTTGTTTTGCAATATATTTTGTTGTTGTTGTTGCTGTTGTTGTTGTTGGCAGTGCTTTTATGGCTTTAGTTTGCTTACAAGCCAGACGCTGACCAAACAGCAGCACCTACAAACACACAAACACACAGGCACACTCACACACACACACACGCACACACACACACGCACACAGACACACACATCCATAACGTTCCATTTTAATGGCACATTAAAAGCAGCTTGTGTACTTTATTATAGTTGTTGTCGTTGTTGTTGTTGTCGTTGTTGTTGTTGTCGTTGTTGTTGTTGTCCTGAGCAGCCCGATCGCAAAGAGTTGGCCTTTGGTGCCGCCCAGCCGCAGCATCCACATAATGTTGCACAGCTCACTGAACTTTCAAATTAAAAGCGAAAATGCTGCAAGTAGCTAAAGCTTGCATTTAAATGCGAGCAAGGCTTAATGCAATGCGAGTCAGATCTGCACGAATTAGTTGCTTACTATTAAAAATAGTTGTTATTTATGCAATGTTGCGTGCAGAAATGTGAAGCATTTAAATAGTTAAAGAAAATCTTTGGTTGACTTGCAACGGTTGTTAGTTTGACATTTGCATAATCTCATTTGACAACATCCGTTTCCGGTTCGTGTTGCTATTCTCATCATATTTTCAGCACTTCCGCTGTTGCTTTCGCAGGACCAAGTAATAATTACACAAATTTGTTTTGCCCAAAGACCAACAAACACAACAACAGCAGCAACAACAGCAACAGCAACAACTGCAACAAGAAGAGCCCAAAACTATGGCCAGTTTTTATCAACGAACATTATTTACTCGTATTTTCATTTCTCTCTGCTGCATTTTGACTTTTCATTTTCATTTTCATTTTTATTTTTGTTCTTGTTGATTTTGTTGCTGCTGCTGTAAACTTTATGCATTAATTTTACATTTTGCTGCCACACGGCCGCTGCCCCAGCCCCGCTCCGCCCCGCCCATTCCGTCCCTGTGTGCCTGTTTGCATTAACTCGCCACATGCAAAATTTACGTTTATTTATTATGGCTGTGCCTGCAGGCATGCCACGCCCACCCGCCAACCGCCGCCCTTCGCACTATGGCAAAAATGTGTAGCAAACATTTGTGAGATTTCACATATACATGAGCAAACACACACACTCGCACACACACAAGCACACATTTTTATACACTTACATATAGAAAAGTTATGTAATTATCAAAGTTTTAATGTTGCTGCCAGCGAGATCTAGGGGGCCACGCCCACTACGCCCATAGAGCAACCATACACAAATATAGATATACATATATAAAATAAAACTTGCATCATACATTTTGTATCCCTTTGAATGTTGTCTATGTGATATTAGTTTAAAGTTTGCTTTTGGCCAAAAGTTAGAAAACTGATCTATAAGCTAGGCAATGTTTGTAATATAGCATAATCTTGGAAGTGCAAGCACAGCTCTTATAATTCGCAACTTGTTCTAGCGCAAACTGTGTAAAGTTCCCTCTCGTTCATATATTTTAAGCTCCTATTGTTTTATATGTTATACAGGAGGCAAGCTAATAAGCAGAGTTTTATAACAAGTCGACAGAAAACACAATAGAATTTCGTATTAGCCATAACAGTCAACAGTTGGCTGGCATAAATATTTGCTCAGCGCTGGCAGCCGAATGCAGTATGTGAAAAGGGAGCTGGCCTGGTCTGGGGTCAGGTCGGGCTGCCCTGTTTGACTGATGCCAGCGACTAATTTGATGTTTGGCCAACTAAAGTACACATGTGCCGCATGCCGCATGCCGCATACCGCATGGCCACGTTGGGCGCCACAGCAGTTAGTTGGCATATTATTGTTGACTCTGCCGCTGTCGTCGTCAACATTTGTCAGGCAGTTCATTATAAAATCCAAAACGATAAAAAAAAGGCAGACAGAAATGCCAGAAAATATTTGAATTAATTAGCGCATAAATTTGCAACATTCTCTGCAACACCTGCAAGTTGCACGCAAATACGTGAAAAGCATTCGAAATGTCGCAAGAAATGCAACGCAAATTGTGGCAAATTTTTGTAAATTTGTTCATTAAATGCCAGTTAATTAGCGGGCTGTGGTATTTCGTGTGTGTTTGGCTGTCGCCTATTGAACGCGGTGGCAACACTGGCTGGCGAATGGAAAAAAAACTAGCTGGCAACTTTCGCCTAGTCAGCTACTGTTGCAGTTGCTGCTTTAAATTTGCCTAATTTGCATAGAATTCTAATTTAACTGTTTATTCTATTGCTTTTTGTGCTGCTTCTTCTTCTGCTGCTGCTGCTTCTTCTGCTGCTGCTGCCAGTTGCTGCATCTCGCTCGCACACACGGCTACGTTTTATGATGCAATTTATTTTATTTTCGCTTTGTATTTCTAGCAATTTCTTGTTATTTTACTTAAGCAAAAGCTAGGGACGGGGTGAGGGGGCGGGGGCGGGGAGAGAGAGGGAGAATGAATTTGAGTAAGAGAAACAATTTTCCATTATTTATTTTTGTTTTCTTTCTCCTTTCACGACTGCCATTTTGTTGCTGTTCGTGTTGTTGTTGTTCTTGTTGTTGTAGTTGTTGTTGTTGTTGTTGTAGTTGTTGTTGTTGTTGGCTTTACTCATGGCTGCTTCGATTATTCGGCCTGTGTCTTCCTCTTCTTATTGCTTTGCTTTTGTTTGCTTTGCTGCAAGCTTTGTCGATTGTTGTTATTTCTCTGCTCGTTGTTGTTGTTGCCGTAGTTGTTGTTGCTGCTTCGTATCTGTGGCAACACATTATTTATATTTATATGTTTATTTTATAGTTTATTCATGCAAATTGCTATAAAAATTGCCTTTATTTTTACATTTTTGCCCGCTTCGCTTGCCTTTAAAGCAATCGAAATTGGCAGCACTGTTGGGCAGGCTGATGATGAAGAGGGCGGGGGAGGGCAGGGAGTGGTGGAGGGGGTTGACTTGGCTAGAGTGAGGCGGGGCGGGGCTCGGTTGGTCGCGTGGGCTGTGCACCTCAGCGTAAGGCGCGTAAGAAAATCAATATGCTTCCTCGACGGTTTCTTTTCTTTTCTTTCCTTCTTTTCATGTTTTTTTCTCGCATACCCTGTTTTTTTTTTTCATTGGTTTTTTTAATTTCTTGTACGCGCGCGTTCGCATGAATTATTTATAAACCAGCTTCGGAGCCGGCCCCCGAAAAGCATAAGCAACAATTTTTATGGCCGCTCGTTTAAAAACAAAATATCTGCATTTTTTATTATTATTATTTTTTATTATTAGCTGCTGGAATTTCTGGCGCAAAGAGTTTCCAGTTTCCAGTTTCTGTTTTTTTCGTTTTGCTTTTCGCAAACAATTTTCTTTAATGTTTTTAAGCAAAATAATAAAAAAAACAACAATGTTGAAATCTAAAAAATGTTGCAGGCATTTTAAGCGAGCGCACACACACACACACAAACACACACACACACTCACACAAGCACACACAAAATATGCAAAATATTCAAATTTTTTGGGCGAATTGGAATTTTAAGCAAATGAAATGTGTTTAGTGCGAGTTGTTGAAGGGCGGTTTTCAAAGTATTTTGAAAGGGTTGCTCGTTTCCTTGTTGGGCGGGTAGCTGATTGGTCGAAGGGAGGGGGGTTGGGGTTTGTGAATCGGATTGGTTTGGGTAGCTGCTTAGTTGCCAGGCGACGAGTTTGTTTATTGTGCGGCGGCGAAGAGGGCCTCGAGGGTCGTCGGCAGGGCATTATCAATGCGGGCTCTGGGCAAACAAACGTATGAATATGTGGAAAACTAACTGTCAGTTTGTAAAGGTGTGCTGCATGCATAATGGATCCAATTATATCGAGCCTGGCAACTATTGAAAGTTGTTTCGAGGCATTTCACGTAATAACTGCCATTTGGCATAACGAGTTGATTGAGAGCTCGACTCGGGCTGGGGGATTACTTGGCAAAGGACAGTCGAGAACTTTGGCAATGCGATTAGGAAGAAAATTAAATACTTAAACACATAATTAGCATCATTTTCGTTGGCTTTTGCTTGCATGCAAATGGGCAAGTCAAATGTGAAGAAATGATATGTGACTAAATATAAGATAAAAGTAGATACATTTTTGTCATAAGCACATGGAAACTTTTACATATGTTTGCTGCACTCTTCCTTTGAGCTTCATTAAACTTCCCATTCCCGCAACCTTTCGTTGAATTCCTAATCTCGCACAGCACCAACGTCTCAGGACCTGAATTTAAGATATTCTGCACAGAATGCATTTATGTATACGGCTTGGTCAATACCCTGGAGTCGAAGGTGTAATGCAAATGTGTGCGAAATGCAGGAAAGTAAACAACAAAAGCAACAACAAACAACTACAACAACAACAACAAGAAGACGAACAACAACAACAACAATGGGAAGAGCTGCATAAAACGAGCGCATTAAAAATTAAAAACGCTCAAAATTCATTTAATACAGGTTTTTGGTTTTTGCTTTTCCATTTGGTTTGCTTTTGACTCGAAAATGCACGACAAAATCAACACACACACACACACACACATGAGCGCACACACATACGTGCACGTGGGCGAGGCGGCCACCAATACACGTACAAAGTGCACATTACCGTCGCGTAAATGTAAAGGAAGGAAGAAAACTACGAATATTTTTCGTATGCACGCCCAATTTAAAATTAATTGCCAGACACAAAAGAACAGCAATGTCGATGATCATGATCAGCACGACGATAATGATGATGGTAACGATGATGCTGATGATGTTGGTGACGATGATGATGACGATGATGATGATGTTGTTGTTGGGAACGTGCACGAGGACGAGAATTGGGGCGTGCCAGGGCGAACTGTTGCAGCAGGGCGTGCCCGTAAATTGCGTTGCCATAGACATACACACAAAAGCACGTGTGTGTGAGTGTGTGTGCGTGTGTGTGAGTGTGAGTGTGCATGTGTGTGGGTGTATCCATAGCTCGTTCTGGCTGTGCACTGGAGTATGCATGCAGAAAATTAAAATTAATAATTTATATAATAAAACAACAGACGCAGCGCAGCGCAGCGCCAAAGACGAAGCAACAAAATAAAATTATAAAAAAAAAGGTGGAGGAATGTATGTAACCAAATATAAATTCATTAAATGAAAATCCCTTTTTGTTGCATGCTAAATTTAAAGCAAACAAATTAAAAAATTATTTTCCATAATTGAGTAGCGGTTGTTGCGAGGGCGCCAGCCAATTATGCGACAGCTGGCCGAAAGCCCGCGGAAAGCGACTTCAAATTGGCCAGCAAATTGCGGCAAATTGCAGGGCTGGCAGCTTGCAACAAGCAATGGGCGTGGCACGTTTAACCGGCACGCAAAGTCAGCGCTCGCATGCCATACAATGTATCTAAATAAACATATATATACATATGTGTACAATTAGCACACCCTTCAAAATTAATAAAACATGCTCTCAGAGAACGCAAACACTCGACTTTTTTATAGATCCCAATTAAACTGTTCACATCTCTGAAAGGGTTTCAGTTGGTTTCCATTTAGGTGTGCACGATAATCTCCAGATCTTATAATCTGCAAGATATGCTTTCAGAACAGGAAGCTGCTATCAATATCTATTGATTTCGGCGAATTATCGATTTCAGGCAGTTATCGATAGGTTAATTGGAGATTTTAGCTAAAATAGTATCAGATAGGCAAACAATCGGATATGGATAGATCGAATCGACTCGACTTGATCAAGATATGAGCAGGCATATACTTTAAGAAGAAGCACCCAACTATCTGTTTCATGCACTCGCACATAATCATTCGATCTATTTGCCATGGATACAGGGTAGCGTTTACTACTTAGATTATAGCCGGTAATTTGAAATAAGTATTATTTGCTTTGCCTGCTGCTTAATAACTTGTTCGATTCGATTACGATAACGATAACGATAACAAGCTGGCAGTAATTTTCTCACTTTTTCTACATTTCAAGCTGGGGCTTTCACACGCTTCGTCTTCAGCGCTAATAAGGCTGTCTTCGACTTCGTCTTCGTCTTCGTCTTCCTCTTCCTCTTCGTCTTCGTCGTCTTCTTCGTCTCCGATCTCCTTGGAACGGGCAAATAGTTTTCTTGGCAAGTTTTGCTTTGTGTTTGTTTCTTGATTGCTTGTTGTTGCTTTTAACTGTTTACATTGGCTGGCATAAAACAATCAGGCGGGCAACAACAATATTAACAAACAGACAAGCGACTGTTGCATTTTTTGCTGCTTCTTATTCAGTTTGTTTTGCGTTGTTGTTGTTGTTGGTCTTGCTGCAGCTGTTATTTGCAGGCAAAGTTAGTTTTGTGGGCCCAACCCAGGCAATAATAATAACAGCAATAATAATAACAACAGCAAACAGCAACAACAACAACAGCAACAAGAACAAAGCACAACATACAACGTCGAACTTTAATTGCATAATTATGTGCAGTTTGCAATTTATCATTTTCATTTTTCCATGTTGTCGTTTTTTGTTTCGTTTCGTTTCGTTTCGTTCCCTGTTCGTTTCGTTTGCTGCTGCTGCCGCTGTTGTTGTTGTTGTTGTTTTTGCTTGCTGTAATTTATGGGCTCGCTGCTGCTGCTTCTTCTTTCTTTTTTTGGTTCGCTGCTGTTGTTGTTGTAGCTGTTGTTGCTGTGCCATAAGCCTTTGCTCTGGCAGGTCTGCGCGCAGGAGGAGCGGGACAAGGGAACATGAAATTTAATGCAGCGCAAATATTGTGCATACATTTGTTGTTGGTTTTTGTTTTTGCTCGTTGCTTTGTTTGCGCTCGTTTTTCTTTGCAGTTTTCGCTTTTTTGTTGTCACGCCCTTTTGTCGTGAGCGGCATCTAGCTGTGTGTGCGTGTGTGTGTGTTTGTGTGTTGAGGGAGTTGCTGCGCTCGCTTTATTAATTATAATTTATGTTTAATTCCTTTTCGTGCTTATCGCGACGCCTCAAATCGCCAAATGTTCATTTGAAGTGCCAACCCCCCACCTCGCCCCACTCTCTCCACAGCCCCTGCCCCGGCACAAGAAACACACTTGCGTGCGTGGGAACTCGTATTGCCAATCAAGCAATTAGCGAGTGCCATCAAATGTGCATTAGGCAGCAGCAGCAGCAGACAGGACAGCGCAGCGGGCAGAGCGTCTGCCAGAGCGAGTGTGAAACAGAGAGAGAGAGAGAGAGAGAGAGAGAGAGAGAGAGAGATGGTTGGATAGAGACAGAACAAGAGTATATCCATTCCAGATAACAACAACAAACTCGTGCGTCTGCAATGTGACAAAGTTCGAGGCATGTCTATGACCGTTTTGGCATTTTGGCTGATGTCTGCCTCTTGCATGGTCTAGAGGGGTGGACGAGGTGAGGAGTTGGAGTGCAGACTGCAATAGGTGAGGGGCGGGGGTGCGCTGACGGCGATGGAGTTAGCGACTAGACGTTGTTGCTGTGACGTTGCATTAAGCAGCAGCTAAAAACATGAAGCAAAGCATCTTTGCGTCCACAGCGAGAGGCTGTGAGACAGAGAAAGCGCACAAAGAGCAGGCGACGAAAGCGCAGAAAATATTGAAAAACAAAGAAAATTAGTTGCAGAGCAAACACGCTGTGCATGTGTGTGTGTGTGTGTGTGCAAAAAGTTGACTGCCAAAGGACAACAACAGACGGCAGACAACGTACAGCGAACAACAGACAACAGACAACGCGTCGTATGAGCAATGCCAATGCAATGGCGCCGCTTCATGTTTTAAGGGTTGAACTAATCGCAGACAACGTACATACGCATGCACGTGCATGTTTGTGAGTGTGGGTGTGTGTGTGTTGAAGTTTGTTGTGTTTGTATTTGCGCGCACGGACAATGGCTTAGAATAGCTCCCCGGGGAATGGGCGGGGGTACGAGGCAAAGAGAGACCAACTGCAAATTGGCAAAGTGCGTGAAAGCCGGCAGCAGCTATGCGCCCAGCAGAAAAGTATGCTATGTTAAATTGCGGCTCAGCTTAAAGTCAGCGTGTTAAAGTCCTGGCACCGGGCAGGGCGACGCTGCCAAATGTAGCAAAATGAATATATATATATGTAATAAAAATAGCTGAACGCAAACGGAAACAACCCCCGTGAGCGCACTTAATGCATGCCAAAATTAAAGCGACTCCAGAGCCGCCCACCAAAAGCGCCGCCGCCCAACGCCCACACGAACACACACACACACACCTACATAGCATATACATGAGTATATACATAAATATATTTGTATATATATATATATATATCTATGTGTGTGTGTGTGTGTGCTGCATGTTTATATAAGGCATTATAGACGCGCATTTCGTATGCCGGGGTCTGGGGTGGCAATTGAAAAGCTTTACTGCTGCCATCGTCGACGTCGTCGTCGGCGTCGCTTTTTCTTGCTTACTTTTTGCCCAAGCAACTCAGCTAAGGGCGGGCCGTTTTGCAAGTATTGATCTAACTAGGAGAACCCAAAGATTCTCAAATTGAAGCTATTTGTTTAAATGTAGACAAATTATTGAATTACATTAGTAATTGGACATATAAACATGAAACTTTAGTTTTTGCCGTTATATATATAAAATATGTGTGGAGAATACTACTAAAAGTAATATATACTAATTCCCAGATAGTTTGACTGATTGATTGATTGATTGACTGGAAGTTGATAAACACACAGCTCAGGCCGGTCGGGTTTCAGATAATTGAAAACTGTGAAAATATTATGCATTTCGAAGAACAAACAACTAATTATTTATTATTTTTAATGTATATTCGCTTAATTAACGTATGGAAATATATATATTCCAAGAAACTTTCATATTTTTTGTTCAGATTAAAATGAAATTTTGTTAATTTGTAGTTGAATTAAAGTAAACTTGAGGTATTTGAACTATTTACAGGTTTTCAAATTTATAACGAATTTGAACTTATTCATTCCTATATTCACAAAGATTAAACAAAATATTTACATATTATGGGATTGTAAATAAGCTTATACTTTGAGCAGCCCTCGTATGATGTGCTATATAGACAACATGGCATATACATACTTGTACGCGTGTGTGTGTGTTTGTGTCAGTGTGTGTCAGTGTGTGCCAGTCGTGCACATTTATCAAGTGTATATGTATGTGTGGATGTATATATGTGTGTGTGTATATAGTCAAAGCTGAAGTTGCTGCTATGTGCGAACGTAAGCAACAACAACAGCAACAACAACGACAACAACAAAGACAACAACAACGACAACAACAACGACAACAACAACGGCGACAACAACAGCTGAGCTATGTGTGTTTGGGCCTGGGGTTGGGGCAGCATTGGGGGTTGTTGCTGCCACAGATGGGGGCACGGTGGAGTTGTGACGCGTAAGACAAGCCAGATAGATAGAGAGTGAGCAAATGAGAGAGTGGGAGCGAGTGAGCGAGAGAGAGAGAGAGGGCGAGAGCGAGGGAGGGCAGGAGTGGGAGAGAGTGAGCAGTAAATAAAAAAACAAGTACACAAGAAATTAACGAGCAAACGATTTTTATGGCAGCATTTTGTGCCTTAAAGCGCTTAATGCGCTTTATGTGTGTGCGTGTGTGTGTGTGTGTGTGTGTGAAGTGTTTCATGTGCATGTGTGTGTGTCTGTGTGTGTGTGTTAGTTGAAAAATGTTTTAAAAATGACATGCTTCGAAAGTTTAAGCAATTTATGTTCATTTTAAATTGAATTTCAAATTTATTGCTGCAATTTTGTCTCCCTGTCTCTGTGTGCGTGTGTGTGTGTGTGTGTGTGAAAGGCACAGGAAACGGAAGTGCTTGGCTTTTGTGTGCGTATGTGTGTGTGTATGTGTGCATAAAGTTGTAAATTGTAAATTTTATTGTTTGTAGCTGCTGCAAGAAAATTAATTATACGAAAAAATGCGAACGAGAATCTTTTGCCTGAAATTGAATTTAAATACCAGACGCAGAGAAATTGATTTAACATTTGAGTAGCTAAAAGTCAAGAGGAAGAGAAAGAAGAAGAAGAGCAAGGAAAAGCTGAAACAAATGCCCGTTGAACTTTGCACACAGCCTCAACGAAGGTCAGTCAACTTTGTCAAATTCTAAGAAAACTGCCAAAAAATGTTGACAAAACGCAAAACCTTTCCGAGTGCACTCGAACCCCAAAACGAGGCTCAGACGATTGCCAGACTTGTCTGCCAGCTGTGCTGGGCCCGGGCACAAAGTCGTTTGGCGGACAGCAAGAACCAAAATAAAAAATAAAAAAAGAACACAACAAATTTGTGAAAAGGACATGCAAACAACGCTGCGGGCACAGGTCCTTGACTCAGCAACAGTTGATAACGCAGCAGGCGAAAGTCGCAAAATAGAAACCCAGAAACCAAAAAAGGACGCTGACTCTGACAAAAGGTTGACGACACTTGGCAGCCCAAAAGGATACAGAGCAAAGGCAGTAGAAAAAAAAATGGAAACAAATTTCGGGCGGAAATGAAAGTCAGCGCCAAGTCAGCCTGTGCCTTGCCCATAGCCCAAGGATATTCGAGCAACAGCAAATCGTTTGCCTTTTTATTATTGCCTGTGTAACCCCCTCACACTCTCTCCCACACGCTGTCAAAAGGGTCAAGTGCGTACGCGTGGCGACGGGCAAGGGTTAATTCTGTTCCGGACATAATGAAGCGCAATGACCTTTTTCTCGCTGTGACTTTATTATTAGATGTGGCAGAGGCTAAGTTGTATTTTTTATTTTCGCATGACCTTGGCCCAGTCAGGCCGCGGGCAAAGACCTTGAACTTGAGCTGAGAGCCTTGACACTGTATCGGATTCGTGGCAAACGGTGGCTCAATGCCATGCTGAGCACGAGGCGCGCTTTTTGGCTTGGTCAGATTTCAATTCAATTGCCAGCAGACAGCCAGAGGCCGCCCCAGGCCCGCTTTGACGTGGCCCAAACGACAGCTGTTGCTGCCAGTTGCCAGTTGCCAGTTGCCGGCTCCCTCTTGCCGGTTGCTGGTTGCCGGTTGCCGGTTGCGTGGCCTTAGCAGCGCTTTCATTGTTCGGCTTAAGTGCCATGGATCGCATACATATTCCAGTCCCTACGTCCCTCTGTTGCTCGTACATAAAAATAAACCGCAACAAGCTGCCAACTGGCAACTGGCAACTGGCAACTGGGCGCTCCTCACGTGCTGCGTGTGTGCCAAAAGTCTGCCTTTGGCTTTACCCCTCTCTCTGCTCGGCCACGTCTCGATTACGTTTCAGTTTGGGACATCAAAAGTGGTGCCAAGTGCTGTTGCTGCTGCTGCTGTTGCTGCCGGGGACGGACAAACAGTTGGACGACAAATTGTCTGCCTGCTGCTGCCAGTTGCCAGTTGCCAGGTTGTCCGCTCGCCCGTTGCCTGGTCTGGTCTGGTCGGGTCTGGTCTGCTGCCATGCCGTGGGTCTGTTTTTTACGAGCCGCATGTAAGCTCTTTGGGTATCATAGCCATGGCATCGCCACAGCTCACGTAGGAGTCGCCTGCCGTCTGCTGCTGCTGCTGCTGCGGCTGCCGTTTGGTAGCCGCAATCACAGTCCCTGTCACGGTTGGTGGTGCCTCGCAGCCAGCTACTGAGGTAGCCGCCATGGCGCCGACATGTCCCCCTCTCTCTCTCTGCTCTGTGCGTTTTTTTTATATCTGCTTTTCATTTTTTGTTGTTGCTGGGTTTTGACTGATGGCCAAGGTGTGGCCAAGTCGCGGACATGCCTTGACATTGTGTGGCCAGCGCTAACCAGGCAGCAACCGGGTAGCCGGGCAGGCGGCAACCCGTTGAGCGGCTTTTGAGCGGCGCCTAATTAGACGTTAAGTGCAGCGTGCGGCATCCATTCAAGTGGGGCAAAGCCACATGCCACACTCTGTGCGCCAACGCCCTGGGGTTGGACGAGGCACAGACCCTGTCCAAACATTGTGACAGCTGATTGCATCGCCTCGTTGTGTGCGAGTGTGTGTTGACTAATTGCGTTGCACGTTGCACGTTGCTCGTTGCTCGTTGCGAGTTGCGAGCTGCCACACGAGTTGTTTGACACGCATACAAAAAAGAATTCAATTCATTTGGCCGTTGGAATTGGGGCGTGGGTGTTGGCTTAAAAATGGAAAAGCTAAATGCCGCAGTCTACACAGTGCAACATGGTAAGGTAGCAGAAATTGTAACTGTTTTTATAGCTAACAATAGACTTGGCTTAAAGCCTTGTTCTTACTTTTATAATTCTCCTCTAATAGCTATATTTCATTCAGATTATTATAAATAATATATTTAAGGATTTCACAAGTAGGGAGTGAATACCCATGAATTAAATAGAACCGACCTTTGTCTCAGAGAAAACATGCCCTAACTCAGATAAAGTCTTTCAATTTACATAACAGGTTCGACCAAACTCACGCTGGACAGTGCAGGGCAACGATAGCACCCAGCGATGTCCGTCAGGAGCAGCCTACATGCAGATATGCAGATTGCATGACGCAGCGGCAACAAGTTGCAAGTGGCCGTGGCAGTGGCAGTAGCCATGGCCGTGGACCGAGACCGGGACGGAAGCCGGGAGCAGGACAGGGTCTGCCGACGGGCAACAAAGGCCGACACGGACTTGAACAATGGGCGCAGCGCAGCGATTGCCAAAAATGCTGGCAACTACATGCAAACATGAATGCGGCAGCTGACGTGGCGCGTTGCACGTTGCACGTTGCGCGTTGCACGTTGCCATTGGCTGTGTAGGTGTCGGAGAGTTGCAGCCAAATGGAGGAGCGACGCTTTTGGCGTTGTCCTTGCTAAACCCCGAATCCCGGCCGCGTGTTGTTGCGGTGACTATTTCATGTTTTGTGTTCCTTGTTGTTATTTTTTGTTTTGCTTTCCAGTTGCTGGCGCGTTTTTGGGGCCAGGCGATAAAGGTCACGAGCTGCCAATGGCAGTGCAATGCGACCTGCATTTTTGGGCGACATGGTGGCAGCCAACATTGCCAGCTGCTCTTGGTCACTGGGACAACCAGCGAAACTTCACTTTCACCCAGCCAGGCAGGCAGGCAAACAGGCAACAAAAGGCTGCAACAACAACGGCAACATGGACAAACTTTGCAACTGTTGCCGGAAAGACAGCAGCAACAGCAGCAACAGCAGCAGCGGCACACAAAATGCCAACGGGCTGGCAACTGGCAACTGGCAACGGGCAACTGGCAATAGACTAGAACGAGCACGATGCCCGAGTGCGAGACGGAAAGGAAGACCAAGTCGAGCAGCAAGTCGAACACCAAGTGCCACAGCAATTCAAAGGCAACCGCAGCAAAACTTAAAGAAGCTGCCGCCGTCGTCGTCGCCATCGTCGTTCGCCAGTGTCAATGTCAAGCGGCGCAACGTTAGTGGCACGCAGTGAGAGCTGCTGCCACAGAGTCAAGCGGCAAGGAACCAGCGAGACTTGTTGCACATTTGGCATTTTATGGAGCAGCGTGATTTGGCTGCGACTCTTGCTGTTGCTGGCTTGCTGGCTGGCTGGCTGCTAAGGATGTGGCATGTTGCCTGTTGCCTGTTGCCTGCTGCCTGCTGGCATCGTTGTCTGTCTTCGTTTTTATGGGCTTGCCAAGGAATGTCAAGTTGCTGTGCTGCGTGTGTGTGTGTGTGTGTGTGTGCGAGAGTGTGTGTGGCCATGACGACATAATCAACGCTTCATTGACGGGACACCCTGGTTGCGAATGTGGACATAAACACAGCTGTTGCCGCTGCCGTTTTACAAGACAAATCGCCAGATTAAAGTGGCAGCAACAATGGGGTGTGGCATGCAACATGCCGCACAAGGACAACAGCAGCAGGATAAACTCTGTAGCCATATGAATGACTCTCAAGTTTGTTTTACTTTTTACGACTATTTCCTGCACACACCTACGCACACACACACGGAGACGGAAAGCATAAAGTCGCGCAAGGAAAGTTGTTTTGAAGACATCCTCTACATGCACAGACTTCGCTCAGGAATGTAATTGGCAGCTAGACAAACACAGTTCATAGATAAACGATCAAATTTCTAGGATTTCTGTTACATTTGTTTCCTCCTTAATTTGGTATTAATGATGAAGCCAATGAGGAGAGTGAGCTAACAGAACTGAGTTAGAACCTTGGAAGTAGAAAAACTGTTGCTCAAGCGCTGGAATTTAAAAACTGTTTGTCTGCGATTCCTTGCTGCTCACTTATCCTAATGAGCAAGAGAGCGAGAAGCCCACGCAATATGACAAAGAGATTTAGCCTAGCAAAGCAATGACGACATAATCGGATATTAAATGACAGCGTTTGGGATAAAAGAGCAGCTGGGTCTCGCTTTTGGGCTGTGACGCAGTGAGGAAGTCAGAAAGTGTGTGAATGACTATTAAATTAGACAACTTTTTACGAGGCACGACCTTGAAAGAGGGAAACCCGGCAGCCCGGCAACCCGGCAACCGGGCAACCCGGCAGCGTATGAAAGTTGCGTGTCGAACCCATGGCTAAGGTCAAAGTCAAAGCCCAATGTCAGCCTCTGTCTAGCTGCCGGCAGTGTACCCATCGGACCGTTGGTTGATTCCCCAGTCGCAGACAGACTCTCCTCCCACCGCAGCTCCCGTCTGGCCAACAAACAATGCTCGTAAGTAGCTAGCTCGACCGGGTCTGTGCCTGCGTCTGTGTCTGGGTCTGGGTCTGTGTCTGGGTCTGGGTCTGCTGCTGGCTGTGCCGCTGTGTTTGGGTCTTGCTACGTGCGGCATGTTGCTACTTCAGTGGCCGCCTTTGGGAGCATAACTTTGTCTGCCCTTTTCCGATTTTTTGCGCTGCGGCTGCTGATGAAGTTGCTGCCAAAGAGAACGGCAAATGGTTGACCCCAACGCTTGCCACTGACTCTGCGAGCTTGCTACGTGTGGTGGATGGATTATGCTGCTGCTGCTGCTGCCGTTGCTGCTGCTGGTTCTGGTGCTGCCTTTGGCTTTTTGCGCACTCAACTTTTGCTGAATAGAGGGTTGCAGTAGGCAGACCGAAGCCTGTTGCCCATTTGCCTGCCTGCCTGCGCAAACAATGCGGATGCCCCGGCGTGATGACGTGGAAAATGCGGCGCATGCCGCGGCAGGCATTCAAAATGGGTCTGCGGACTGAGTCAGCGTTTGGGTCTGACTCTGGGTCTGGGACTGGGACTTGGTCTGTTCAACCGCAGACAAACTGTCTGCTGCTGCCGCGTGACTTAATTAGCTTGCTTGACTGTGCCGGCCTGTGGATTGTGATTGCGATTGCGACTGCGACTTCGACTGCGACTGTGGCGCAATCAAAGTCAAGTTGCCGGAGGCGTTAACCAGTAGCTGACGTTACAGTAAAACAGATGGATGCACTTACCCCAGTTGTTGGTGTTCCATTGCCAGCGGCCACAGCTGTGGCATTGACGACGGCGGCATTGGCGCCAGTTGACTTGCCCTTGCCGCGTCCGCGCTTGGCGTCTGGACGAACAGGTTGGCCGTCGGCGCCGTAAACGATCTGAAAGTTGAAGAAAATAAAAAAAAAGTTTTCGTAAGTAGCTTGATAATTCCAAGATATAAAGATAATTATTGGTCAAGCCTTGAGCTGAATAGGGTTTTCATTAAGCGGCATATCTTTTTGAAAGTTCTTCATTATTTACGCTTTCTTCATGCTATTTAATATGTCAGTGAGATGCACAGTAAAATATTTTTCCATTTCATTTTTAAGTACTTGTCAAAATGCATTTAGGTAAAATGAATTAACGGTTACTTTGTTTTAATTAAAATCAATTAATTATCAGAGGCTTACGTATTTTAGTTCGCTAGGAATATATATTTATAAATTAATTATTTATTATTATTATTAATTAAATCTTTTTTTTTAAAACGGACTAAAATTAAAAAATTCCCTATTTTGAATTTTGCGGCACTTATAATAGCAAGGACATCAACCAGCGCTGTTTAGAGCAACTTGCAATCCCGAGCTGTTAACTTCACACTGCTTATCGATGTGAACTGCTTACTTCTGAACTGCTCACAGCTGCTCATTATAGGGACGTTTTCCCGAAAGCAGTTGACAGCAACGCATTTGAGTTTATTTTAAGCAGAGTACATATATAGTACAAGAGGTTCAAAGCAAGCAGTGTTCTGCAAGAAGTACATTCATTCTCTGTCTATAATCTAAGCTGACTTGGCAGCACTGCTACCGCGCGCGTTTTGCTAGCGATTTCTGCTGCACTGCTTGCATTTTTGTGGCAGTTTCTTTCGTTTCGTATTTTGCAAGATTAATAAAAAAAAATAGAGAAAACGTATTGGCACACAAAATAAGCAATGAATTGAAACATAATTAACTTAATTTTTTAAAGGAATCATAGCAAATGTCAATGACCCACCAGCTGTTACTCTCAGCTAAACGCGATCATCTAATTTCAAGGCGGAGAGATCAAGATTTTCTCGTGAGATGAGCCTCAGTTAATGCCAATAAGCATGACAAATGCTTCACATATTTTATACCGAGACTTATAGCTGTGACTTCATATAAAACCGAACTCGGCATCTATTTCCGGCGCAGACTCATAAATATAATTCCCAGAGCCTGAGACGTGGCTGCGTCTTAAAGTGCTTCAGCGCACAGGAACCATTAAGCAAAGTGCTGGGCACATGCATTGAGCATTGAACGCGCAACGGTAAATGGAAAATTGAAAATCCAAATGGAAATTTAGTGCCCGCCCACACGCACACACGCAAGCATCGTCTGTGTGCGGTGTGTGCGCAGGCGCGCAGGCGAGGTGTCCAAAAATAGACGCCGCAGACGCAGGCGACATATGGGCCCAGACGAGCGCCAACTGGTGGAGTGGAGGAGTGAGGAGAAGAGCAGAGAACAGGGAAGGGCTGGAGTGGGGGTTGGCCTGGGGATGGGGTACTAAAACAGGCAATGTTATGTGGAAATGGACGTGGCTGCTTCGCAGGAGTGCTGCTGGAATGCCCCCGACCCAACGGTGCCGCATCGGGTGCCCTGAGTGACAGACGGCTGCGCCTTAACGGTAAATAAGCAACGCCCGGCAGATGCAGCGGCAGCGGCACAAAATGCCGTAGCTGCTTGCTGCAGACTGTGGCAACATTAACAATGTTGGCACGCGCAGGCGCGCACACAGACCAGGCGGCAGCAGTGGGGAGCAGCGAGGGAGCAGCAGAGCGGGAGCACATGTTGCCAGCACATCAACATGAACATCTCCGTCAGGGGCTGCGCATGTCTTGGGCATCCGCAGCAGCATCTACAACATCCACATCCACTTTTAACAGCAGTTGTCATTTCGGAAGCAATTATTTTAATGCAAGCTGCAAGCGTGCCATGCTCCCAGTCCCAGACCAAGTCCCATTCTCATTCCCGTTGCCAGTCCCAGGCTCCAGACCCAGACCCAGACGCAGACGCAGTCGCAACAGCCCCCCGAAATGACAGCAGCAATGACGACAAAGACGACATCTTGTCGATGTCACATGGGCTTGGATTTTGGTGCGCATTACACACACACTCACACACACTCGCACACTCACACACACACATAGATGGGGCTGGGGGCTGTGGATCTAAAATTAGTCAAGCTAAGAGTTTTCAGAGGTGATTTGCTGACTTTTTTCTGGAAACTGATATGCTGCAGCATTCCCAGGGTACAGTTGTGCCCAAAACACAGCAAGTGGCAAGAGAAGGCGAATCGAGGAGTGACAGAGCGATGCGCAGGCTCCATTCAAATTGATCCCTCACACAGAACATTTCAAGTGAATTCCCAAGTGCACTATCTTTTATCCACATCTATTTTATAGGCTCTTGTCTATTGCGCCATTATTTAAGGCAATTTTAAAGTTGTCCTTAAATAATATGTGCACATAAATTGTCTTTTATTTCGCCTATTGCTAAGCGAGTCTGATAGAACTTGAGTTTAAGCTGAACCGACTAAACTTAACAATGTTAATCACAAATCCATCTACATGCCGAAACAGACTGTGAATTGGGACAAATCTGGCTACTGGAACAGGCTAAGACTTTTAGCTTTTCGTTATTCTTTTATAAGTTACTTATTACTAAGGTTGACCCCTATTACGTCGAGTATTTATAATAAATGAAATGAAATATACAAAATATGCACAACATGCCTTGGGCTCAAGCCCTGTATGTGTATTATTATACAAATGAACGTGCTACCCTTTCAATTGTCATTATTGGAATTGTAATATATTGGGTATATATTAGATCAAATTTTCTAACTATCAGACCCAGACTAAGATGGACGAACATGTAGACACTCGCAGGGACTTGGAGCTCACTTCCTTGTACTTCAGCTCTTGGTGACTAACTAGCGAGGACTACAAGAAATTCAATTGGCAAGTCGTCTCAATGCAATATATATTCATTTTTCATTTAAGCTTATTACAAGGCATTATAATTTTCCTTTTTTAGCTTGAACGTTTCACCAAAATGCTAAAGAATATCGATAAAGCTATTAATAAAAGATGTGACGTAAAGTATACACAAAACAGCGACCGGAAGCAAAAGCTGTTAAAAGTCAAATGAAGAATCCTTTAAAAATAGCCAGCTCCTAGACGCAACACCAATACACGCACACACACGCACACACACACACACACACCCACGCATAATCGAGTTAGTCGCAGGCGTTGCTAAGCATCGATGGGCCACAAGGCCGACGACCTACAAAAGTCGCCTTAAATTGGGCCAAAAATAGGCAAGCACACAATCACGCACACACACACACACACTTAATGGCCCATACACACACTCAGCAGCTGCTTCCTGATCCTGTCTTCATTCAGCTTTTTGTTTTCCTGCCGCTCACATCCTGCGCCGAGGCGCTGACAGTTTATGAGCTGCAGACGAAACTGAATCAATTTGGAAATCAATTTTTTAGTTGGCACTTTTTTTTAGTCGACTTTATTAGCGCCAACAACTAAAAACGCATGTTGGCTTAATTGCCGTTATTAGCCTTTATTTTTTGTTGTTGCAGTTTTTTTTTTACGGGATCCAACAAAGAAGTCTCGACAGCAGCTGCGACACAATAATGAGACGTAATTTGGGCCCAGTTATTGTTGTTGTTGTGGCTGCCGTTTTGGACAGGCTCAAAAAGCCCGAGGGCGACAAAACTGTGCAACAGGTAGCCAACTTAAACCGCAAAGGCCACACGCACACACACACGCACACACATACACACACAGGCACACACACACTGGCAAGCATTTAAGAACCTGACCTAGGCCAAGTGGATTTCGGGTAGGTGCCGTCGCGCGCGCTCTCAGAAAAGGCAAACAGAAATGAGCACAAAAAGTGGAGCTGAGTAGCCCTATCAAAATGCCAAAAGCCCGCACATGCAGACTGTAGACTGTTGCGCCTTTTATGACACATTTGCAGCCCGCTGCCCCTCCCTATCCCCTAGCCTAAGCACAGCAGCAGCAGCAGCCGCAGCAGCAGACGTCGTCATCATAATGAGCAAATGGGCGCCCCATAAAAAGTTGCCAGCGCTTTTAGGCAGGGTCCAATGTGCGTGTCTGTGTGTTGTTTATATATATATAGATATAGATATATATAGGTATGTGTATGTATGTGTGCGTGGCTTTCGGCAACCCTTCGCTTGATGTATTGCTGCCCGCCTTTGTAGTGAAGACCCAACTTGTTGCTGCTGCCTTCAGTCAGATTCCCCTAGCAGCGGCTGCCGACTTTTGGCTGCTGCCCGCTCATCGAAACCTTTATGTGCTGCCCGCCAGTCCCCCTGGGCCCACCTGTCTACCTGTAGCTTTGATTGCCCCAAGTTCGTTGAACTGCCTAGGCAGCCCTCGCTTTTGGCGCGTTTCATTGACAGCCTTGACCTCCTGCTGCTGCTGCTGTATAAATGTGCCAAAAATTATTAATTACTTCCAGACAAATGCCTGCGAAATGCCTGCTCGAAATTGGGCCAAGCAACCCTTTTTATTTGGGGGCCAAGAAAATGCCATGCAAAGCAGCCGCATCATCGATTTTTCTAGCCATAACTTGATGCTGCGCGCGCCCTCGAGAACAGCAACAATACAATTTCAAGGTTAAACGCACCTTTCGCCTAGAGAGAGAGAGAGAGAGAGAGAGAGAGAGAGAAAGGGAGAGAGCCAAGTTGGTGAGAGGGGCGCAGGGCGGCAGGCACAGGCGGAGGCACAGTCTGTACCCCGCACATGCAATGTTAATCTTTGTTTATTTTGATTATCAGTTTCGTGGTGTTGCCCCAAAATGTGGCAGCTCTGCTGATTACCCAGTGTTGTGTCCTTGAAGCTTATGACTGTGGCGGCAGATTGCGTGACTGAAGAGCTGACTGCCTGACTGCCTGACTGGTTGACTAAATGACTGAGTGCCCAGCCTTGGCCTTCTGGCGTTAGGTGTTGAATGATTCACAGGATACAAAACTGCGAGCATGGCTGACGGCAGGATTTCATGTTTGCTGGCTTATAGATACACACACACACACACACATATATACACATACATTTGTGTATATAGCATATTTCCCATTTCGATTGCGGCTGTCTGTGCGTCTTTTATTTCGGGGGTTGACTTGTGCGTCATGGGGGTGGGTTTCATTTTGCAGTGTAATTGAAGCCAACCCTGCAGCCAGCCCTGTGCTGCCTCTATGCCTGCATAAATACACACGTATATATAGCTGCAGATACACACTCACACACACACTTTGTTTGCCAATGAGGGGTGGGGGGGTGTGTGTTGGGGGTTGGCAAATGCGTCATCGTCAATTTGCTCTACGCAATTTAGATGCGAAATTTTCAATGTCAATGCGAGGCGCATTTTTGGGGGGCGCGAAGCTGGCGCGAGGTGACAATGCCGACACTTGGCTTAACTACCTTACTCAATCTCTCAAGCCCTCAACCGCACTTCCCCCTCTCGCTCCTGCGCTCTCTCCCAGTCTGACTCACCCTCTCGCTCTCTCCCTGGCTGCTGCTTAAGCTTCGAGAGCCCCCTTGAGATGTAACCATTTTGATATGTGCTAAAAAAGCTCACTTCAAACATTTACCAAGGTCAAGTTCAACCGAGCGGGCTTGCGGCTGTGCGCGACGCTTGGGGTGTGGGCGGGCCAATTTGATTGTTTGTTTGTTGAGGTAGCGACTACAGCAAAAGCCAATGAAAATTTTGCGCAAAAAAGGGGCACAACGCAAACATTTCATAGCTGCATTGTGACCCAATTTGAATGCCAGGCTGGCGGCAAGAGGGGTGCCGCCTGCGTTGAAGTGCATCAGCTGAAGCAGCCGCAGCAGCAGCTGACGAAAGCCCAGTTTTTTGCAGTGTATGTTCAGCTTATTTATAGCAAAATTTAGCGAAACTTAAGATGGCTGTTGGCTAAAAAGTATTGGCCTATTTAAAGGGAAGAAATATGTCGATCAGTTCTTCAGCTCAAAGCAAAGGAACATGTCGAGAAACTCTTCTGCTCAAAGCATGTCGAACACTCCTCCTGCTCAAAGCAGAGCAACATGTCGAACTCTTCTTCCGCTCAAGGTAGAGAAACATGTCGAGCACTTCTTTCGTCCAGATTATGTAGAATTCTTAGAAATCACTTTCTCTACTAATGAAAGCGAGCAAGCTCATGCAAGAATGCCAAAGTCAGAAAGTCGTTAAGCTGTAGACACTTTTAATGGAAGTATCTGCATTTCAGAAGAAGAACCCAAGAGACCCAAACGCACAGCTCCAAGCTAACCCAAGCGAAAGCAATTGGCTAAATAAAAGACAAAGACTAGCTGCATCATTAAGCCTATTAAAACGTGCAAATAATTAACGACAGATGCGCACTTTGAAGCCCAGCGCATATGTATAAGGAATTTGACCCTGATTATCTTCATGCTCACGTGTGTGTAGCAGGCAGGCATTATGGTTGGAAAACTGTTAGATTTGGCCTAGAAAAGCTGATTGCTGCTAATGAAAGTGCATTAGCCGGGGGACAGGCGGGCGGCGCATCAAGGATGCGGCAAGTCGGGAAATGAATTAATTTGAAATTCCATTTCGTAGATTTAATTGAGTTGAAATCAAATTAAAAGCAATTTATTTTCAACCCTCATTGCGAATTTTTTCCTTTATATTTTTTGCTTTCTTCTTTCTTTGCCACAAGCCACACAAACACATACACACGCATACGCACACGCACACACTATCCTTCTATGCGGCTGCTACGCGTGGTCTTCTGCGCTTTTCAGTTTTTCCACTGTTTCTGGTACTTTCTAAAAGTGCGTGCCACGCAGCAGCCGCAGCCAAACGAAAAAAAAAATACATATATATATATATATAGAAAATAAAAATAAGGAAAGAAGTGAAGTAAAATGAAATAAAACTCTGTTTTGGACGCGTTTTGGGGTTGCAAATTATTTCAATGCCTGCATTTTGCCAGAGCTGCGAGGAAAATCGATAAAAATGTGCCGCATCGTTGGACCGACTGTCCGTCGCTTGGGCTGACTGTGCCGCCCCGGAGATGATGCCCGCACTTTTCTATGTGTGTACATATACATACATATATATATATATATATATATGTATACATATGGATAATCTGCAGGCCTAGCTGCATTTGCTAGTCAGTCAGTTTTTGAGAGGCGTGGCAGCGTGGCAGCGTGAGCTGGGGGCTGCGGCTGTGATGTTGCATTAATTTTTAATTTGTCGCGTGATATAGCCAAAAATGATTTATGCATTTGGCATTTGCCAAGCTTGTGCACAAATTAAAAAGCCATTGCACTTGCATATCAAACAACAACAACAACAACAGCAACAACAACAACAACAACTTCATCCAGTTGAACAATTCAAATTATGCAGCTAAAAAGCAAATTGTAGAAAAAAGTTTTCGCATTTGGTTCGACAGGCGGGTAACAAGAAATGCAAATAATGCGCTCGAGTTGACAGAGCGAGCTGCAAATTGCATTTGGGTGAGAGTGAAACAGCGCCACGCCCACCACCGCCACCACCAACAACAACAACAACAACAACAGCAACAACAACAGCAACAACAACACCATCAACGCCCATTCGAAAAGCTGACCAAATAGAAGCAAAAAACAAGCTGCAAGCAGAGAGAGAGCTCAACTCAGCTTGCTTTGAGCCAACAAAAATTTGGTTTAATTTGGCAGCAGCGCGAAAAGTTTCTCGTTCAGCTTCGATGCAGTCGCAGTCGCAGCTGCTGATACTGCATCGCATCTGAAGGATCTCGAAAGGATGTGCGCATTTTTATAGAGAACATGTGACGGCTTGCGTATATTTCGCCCATTTTTTATCCTGCCGTATATCAAGCATAAGGTTTCCAATTCTAGATTCTAAAACAACGATATCAATATCAAAGATATTACACATAACATGTATTTTTCTTGAGCTGCTGGGCATTTAGGGAGGGAGAGTAGACTAAAGAGGAATGCTCTGATTTAGATTTGATTGCGTTGAAAAATATTTAATAATATTTGCTTTAGCTTTGAGGGCGATATAACTTTCGAAAGCAAGTCATAATTGATGTACATTGATCAAATAGTTATTCGAATCCCAATGCAAAGTCGTGAAGTACAACAACGAACACAAACTAAGAATATGGGCTAAGATGGACTTGGGCTCGTTCAGAATAGATGACTTTATATGAAGGAAGAGGAGTTTCAGTGCAGAATACCTTGTAATGCTTGTTGTATTCATCAAATGTATTCAAATTGGATCACATTTCCCTCAAGACTGAAAAGCCAGCTGTGAACCGAACCAATTCTTTTATCTTGTCAAAACTTTGACAAATGTTTAAAATCAGCTTCCAGACAGGGGCTTAAGCCGTGAACTGAATAACCGATCATTTCTATTTTTCGGGCTTGCCGCCTGTATTTTGGCTAGCCAAGGAGCTGCTGAGTATCTTAAAGTCGTCGCTGAAGTTGCTGTTGCATGGACTTTTGTTATTGCTGTTGCTGCAGTTGCTGCAGCAGTTGCTGGTGGCTCAGTAAAAGTGGCTTTTGTACGTACAATGACCTACCAACACATAAAAAATGCAAAAAGTGGCGAGGCAGATGCCGGGGCTGCGGCAGGGGGCGAGGCAGTGGCAGTGGCAGCAACTGTGTGAGTCGCGCGCTTAAATATGCAAAGGATGCTGACGAGGTTGGGGCTCGCATGCTGCAAAGGATCCCAGTGCAAAAGATGTTGTTGCCGCTGCCGCTGCTGCTGCCCCAAAGGCGAAAGTTTCTCAACAGCAGAACGGCAACAACTCAATCCCGGGCAATGGTTGCGGGCTGGCGTTGGTTGTGTGCAAGGATTCTGGCGTAACTTCAATAATAGTCAAGTGCAGTGGAGCGTTCTGTCAGCTGCAGCGCCACTTGGCGCCTCCTCGTGGCCTTCCTTAAGCTGAAAATCAAAGCTGCGCTTCTCCCCTTGGCAGCAGTTCGCCATTTTATTTGCACTCGTTGCTTTGGCATTTTTATTTTTTTGACGCGGCTCCGGCAACATCTTTTGGCCAGCACGCGTACTTTTTGTGTGTATGTGTGTGTGTGTGTGTGTAAATTTTGCATTTACCCTTGGCAAGGACTTTTGCCAAAGCAGGGAAAGCCAACGCAGCAGCAGCAGCAGCAACAGCGAAAGCAAAAAGTTTTATTTGCACAGTTTTCTTTTTCTTAAACTTTTGTTGTGTCCCACACCGAGCGACGCGTAACGCCCGCCCTGCCCAACGTAAAATGCTTACTTGCAATTTGTACAAACAAGTTTACATACAACATATATATAACATATATATATGTATATAATTGAAGCATATATGTGCTTGAATTTGCTGCGTTGATACATAAGCAAGTGGCAAAGGCGTCAGCTGAAAAGTGTAGCATACTTTCGAGCGCCGCTTAGAAAACTCTTTGCCCCCACAAGAAAACGGAACATTTTTATAATTAACAACGACAAAGTGGCTCGGCAGCAGCAACAACATGAAAGTCAGCATCAGTTTATCAAAGGCGACAATCGCAAAAGCAGCTGCCAACTTGCTTTGGGGGGCCGCAAGAAATAGAAATGCAAGTGTCTACATGTGTGTGTGTGTGTGTGTGTGTGCCTGTGTGGGGCAAGTGCAACGATGAGGGGTAATGCCAAGTATATGCCTCATATATGTGCATATGTATAGGAGCATTTTAGGGTGCTGTTGCCTGCAATGCAAATATTTGCGTCAACTACTTGCGTGCAGGCAAAGGCAGCTAAGGAAGACGCACATTTGCAGAGGCTGCGTACAGCAGCAAGTGCGTCATGCAGTTGTTCAAGTGCTTAAAGGCAATGCAGCTGAAGAAGAGGAAGAATAATAAGAAGTAGCAGCAAAAGCCATTGCAATGCGCCGTGTACGCTGGCGTATACGCAATATGCGTAAGCTGAGGCTTCAAAGAGCTGCCCCAAAAGCGGCAGGTGGCAGGTGGCAGGCGTCTGTGCGTGGCTGTGGGTGTGGGTGTGGGGGTGTGTGTGCGTATGTGAAGTGTGTTGCTTTATTTGCACATGTTTCCGTTCGAGCTAACAGCATTTCATATGCTGCTGTGCGTGCCGAGCTTTGCTTCATTTTGTTTTGTGCCTGAAAAAGAGTGCGTGCGCGCATTTCTAAGTGTGTGTGTGCCAGTGTGTGCGAGTGTGTGCGAGTGTGTGGGTGTGCATATTTATGCGTATTTGTTTGCATAGCTGATGATGTGCCAGCAACAACAACAACAACGACAACGACAACTTTACTTTATGCATGCGTGTGCCTCGCCCCTTTTGGCCAATGTTGTTGCTGGCCTCGTAGGACTCTTGGCTGGCGATATCCTTGCGCGTGCAATTAGAGAACTTTCAGAGCGCAGCAGAGCTGCAACTTTGGGCTTGTAAATGCAGCAAGCGCTAAATTGTTTGTTAGCACGTGTGCGCGAGTGTGTGTGAGTGCTTGTGTGCGTGTGTGGGTGTGTGAATGCGAGCTAAGTGCAAAGTTCTGCTGTTGTGTTTGCTACACTGCAGCGTTTTTATGTAAGGCATCATTTCGAGCAATAACAACAACAACAACAACAACAACAACAACTAGTGCCAGCTACGTGACGTGAAATTTTTTAGCGCATATTATGTGCAGGTCGTTGTTGTTGTTGTTGTGCTGTCGTTGCTGCCTTTTTGAAAACATTTCTTTATAATTTTTTTTGCAGCTTTCTTCGTTTTTATGCCCGTGCTCTTTGCTCTAAACCACCCCCACACAGCAGCAGCAGCGCCCGTTAAGGGATGTTTATGCACGCCAGGACTTTCGTACTTTAGTAAATGACTTGACTTGTTTGACTGCGTTGCCCGGCACCCAAGCCAAGGACCCAAGCAGGACCAGGACCAGGACCAGGACCAGGCAGGCACAACTTTTAGTTGGACTCAAAGTCAAAATACAGAAGAAACAAGTAAGAAAAAATCTGAGAAAATTAAATTGATTTTTCTTCCTTTTTTTCGCTCTTAGCCAGAAGTTGGCTGAAGCGCGTGAAATGTATTGGTAAAATGTATCGCCAGCTAATTTCCTAGTTTGGCAAGAACTTTACAGCGCTGATTGGAATTGAAAATGGAAATGGAAATGGAATTGCCCCGCAACTCTTTCGCTGGAAGAGATATTCGCGCTGGCAGAGCGCATCGAATTTATTGTTTCAATTATGTTTTCAATTTGCGCCGACAAACAAAAGCCGCCAAATGCTAAAAAAAAGAAAGAAAGAGGCTCTCAGCTATAAATAAAAATACATAGGGAAAACAACACGAAATATTCTTCTTGCTATCTTTTTGTTGTTGTTGTTGTTGTTGTTGTTGTTTGTTTGTTGTCAGGTTCAGGCGCGGAATCGAATATGGCGTGAGTAACAGCCGCTGCCCTTGTACCCCAGTTGCCCTGCGCCCCTGTAGCCCCGCCCCAACCTATGCCAGTTATTGAAAGTAAACATGAGAAAATATACTGGCGGAAAATACAAAAATTGTATTCCAAACTCAACGCGTAATGCATGCGAAATTGTCTCAAATATTATTTAAGAAAATTAAATTGAATTTACAGCAGTGCGAGGGCTCACAGGAAAAGCAAAAATAAAGAAAAAGCTATGTTGAACATTAGGATATCCTATATAAACAGAGCTGAGCATTGCGGCATATACGCGCAATGAGTTGAGAAGTAGAACATATCTGGTTGGGGTTGTGCTGTGCATGGCAGATTGCATTCTTACTATATGTAAAGGGTAAGGACTAACAAAACCCTGGATAGATCCGAATTAATTCAAGCTTAAAGTTACAATGTATATGCTGCCATGCTGCAACCAAAACCTAGCAAAACAAAGATGGGTTGGCTTAAAGAAATACATGTTTAAGCAAGACTCAACCTAAAGAAATGTCTACACAAACACTTCGGTTTTCTAGCCATATTAGATAAATAACTAAAGCAACTAGTGTTATTTATGGCTCTGCCAACTCTCCCTCTTAACTCATAGTCGCTTATGCCCAAGCAATATATATGCTAAAGGGTATTTAAATAAGAACGTAACAACGTCGCAAACGCAATGATAACATAAAATAATCAAAAATCGATTTCAAAGTGCGGCTTTGTTTTTGTAACAATATGCCAAAAACCTGCTGCTTGTTCTTGTTGTTGTTGTTGTTGTTGTTGTTGTCAAAATGCAATCAAAAGATATGCCAAGTTGTTGTTGTTGTTGTTGTTGTTGCTGCTTGATAGGCACTTTGGGAGCAAACTTTTACTTCAGCTTTTTCTTCTTTTGCTTGGAAGGGAAAGGAGCTGGAACATGGAAAATTGAAAATGTCGTTTTCTTATTTGTTTCCATTCTGATTCGGGCTGACTTGGTGCTTAAATGGATTTGCGGCAACACGAAACATCCCGAATTCGTGTGTGTGTGTGTTGCCTTATGGGCTTCATTTGAGCTCTTATTTAGTTTTGGCTGCAATTAGGCGCCCGCCACGTAACCTGTAACCTGCTGACCCTCTAAGCTAACAGCTGAAACACCCAACACTTGTGTCCCCATGTGTGTGGTAATATTTAGCTATGTGCGCAACCCCTTTGCTGTTTAGCTGACAAACGCTTCGTTTCATTCGGTTGTTGGGGTGCCAGGTTTGTTGCCGCATTGCTAGAGACCGAAGGGTCGCACTCTCAACGAATCGGTCAAGCTGAAAAATGCGCTGCAATTGCACCTTGCACACACACAAACACACACTCCGGGCAAACCAACAAGTACAAATGATATACTTGCAACTGTTCGACCCCAAAGATGCCACGCACTGTTTTATAATCAAAATTGGTTGTGAACAACTTATGTTGCAAATATTTTGTGGTAAGCGCTGCCTTGTGCTCTATACAGTGAAAACTCTCATAACTGGACAGCCACTCGTAAAAATGCTAACAAATTTTTTACTACAAATACTTTCACTGTACGTCCGATCATTTGCAGTCTGTTACATGCTTATTTGTTATGTTATAGGAGTTGTCCGTCATGGGGAGCTTTCACTGTATATTCGCTGTCTATTCGTGAGCTTTCACTACATATTCGCTGTCCTATCGTTATGTTAAGACAACCGTTCGTCATAGGAAACTTTTACTGTATTTTCGCTGCTTCTGCGGCCTGTTACATGTTTAATTATTGAAATGGACATGCAATGTGCTTGTCGCTCTTGTTTTACAGGGTATTTAAGCCAGTTGCCCTGACCGTTTCGGCCATGCATCGTTGATATTTAAATTGAGCCAACGGACAGTAAAATGCGCCGCTTGCAGGGCGAAATGCACTTCAAAAATAGAAATGTAAAAAGGGTTAAATGTGCTAATATGTGTATGTTTCGGTGTATGTGTGTGTTTCTGTATCCTGTATCCTTGAAATGCAACGCATGGTCGCAAGCGGAAAAATATTTTCGCTCTTTTTCGTGTCAGTCCGATTATCTATCTATCTCGCTCTCTCTCTCTCGCCATTTGCTGTCTTCTTCTTGGTTGCCCCGGCAATTAGCGGGCGTATTTGCTATTTTTGGCTTTGAGCTGTCGCCTTCTATTGTTGTTGTTGTCGTTATTGTTGTTGTTGTTGTTTATTAATAAACAATAACCAGAATGCTTAATTGCATATCTATTTACTGGCAGCTGCTGCTTGTTAACCTCGTTTGCAGCAGTCACCCTGCACCCTGCACCCTTCAACCTGCAGCCCACCTAACCCCTGGCCTTCATTATCGTGCTCCCCTCCCTTCTATTTTTTTTTGTCTCTGGCTTTCCTTGCAGTTTGTCTCATTAAAATGAGCAAATGCGAAAATCATTTGCACTGCAATTTTTAACGCCAAGTGAAAATGCAGTGGCGCATTTTCTGCTCGTTAGTGTGCGTGCACGCGCTCGCCTGTGTGTGTTTGTGTGTGTGTGTGTGTGTGTGTGAGAGAGAGAGAGTAGACAATGCGGTACTTTTGTCCTTTAACTAGTTACAAGGATAAGGCATGAGGCGTCTTGGCCACTGGGCTTAGCCTTGTGTTGGCTGAGGTTTGCCGTTTGCCATGCAAATTCTTCATTAAGTATACGCAGCGTTGCGTCGCTTGCACAATTATGTAACATTCATTTGCATTTAGTGCTCCGCTGGCTGTTTTTAGCCTTTTAATCAATGCACGGCTCGTTTTTGCTGTTCGCGGCTGCGATTGCCGCGCTGTTGTCGCATTCAATGTGCGCTTAACAAGGATGTGAAAATTTATTTATTAAAATTTAACAACGCATTATAATCAGCGCAGATTTATATAAATGTGCCTGGGCACACATGTGCATGTATATACACACAGTTTCGACTAGTCGAATGAATGATTGTCATCAACAACCACCAGCAGCAGCAACAGCAGCACCAGCAGCAGAAGCCCATCAACAACCATCGTGTACATATGCAGCCGTCGAGGCAACGGCAGCAAATCATTTTCATGAATACAACAACAACAACAGCAACAGCAACAGCAACAAAAGCAACTACAACCCAAAAGCATTCAATTGCACAGACAGACAACACACACACGCACACACACACTCCAGCATATAGGCATAGAATTGCACCAACACACACATAATCGTTTTATTATTTAATTTATGCGCTTGATAAAAAAAATGTGCTGGTAAAAAACCAAATGAGAGAAAGAGAGAATCTGCCACACAAAGCGAAGAGCACATAGATAGACAGCAGCAGCTTCAACAGATACATAGATACATTTGCCGAAAACAATGAGAAACTAAAAAGAGTTATTTGCATAATATTTGATAGGGGTCCATTCGGGCACTCAGCGCACGCCTCAGACATTGTGCTCAAGGTCAGATAACTCGAGAAATAAGAAGAATCTCACACAGATTCTGTGATCCGGAAAATGTGATCCCAAAAATATGGTTCACTGAAGAAACTAATTGGAAGAGTTAACTGCAGTAATAGAGGATTCTTATCCTGGAACAGGGTATGAAAGTTGTTGATGATAAGCAAGGTATTCCTAAGCTGAAGCCTCTGATAGAAGGGAATTAGCTATAATTCTTTTACACACAACTCGAAGCATAAACTTGATAAGACTTCGAGCCAAGCAATTCATATTATTGCGCCTTGCCTATCTATAGAACTTCACGAACTTCTGGGAATCGTAAACTATCTTATCTTGTTAATTGTGTTATCGAAGGCTGATTGAATGCTTTGCATGTGTTAGGTAAATTTAAATGGGTTTAGTTATGCTTACAAATGAAGTGCAAATAAATGAGTTAAATAATATACAAACATGGTATCAAATGTGAATACATACGGGCTTGGCTTTGGGCTCCTGCAATTAAATAGAAAAAATGTATTTAAATTAAAATCATGTGTGCACGGCATAAAATTATAAAAAATGCAATTTGTAATTAAAATGAAGCGCAATAAGAAAAAAACACACCTGCCTATTTATGCAGAAAGCTTTTTTACCATGTGCATAAATATAAAATATAAATAAAACCCTCTAATTGGCTGTCATGGCAGCAGCAACCTACACTCGAGTGTGCAGAACCATTCGCCATGATTCGAATTAAATGAGGCAACTAAAAATAATATAATCCAAAGAGAAAATAACAAAAAAGTACCATATACTATATATCACCAATGGCAGGCATTTATGAAATAGAGTTTTAATTTGAAAAGACAGAACCAGAGAGATAGATAAATTCAAATATATATAAATGAATATGCATACATATGTGTGTGAGTGTGTGTGTGTGTGAGTGTGTGTAGAGCATATCTCTCGTATATGGTAAACTGTGGACTTTAGTTGGACATAAGCTGCTTAAAAGTTGCACTCCCCCCTCCCACAAATAGTTGTGTCCAACGTATATGTTAATATCTTGATGTATATGGGATATTTACTTATAAGCGTGCGTGCATTAAATATGAATATATCAGAGTGAGCACGGAGTAAAGTAAGTGCAGCAGAAATACGGCACGTTTGTTGTAAATCCTAGAGAGCAGGACAAAGCAGTCCCAGCCGGAGCTCAGGCTGAGGCTCAGGAAAGAAAAACAGGAAAAATAAAAGGAACAATGCGAGCAGATGTGCAGGCAACCGAGAAACAAATGCAGATGTTTGTCTCTATCTGTGTATGCGCGCGTGTGTGTGTGTGTGTCTGTGTATTCGACAGATGAATATGCATTTGGAGCAGCGCAAAGGAAATAAAACAAAAATTCAATCGGATTTGTGGCACACACAAAGCATGCAACTGGACGCAGCGGCTCATGAGCTTGTCTTTCCATTTGGTGCAATGAACTCTCTATCTCTGCCTCGAGGAGCATGCTGTGTGTGTGTGTGTGTGCTTCTCTAGATGTGTGTATTGTAGCAACAAATTGACTGATTGAAGCAATATTGTGAGACTGAAGAGCACCTGGCCATAAGCGTCAATTATAGCTGCAAAAATTGCTGAAAACTGCCAGAAATTTGCAAAAAAAAAAAAGAAATAGCAAAACTCTGATAAAAACGAATCTATACAGAAAGAGAGAGTGGGAGAGGGAGTGAGAGAGAGGGGGGGAGAGAGGTGGTCTTGCAACTGGATATGCATGGAGCGAGACAAGAGCAAGCACAAGACCACGACATAATATCAGATTGCACAACACAGATACTAATACACACACACACACACGCACACATCCGTGATAATGAAGCTCAAAAAGAAGCTCATCATCAACAACAACATTTGCTCAAGTATCAAGTGTGTCGGTCTCTGCGTGTGTGTGTGTGTGTACGTTATCCTGTTTTCCAGGAGTTTGCAAAGCCAACGTGCCAATATGCGAGCTGGGCCTGCGAATGGATGTGTGCCAGAGGCCTGAGGCAGCAATGAGGACGAGGACGAGGACGAGGACGAGTCCTGGTGCTGGGAGTATGTCACGAACGGTGTGTGCTCAAGTAGGAGCATTGCACTCCCCGTGGTTGCACGTGCTTGTTGCTGTTGTTGTTGTTGTTGTTGTTGTTGTTGTTGTTGTAGTTGTTGCTGTTGTTGTTGTTGTTGTTGCTGTATATATGGCGCGTACTTGGTGCGAGATACTTTCATGGCTCGCAATGCATTTTGTAAACGCACACATTTGGTATGCATGAAGTGAAACCTTTAAGCTGTTCGGGCTGGCTTAGAGTTAGGGTTAGTTTAGTGGAGTGCATTTAGTTTGATGAAGTTGCCAACTGCCGGAGCAGGCGGGGGCAACAGCGGGCGGCCACAAAAGTGAAATTGAAAGAGTCTTAGGCAAGGACAATGCGAAAAAGTCCACCAGCCGAACCCAAGGCACCACGAACTCAATCACCCAAACCAAAGCCCCTCAAAGGTTGCCTTTGGACGCGCGTTTCGTTGCCGCCTTTTGGGGGAGTTGCTTTTGGCGACTTTCTTTAGACCAGACGCCTTTTAATATTTGCTCTTCTTTTTTTTCGGTTGTTGTTGATTTGCCTTATTTGCCAGTCGTTTGACGACCAAAAAAAAAAGAAAAGGAAGAACACAAAATGCGAAATGAAAAAAGCGTTTTAATGAGAAAATTCCTAAGAAAACTCCATATTTAAGGCTAGCAAAGGAACACGCCGAAAGGAACTGAGACAGGAAGCATCCCTCAATTCAAATAGCCAAGTTAATGACTTGTGCTTCAGGCATTTTATTTTTTATTTATCTTCTTTTTTTTTTGCTCGGACCTGATTTGTGAAAGTAAAAAACAGACAACGAGCTCCATTCGAGGGCCCGCTTGGAGTGTGACCAGCTGCCCGTTCGCCCAGAAACCGAAAACCAAAACTGAAAAACTCGCCAAACTGACAGCAAAAGGCGCATATCGAATTTCAAGAGCTGCACAGATACCGCAGCAATAAGTCAGAAGTGCATTGATCCGCATTCGATTCAACAACAACAACAACAAACAATAACAACAACAACAACAATCGATATGTAATCACAACAATATGCCGAAAATATAGCCAACCAGCTGTGGCCAGCGCTGGGAACAGAACATCCGCGAAACAAAAGAAACAAGACGACAATATTATTATTATTATAAATATGTCTGTGTACATATTAACACTGTGAAACAACAATTTGGAGACCAGCGGCATAGACTACACAGCACACGAGGTGTTTAGGTAGCTTCTAAAGCTTCAATCCTATGTAAAAGAAGATTATATTGTAGAATAATGTATCTCAAAGGAGCGAATAGCCTTGTAGAACAGGAACGAAAACATGTGTTTAATCAAAAGCGACATTTAATTGCCAAACTAAATATCCAAGCACCGTACAACAAGAGAATACTTTGACTTGAATAAAGATTATTTCCTTGATTCAAGAACCAAATGCTTTAGATTTCGTTAAAAATATAAAAGTATTAAGCGCATTGTACTCTGCTCACAAAGCCTCGATTATTTCCCCAGACAAGATTTCTGTTAGTTCATATGTGTGCAAATATAAACAATAATTAAAGTTTTGTTGTGCAGTGTCTTGCGTATTGTTTTTGCAGTCGCCTCCCAAGCGGCGGGCGACGCATGGGACATGCGTAGCGAGCGGGGCGCGTGTGGTGGACAGCAGCAACAATAATGATGATGATAAAGCAGAGGAAGATATAAAATAAAGCGTCAATTGTGTGGCAAGCGCGGAAGGAAGAGCTGCCAACAACCATGGCTGTTCGTCTACAACTTATGCGCGCGCGTGTGTGTGTGTGTGTGAGTATATATTGACATGTCAACTGATGGCGCAGCGACTGCAAAATTTACAACTTTATCTATGTGTGTCGTCATTGGGAGCAGAAGCAGGGGCAGCGAGAGGGGCAGAGCCGGCAAGAGATAGCGGACAGCTTCGTCTCTTTGCGTGCCATTTTCTTGTTTGACAACCTTTTGTGACGCTTGGCGCAGGCGCAGGCGCAGCGCTGTCCGCGTTCTCCTGTCAACCTCCTTCTTAATTGTGTGACCAGTCTCGCGCGCTGTCTCCGCTCTCCTAACTATCTTGTCTGCTGTCTCGCTTCCGCGCATGCCGGCTGTTACGATGTGCTCGTTTCTTTTTCGGTTTCCTGTTTGCTGCCGCTGCAAGCAGCGCTGCGCGCGTTGCTGTTGCTTTCGCTGCCGGCGTTGATCGTGGCAGCGAGACAAAACGTTGCGCTCAGTTGCTTATTTATTTATGTCTGTCGCTCTGTCTGACTCTGTATGTGTGTGCGAGTATCTGTGTGTGAGCAGCGTTTGTATATGTATGTTGTGAACATCTGCTCCTGCAGGCGGCAGCGGCTGTGAACGACGTTTGCTTTTCTTTTGTTGTAGCTGTTGTTGTTATTGCTGTTGCTTTTGCTGTTGCTGTTGCTGTTGTCTCGTTTCGTTATTATCGTTTTTATTGTTGTTTTATTTCATACGGAATATTCGCATTGCTGTTGTTGCTATTCTTACTTCTTGTCTGTTTCCACTTTTACGTTTGATTTCAAAACGTACGAAGCGCGTTCAAATGGAAGCGAATCCGTCTGTGGACATGACCTTAATTATGGCTTCGGTAAATACAAGTTGTTAGAGCAGGAGAGATATATCATATAGAATTGCAAATCGATTTTAAAACATCCGAATTTTTTCGTTCTGAAAAACAACAACATAGAACTCGTGGGTCCTTCCGCAGTCCTTTGAAACTCGCCTGCGCTCCGTGCTCGGCCAATGAACTTGTCAAGCAGCTCACATGAAGACATCGCGTAACCACCACTTGAGATCCCAAAATGGATCCGCCTGGGCCCAGTTTCAGATGCAGATTCGTATGCGTGTGTGCGTGTGTAACCTGATTTTCTTTAAGGATATGCGCAGCCTGCGGCTAGGCTTTTAAGTGATTTCGAAACGCAATGCAACCCGAATGGAAAATGAACGCAACTCTGCCTCAGCTGCCTGGGAAGCTGGCGAGCTTAAGGACACGCGAATGCTCTATATGCACTCAAGTGCACGTACGCAAGTACTTAAGCACACACACACACACACACAAACGTGCTTGTAGGTTACTAGTTAAACGTCGGCCCAGGCACAGGGCGAGGCGGAGGCGAAAGTGGAGGCGGAGACAGTTGAATGCATTTGGACGTTGAACAGAGAGGACAGAGGATGGGCGCATTAATTTGCACTGGCTGCGACTGGAACATCTGTTGTGCTGACATAAATCTTGAGTGACTGACCGCTGGAGCGAAAGACCGCGCGAGCTCGCGTGGCCGCGAGCGACGGAGAGGAAACCAGTTTCCACTGGCAACCACCAGTGGAACAGTGGAACCACCATAAAACAAACCATAGCAAATACATATTTACTTGCTTATAAAATGAAACTAAAATTGTGAATTTCCAGCAGCAATAGTTTTTCAAATAAGAGGGTAATGGTCGATATTATCTTTCCTTAAAGTTCGTTTAGCTCAACGCACTCGAACCTTTTTCTGACAAGTTATCAAGGCTGGCCAGATATTTATAGAACGGTTACTCGAGAAAATGATACAGATTTTATCACGTACTGAATGATTTCCTCTTCATGCTCACAGCTTAGACAGAGGCTCTGATGATAGCAGTCTTGACTTTTAACTAATTTACTAACATGTTTCTACGATTACAACAATCATATAAATATGATAGAATTTCAATCGAATATCTAAAATATGTTCAAGGCTCAAGGTCCAAAGATTTTGAATAGCCCAAACTTTCTAGTAAATGATAATATGATAATATGCCCGAAACCTGATTATGATACAATAGCTTATAAGCCTTCTATCGTTACAGGGAAATATCAAAATATCAAATATCTGAAATATCAAAATCTTTTCAATTTTAAACCCAGTTTGCGATATTATTAAGATTATTCAATAAATGATTTCTAGAAGAGTTCTTCAAATGAAATTCGAAATCCTTAAATTCAAACCATTTTAAAACCTGATTATGGAATGATCGATTATTTCAACCACTGTGCCTGGTCCAGGCACCGTTGATCATGCTGTTGCCGTTGAGCAGCTGCACAAGTGTGCGTCGATTTCATTGAGTAACTTTTTTGAATGGGTGCTCGTAAGCCTGAGCCAGGCCCAGGGCCTCAACCCAGCCCGAGTCAGAGCTTGAACCTGAGCCTGGGAATCGCGTGAAAACTGAATGGCTGAATGGCCGATTGGCTATGTCGAATGCATGCATAAATGTGTGTGAATATGTGGACTTACCTTCTTCTCGGTGAGCTTCTCGCAGCGTCGCTGCTTGCAGATCTGATGGCTCTTGTCATTGCGGCAGGGGGCGCACTCGCCGCAGTTATCCTTGCGCTGGCAGCCGACGCATTCGCCGCAGCGCTTCCTCTTCTTTTTCGACTGCAAAACAGAGGCGGAAGAAGAGAAGGAGTTGTTGGTGGAGTGGTGGTTGTTGGCATTGGGTTGGTATTGTTGGTGTTGGTGTTGGTGATAGGTCATGGTGGGTGGGTGTTCCTATTATTCGCAGCGTTTGCCAGTTATCGCCGGGACGCACCATTAAGCTGAACTTACCTGCTTGTCGCATCCATTGGCATTCGCGTCGCTGCTGTCGCCCATGCCGAGGGCGCTCAGCGGGCTCTTAAAGTTGGCCGTGCTGGAAACGGCATCCACCTGTCCGGGATTGCCGCCGCTGGGATCAACGTCCATGCCGCTGGCCTCACTCTCGGCGCTGGACTCGAGCGAATTGGGCCGCTGTTTCCGGCGCTCCTTCTTGCGCGCATCCAGCCGCGCTATAGGCGACTGCAGCAGCTTCTCCACCTTGAGGGGCGTCGTCGTTGTTGTTGGCGTCGGCGTCAGCGGTTGCGTCGTGTGCGGCGTGTGGCTGCCGCTGCTGCTGGCGGCATGCGGATAGCTGTTGCTGTTGTTGCCGTCATACGATGTGGGCGTATGCATGCCCACAGCCACGCCCAGGCCGGGATGTGTGAGCCCATGTTGCTGCTGCTGCAGCTGCAGCTGCTGCTGCTGTTGCTGTTGCTGCTGCGTCAGATGCGTGTTGCTGTTGCTGAGATCAAAGTCCTCCTTCTTGAGCAGCATACTGCCCGTTAGCATATCGTAGTCCCCGCCAGCCGCGTCCCCCGGCTCCTTCTTGATCAGCGGCGCAAAGCCCGGCGCCAGCGGCTGATACAGCTGCAGATCACCAAATGCGGCTGTTGCCGCCGGCATCAACGGATACGCACCGGCTCCGGCTCCGGCCACCCGATGATGTGAATGCATGTGATGAAATGCATTTGGCGGCGGCGGCGGTGCGCCCAAAGGAGTAAAGCTGCCCGAGGGGGGCGTTATGCTGGTCTGCATGCCCGGCAGCTGTGTCAGCGGCGAGCCCACGCTCATCATTCCGGGCGAACTGACCGAGATGCTGGCTGGCGACATGGCCACCGTTTGGAGCGAGCTCATCCCGGCTGTGCCACTGGCAGTGGCAGCTCCAGCGGCAGCGGCGGCGGCGGCTGCTGCTGCGGCGGCAGCTGTTATCGGCATGGGCATGGGCATGGGCGTGCCATCGGGCATTAGCTGATCGTTGTAGCCATGAAATTGACTCTGGAATGAGGGCAGCTTTGAGAAGGGCTCAAAGCCGCTCTTCGGTTGCGTCTGTGGCTGGTTCTGTGGCGGCACGCTGTCCTTGGACTCCATTTCCCAGGGACGTGTATAGCTGCCGTTCGAGTTTGAGTTTGAGTTCGAGTTGGCGTTGTTGCCGTTGGCGCCTACTGCTGCTGCTGCGGCGGCGGCGGCGGCGGCAGCAGCAACGGCATTGTTGGCATCACTATGTCCTCCGTGGACGTGCTGATTATGGGCGTGGCCGAGGCCGTGGCCACTGTTGCCACTGGCAGCAGGACCATTAGCATTGCTGCTGCTGCTACTGCTGCCCAAAGGTGCTGCAACATTTGTATTGTTGCTGTTGTTGTTGTCACTGTTGCTGCCGTTGGCGTTGCTGCTGTTGATGTTGTTGTTGCTGCTGTTGTTGTTGCCGCTGCTGTTGCTGTTGCTATTGTTGGCGGGCGCGGCGGGCTGCTGTCGCGCATAGTAATCCCAATGCTGAGGATGTTGTTCCGCCTGCGACTGCTGCTGCTGTTGTTGGTAATGCTGCTGATGTTGCTGCTGTAGATGCTGCTGCTGCTGCTGCTGATGCTGCTGCTGTTGCTGTTGCTGGTAGTGATGATGGTGGTAGGGCGTCGTATAGTGCTGACTGAGGCTGCTCAGCTGATTGAGATGCGTGTTGTGCAGATCGGCAGCTGCCGAGGCGACTGTTGCCGATATTGCTGGCAGGGTATTGCTGCTGCTGGCGCTGCCGTTAGCTGCCGATGCCGGATCGACGGGGCCGCCTGTGCTGCTCTGTGCGATTATTGTAGACGCCATTTAAGTCCGCATGCTCGCATGGCTGCGCAGCTCATATGCCACTGCGCTGCGCGGGTTTGTCGCCTTGGGTGGGGGGAGGTGCGCGTATGCTTGCGGAATTCAAATATAGATATATGTATTTCGTAAACAAGCATATATATAAAGTTTTTTTATGTTTTTACTATTATTATTTTAACTTTTTTTTTGTACACGCTCACTGCTCTCTTGAGGTAGTTTTTCTTCGTTATGTTTTTACGTAATATTTGTGTTTTTTTTTATTATTTTTTATTTGTATTTTGAACTTTGAACTCACGGGTTTTGCGTGTTTTGTGCTTTTTGTTGAGTTTAGTTTGTAAATTTGTTTTAAATATTAATTCTGGCTTAGAGTTTATATAAATATATGCTTATTTTGTTGCTTTTGTTTATAGTTCTTTTTTGTTTTTTAATTTATAATTTGTTGTAAAAGTGCTACTATTAAATTGTTATTAAAAATTTGTAAGTTGAAAATTCAAAATGTTTTGTACTTTTTTCGTGGTTGAAGATGCTTTTTTCTTGTTGTTGTTGTTGTTGTTGTTGTAAACGGCAGCTATGCAAAAACTTGTTTTTACTTTAATAATATTTGCTAATTGTTGCTTAAATTTGTTACTTTTACTTTACTTTTACTTTTACTTTTGTTGTTGTTTTTCTTTTCTTGTGCTGTGGTTGTGTGTCAGACTTCGACTTGTTAGAAAAATTTGTAAATTTGTAATTTGTAATTTGTAAATTTGTATTTTGTATGCGTTGTTTGTTTAATTACTTCATTATGCATTCATACAATATATATACGAGTTTTTTTTGTTGTTTTTTTGTTGATTATTTAGCTTGCTGATATTTTGTGATATATATTTTTGTATATTTGTATTGATTTTTGTAAATTGATGCTTATGAATTTTGTACTCTTGTTTTTGCTTTTAATTTGATTTGCTTTTCTTTGTTGTTGTTGTTGTTGTTGCTTTTGTTGTTGTTGTTGTTAATATGTTTATATATATAAAAAATAGTTGCAGCTTTATAGAATATGCTTTTCATATAGCGCTTAGCAATATATTGTTACTTAATATGTTAGGCTTAAGTTTAAAAATCTTTGTCTTCCGTTTGTTTGTTTGTTGGTTACCTTACAAATTAATTAAACATTATCCCGTTATGTTTTGTTATGTTAATAATATTAATATTCATTTAATGTAGTTGAAGTTTATCTTTTTGTTTAATTTTAATGCATTTTATGTTTGTTTGTTTTTTGGTTTGAATTCAAATTGAAATTTTGATTATGAGCCAAAATGAAATTTTCTTTTCAATTTCATATGCCAAAAGCTTGTTGTTGGTTTCCTCAAATCCTTTGGTTATAAATCTGTAAGAGAATAAAATGGAGAAAGGTTATTAGTTTTAATTAAGTTAATTCGATAGATTTCAGCAATCGATTACATTTCTCTATGATTCATTAAGTAATATTAAACAACTTTAAAGTTGTGTACACTGCCTAGAAAAGACAGTCGGAGAGAGAAAGTTAACAGCAAAATGTAAATGTACGTTGCAAATGTTAACTAGTCTAACAGTTTCTTAGCATGTTAAGTGTAAGGTGTATAGATAAGCAAAGCAAAGATAGATATGGCTCGCCAATAGTCTACAGCTCTGTTATGTTGTCTGTTCTTTAGTGTCTAGCATAATCATGTAAAGTTAACAGCAAATTATCTTGTCACTGCAAATGCTTTCTATGGCAATGAATGTTAACAGGTTACATAGTTTGTCGCCAATCTTATGCAGCTCTGTGATATTGTCTATTGTCTACTTTGTAGCAAATTCATGTAAAGTTAACAGCAAATAAAGATGTTAACTACTTTTTTAGTTTCCAAATGCTGCAGAGAAAAACTTATGTAGCCTAAATGTTAAATCCCTGTTATGTGCTTATTCTTATCCTAGCTTAGACCTATTGCTGGCCAAGTTAAATGGCTTTGCAAGAAAACTGTATTTGGTTGCCACTTTATTTTATTTTTTTTTGTTTTCGCTGCTATTATCGTTATTCGTCGGCCTTTTTTTGCTGCTGCTTCGGCTCGGCTCACTCACTTAAAACATCTACAAACTTCAACACATAATTATGGTCTTTGACTATATAATGAGCGTTGGCCAGGTCCAAGTCCGCGCTGGCAGGAAGCAGCAATGGCAGAAAAAAACAGAACAGAAAAAAAATGTAAAGGACACTCACTTCTGGCTTTTTATTGCCGTTGGTTGTTGTTGCTGCTGCTTGTAAGTTATGCTCTGGCTTTGTAAGAGCTGCCGCACACACACACACACACACCACACACACACACACACTCGCGCGCACACACTTGCTGCGTTTTTCAGTTGCTGTCGCTGTTGTCATTTTCTTGCTTTTTTTCGCCATTTTTGTATTTTTTTTTCGCAGTTACTCGCATTTTTTTGCTGTTGTTCTGTTTGTCTCTTTTGTATTTTGTATTTTGTTCTCATAAAAAACGGCACAGGTGTACATTTTTTTGCGCGTCCTTTGCCGTTGCCTTTTGACTTTTTGCTTTTTGCCTCTTTGCAACCTGCCAACATTTCGTTGCGCTTCACAAAGTTCAATGGGCCTGCCCTGTGTGTGTGTGTGTGTGTGCACTCTATAGGAAGTTGTTTGAGGTGTTGAAGTGCCTACGAACTTGCCCTTGGCCAGATCTACTTTGGCTAAATGTAAGCAATATTAGATAAGTATTTTAGCGACTTTGGTAGAGCTGTGACTTACACAACATCAGGTACTTTGTTTCACACTTTTCGGCAAATCCATCGCCCCGGATGGAAAATGGGTGAGTTTAAAGTTAGTCTGTTTGTCTTCAAACTTATTATTAAGTTATTCGTAACAAATTAATAAATGCGTGTTTTAGCTATGTAGAATAATCCACTTTTAAGGTCGGAAAATGAGCGGAAAACTTTAGTATGAGACCATAGTATGTTTCACAACTTTCAGGAAGTCAGCTTCGTATTGTTTTAAGACTTGTTTAAGCCTTTAGAAATCTATGAGAATGTAAGCATTCCCCAAGCCTAGAATCTCCTGACAATTCCAAGAATATACACAAATACTCTCGGGGTTTCTAATTTGTTGACACTAGCTGAGTTGATTGGTTGGGAAACTTAAGACATCTTTCAATTTTTTGTAGCTGTCGGACATTGTTGCCGCGCAGAACAATTAAAGCCTGATTATGTTGTCGGTTACAATTTGCGTGCCGCAATTTCAGTGGCAACAACAACTCGCATTAGTCAGGCAATGGCCATCAAATAAAAAGAGCCTGCAACGAACGGTAAAAGGCCAATGGCCAGCAGAACCTGACGTCGACTTAAGATCGGCGAATGCGCAAGGCAAGGAAACTGAAAGAGAGCGAGAAAGAAACAAAAAAAAGGAAAACAAATTGATGTTGCAGCTGCCACAATTTGCTGCACTTTCCGTTTTATGCGACTTCGTTGCGCGTTTCCACTTTGGCCGGCCCATCCTGCAGCAATTGCGTCTCGTATATTTACATTGTTCGCTCTGTCCTCCGTTTGCAGCGGTGCCAAAGGGGACCAAGGGGGACAAAACGGACTGCAAGTTGCAAGTTGCAAGTCGAACGTTGCGCGTTGCAAGTTACGAGTCGCGAGTTACGAGTTACGAGTATTGCGGCGATAAAGATCCCGATTTCCAAAATTAGGCCAATGCGAATGTGTTGCTGTGTGCGTGTGTTTGTGTGCGTGTGTGTGTGTGTGTGTGTTGCCGGCATGTGCAACTGCAACATGTGCACAATTAGCGCTTCCTCTTGCAGGCTCAGTTGTTGCCACAAGATGATAAATCAAGGCGTTTCATGTCAGGGCAACGGTCAACATTTCGTATCTGTTTTTTTTTTTTATATATTTCTTTATTGTTGTTATTCAAATCGGAAATGTTCGAGCGACGGCTCCAACCTTAGCCCCAATTTCCGCTCTGTGGCATAATAGAACAGAAAATTATGTATAAATCGACTAACTGTTCGAACTTCTATATCTTATCTGCAAGGCCTGATAAGCCTAAGCCCAAGACCAGTTGGACTGTCTACAAAATTTGGCGGAGTATTTTTTGAGCTCGGATATGTTGACGCCATATAAAGCTAAGCAAATATAACACACGCAAGAGCATTAATGTGTCTGTGTGTGTGAGTGAGAATGTGTGTGTGTGTGTGTGTGTGAGGCTTACAAAAACGAAACCATGAACAATGCGCGCAATTCACTTCAATTTCTGGCTGTATGTTGCTGTTGCTGCCGCACAGTTTGCTACATTTTGCAAATTTTTAGCGAATTAAACACGCAGCACACAGATGTACACATATGTATGTATGTATGTATGTATGTACATATATATATGTGTATATATAGCAGAATATAATGTGAACATGCGAACAATGCGTCATTTGAAATACATGCAGAAGGGCAAAAAATGGCAAACAGCAAACAAAAATAATATCAGCCGAGAATGTAGGTGACTCTGAGCAACATTTTGGTGCATAAAGTAGGCTACACACACGCACACACACACACATTCACACTTAAACACGTTGCATGTGCGGAATAGACCAAATGCTATAAGTGAGCTCAGCCATGACGAGGGCGAGCCTAGGGTGAGGGTGACGGTGAGCCAAGCTGAGTTCAGTTGAGCAGGAAACTGACTGTAGTTGTAGTTGTTGCTGTTCCTGTTGCCAGTGCTACCTGTGCGTAGCCAACTGACTTGCGCTTGTATTCGAGCTGTGCAACATAGCGGCAAGACAAGTGCAACACCAACTGCCAGTTGTCCATTCGCCGTGCTGCTCCTGGGCAACCAGTTGCCTGGGCTACCTTCTCCTTTTGACTGGCAGCAGGCGCTGCTGTTGCCTGTTCGCTTGTCTGCCTCGCTATGTGGCTGCCTGTCTGTCTGTCCGGCTGTCCGACTGTCCGACTGTCTGTCTATCAAGCTGACGCACTGCCAGCAGCATTTGCTTAAATAAAGTGCAGCTTCCAGCTTAAGCTACAGCTTTGGTCCTGGCTACGGGTAGAGATCCTGCGAATGTTGCGCATACGCCCCATGCTGTCCCCCCATGGAATATTTTAATATGTTATCTGACGTTTGCAGCTTGTTTACAACTTTTGCTCATATAAAATTTGTTCAAAATTGTTTCCACCAGCAGCCCGCACTAAAATATTTATTAAAATAATCTGTAGTATGTGTATATTCAGCCGAACAGCTGCCAAACACACACGCTTATATGTATAAGAGAACAAGCGCCTTGCAACATAATTAAACAAACTTTTCAATATGCCAAGCTCTGATGTGGGGTCTGCATTATTGCATTATGTTCATCTTTTTCTATTGTTGCGCTTTTTTTCATATCTAAAAATTACGCTCGAGGATGCGTTTGCAATACGAGAAGCCCCTCGTATGAATATGTTGTTAGCTGTAGCATTATACAACCTTCGGACTTGAGCAGAATATTAAATTTCTTTAGATTTTTTCAATCAGTAGAAATGAAATTTCCTAATTAAGTACACTAAAGGAACCTTAAGCTTGCTTCCAACCAAGGCAAATTGTTGTTGGGCTTTTAACCCGGCTAAGATCAAGTTCTGATATTAGCTATTCAATAATATTGAATAATAATAAGTTTGTTTCAACGCTTAGCTAAAGGCTAGACAGTCTTAAAGATGCAATAAATAAGCGTGCATCTTTTGTATACCAAAATGTGGAGTATTAAATGTCGGGGGCAACCGAAATTATCATGACTCTGCAAATGGGTTAATTTAGTTGGCGATGTGTCACGTGTAAATTGAGTTATTTGGAGTCACACAGGCAGGGCAGGGAAGGAGGGTGGCGGGGGAGGCAGCTGGGTATCCAAAGTATGTTCGGAAGTATGCGATGAAATGAAACGTGCTGTGTGCCACAATGAAGCCATGCAAAGGAGCTAAACGCACACTCGCCCAGTCACATGTGTGTGTGTGCGTGTGTGTGTGTGTGCAGATTTACGAGTATGTCATTCAGCTCGCATACTTTCAAAGTCACGCACGTTACCGTTAAAGCGACAAGCAGGCGCGTGTGTGTGTGTGCGTGCGTGTGTGTGTGAGAGTGGGCGGGATATCGTGTGTTGTGAGTTGTTTATTTTTCTCTAGGTCAAAGCCTTAATTTGCCTGCCGTGTCCTTTGGCGTTGGCTACAGCTACCTGCGCGTGCTTTTTTTTGGCATGTATTTATTTTATGAATGAAAACGAAGCATGTGTGTACTTGTGTGTGTGTGTGTGCGAGTGTGTGTGAGTTACTTGCTTTTCGCAGTAAGCCGTTGTAAATGCAACAATGTGCGTGCCTCTGTTTATATTTAGCCCGCGCGTTAATTCATTGGGGGTCGCTGCAAGAACCTAAGAATCATAAACTGCAACAGAAATAGATGCAACAACAGCAGCAGCAGCCGCAGTAGCAACAGCAGCAGCAGTAGCAGCAACAATAACAATAACAGCCGCAACAGTCGCGTCCAGTTGGCGGCACATGTGGCTGCGTTTCGTGCTCGTCTCTGGTCAGACAAATTGCAGCAGCATGCGGCAAAGATACACAAACTGTAAGATACAGATACATGCGCTGCTTGAACTTGAACTTCTTTTAGCTGTCGCTGTCGCTGCCTCTGCTTCAATTTGTTTTACTTTATTATTTATTTTTGCTTTGCTCTCTCGTCGTCAGCTTCTATGGCGCTTTAAATTCTCTTTATTGCCCATGTCAAGGCAGCTTCAGCTTCAGCCTCGGCCGCACCGCCCCGCCTGCGGCCTCCATGGCAGGGCGTGGGCCGTGTCTGTCATGTTAGGACGCCTCATTTGGGGCTGCCTTCGACTCGAAGTTGTTGTTGTCGTTGTTGTTGTTGCTCTTCAGTTTCTTGTGTGTTTCGCTTTCGTTTTTGCAGTTTGGCTTTTTGTTGTGCGCTTTTTATTTTTTGGCGCTTCTGTTTTGAGCGCGCCAAAAGAGCCTGCTTCGTGTGTGTGTGTGTGTGAGTGTGGGTATCTTCAAGTTTGAATGCCTGCTGCCTGATGCCTGCTGAGCTGCCTTGAAGTACGCACGTTACTGTTAGTTAGTTACGAGCAGCAAGTCGAGTGTTGAATGTATCTGTATCTGTAGTTGTAGCTGTAGCTGTATCTGTAGCTCAGCTTTTTTTTTCGTTGCCTGCCACGTTCTTTGCACGCTTCGCAGCGGCCTGGGAATGGGCATAACTCTTCAGCTTCAGCTTCAGTAGCAACAGCAGCAGCAGCAGAATTCTCGAGCCTTGAGCTGCTTTTTAATTTAACTTGACAAACGTCGGCGCATATGCGCCACAGATACAAATGTATCTGGCGGATTGGCGGCGTCTCTGATGCTGGCAAAAGGCGCTTTATTGCTACTGCTCTTGTCGATAGGCGTTGTTTTTGTTGTTGTTGTTCCTGCTGCTGCTGCTGCTGCTGCTGGCAGCAACAGTTTTGGCATTCTGCCTTCTTTTATTTCTATTTGTGTTTGTGTATCTTCAAGTTTTGTATTTGCCACGGCTGCTGCCGCGTGTTTATTGTCATTACTCATCTCAAATGTTTTTTGTGTCAATTTTTCGGTAGTTCGAACTCTGCTGCCAGCCGTTGTAGCTGCTTCTGTTGTTGTCATTTTATGTGGCAGCCTCTGCTGGCGTCTCCATATAATTTTATTTCACTTTTCGCATGTTTGTTTTGCTTGCACTTGGCGACTGTTTTCACAAATCGACTGTTTACAGGCCCAGATTAAGACAAAAACAAAAGCAGCAACAAATGTGTGGCAAGTGCTGCCGTCGGCATGCGATGTTTGTAATTTGATCCTAAATGCCCAAAAATATTATCGCCATTTATTGATTAAAGCTGCTGAATTGCATTTTTATTTACGCAAATTTGCAGGTAAGCGAAATAAAACGAAGCCAAAGATTCTGAACCTACGCAAAAGCAGCTTAAGAGAATTGATGAAATTGAAACTTGTTGAAGAAAATATACTTTCAGGCTCAATGCCCGATGAAATAAGTAAAGCCAGTTAGAATTCTCCTGGCTTGCATTTGCATTTGCAATTTGCATATTTCCTTTAAAGAAAACTAGCTGAGCTTTACTTTTATCTTATTAGAGTACTATTATTATCTTTAGGCGTATTTAGCTAAATTTTTTTAAATAAGTTTGTAATCTTCAATTCTCGATCAGCCTCAGCGCGTTATGTGCCTTATGAGAACTCAGTTGTTGCATCTTCACTATTATTCAAAAATTGTACTATCTTAAAGCAATTCTTTGATTGTTTAAGCAGTAATAACAATTAAGAAGTTTACTTGAGTTTACGCGTACAAATACCCAAACAAATAAGAAAGAAATCGCTTGCCTAGCATTGTGGACCGAGCGACGGCATACTGATCACAAACGTTTGGGTTCAAACCCCACACAGTCAATTTTTGAAGTTAAAATTCTAATTTTTACTCTCTGTTAAATAGTAGCTAGGTATATATAATATATATCTTAAAATATAAGAAAGTTTATAGTATAATACTATTTATTGTAAACATATACAAACCGTTGTTAATCCATTGCCATTGGTTCAATGTTGTTGCTGCCACTGGGGAAATTGCGATCTATTTATATAGATATACATATATAACTGGGTAAAGTTGCATTTGAATTTGAAGGATCTGTTGAGCTGTGTTCAACCGAATGACGTTATGAAGGGAAAACTGCGAAAACGCGCACGAAAACGTAAACCCGCCAGAGAATTTAGAAACTGTTTACAAAACGAACAAAACGCGAAAGATGCGAACGCGACGCGAAAAGGAAACTAACGCAAAGAAACGATGCAAAGTTGCAGGAAAATTAAAATTGTTGCTTAAAGGTGCAAACATTTGCCGCTGTTGTTGCTGTTGTTGCTGATGTTGCTGTTGTTGTTGGCACTAGTCACATTTACAGTTATTTAGTAAGTCTTTGTTGCAGCACATTTTACACGCGTTTCACATCAACTGCAACGCTTAAGCAAAGTATATTGAATAGTTGTTTGTGGTATGAAAAGGAAATTAATAACAAAACACGTTGACGCTGACGCTGACGTTGGCGTTGGCGTTGGCGACGGCAACGGCAACGGCTCCACTCACGAGGCGCAACGCACAACTTTTAACTTGCCGCTCGCAGCGGGCAGGCAACTCGCACTCGTTTCTTCTGGCGCTCGTACGAAGCGACGGCGACGGTGCAAAAGTTTTTGTATTTAGGAAACTTTTCACCCTTCGAAGGATACACAACAACTGATTGTGCCGTGCACAAGCGAACGGCAAACCAACCCCGACGCCAGCAGCAACAGCAGCAGCAGCAGCAGCGGCAGCGGCAACGGCAACGACGGCTGCAACGCATCGGTTCGACGCCGGGCGGGCAGCAGCAAGCACAATAACACCCATACAAATACATATTCACATGTAGTTAGAACGTGTGAGAGCTGCGTTCGAGCCGCAACATGTTGCGCACAGCAACGAATAAAACAAGGCAAACAAGTTGTAAATGTTTTCGAAATTAAAATGTTAGGGACTGGTAAATAAATAATATCAGTTCTAAAATTGTAGCAAAAAATGTAAATAAATAAATAATAGTAAATTTACATAAAAATACCAATGCAGAATATAGTATTCAAATTTAAGTCTTATTAAGTCAGATAATATAGACTTTTTCATAAAATCCATATGCTTATTAGTAAAAAATACTTTCACATCTGCAATTTAAGCATTGAGTTTTTGCTGGTTCAAAGCCGGATTCACAAACCAGGTAAACTGGAAAGAACTATATATTTCTCAAAACAGATTTGGTTTAAAATAATTGTCAAATTTGAAATAAAGTGCTGCGTTCAATTTGTTAAACAATGCTCGTATATGTGAGAATTCAGCTTCTCGAACCGCAGATAGGGCAGTTGGTTCGAACCGTCAAACGAAATTGAACCTGAATCACCCTGTTGTTTTCACCAGTTGCGTTGCGTTGCGTTGCAAGCTCCGATCGGCAACTCATACCAGCGCTGTGGCTTGTTGCTTACTGCTGTTGCAGTTGTTGTTGCTGTTGTGTGTCCTGCATCGAGCAAGTCCTGCGCACAGACACACACAGGCATATACATTAACAGCTGCACGCTCACGCACACACACAAATGCATCGACACATCAACACGAGCGTGTGACGTTTGAAGTGCGCTTTTGTTGTTGTTGCTGTTGCTGTTGCTCTGCTGCTGCTGCTGCTGCCGCTGCCTCTGCCGCTGCCGCCGCATCTCCTGTACAGTTGTTGTTCCAATTAAAAATTTTTTTCCCTAGTTTCGCGCGCACAATGCGAGCTTGCAATCTATGAGCTATGCAACGGCAACGGCTACGAGCGAATATTTTCTGGTTTTATTTCGCTGCTGCTGTTGCTATTGCTGCTGTGCTCATTTCTGTGTGAAGCCTGGACCTTGTGGGCGTTACACTATGTGTGTGTGTGTGTTCTACATATATCCTTGCTGGCATTGCACTGGCTGTTGCTGCTGCTGCTGTTGTGTTGCGGGTTTTTGGTACAATTTGCCTTCTTATTTCACTTATTTTTTGTTGCTGCTGGCAGCTTTTGTGAAGGGCTGCTGGGGCACAGCGAGTCACAGTTCTGGCACTGGCACTGGCAGCGCTCCACGTTCTCATCCTGGTCCTGTTTCCGTGGCTGGCTCTATATGTCAGTTGATTTCATTTCACTTTTTTTTGTTACTCGCCAAACTATTAGTTGGAGCATGTGTGCATTTTTGCTGCCTCTGCTTTTTTGGCAATGTTGTTGCTGCTTTTGTTGTTGTTGTTAGATGCCTTTTGATGCCAGTGAATGCGAGCGTGGATATGGATGTGGATGTGGCTATAGATGGAGATGGGGCTGAGAGCGGGCAGGGGGATTTGGCTTTGGTGTGGCACTTCGGGCGGCGCAAAAAGGCGATCAAAAACCTTGACAGTTGCATTGTTGAATGGCGTGGGAATGGGAATGGGAATTGGTAGAGCAGATGTCAGTGGAGGAAGGATGGAATGAAGGCAGCAAAGGAGGGATGGAGGGAGGGAGGGAGGTAGGTCGAAAGGTAGGGCAGCGCGGACCACGTTCTCGCGTATTTGCATTGCGTAATGGAAAATTGTGAAACGCAACCCTTATCCTAATGCTTATCCTGGTGCGCACAGGAACACTGACCTGTCCTACACACGAAAATCACACAAGGTAAAGACAGAAGGCACACACGCACACCCAGGCACACACAGACACACAGACATACGCACAGGCCAAGACGAAGCGTCGAAATTGCTCGTAAAGTTACATCTGCACAAACACAAGACGCAGCCGGCGCTGGTTGAGGGTCGAGGCACTGAGGCGGGCCTTGTGCAACTGCAACTACAACTGCAACTGCTGCTGGCTGTCTTCGTATTGGTCTGTGGCAGTTTTGCCTTTGACTTTGCCACTTTTTGCCGTTTGATTGCGCTGCAAAAGTATCCGCAAGTTTGGCTGCAAGTTGTGCGTGCTACAAAGTTACTTAAGCTCTTCGTCTCTTTGCTGCTTGTTAGTGTGTGTGTGTGTGTGTGTGTGTCCTTTGCCAGGCAACAAAGGACATTCACATTGCAGCAGCAGAAGCAGCAGCGGCAACAACAACAACAGCAGCAGATAAAGTATCTGACAGTTGCAGCAACGTATTTGAAAAATGAAAGAAATGCGCGCGCGTCTCGCAAAAATGCAAAAAACGAAGTGCAGCACGTGAAGCTGCAAGCAAAGTCGAATATAGAATACACTATCAAATCATTTGTTAGCTTTAATATATATTGAGCATACATTGCCCGCGTTAAGCTTTCAGCTCACGTAGATCAAAACCAATCGCTAACAGCCCCTGCTCTAGTGTAACAAACTCCCGGACTAGCTAATGGACTCTTCAAAGTGAGGACAACAGCAAACAGCAGGCGATGGCAACACTTTACCGCAAGCAGCAGGCAACACCAGTGCCAGCTACAAAAACAACAACAACAAACAACGAAAAGGAGCAAAAGTTCTGACAGCATTGCTGTAGCTGATAACTGAAGCTGAAGCTCAAGTTGAATGCACGCTAGTCATTCGGCCCGTCATCAAGGACCTAACCAGTGTATATATATATGTGTGTGAGTGTGTGTGTGTCCTGTGAGCAGCTCAGCTCGCGAGCTGCTGCTGCTGATGCTGCTGTCGCAAAAAAAAGAAGAGATCTTTCAGCTACGAAACTGCGGCACAAATGCACGTAATACGAGTAACACAAGCCAAATGCATTAACAACCAACAACAACAACAACTCTCACACACAACTAACACAAACACACACAGACACACAACACGCACACATGTTTACTTTTTTATTTGTTCCATTACAGCCCTGCTGCTGCTGCCGCTGCTGCTGTTGTTGTTGTTGTTGCTGCCGCTGTTGTTGTTGTTGCTGCTGCTGCTGTTGCTGTCGTACGAGTTTTGAGTTTTCCGAAATCATGAAAGGAGCAGATGTTAAATTTTTATACACAACGCAGCGGCGGCGTTCGCTGCCAGCGTTGACTGCGCAGTTGCTTTTGCTGCTGCTGCCTCTGCTGCTGCATTATTATTGCCCGCTGCTGCTGCTGTTGCCGCTGTTGTTGTTGTTGTTGCTGCTGCTGCTGCTTCCTTTGCTCTGCTCGTTGCCAGGCAGCCGCAGCCGTTTTTGCTTTGCCACAAACTTCAGCTGCTCCTCATTGGACCTAAACTTGGACCTGGACTCGGTTTTGGACTGAGACTCTGTGTGTAGATGTAGATGCTGCTGACCACAGCCAGTACGCTTTGGCTCTGCTTTCCATTTGCTGTTGCAACTGAATTTCGTCTCTGAGCTGCATTTCACATAGTTAGAATTGTGAAAATATTTTTAATTGTTGTTATTTGTTGGCTCGTCCTCACTTTGCCCGTTTTATCCATTACCTGATTTGTCAATGTCCTCGTGTACCTGGCCCTTACCTGGCTCTGTAACTGCTGGCCCGACACGACGCTCTGCTGCGTATTGGAACAATAGTTTTCCATTTCGTGATGCTAATCATTGCCAAAACTCACTACAAACAGCACACACACGAACACAGCAGATATTAACCCTCACACACACACACACTCACACTAGAGGCAGTCGTATATGCGACTCATTCACAGTGGGTGGGTATGTCCGACTGTGCCAGTTCTGGTTTCTTTCCCACTTGGCGTTTGCCGTGAACTGTGCGCAAATTTCCACAACAGGTAAAAATCCGTTCTGTCGAGGCTGTTGCACCTTGTCTCTAAATTGCGTGGCCATTAGATTGAACTCGGAAATCAAAGGGTATCCTTTTGTTGGGGCATATTCGATATTTTGATTTTAACATATCCAAAATGTATATTTCATACTAGTTCACAAAGGAAAGAGAGTCCATTCCAATGCCTGTCTTGCTGTACATTCGTTTAAATTAAGTTAAGTTAAATTATAAACAAAATACGTGGTATATATACTCTTATATACCCTTTTCGGGTAGAGTTTAAGGACTATACGATATTATATACCCACATGTTGGCACAACAGCTAAAAAGATTCTTTAAAACTCGATCAAAATAGTTTTCCTCATGTTATATATACTGCCTATAGCTATCTAAGGGGCGTGAAGAGTCGAACGAGTATTAAGAAGTTCTTTAAAATGACTAACTTATTAATTTACACTCACGTTTTTACTCAACACAGAAATGGTATATATGGTATATCTCCGGTAATACTCCGGCGTTCCGTCTGTTTTCTTTACATCCGTACAGTAAGTGAGCGCATGAGGGCACAATAATACAGCCTTGTCCTCGTTTTCCTCTGCATCCCCAGCCTCGTCGGCGTCCACATCCTCGCGGCCATCAATCGATGCAGACAGCCCCTCAATTGTATTTGCGGACCCTGCGATTGGGTTCCATTTTGCGCGTGACACCTGATGATATTTTACGATTATTGTTTTTGGATTTATGAAATGTAATTCCAATTGCAGCAGGTGCTCTCCGTGTTTGTGTAGCTGTTGCTGCTGCCCCTGTTGTCATTGTTGTTGTTCCAATTGTTGTTGTTACAATTTTGCAATCATTATTAAACGGAGGAAAACCGAAACATTTCCATTAAATGTAAAACCGCATAACACTATTTTTGCCAGCTTAGGGCTCAATTTACTAATTGCAGATTTGTATTTTGGACATTTGTATTAGATGGAACGAAATGTGACAATTAGAATTGGCGAGAATTTATTAATAATAAATGAATATTATTTATGAGGCCTGTGCATAAATTTAAAGTTTAAGAAAATACTTTTAAATTCATTTTTGTAATGTGAAACTTTACAATACAATTAAAATGAGAATGTTGAGCCCGTTTTTAAAACTTATGTTTTGTTGTTCTAGGGTTTTCTTATATATATATAATTTATATATAATCATATATTAGATATATAAACAACCCAAGGCGTTCAAAGATCATCTCGTAGTCCACAAGGCGTTGTCTATTTAATCGCTTTCAATTATATCGTTCGTTTATTTAATATGATTTCCATTATGTTGCCTTTGCTTTGCTTTTTACTACTTTGTTTTTAAATAAAATGTAAAACTACACTAAATGTGTGCGTGTGCGTGCGCATGTGCGTGAGTGTGTGTGTATGTTGATGAAAATGTGTGTGTGCGTTTGATTTGCTTTAAATTTAGTTATCAATTATTTGCTGTAAAAATCATTTTCAACACTCAATAATTACAATGTTGAAAGCCAGAGCTCAGGCTGAATGTCCAATTGACATGGCTACTCGGTCGTGGATCGGGATTCGCGCTCTGTCACTGTCAATGTCCCCATCTCTCTCTCTCTCTCTCTCTCTCTCTGTCTGTCTTCCATTGGGCCGGATCCGGTCCTAATGCATCCACTGCTCAGCTCAGCCGCTGCCGCTGCCGCTGCTGCTGCTTAATTTGCGGCTATCGTGCAGACGCAGCAACTGGGAAACCAGAACGTGTCCGTGTAGAGATTTTGGCCGTTGCCCTGCAGCGCAATTAAACGTTTTTGTACGAACTTCTGCTCGCACCTGGAGTTGTATCCATTGGGCAGATCGCACAGGTTTGAGCATGTGTTTGAGCTAAAATGGCAAGAAAATTATAACAACAACGACAGCAGATAAGGAGCAGGAGTAGGAGCGAAAACAGGGCCAAATGCGAAAAATCAACAAATGCAGAAAATTTAGTTGTGGGCTTTGCTCGTAAATAAAAAGCAGAGAAGCGCCGGCTGCAAAGTTGAAAGTTTAACGAACTTGTTAAAACGGGAATCGTACGTAATTGATAAGGAGTTGAGCAACGGTACTCGGGCACTTGGAGTGGCGCATCCCGTCCAGCTGTTGCTCCTTGGCCACGATTTATGCGCCACAGCGCACAGGCACTCATTTGGTTAAACAAATTGCGAGCTAAGTACTCCGCATCACTCCAAGGGACAGGGTATAGGTATGGGCACAGGGCATACATGCAGGCAGGCAGTAGGGCAGGCGACAAGCGACAAACAATTAGGGCACGCATTGACCGACCCCAGCAGCAGCATCAGCAGCAGCAGCATCATCAGTAGATGCAGCTCTCTCACTCTCTCCCTCTTACACTCTCTCCTTCTCTTTCTCTGCACTGGCTACAGCTACTCGAATATGTATGTGTACTTCATCAGGTCTCGTCACCCTATTTTTACCTCTGTTTGCGCTTTTTTCCACTGCGCTGAAAGGTTCGAGTAGCTCACGCATAAGGGCATGAAGGGGACACATCCATAAGGCAGCACCGGCCGTTGGTAATCTTGGCTGTTTCGGGGTGTTATAATTCGTTTAGCCGCAATTATGACACAAAACATAACCGTGCACATACCCATACTAGTGCTTGCAGTTCTGCCCACGTGCCCATCATGCCAAAGGGTTCCCCTAACTAACCCAACAGCATAAGTATTTACCGAAAAGGGGAACACTTATCGATATGGAACTGAGCTGACGCTATCCTGCTGTGTGTGTGTGTGTGTGTGAGCCCTTTGCGCTGATTGCAAGTGTTGTGCGTTGTTTAAATTAATTGTTGAAAAAAAAAACAGCACTAGTCAATAGGGCATAAACATTGACATTGAGAAGTGTTCTCAATTCAGTAGTTTGTATTGCACATTTGTTGTGCTACATTTAACTACAGTTTAAGAACAAATGTGAAATAATCAAATTATTATTCTACAAGAGTATGTAGGAGATATCAATGCATTGGTAATACAACATACAGCTTATTACGAATCGGACTAATATTTGTTAAATACCAATAAGAAAATATGCATTATTTGAGTTAAAATATTCTGTTTTAAAATATGATTTGAGCCACCCTAATGTCACAGCAAGCAGTGCACAAGCAGTGCACAGTCGAAAGCTGAGTAAGTGCTAGCTGCTTTAGTATTGAGCTGGGACACGAACCACAGTCAAAACAAGGCGAAGTTACGAAAAACGCGCGCGAAACGCCTGAATTGTCAAACGCATACAGTTATAGCAATAAACGTTAGTTTAACGTATTTGATTGATAAAAGGTTATTTGGGACTCACCCTTGTCGGGCATACTTACGCACAGAGCTCCGCCTTGACCATCTGACGGGCTGTGTTCTCCTCGTTGACCACGAACATCCAATTGCCACGGGAATTGAGAGCCGCTTGTGGCGTTATGAACTGCGATGTTGTCTCGCAGAGCGTTGAGCGCGACGGATTTTGTCGCTTGGTGCGAGATTTTTTCTTATTGTTGTTCTTGTTGTCGCTGACGCCCACAATATCTAAGAGATCCATGTTGAGCGATACATCGCGCGTGCTGCGCTTCTGCTGCTCTTGCTCCTTCCCCTTTACACTCTCCTCCTGCTCCTGTTCTCCTCCTGCCTGCTCCGCATCCTCAGCCTGCTCTCCTGGCTGCTGTTGCTTTGCCTGCTCCGCTGCCGCCTGTGTGGCCTTCTGCTTGATACTCAGATCGCGCACCAGACGCTTCAGCCAGAGCGTGGCGTTGTAGGGCGTTCTGGCCAGGTTATTGAGGAACAGATGCGTCATGCCCGTTGCAGAGTGTCCTCCGGTCTGCTGGTTGCCCACACGCTGGCCACCGCCCGCTGCCGCCGAGGTGTACAACAGGTAGCTGCAGCGCAAGAGAAAGTTAGTATTGTCTGGAGAGGAGAACTACTTTAGTTACTCACGTAGGCGCATCCGTTGTGGGGTTGGGGGCAAAGAGAGAGTTGCCTGCCCCACGCTGTGGCACGTTGCCAAACGGCGTCTGATAGCTGTAACCATTAAAGTCTTGCCCATTGGCAAAGTCACGCTGCGGAAATATAGACTTTGGATCATAGAATACGGGCGTGTCGGACCACGCAACGGCTGAGAATTCATCCCAGGTCTCGTCGACCAGCAAAGAGGCCGCCTCGTAGCCCCATTTACGTACGAGACTCTTGATGAGATATCTGAAAGAAAAAGTCAAGACAATGAGTCGAGCTTGTTGTGAGCCGCTCGTTGCCCAGGTGATGCAAGAGATTATTTTGAGTAGATTAGTTGCTGCTGTTGCCTGGGAATGTGCTGCGAAAGTGGAATATCATGCCACTTGTCGACATCGCCCAATTGGCTTGTGTAACAAGCAAATAAACAGACAGACAGCCGGACGGACGGACGGACGTACGGAGGGACGGGCGGGCGGGCAAGTGCTCGAAATTGCGCCACGCCCCTCAGAGAGCTGTTAAATCATAATTAATATGCAGCCAGACAATGAGTTGGGGTAAATACGAGTCTGAGCAATGCATAAAACACAACTGCTCGTGTTGATGTCTTCAACACTTAACCTCTTCTTCGTCTGCCTCGTCTTCTTAACAGCTGCAACGCATGCGTGTCACGTGCCGCATTATGAGGTGAAAACGGGCCCTGGCTTTTCCACATATGAAATGTTTTATATATATATTTTTTTTAGAATTATGCAATATCCAAATTCCGTAGGCCTCGTAAAAATGACTACTTAATTGCTGAGTCGGCGCCGAATTGCGGCCTTACTTGGCGTCCGCCTTATCATTATGATTACCATAATCATTATCATTATCATTATCATTGCGTGTAGTGGCAACAGCTAACGCACATTTTATTTAAATCGAAGAAATTGTCTAAAAATAGCAACACAAATGGAAAACCACACGGAAAAAAAAACGCATAGCAATTCATATATAAATGAGCTAACGAGAAAATATTGAACTTGCCCTCAACGAAGTTTAAATACACTTACAAGCTGACAACAGGCTCTAATATTGGCTAGATTATTAGCTTGAGGAATATGCTAAAGAGCTGTCTAAGATCTCCACAAGAGGTACGCCTGAATTTGCAACTTTTGTAAACTGCAACCAATTCATTACTCAATCTGAAGATTGAATATATGTATATTGAATATTTCTTGAAGAAACTTAAAAGATCGCCTTGAAAGGCTTGTTCAGAACAAATCAAATAATTAATCAATCCCAAACGGGAACAAGATATTTCGTTCGGTTAGAACTTTTGGTTTTTCCTATGCTTAACTATGTGTATATCATAGTTATTTATACCCTTAGAAAGAGCATAGAAATGCTTAATTATTCAAAGAGGCATTCATAAATATTCGAGAAGCACGCGGCGCGTCGTCACAGACAAAGTGTCTTGAACTGTCAATTCAAGTTTATTGGGTCAAGGAGCTCCGCCAGCTGGCCGAGCAGCAACATCTTCGAGTACGTGCGTTGTCGTCGCGGAAACAGCAGCAGCCAAATGCCAGCAGTCAGCAGTCAGCAGTCGGCGACTGGCAACTGGCAACTAGCAGCTAACAGGTCTACAGGTCTACAGGTCTATTGGTATACATGTATTCGGGTATCTATTGACAATAGATACGCGTGTGTTATATGCAAAAACTTGTTTCTGGTTTCGGCAGCTCGATTTGAGACATTGCTTCGAATTGATTTGGATACAACGACAAACATTTGTTTGAAATGCATTTGTTTGTTAGCAATCGCTGTTGTTGTTGTTGCTTGACTTTGGAGCTGGCACATTAAGTGTATTATTTATGCTGACATTGTGGCCATTAGCCGGCAACGCGTTCAACTTACGTGGGATAGTTAGCGACATGCTCGCAGTAGGTTTTGCCGGGCCTGGCACAGCTGTGACAGAAAGAGAGGGAGAGAGAGAGAGAGAGAGGGAGAGCATGAGAATCCGTAGATGGATTAGATGTGTGTCTTATTGGCCAACAGACTTACTTGGGCGTCTGTCCCGGCGGCGCTGGCAGATACTGGCAAGGCGGCGCACCATATAAGCCGCATGATGGCGGCGTGCTGAATGCTGCGGAAATACAAGCTAATATCTGCAAGAGTTGAATACGACTATATATTTAGACTGTGAATGAGTGTGAATGAATGCTTGCTGTACTCACCACATGGGTAAGGAGTATACCACTAAAACTACTAGAAGTGCGGAGACGGAGGCGGAGACGTTTAATACTCTTTGTCATTGTCAATTCATTCGTCGTTGGGCTTTCGGGATTTGCATTTGCATTTGCGTTTCCGTTGCCTGAGATACACACACACACACACACAAGAGTTGAGCTGAGTTGAGTTGAGAGCTGAATTTTGTTTGGCAGCGGCGCGTTGTCAGTTTTGGCTGATGAGCTGAAAGTGAGCGCCCGCAATGGTCGTTGGAGAAATTGCAATAAATCACTTGATTATGTACGGAATCGATTATACTAGATAAACACCTTATACTTGTATTATTTGCTTACAGATTATACAATTAACTTGATTTACGGCTGTGCTCGTGCACTTGGCTTAGAGTGAATGCAAATAAGCACAGATGTATATATATATATTATCTGCATTAAAAGCCTTTTTTTTAGCATTTTAGCTAGTTATAATTATTGATTGTTTAACGCAGTTTGTTTAGGGCATCTTTTGAAGGGGGTATTACAAATTTGTACTTATACGAAATGAGAAATCTCGAAGCGCATAAAGTGTATTTATCCGACATCAACAGCTGATTTGGTAAGTCCGTCAAACCCGTTAAGAATGTAAGTTCTCTATCTACAGCCTAGTTTGATAAGTCCGACTATTTCTTGGCATTAAGGCTAACGTCATAAGATTTTGCCTTCTGTTGCGGGCAGTGCAAATGAAATAATCGAGCATATGATATAGCTGCCATTGACATAAGCGTCCTTAATAAAGTTCTATTATGGAAAAATTTCTTGTCTTTTAAATATCTTCACAAAATCTGGCTATACTATACTCCTTATATATGAGCAATTGTCTTAAGAACAGCCGACTACCTTATATAAGGTCTCTGTAGGTCGAGCAATTGTCCATTTGTTGAATATTTATATAAATAACAGATATAAAGACTATATGTGTATATATATATATATATATATATTATGTAAATCACCTCAATTAATGCGTTTTTACAGGAAACAATTTTCGGTTTTTTAAACATGCATAAAAAAATAGACATACATATATATACATATTCATCAAAAGCTTTTTAGGTCGAAATTGAGTTTTTGTAGAAAACAATATTCTGTCCTTTAAAAAACTTGACCTAGCCTTGCACTTAGGAGTTTCACTATCTGTAAAACCGCAAGCCGAATGTTTAAGAGATTATTTAGTATTTGGCCTGCCGAGAATAGACGTTATTTCTTGTTATAAGATCTCTAATACATTTTTGATCTAGAAGATATGCTTAGTCTATATAATAAAGCGTTAATCTGGAATTGTGTGCTTGCGTGTACTTTTATCCTTTAGTTAGATAGTTACCCAGTTACCCAGCCTCTGCTTTGGCCCCTTCAGCTGTGTGTTTTCAGACAAATTTTAACAATAATTTATTTAAGTATCAAGTGCTGATTCTATGCCTATTCATTCCAAATACCCTTTAAAAATCTTGACTAGTTCAACAGTAAATGAAGCAATTGAAATTCGGAGCGTAACATTTCGATTTCATAATGCTTTGCAGTTCAAAGCTAAGACTGTAAGTGAAAAACTCAACGACATTTGTTCTGCACACAGCAATGAAAAGTGCTCAAAAAGTGTTTTCCATACAAATAGTCGAAGCTGCGTTTGGCAACACAAAGCGCTAATTAAGTTGGGGCCGGGTCGGGCGAGTTGTTGCGGCCAAATGGAGTTCAGTTTCAGGTTGTCGCCAGTCAAGTCAAACAATCAACAAGAAAACCATCAACAATGAGCGCTGCGTAAATTGCGAAAATAAATTGCTAAAAGTGAAAGTGACTCCAAATCCACCAAAGCTGCTGCTGCCCGCACAGTCATAAACTCCATTTAGCCAGCTGTGTGGGTTAGCTTGCGGCTCAATAGACAATGCTGGCCCATTGGCCACGCCCACAGTTCGCAATTGCAATTAATTACTTGGCAAGCCAGCGAATGGGCGTTTCATTGGGCATCTTAAACGGTAGCCGCCCGTCGACTAATGTCAATATTTATCAATTTATTCAATTGCCAGATCTGAATATGTATATGAATATATATGCTTGACGAACAGATTGAAAGCTGATTCCGGAACTCTAATCTATTTCTTACTTATAGTAAAAAACAGATTCGAATTCCGGGATAGATCCCAACCTAACCACCGAATTGAGAATTTTAAATGATTTTAATTTTAAACGAGGAAGATTTTAGTTGATTAAATATGAATGATTGTTTCGCAACGTGAACTGAACCAACAACTACTTTTTCTGGTCTTACAGCCTTCATAAATATACAAGCAAGCTGTTTATTGGCATGTAACTGCATGCATGCTATGCGCTTTGCGAAGAACATCGATCTATGGCATGCTTGAGAGTCTATAACATAGTCACTTAGCCATAGATTATATAGGATATTGCCATAAGCCATATAAGCATAACACATGTATCTATTTGCTTCAGTTGACTTTAAACAATTTTGACCTTTGCTGAGTTTTAAAATGAGTAAGAATCGTGTAATGTTTTAGTGCAAATGTTTGTAACAGGGAGAAGACGAAGCATCTTCGACCCCACAAGGTATCAATATTATTGATCAGCATTGACAGTCGAATCGATCTAGCCATGTCCGTCCGGATGAATGAACGTGTGGATCACAGGTTCAATGAGAGCTAGAGACTTGAACATAGGTCCTTCTAGTGCCCACGCAGTACGAGCTTGTTATCCGATAATCGACAGCGTTACCTGTCTTCGATAAATATCGGTAATTGCTTCGGATTTTGAAAAACTGTTTGTAGTTTTATTGGCTTGAGTCACCAAACTTGACAAGAAACGTCTAGGATATTATGTTCAATCTATAGTCAAGCACTCCCAAATATTTCATAAACTATGGAATCTTGTATAAATATACTTCATTATTGTTATACACAAGTCCTTGCCAGCAAAATGTTATATAACACAATTCCATACTCTACCAAGGCATATTATTACCTCAAATCGATCAAAAAGTATTGTTTTATGCTGTTGCATAGTGTAATTAGCATTTGGCTAGAATTAAATCGACGTAGTTACAAGCTTACCCTTTACTCAATAGTCAGATAATGTTGCCTGATAAAGGACTCTCTGATCCTTTACAATTTACACGCTTTATCAGTATTAACAAGCCGAATGGGATTTGTTGTTTGTAGTTTGTGTTTATGATGTTAACTGTTCGCTTGCTGTCGGACTTGGTCAAAAGTTCCTTCTGTTCGTAAGTTCTCCAATGTTCTATTTAAAATGTTTTAAACTGTTATTTTCAGAGTTGGGCAATTCCCCAATTAAGTTTGCATGTTCTAAAAAGATAGAATATCAAATTATAATTAAAAATCGGATAAAACAACCGAAACACGTTATTAATATTAACAAAAACAACAAAATGTAACTCCCAAGTTATTTTTTCTTTGTGTTTGTGTTTGGTATAGAAATAACCGTTACTAATTCAACGGCTACCGCAAATAAAAATGATAATCATAATGTGTATAAATACATAAAAAGCTGAAATGCTGTTCAAATCAAGAGCAAAGCACACAATACGATATCAGAAACCGGATTTCGTGACAAGCGTATCTCAGTGCCAAGTGTTATAGTTCCATAGGTAAAAATCATAGAAAAAACTACAAACTACAATTAGATTCGGACTTCAGGTAACAACAACAACAACAACAACAACAACAACAATAAACAGAGTCAAGTCATGCCATGAAAATGAAATAATTTCAATAGAACTTGCCTCCGAGCTGTTCTTTGAGACTGACACCTGCGGCTGAGCTGAGGCTGCGTTAGGATTTCCGGGATCTGGCCTGGTGGAGCATGGTCAAAGCATGTGGAGGTTGTCACTTTCGATTTCATAAATCAATCAACTTTGGCAACACAATACACAAAAGCCAGCCATAACAAAAGCCCATAAAACTGAATGCGCAAATGAGCTTGACAGCGGCGGCATTTTAGCCATTTTCGAGATTTTGGCCATTTGGGCCATTTAGCGACATTGTCGCCATCATTGGCATCTGCTAATGGAGTCGCCTCGGCCAGGCTTGGCTGGAGTCTTAACTCTTGGCTCTAGCACATAGTTACGCCCACGCTCTTGGCATTTCCCATGTTGCGCAGGCGCCGCCGACCACGGCCAGTTCATCAGCTCATAAATCATAAACAAAAGAGTTGTTCGCTTTGTTGTTGTTGCTGCTATTGTTGTTGTTGTTTTTGCTGTTGTTGCTGTTGCCGTTTTGGCTTTTGGCTGCTGTTCAAAATGTTTTACGGCCTATTGAGCATTTGGCCATTTGCACGGCATTAAGTCATTTGGCCGAAAATGCACTGAAACAACAGTCGAAAACGATTTCGCGCTGACAATTAACACATTTCAAATTGATCAATTGTCAAGTCGTTTAAATTGACTGCAATGTGTTTCAAATGATTTGTCTAATTACTTTTGCTATATATTTAACGTATTTATTCTAATGATCTGTCCAGTTTATTGTCTTATTTATTTGTTCTAAAAGCGATTGCAGAAGTAAATGGTTAAGGTCTTAGATTTACATCAAAATATATGTGTCTAATCTCTAATGCGAGAAGACAAGCTCTAAGACATTAAATTTGAGTGCTAGGGCCAAAGGCATTTTTTTATTACTTCTCGAATGGATCAATTGGCCAACGAGGTCGTGCGACTTAACACATTTTCCTTGTGATTGTTACGTGAACTGATCTTGGACAACTTGTAAAACAACATTGTTCAGAACTAACATAACAACGGCCGCAATGCTTGAAAATTGGGTTTCCAGATTGTGCCATGATTTAAAACATTCATATAACATTTTATTTATACTTCATATGCCTCTAGAAATGTGCATCCTTTAAAGCAATCTACATGCAACATTTGCTATCTCTTCAAATATATTTATTCCCGAGTAAAGAAGGCCGTGGCTTAAAATCTATATTTACTAATATGGAGACATTTGGATGAGTTATAAAACAAAATCATTTTTTCATGTATACGTACTCTCTGTATACAGTTAATGTTTGAGACAGACAGTCAGATAGACAGACAGTCAGATAGACAGACAGACAGATGGAAATGGAGATGGTGGGATGAACAGAAGCTAGATCGACTCAGCTCGTCGATTTTGCGGTTGAAGACAGTTTGTTCTGGTCGTTGGACACATTTGCACAAAAGCTGAATAAAAACATTTTTTTCTGAACATTTAGAAAAGGTTTACACGATATTTCATATCAGAAATGAGGCTAGAACAGACGTCAAGTTGCGTCTACTTTTTCCTTCTTGAAAAAGAATGAAAACCGAGTCAAAAGCTTTTGCAGGAAACATATTTTTTAAATAAGCTTGAAATCAAAATAAAATAACTTTTATACTACATTTTTTCCATCGATCTCTCAACTAACTGATGGATTTTATGGATTCCAATGACCCTTTTCTGCAAAAATACCTTTATGAAATTTGTCAATCGCAAGAAAAGGAAACATGGGATATATATGTTATAATGATTCACCTCTCGCGAGTGGCTTGATTCATAGGTAATTCGCCGAAACATTAAGTTTAGCTACTCGTTTCTTTATTGTGTCAAATTGTTAAATAACGAATAACAAGTTCGCAATAAAATGCACATAAAACTGTTGAAAGAAAAAGACGATTAATTGCTGATATGCTTGTGCCCTTGTCGAGGGAACAACAATTTTGGATTGAGGTTTCTATTTTGGCTGTCTTTCAGTTACGGTTCGCGGTTGCCTAAAGCTGAATATCTTCTAAGGAAGTGTGGAATAGAAATCAGGCAGTCAAATCTAAACGGAATGTTGAATATAACACTTGCATGCTAGTTGCCAAGACGTCCTCCCACTTCCAATCCCGCTCCCAATCCCAATCCCACTCCTACTGCCAACTCCCCACTGCGTCTCACCGTCGCTGTCGCTTGCCTTAATCAATTAGCTTAGCTTTCACCTATTAATTTAGATCTCAATAAAAATGATTTAACTTAATTTGGCACTAATTTGGCAGTATTCACCAACACACACACACACACACACACACAAATGCATGCACATGTGTAGTTGGGAAAGACAATGGTGCGATATAAATACGATATAAGAAATACCAGATACCAATTCGAAAAGATCTCGCTTCATTATAATTTTTTAAGCATATATTTTATACTTGAGTTTAACTGAGAAATTAAGCACGACTTTTCAAGGCTGTTGATAGTGTCTTTTTTTTCTGCTTCTTTTGGCCAGCTGTTTGTTGTTATTGTCGCATTTGTTGTTGTTACGCTTGTCTTGCGTTTTGTTTTTGTTTCATTGGCTTCGTTTCAGTTAATTTGTTAGCTTCATTATTTTATTTTCATTCATCTCTTGCATGTTACATGTGCTTCAAACAATATGTTTAGACAATAAATCAGTTGTTTCCTCTGTCGACTGAGCTTGGTTTGAGTCAAACAATTTTTTTGGAATTTATTTAATTAGCTGCCGCGCGGCAAATTGAATACATGTGTGTGTGTGTAAGAAGAAGAAAAAGTAGTATACATTGATTAATATTAATTACTCACCTTTTTTATTTATAAATAAATATGAGTTCAGTAATTGCGCTCATCAAACCGAAACAAGTACAACTGAGTTTGTTTTGGAATAGATCTGTTTTTCCTTTCTGAACTGATTTTTGACACAATTTCGAATTCGAATTCGAATTGGCACTGCATTCGAGCAATTTTGATAGCTGCTCGAAATTCTTGATATTTGTTTTGTTGTTTTCTCTTTTATTTCAATTTGTTTTTGTTTTGATTTTGATTTTGATATGACTTTTATTTGATTATATTTGACTTTTTTGTGTCGGTGAACAATTCACCCACTAATTAAAAAACTTAACACGTTCGAGCGTAGAAAGGCAACGCGAGTCCAAGTCAAAGATTTCAATTTCGTTTCTTATTTCGATTTCGTTTTCGCTTTCCGTATCACGCGGCTAGCCCAATCGCGGCTGCAGCTCGTAGCCAACTGAGCGCGGGCCCCAAACCTGGCTTCAGCTGGGGGCCAAGCAGAGTCGAGTCTATGACGCCGGCACCAGCAGCGGCAGCAGCAGCAGCAGCGGCAGCAGCGACAACAGCAGACGTCATGCCGGTTACTAGACAGCTAACACATGCAGCCATAAACAGAGAGAGAGAGAGAGAGAGGGGGAGGGAGGAAGGGAGAGAGGGGGTCTGCGGGTAGCACGGCAGCAGCGCGCTTCTTGCTGATCCGTCAACCTCTGAACTTTTGTCGCAGGGCCAACATGATTCATGCTGCAGCCCGACTGGGCAAAAGCAACATATATATATGGCATATATTCCAGCTATAAGTAAAGACCGGAAGTTCATTAGCTGATCCGACAGCCATTCAAACAATATGCGTCTGTATTTTATTTACTGTCAATTTTTATTATTTGTTTTACATTGTCGCGAATATGCGAAACTGTAATAAAGTGATTTTATTTAAATTGTAAATTTTTTCGTGTTTGTTTCTTTTTTTTTTTTTGTTTTTTATTAATTTTTTGCGCTGCTGCCATTTGTTGTTGTTGTTGTTGTTGCTGCTGCTGCTGCTTTTGTTGCTGGCCATAGACACAATTCATTGTTAGCTGAGATGCTTTTGATTTTTATGGCCAATGAAGGTTATTTTGGCTTTTATCTGCTTTATACGTATTTTGTGTGCTGCTGTTCGCTATTTGTCTCTTTTCTGGCTTTTGGCCAAACAGATCTTTGAATGCACACACACATCACATCGCTTGTCAACTCGAGCTAAGCCTTCTTTATAACTACGCAAGAGGCGTGTTTTTTCCCCTTTTTTTGTTTTTTTTTGTTTTTGTTTTATGGCGCTCAAAGACCACGCACAATTGTGGGTGGCAGCTGCGGAGCAATAGCCTTTGCTTATAGCCATAAGCAAGCCATTTAAATCAATTCTCTTTTTTATGAATACACGAGCTTTTGCATTTATATACATTTATAAATACTGCCTTTAAATACTCTTCTTATAAGCTTGACATCTTCAGCATGCTTAAAAGGCATCAAGGCTTGCTCTCTAGACCAACTGCAGAGAATATTTATTTGTTCTAGATAACAAAAGCTGAATAAACTTTTTGTGGGAAAAACAGTCTTTAGCAACTGATAATTGGTTAATATCTTTAGTATAATACTAATACTAAGCTGGCTAAAGAATCTCAATATTTAATTATCTGAAAAGAAGTTTGAGAGTCACAAGCATAAAAATGCATAATTGTTCAAGAGATGAAAGTCAATTTAAAGCTCACAAGCACTGTATATGTGATAAGAAAGGATATAAAAAATAAAAATTAAATAAATATAAAAATAAATATACATATAAAATATTAATGTTAATATAAGATTTGATGGAAGTTCCCCAAATTATAAAAATCTATCAAAAACTTGTTCAAAACTGATTCCATTTTCATCAGGATTGTCTACTGCGCTAAGATTTTCACTTATATTCTCCATGTAAAGTTCAAAGTTCAAATGTAAAATTGAAGACCATCTTAAAGAAAAACTTCCTTCTGCAGATCAATTCTTTGAAGCAGATGCCCTGCACTACATTCTTCTAGAGGCGTCGGTGTGGGGATATATATATTTTTTTTGTTTGTTGGTTTTTGCACAACTTTCACAAGAGCCACCGATAGCAAGGGAGATGGTGAATGAGACGGAGACTGTCTCCGACTACGGGCATATCGAGAAACACGGAAAAACCCTGCGAGCTGCGAGCTGCTGGCCGCTTGGCCACTTGGCCTCTTGGATGCCTCACGCGATCGTCGCTTGGTTGTTTTGGTGATTTTTATCGAAAATGGTTTTTAATGCGTTTTTAAGTCAAATTAGTGACTTCATCAGCTGGGCTTGTCTTTCTTCTACTCAGCTGAATGCTCAGTCGGGTCAGCTGCCCGGTATCACTTAAGCTGCTCATTAATCAAAAGCCCTACGCCAATGAATCGGGACCATTCGCAAGACACGTAACTCATTGTAGGGCTGGCTCCCTCCTCCTCCTCCTCCTCCTCCTCCTGCTCATCAACTGCCGCCGGCCAGGGCTTAGTTTCAATTACGAAATTGTTAATTAGAGGCTGGCTGGCTTGTCTGAGATGGCTTACTGACTCGCTGGCCTATTGCGTGGTCGTTGTCGCTGTCGTTGGCTAATGAAAACATCAACTTGTTGCTCTTGGCGTCTCTTGATGGTGTCCGATATATGCGCCGATTTACGGGCATTATAATTTTCGTCGACACTAACGCTCGATACGGATCTATCGAAGTTTTTCATTTGTTTGTTGCGCCAACAGCCAATTTTTAATGAAATTGTTTAACAAACTTCACGTAAAACTCTAGCAAAAACGCGAGCCAAACGCGTGAAAAACGCGAGCGTTTTGTTGCCTACGAAACGCGAGCGAGCAAGCTGTCTCTGGCTAGTCTTTTAGGTTGTGTTTTGTGCTATGAGCAGCTGCTCGTGACAAAAGCTGATTGCTATAGCGGGAATGTAGCTCTCAACTTGATTTCAATTTTATTTTTCTATTAATGGGAAATGTTTAGCTCAAATATAAATTAAAAACTTATATTAATGGCTTACTATTAACTGACTATTAAATGTACTAATGTTGAAATAAAAAGTGTTCAATCCGTTGGAAAACTTTATCATCAGCTGGACTAAGAAAAGAGTTTTAGTTTGCTTGAAGATGTGATAATACGTATACGTAATGTAAGTAAATGTGCCATGAAATCGATGACATTAATTTGCAATTTATTATGAAATAATACAAGGTCTTTGAACTAAAGAGTGAGAGGGAGGGACATGGTAACTGGCATGGATAATGATTAAATATGGTAACTGGCATTGATAAAGATTAAATTGTCTCTCTTTTTTAGCCCAAATGTCAATATTCTTCTGATTGGTAATTTGTATTCATTGCTGCCCGAGGCCAAAAAACTTTTCTTTTTCACACACACACACACACAGAGAGAAGCGTATGCCACATATTAAATAAGCGATAAAAACCATATAAAAAGAAGCATATCCATATGCTTTAAATTTATGCATTATGAACTGTCACGTGCGCTAACTAAATGACCATAAATAATAAAGCCCAAGGAAATGGGCACAAAAACACAAAAAAAAAAAGAAAAGAAAACTCTTACCAACTGATAGCAGCATGAAAAACAGCAAGGAGCGCAAAACAAAGTACCGCAAGTTGACAATGAATGAAAATGTTGGCAAAATTAAACGGAAAATAAAGAAAAAGTTAACTAGCAAACGGAAAAGGCGAAAATTAACGCGCTCTATGGGCTCTGTGTAGCTTTTGCTTTATCACTCGGCAAAACGGCAACAATAACAACAGAAACAAAAGAGACAGGCAGACAGAGAGAGAGAGAAAGAGAGAGAGGGGGAGAGAGAGAAAAATGGACGGACGGACGAGGAGAGCGCGCGCCAAAGAATGGGAGCGTGTTCGCAAGAGATAAGCAAGAGAAACAGAGAGTGAGAACAGCGAGAAGAGCGAGCCGCGTGAAAAAGTTTTTCTATTGTGAAAAACTTGACGTGGTCGCCATTGCCAACGCCATGTTCAGTGTTCGATGTTCAGTGGAGTAACGGCCACAGCTGAAAACGGACGTGTCGTGACGTGTTGTGTGTCTCGCCTTGAGGGTACTCAAAAATTCTCGACTCTTGCCCGAGTGTCTGTCCGTGTGCGCCCAAGGGCCGACAACAAAACGAACTGTACACACACACACAAAAAATAGAAAGAAATTAAAATATATATAAATAAATAAAAATAGGTAAATACGAGCGTGGAAAATGTGCGTAAAAATCTGCTAGCGCATTAATCTTAATGCATCGGTTGTTCTCACCTTGAAAACCGAACCCGTTGCGGTCTCCGATGCCGTTTCCGATGCGTGTAAGTGCAAAAGTAAAAGTGTCGCGACAAATTGTCGCAAAATCAAGCGAAAATCAAAATCATGCAAAAAAAATGTAAGCCAAGCGAATTCATGAAAAATGCTCGACAAATGCAAACAAAATAAATACATAAATGAAAGAAAAATATGAAAGAAAATATTAAGCTGAAAAGCGTCAAATAAATCAAGTGCGGCCACAAGGCACTACAAACAAATTAAATAAGTCCCAAGCACACACACAGACACACACACACACATAGCTGCAAAATGGTTGTGTCGCAAATTTCTAGTGACGCGTTCAAGAGTGCAGAAAAAAGGCGGCCAACACACAGCAGCCAAAGTCAATCCATTGATTTTTTGTCTACTCCACTAGAGATTGAGACGCGCGGCTTCCACATGCTTTTTGCCAGGCAAAAGGACACAGTTATCCTGAAACGTGCTCTGTGTTGGTTGTCTAATCCAAAGTGGCGCATGGGGGCCCGCAATCAAATGTCCGCACATTAATAACAACTTTCATATGCCCAGCCCATCCCCGGTCCACTGCACGGCCCCCTCCAGCAATGCCAGACGGCCACTTACAGCAGATAAATGGCACAAAAATCGAAAACTAGGCAAACAACACACAACAAATTGCCAAACAGCAGCAGTAGCAGCCGCAGCCGCAACACCCAACACACAGAAGCAGGTCCACAGGGCTGGGCTTATGAGTGACAACAGGCGGAGTGGGCGAAGGCGGGGAGTGGGTGGTCTACGTCGACGCTGGCGTCAATTTGGGGTAAAAAAAAACACAGGGCAGACGCAGACGCGGCGTCGCAATAATCATAAAAGCGATGAACAGCAGTCAGATGAGGGGGTTGTGGGCTGAGGCGGGGGCAGCGAGGCTGGGCCCACAAATTCATGCGCTATGCGTCAAACAAACTGGGCGCGGCGTTGTGAGTGTCGCTCCGTGCTGCGGTTGCTGCCACAACAAGCCGCAAGAACTCGAAAGTTATTATTAATGCAGCAGCAGTAATTAGCTAACAGTCGGGCAGTTGGCAATTAGCCGTTAGTAGCTGCGGCTAGGGCCAACTTGCAGTTGCATTAATTATTTGGCAGGCGAGCAGGCGCTTTAACTAAAGGCCGCATCGGCTGCCCAAAGGGCAGGCCAATTAGGCGCATAAACCGTTTACAGCTTGACAGAGTTGTGACATAAATACACACACACACACACACATCACACACACAGCACACACACACGCACACAGGAGACACGTTTTCACTTGACTAAGGTCAAAAGTTTCATCTTCCTCGCGCCTCGCCTGCCCGCAGCGTCCGTGTGCGTCTTCTGTCCGTCAGCGCGGCCTGAACTTGATGGTGTCGCAGCTGCCGTCGCTGTCGCTGTCGCCGTCGCCGCCGCTGTCGGCGCTGCTGTCGCTGCTGGCGAGGCCTGTGGCATCTATTTTTAACGTTTTGTGCGCCCGCACAAATAGCATAAGCATGGCCAATAAATGATCAAAAAAAAAAAAAGTATTTCAAAAGTGGAAAAAAAATTAGATGTAGATTCGAAAAACATTTTCGCAGTAAATTGCGGCTGCAACAAAATGAAACTTTGCAATTGTCTGCGTGAATTAAGTGACTTAAATTCGGCAATCAAAGTTGGTATCAAAACTAAACTCGTTGGCAGTGAAAGTGTGCGTGTGTGCGTGTGTGCGTGTGCGTGTGCGTGTGCGTGTGTGTGTGTGCGTGTGTGTGTGACTCAAGCAGCGACTGTGGCATGCAGACGTAGCAAAGAGCGCAGGACACGCACGGCATACAATACAGCACGCACAAAGAGAGAAAGAGAGAGAGAGAAAAGGAGGCAGAGTGAATGGTGGCGACAATACGAGAGAGATAGAGAGCGACTAAGAGTGCGCGCCAGAGCGAAAGAGAGACTTGTAGAGACTTCCAGGCAACAACACGCCGAAATCCTTCCAAAATAACACATTCCGCATACGTGCCTCGGCTTTGCTGGTTCGTTCTCGTACAAAGGATTGTACGCAGGCATTGGAAGGAAAGCCTCTCGTTTCGGTTTTCCTTGCCTGCCTTTTTTTTTCGTTTTTTTTTTTTTGTTTGTCGTTTTTCGGTTTTCGCTTCTCGATGTGAAGTTTCGCCTTGGCTGGCTCAGTTCGTGGCTAAACTTTGGAGCGTGTTGTGCTGGAAATTTTGAAAAGCGGAAAGCACCAAGAACCGTAGCATGTAAATGCAAATGAAAACTTAATAATTAAACAATATACACAAAAATAACAACAAAAAAAACAAAGAAAAGGGAAAAACAAAATAACAAAAGCCAAGCAGAAGAACAGCTAAATTGAGAAATTGTGCAGCAAGTGTATTGAGAGAAAAAGTGTACTAAGTATTACGATAAAAACGGCAACAACAAAGAGAAATAAATTATTGTGTGGGAATGAATGTGCTTTGAAAGTAAGGCGTGTGCCCCACCAACACAAACACACACACACACACACACACACACACACGCACACAGAGACGCACACACAGTCAGTCACACACATGGACATGAACAGGAACAGGGTAGGCTAGCCAAATGTAGACAGATAGGCGAACAACAGTGCAGACAAACGGACGACGCGAACGTGAAGACAAACAACGAAATAACCGAGCTGCGACTACTGTAAATTTCATAGAAACTCGTGGCCAGCACGGCGTATACGCATTATCATAAATGACAGCCGAATAAGTTTTTATTTGCCTCAGACTCCCCATGCTGGCCTTTGTTTCCTTTCCTTTATTTGCCCGTTTTTATATTTTGTCCGTTTTTAGACAACATTTTCTAGCCATAGTTGTTGTTGTTGTTGTTGTCGGTTGTTGTTGCTGCTGCTGCTCTTGGGAAATTTTCAATGCAAATTGTGGTCGGTGTGTGCGGGTGTGCGGGTGTGCGGGTGTGTGTGTGTGCGTATGTAGTGCAATAATTGAGCCAATATATATGTATATAAATGTATTTATATATGTGTATTTGTTGCCCCGTAGAGAGCGCGAGTGTCTGTGACAAATTCTGTGGCCATTTCAAGCGGAAAATGTAAGCCACAGCAGCTAAACAAAAAAATGCCTTTCAGTGCGTAGGCTTAAAAGCAAGCAAAGCGTAAAGCTCGCGACATTTTCAACTCTAAAACTCTCTCTGTTAACTCTGGCCTCTAGACCTTATACCTGCAATATATATACACACATATATAATTCTCGATATATATATATATATACAACTGTGCGTGTACTTCTAGACAGGTAAGTACAGCAGCTAACGGTTAGCAGCCATTGACTTGCAAATTTTCGAATATTATTTAGCTCGTGCACGGGGCGTATATGTAATGTGGCGTAAAGGGAAGCACCTAGAAGTTGCTATGAAATTATGTTAATTCAATCGATATTTTGACTAATTTAGGCAGCTTTGCATATTACTTTGTTCTACACTCGAGTGTACGTTCACCCATCCACCCGCTTTATGAGTCAATTAGCGTAGTAATTTGACATGCTACTTTACGTACTTTCCGAACTTCATTTTGCTGAACCCGGCTGCCCCTTGTGTCAGCTTGGCCAGAATGGCAGAATGGGAGTGGGCCAACCTATAAACCTTTTTATTTTGTGTTTTTGTTTGTCTGACGCTATTTATCGATAACAATTACACAAGCCGAGCAGGCACATTTGGAACTTGTCAAACGGCATTAGCGACGTTCTGGTTTTGGCCATCCCAGTGCAGATACACCCGTTGTCCGACTACTCTGTGCAGTTGGTACGTGCGCTCGATAAGCAATCAGGCGGTGCGAACTGAAGAGGTGGCTGCCATTAACCAGCGATAAGCAGGGAGTGCTGTCTAAATTTATGAGTCTTGACAATTTGAGTGCGGGCGAGGCCGTCAATGCCATCAGACTCAAAGTCGCAGCCAAAATAAAACAAAGCTGCACAAGTGTAAACAAATGTGACAGGAGGAGTGCACAACGCCTCTTTATAGCTCGCCAATTTCATAGCCAGGTCAGCTGGGGCGTGGCCCAAGGCGTCCTAACCAATTTAAGCCAAAAACCGAGAGCACACTGCACATTGAAAATAGATGAAAGCTCGAATTTACGAGCTACACGGCTGCAGCAAACACTCAGCTACACAGAAATGTTTTTAAATTGAAAGAAAAAGAATATGCACTCGAATACATTTAAGCTGAAGCAAGGTTTTGTGGAAATATATGTCTGTATATATGTATATAGAAAAAGATTTGCCTTTCAATTATAAACTAACTTGGAGATAGTTTACGTAGATAAAGACTTCATATTATACTTTATGTCATTATATTTAAACGCACTTCACGAGTAGATTAAATAGTTTTCTTAGATACATAATAGTGTATCTTTATAACCTTGTTGTCGGACCAAGCTTGGGATGCCAAAGAAAAGATCTGTCTAAGAGTAGGCTCTTATATGGCAAAATATTCTATTTTCCAATATATTTTCAACAAACTCTCACAGTCTTAAAACATTTCAAGACAGTTAATAAACGGCTCACTTTTGTTTTCGCTTCTTTTCCCCTTAAATCTGGGCAAAAACTTCACTTCGTCTTATTGTACTTTCTCTTATGTATTTCATTTAGGCCTTAGCCTGGCCAGCTTCTAGTTGCCAGTCATATGTGGCAGGTGCTTATTCAAAACTCTGTCACATTTAAGTGACGAGACAATGTACAAAGTTGAGTCTATTTTTGCTACTCCACGAATATGCGGATATTTCTTAAGCGTCACGCCACATTAAGCAGCAAAACTTTGCCACACGTTGATGGTCGCGCCATATTCTTGACGGCTGCGGTACACTAGTGTATAGGGTATATATGTACATTTGGGTGGCATTTCGAAGCGCTTATTTGGGCCATTAAAGTTGTTAACTTGCAGCGAGGGGGCGAGGGGTCCAAAGTTTATTCCACTTGTGCCAGGTCAATTGACAATTTGTGGCACACGACACGGCTATCCTCAATTCAGTTTAGTTCTAGTTATCTATTTATGCATTAGCTCTCCCGGATGTCCTTTGCCTGATGACGCGCATACGTTGGCAACTTCTTCTGCTGCCTACTCCCCTCGTGCCGCCTCGTGCCGCCTCGTGCCCCCTTGTCGCCCCTGAGACAACCCTCTGCCTTTTACACTTAGGCAAACTCAGCGAAGCGCACTTCCATTCATTTTTTTGAAAACATAATCAATAGTTGGCAATGCGCCGAGTGTGCATATGACAAACCGTGACAGCGCCCAGAACTACACGATATATGTTATATGGCCAACAACTATATGCGAACTGTATGGATATCTAGCAGCCTGTCAGGGCTGGCTTACAGGCTTTTGAGTTATATCCGCATGCACAATGTGCACTCGTTTCCGCATCTGAGTGCACTTTCAGTGATTTGTAAAAAGTATTCTTCGCCCAGTTTGGCTTACTTCTCGTTTACAGCTACTATTTCGGTCGCGATTTGTATACAAAGAAACAGCGTGAATTCAGATGATTTGCCGTTGAATGGGAAATTTGTATAATAAAATTTGATTGAGTGCAGAGTTGAACATATCTTTCATGGCTCTGCCAAGGAGTTCATTTATATGCCAAACTGTTTCAACTGACCGAAGGCCCTGCAAGTTAAGAAGTAACTTTCTTTTCCGTTTGTTATTCGACTTCAAAACTAAACATAAATTGTATTAATAACTGGGTCACTCGAACAACAACTCGTCTAGCGAAGACTCATGGCAAGCATTCGCTATCTGCAGCTTTCATAGTTGACAGCTCGTAGGCTTTTGCCTCAAGGCTAATGTATCTGGAACTGTAGTCAGGATTGTATCTTTGCCAACGACTTCATACTGCTTATTTATTGTTGACTTTCATGTTTTCCGTCTTTGAATTTGTTTTTATTTTATTTTCTTATGTACGATAAAAATCAATGGCAACGACTCCGTGCAAACGACGAGCTGCGTTTCGTATTTCCCTGGTTTCTAGATGAGTTTTTGGCACACATGCGACAGGGCTCTCGTAAGCGCGTGGGAGTTCAATAGTCACCGTTTCCCTCCTCGCCTGTTCCGCTGTGCTCGCTCTCGACATGGGCCGCAAAGTGCTTTCTGCATTCTGCATACTGCATTCTGCAGGTGTACATGCCACAAACGGGCCCAAAAATATTGTTGTACGTGGGCGGAGTCGAAGCTGGCTTAAAGCGCGGACAGCACACAGTTGGCCGTGTGGGCGAGGCTGGCTGGCAGGATAGCAGGCAAGCGGGCAGGCAGAAGCCGTCAAAACTTTCGTGCCGTGTGCCCCTTTAGCGCTTGTTTGTCGCCGGCAGGTCACGAAACGGCTGCCAAGAAAAGGCAGCGCGCCACAAATTTCTCTTTCAATTGGGCAATTGGAGCGGCAACCTGCCGCCCCGATATGCCACACCGCTCCTTTCGTCTTGGGCATGTCCTGTCACAGACTGCCGGAGCCGCTGCTGTTGTCCTTGCCTCAGCCCCACACGCCTGTCCTTTGCCCCCTTCCTTTCCGTCTTCAGTCAGGCTTATGTATTATTAATGCTCGTGTTTTAAATTCACTCGCATACGCGTACTTTTATATCTTTGCTTGCAACAAGGGTGCGGCAATTGAGATTTGAATGAATTGAGTGTCAATTGCTTACGCCTTCAATGCGAGCCGGCAACGCGTCGTATGCGCAATATAATTAATCTTGTGGCTCTAACGTGGCTCATTAACACAGAGCACGCGCAGCATACCCAAAGATTAATTATTTGGCTATCTATTTTTATTTGCGTCCCTGGCCCGGCCTTGCTTTAGTTCCCTTGATTCGACCACTTTGACGGAAGCAGCTCGCTTATGCAAAATGACACACAAGAACTTGAGTGGCAACAATAACAGATACTTGCCACAAATTGCATTGCTTAGTCATGTGCGTGTGCGGTTCGGTAATTGCGGCACTTAAAGTACACAAGGCTCTGTAAAGTGCATAAATGCACTTTCAGTTGAGAGGCTGCAACCACAAAGACTTGCTGGGCGGGGTCTGGTCTGGGTTAAACATTAACCAGGTTCAAGGAGAGCAGATGCTGAACAATTTCATTGCAAAAAGCGACGTGGAATGAGATAAAACATGGGATAATATTTTAATTACAAAGCAAGAAGAAGTTTTACTTATTTGTCCAATGTTAAAAAAGTGCCTAAAACATAAAGTGATTTGTGGCGAGGCCCTATGTGAACCGAGAATCTGATTAGAAATCTGTTTATGATCCAACAAAAATGCTTTGATGGCTAGGCAGCGCGTAATTGACTGTAGAAATTCATGATTACCATAATTCGCGCATATATATAAATTATTTATAACACAAATTAGATGAATTAACTTTCCTTAATTAAATTTTCATAATTTTCTTAACGTTCTGACAGCAAAAACAACAAAATTTGTTATCTTTTCGGATCGGGCTCATTATAATTTGCACTCAGTGTATTTTTGTTGCAGTACATCTGTTTGAGTAACAATGCTCGTCTGATTTCAATCTTCTGTCAGCAGCAGCAAACCGCTTTGCACCTTGCATTCCAACTCCCTGCTCCCTGCTCCCTGCGCCCTGCGAGCCGACTGGCAATGCTTCTGGAGCTGACAGTAATTGCCAGCAGCGGAACCGTCAAGGCTGCTGTAGCCACCATTAGCGTCATCAGCATTGTGTGTCATAATGATAATGTAACTTTATAATGATGGAAGTGATAATTTCAATTAACTAAGCAACTCTGTGGCAAGCAGCTGCCAATTCAACTCTCAACTCGCGCCAGCTCTCAATACTCAACTCTCAGCCAGCATCTCGCATCTCTCATAACAGGCTGGCATAATTCTTTTTTAATGGCGTTGAAATTCAATTAAGGAAAACCCTTCTTGTCATTGCTGCAAATTATGTGAAAAGTCTGTTGAAGCGTGTGTTGGCGTGGGCTTCGGCATGGGCGTGGCTGATGGGTGTATGCGTATGTTTGTGATATCTTAATAAAGTTAAAAGCGCTGGCGCTTTTGTTGAACTTGTTACTGTCAGCTGCACACAAGCATAAAATGGCTGGGCCGGGAGGAAGAAGACAGGAGGCAGGAGGCAGGTTGTCGCAAAGTTTCCCAGCGCCAGGCGAAGGCAACCACATCCTTTGGCAAAGCAGGAGAGCAAGAGGGAGAGAGAGAAAAAATAGAGAATGGGATACGGGGCATGGGTGTGGGGCATGGGTGTGGGGCATGTCGTGCTGCTTCGGATCAAAGCTTCTAAGGAAATTGAAAAATAAAATTTTTGCACGCGGCGAATAAAATGTAAAAACGAGCAAAATACAAAACGTGCACGAGACGAGGTCAAAACCAACCGATTCGCGTCAACTTTAAAGTTTCATGTTAAAACTGTGACTGAACTTCTCGGTTCGCTTCTCGCTGCTCAGGCTCTGTAATGGCCACGGGGGCTTTATGTCAGTGGCTTTATCTGCTTGTCCTTTGTTGCCCCATTTCGTTGCAAGTAACGGCAAGCGGTATTATTTGTTTATTTATGTCACAGCTGCTGCGTCCGAAAGGATGTGCATGAGCCCAGCTACAGGTGGACCTGGCTATGAGAGCCAACGAAATGCGACATCTTGTGCGTGGAGAAAGAAATATAATTTGCATAGAAGACTTATAAAATGTACGCTGTAATTGAGATCGATTGAAAAGCTTTGCATTTCCTTTCAAAGGTCTTTACTTGACTCTTGTTGAGTTCCATGAAAAAATATTGTTTTACAACACTGTTTTTCGAAGCTCAAAGCTTGACTGTAGTTCCATCTCTAGTATGAAACACGTAGATAGTAATGTGAGCATATGGCTACATTTTACGTGAAATGCTGAAACGAGCGCCAGGCAAAGGAAGTGCGCCACGGGCTGGTTGCACGTAGTCAAATGGGAATGTGTGTGTGTGTGTGTCTGTGTGTATTGCAGCAAGAACAACAAGTACTCAGGTAGTGCACATGCTCACTCTTTATATATAAATATATTATAAATATTTGCCAGAAGGCTCACAGCACACGCAGCTGGAGACAGAGTCGACACCAAGCATGGAAGTCCGCCTCTGCCCAGTTGATGGCCTGCTGTGTGCTCTCGTTAGCCAGCCAGGCGTCAAAGCCGTATGCAAGAAGTGCTCCTCAAATAATTAACAATGTCCGTACTGTCAATAATGCGGCCATCTCGCAATGTCCTTCTTGTCGCAGACAACCAATCGGAGATCACGGCTGCCTCCCATTCGTCGCAGTTGTATGCCTGAACACCCCTATTCTATTCGATTGAGCGAATTCCGCGCTCCCCCCGCCAACTATTTGTCTGTTTTCTATTTTCTATTTTACAAAGAAACTTTCTTCGTTGTTCTAGTTTTTTGGGCGTCTTCTTCTGGGCTTTTGTTATCTACTTTAAATTGGCCCGGTTGAACGGCAAAATTAGTTTTGAAAGTTTTCTCGTTTGTTAATTTCAATTTGCTTTAGTGCCTGCCGACAACTTTTGTCACTTGGCAACTTAGGATAGATTACAAAATCGAATCATGTTGAAATTTTCTTGTAATGAATTGGTACGGCTCGAGCACATATCGAATCATTCAAAAATCGGCTATAGGCAGCACTCAGAAATCACAAACAAATCAATAAATTTGCCAAGTTTATTAGATATATAAATATACAAATCAATTTTTATGTGCGTTGCTTTTGAGAATACCGAGAATACTCTCATGAGGCATGCGGTGGCAAACAGAATGCCTGACAGCACTTGTCGTAAAAATTATGAAATTATGTTCATTGGGCATGTGAGAGGCCTAAGTCAATTCAATAAATATGAATTGAAAGTGCACGACTATGGAATACCCTATACCTGTGTCTATTCAACGAAGCACGAGTCGTAAACGAATTTGGTTGACAGTCCAAAGAAATGCCTCGCCTCAAGGTTCGATGCGTAAGTCTTATCTACGAACCTTTCGATTTAAAATATAACCATTTAAGTTGGCAGCCTTGAAGCAAATACAGCCTCTATTAAATTCACAGGGTATTTAAGCCAATCAGGAGTTACCCAAATACGCATAAATTCTTTTGTTGAGTCAGTTTGATGATGAAAAACTTCCGTTTGCCTGTACGATATTTCTTTCGGTCCGTTCTTTACACGGCATTGTTGATGATTTGTTTGTTTGGCATTTGAAAAAGATAAATAAAATAGATAAATCGCTTTGCTCATAAATTTAGTTTTACTGCAATTGTATATGCTTCTTTCATTTATTATTTATTTGTTTTAATTGCTGTTTGCTTAGCAATTTTTTGGCTTTTCATATGCAAATGCCACTTAAGTAAGTTTGCTCTGTTCAAAGTGCTGGCACTTTAGTTGTAAAACTTATGAGTTAGTTGAATTTAAACAACACTTGAGAGCTTCTCTCTACTGAGGGGCTATGAAATCTCAATAATTGCTGTGTTGGTTAAAAATAGGATGTAAAGAAAGTTGTAAATGAATTTCAATTACATTCACTGTGATAAATGTTATAATAAATAAGAAATTTGTAATTTTGATTCAATTTCTTGCTTTCATTTGAGCACTTTAAACTTCCCTGCCATTCATGGAGCATGTTTTCCTTCAGGCTTTTAAAGTTCACAGACAGTTCACGCATAAACATTTCTTATAGTTATGTGTTTGTCGCTTTGCTCACGAGCGGATGCGTATGCGTGTGAGGTGTGTTGTTGTTGTTGTTGTTGTTATTTTTGTGGCTTTCATAAGCACACTTGAAGCGATAAGCATGGGCTGTATAATCAGACTCATCACATCACATCAACATCGTCATTATCATCAAGCTAGCATCGTGATGAATGTGGTTTTTCTTATTTATTTTTTGCTCTAGTATTAAGCACTTCACACTGAAGTAGAGATTATCACAAATTTGTTTACTCAACTCGAGCCGAGACTGCAGCTGGCAGAAATATAGCAGTGTGTGTGGGTGGGTGTGTATGTGTACACACATCCTGCTTAGATTTTTCAATTCCTTTTTGGGTGTCTGCCACTGACAGGCGACATCAACAAACACGGAGTCAGGATGGGCGCCCCGTGTGGCTTGTTGAGAACGTAGACCTACGGCTCGTGCTGCTGGCTGACATAATTTCCATGCAATTGATTGACAATTGCGGCATTTTGTGGCACATTTGCAAACAGGCGACCCGCCGAGCGTTGTATCGATTAGCCCAAGGCAGGACACGGCGCTGAGTGCGACATCGCGACGTTGACATAGCTGAATAGCCAGGACACATTGCCATATGTATGTATTTGTGTGTGTGTGTGTTTGTGCTTCAAAGTGTAATTGAATCGAGCTACAAGAGAGCCTTTAATTTGTTGCATGCAGCGCGTCGCAGCTGATAGTCGTTGGCATATGTAAAGTGACTGCCACATGGACACTCGCAATTTCTATAATTTGCGCTTGCAAGTAGGCAACACTCTGGCAGGGCCATGTTTCCTGTGAAGCTGAAGCGTGACTGCGACATTCTGCTGCTGCAGTCCAGGCCCAATCACGCCCAGCACAGGGCGCAGCAATTTCAGAAGATTATCTCGTTACGCTGCACGGGGCCCGCTGTCAAAGGACGCAGCCAAGCAAAAGGCGAAAAACAATTAAGAGTGTGTATGAGCATGTCTGAGTGTGCGAGTGAGTATGTGTGTGTGTGTCTGTGAGTGTGTGTGCTTGCACGAGTCATGCATGAATGCGTTCGTTGTCGTTTGCCTGCAGGCGGCAAGCTACAGCTTGACTGCCTATTGTTCTAGCCACGTTTAGAACGGGCCCCGAGCGTGCAGCTGTAGTGCGCCAGTCGAGCGGCAACATCTTGACATTCGCAATGGCAACAGGCATTGTATTCGCAATACCCATTCACATTACCATTCATAAGAGCCCCTCCGCTCCCGCTCAGCGAGCTGCATAAACTGACGTTGAAATGTGCAGCTTGTGTCGCTTCTGCGTGCGTATCTGCATCTGACAGATGCACTTCAAGCAACTTCAAATTAAGAAATACACACACACACACACACACACACCGCACACACTCATTCGAAACGAGCACTTACAGTACTTTAGGTATGTAAATAACAAACGCACAGATCCCAAATTGAAATTTCTTGCCAAGCAATTTGTGTTTGTAAACAAAACATTTCTGGGTTTGCTTCTTTTCTTAGCTGTAGCAGCATTTGAAAGTTGCTTCACTATTTGGCAAAGTTTGTGCAATTGGCCTTATTAGTTAACGATCAAATATCAATGTGAAAGGAACCTGTTAGAACACTTTTTTATATCTAACAAACTTTTGCAAAGTTTGCGTTAAAAGCTGAAATTCGTTGGCTGCTATAAAAAGTTTAAGTATGACAGAATATATTCACGGACATGCTTAAACTTTTAACTAAATTGATAACTATTTTGAGTTTAATAGAACTTTAACAGCTTGTCAATATGATCTATTTCTTATGCAGTTGTGTGAACTAACTAAAAATAAGTTTCAAAAATGATTTATGAGCATAAACTTATAAAACGTGTTTCTTAATATTTGCTACATTCAGATAAACAAATAATTTAAATGCGCTTTAAAACGAAAACAATCCAGGTATTCCGCATGCTTTTCATTCCAGCTACGTTTTATAATAAACATAAATTTGGTTGAATCGAAGCACGAGCAGAGGCGAACACAGACAGGAAATGGCTGCTTATGTTGTGTTTGTTTCTGAAGCAAACGCATCAAGATGCCAATGCTATATCAACAATACTTGAGTGCCTGGCAAGGTGCATACTCTTCAACAGCTGAGCAAGCAATTTATGCAATTAACTTATTTTAGGCATTTATTAAATAAATACATAAACATTCAGCGTGCTCTAAACTCAAAACAAACAATATGCTGACGAAGTGTGTAGCATCTACTTAAATGTGGCCTGGTCTACAGCTGGGGACTGGACTGGGGCGTCTACTCGAGCATTTCCTTTCATTTATTCATTTATCAGGTGGTTTTCCCAAACGCCTTAAAATATAATTTGTTTTCAATGAGCAGCAAAGAGCGGAACAGAGCAAGGAAGAGACAGCCAGACGCGGATGTGGCGAAAGAGGGAGAGCGAATGAGAGAGAGCGAGAGGTGATGCGCAAGGCTGACTCTGCTCACGGCTATGTGGGCCAACTGAAATAGCCGGCAATTGCGGCTGCAGTGCAGCATGGACTTACTCCTACCTCTCTCATTGCGAGTGTGTGTTTGTGTGTGTGTGTGTGCGTGTGTGAATTTTATTTTAAATTTAGCAAAATTCAAGAAGCGCTGCACACAAAAATAACCTCTTACTCATGTGGGATGTGTGTTGCCTTCATTTTTGTTTTTAATTATTTACAACAATCATCTATTAATATACTTAAATTTCTATTTATTTTCTTTTCTCTTTATATGTTTCGCATATTTGCGGCGCTCGTTTCATGGCGACCTGTGCGCTTCATATGTCAACGCTGCGTATGCGTTATGTGTGTTGTTTGTTTATCTACTTTGAAGCCCATTTTTGGGCTATTCGCATTGTTGTTATTATTGTTGCTTGATTGTCAGGCGCCAACACTTGAGTATAAACAAATCACGAGTTTTCCATGTAGAATTTGTTTACAAACACGCCAAAAAAAAACCTGTATGTGTGAGATTTGTGAGTATTACTTTCCATAACGCAATGAAATTCATTTATGGCCAACATATGTTCAGGTCGGTTGCGGATTTGCGAGCACGCAATATTTGCAATATTCTTAATTTCTTTTCCGTTTGCAGAAACCCCTTGCCAGACCACACAGCCACAGCCAGGTCTAATCGTATATTTTCAGATAAAAATTTAATTTTGCCGTCTGCCAACTAGGAAAAACTCATTTTCACATTTTCACAATTGCCCAGTTTCCAACCGGCAGCAACAATAAAGCAAAAGCTGGCAGCGAACAGCATCTAAGTGCACGAAACTTGACGTCGGCATTTGCTGTGTGCTGGTGGCTGCCGCTGCCGTTGCCGTTGCTGTTGCTGTTGGCCATGGCGTCATCAATTTAAAAATGCGCCTGCCGCACGGAAGCGGCGGAAGCCGCAGCAACAGCTACAGCTACAGCTACAGGAGCAGCGGCAGTTGCTGATAAGGCAGCAGCAGCGGTTGGACATGCTCCAACGAGGAAAGTTTTGTGCCATTAACATTGTGGCTGCCACAGCAGCTCCCATGAAAGGCATCCACCGCAGAAGGTCATTATGTTTATTAGTTGCACTTAGTTCAAGACTACGCCAACGCCCGCTGCTCCATCTACACCATCTACACCACCATCACCATCACTAGCAGCACCCGCACATCGCCTACGCCTGCATCTCTATTGCAATTTGCACTTTCCGCACGAATGCGAATTTATTTCCGTTATGATTGTGTCATGTTGGTAATTTTAGCACACGCTGCGTATACGCAACGCAAGCAACATAAATTCAGCGCACTGTCAACGGGTGCTGCATTTCGCTCGACTTGCCTTAAAAGAACCCCAAATGCCGTCCATAAATTTGCCTTATCACGCTTTATCATTATTATTCTTGTTGTTTTTGTTATGCGCCTTAAGCCGCATGGCGTTTGGGCTAGTTTTCCAGCTCGTAAATAATGTCAGCTAGTTGTCAAGTGCAATTCGACCAAAAGCCACGTTAAGAAAAAGGTGAGACGGTTGGGAAAGTTGCCAGCATAAGACGCTTATAAGTGCCTCGTTGGTGACACCTGCCTGTGGCATTGTTGTGGCTTTATTGATTTCAGATTTAAAATCATTTAACGTGACATAGATGCAACACCTTTTCGACCTGTTAATGTAGCACAGCAATTATAGTAAAGTCCAATTGGTTGCATAATGCTTTGTTCTAAATATCTGCTTAATGGAAATGCTTGTGCTATAAATTTGTATAAGCTGCAGGCCTTAGTCCTGAGCTAACTGAAAAACTCAATTATGTATCGCACATTGTTATTGGCACGTTAACAAACTGTTCACATCGTGTAGCCAACGGGCGTTTCATGTTTTTGCATACATTGCGGACAAAGGCTGTGTGGCATAGCCCCTCCGCACGCCCCACTCGCGGCAACAAGCCATCGCTTTGTCTATATGCAGGCGCTCTCAGATTTAGCCTCTTGCATGCCCATGGATAGCGGCTGAAGGCAAATGGCAAACGACCGCAAACACAGAAACACAAACATAAACAAAATAAATTTAAAGCAAGTAAGAATGTTGCACAAGGGTCGAATCAACTGCATAATACTCTGTCACAGTCTACTGAGAGACTACCCAGGAAATTATTTGAGTTGCGGATCGATCTTCAAATGAACTCGATTTGCGATTAGTCACAGAATCCGAAGTATATATCAGATGCGGGCACTTCAAGCTTTGTCTTAAGTACAGACGGGGCTTACTTTGCACAAAACCAATATACTCCTTTCGTTTTGTGAACGAGTATACCAAAAACCAAAGAGCAATGCATGCAGCGAGGTCGCCGCTGAGGACGAGGCTGGGAATGTGGATAAGCATGAGCCGCGTTACAGGCCAATAAAAAGTGGCTGTAAAAATGGCATTTATGGCTTGAACTACGCAAATTTATTGCCTGTTTGCTGGGAAATGTGCAATTAAAACTGCCAAGTGTGTTCAATTAATTTGAAAAGTCATGACAATGCATATATAAATACTAAAAATGACCCTGCATATCGAAGTCTATGAACCTAAGAATACCCGACCATTCACTGTCAACTGGCTCGAGAGTGCAACGAAAATCCATGTCTGAATAATGTATAATTTTAAAAATGTACTACATTCGGCCTTTGGGGCACTTTGCATATTAAATATTTCTTGATAAATAAGCATCTGTCCTTTTCATTTTGATGCATTTCCCAACGGGTATCTAAGAATAATTTAAAGGTGACGTACAGCTTACATCAGTATAGTATAGTTAGTAAGAAGTAAAGTTTTTATTCTTCAAGAATTTGGCTTTAAAAATGCATATTATTGGGCTATATATTATATATATATTCGTTCTCATATAAATATATATTTGAAATTACGTACTCACCTGTAATTTCCCACACACAATTCCATAATTGTCATCAATCAGTAAGCAGGAGAAGAACATTCTCATAAACACATTTCTGAAAGAAGAGAGAAAAGCAGAGATTTCCTGTTAAATTTTAGCTCAGCTCAATATACACACGTTTGAAAACATATATATATATTTGCATGAAATCAAATACATACAAACAAACATGCATACTTACTTTTCTTCATAGTTGAATCCGCGTCCTTCTATATTACAGCAGCTGCCTCCTCTTACTTGAAGTGAAACTTATGAGACTTACTTGAATTCTTGAGAATCGAGTAGAAGGGCATTAGCAAAGAATTCTTTTTTTTCTTAGCTTACTGCGCAGTTTGGGTAAACTTGGTCTTGCTAGATACATGCATACACATACATACATAGATACATACCCACATACGTACATCCACACTTTCATACATACATATGTACATAGATACTTTCATATATGCATACAAGAATACATTCATACATACATTTATACATACATACATACTTTTATACATAGAGACATACTTACATCCATGTATACACACCAACATATAGACATTCATTAAACATTTGACCCGTATTTCCCATTAAAGTTCCATAAATATACTTTGAAACTAAGTATGAAACCGAATAGTAAACTAAAATGTTTCATAAAAACGTTTTCCCGTTTTTCCCACACTGTCGAATGGAATTTCCCAAAACCGCGTCTTAGCCGCATCTACGTAAGCTTTTATGGCTTGGCCCGTACGGTCGCTCAGTCAGGACAAACAGTTATATATGTATATAGAGAAATGAAATTATTTTGATGACAGGCAAATAGCTTGAATTGTTGATAAAGGCCAATATTGGCTTAAATTGGCTGCTACTCGAACAGCTAATATTTGCATATGAAGAACTTAATTAAGAGTCTAAACAAACTGAGAGCTTTAAGTATGCTGTGTTGTATTAAATTTACGAAACTACAAAATAAACATATTCAGAAACACTCAATACCGAATATTTAAAACAAATTAAACTTTCTCTGCGTGGGCACAACAACAATAAACAACAAAACTAACAACAAGAACAATGCTAAATATACTAAGGCTGCTTAAAAACTGTATTTTTGTATCAGCTGTTGAGCTATGATAAAGCCCGACAGCGCTTGGCCATAAACAATTGTTGATGTTCGCCCAAAGCCAATTAAATTCATGCGCTGAAATGCACGCGCACTTCAAAAAGAAGCGCCGGTAGGGCGGCAGGGGGATATGCTTGGGCGTGGGTGTGGCATAACAGAAAAAGACACACACACAAACACGGGCGCACACACACGCAAACAAACAAACATAAGACAGAAATGTCAGCATCGCCGGGCCGTCAGCCGGTCCATAAAGCATTTCTGCCTACACGGACGCTGGCCGTTAATGTACCAAGCCAAAAATGTAAAAATAAAACAGAATTTGGTTCATTACTGAAAGGCCACCTTGACGTTGTCGCTTGAACTCACGCCAGAGAACTATTGAAGGGTGTTACGAAGGTCTATGTGAGACAAAAAAAAAACAAAAAAAAGAAATACGTCCCGACAAGAGATACAATTTATGCTGTGGCCAGCAGTTTTACCTTTTGATTATATCTTTGTGTACTAAAAGGCACTTCGGCTGTCTTTTGGGATATAAGTGCGCACTTTTCCATGTTCACGTTGTTGTTGTTGTTTATTTCGAATTGCCAACATAAGTATAAACAATTTGTGGCTGGCTCGCATCGACTTATACGCAATTAGTTTATATAGCCATCATTTGGGGCAACACTCAGCGACCTTGGCTGGGCGTCTCCACCCACAAAGCACGTGCTTGTAATCGTAATTGTAATTGGACAATGGACAATGGACAATCGACAATGAACAATGGACGATGAACGATGTACGTTGGGTGGTGTCTCTTGGTCCTCCACTGTCTGTCCTCTTAAGCCAATATATTTGCTGTTTTTTATTTGTTTGGGCTTGTCATAAATTGACCCAAATACACGAATCGATATTCGTATTCGATACAGATTCAAACGCTACAGACAATCATTATGTTTTCCGTTTACTCGCATTTCCATTGAATAATAACAACTGTGTGTGTGCGGTAATTTTCTACAATTTCTCAACATTCTACACTTTTCCACGAACATGAAAAATGTTCATTACAATGTGCCTTTTGAATACAAAATAATTTAGCAGAACTTTTGCCTTTTCACACGTAGCCCCAAAAATCGGACAACTTATATGCCAAACTACGAATAGTATATGGTATAATTCGCCTACCGTCACATTATTGCGTTCAAGTGAATCATTTTGATTGATTAGAAGAAAATTGCAGAGAATGCGAGGCAATTAATACATGTTTCCTTTTACACTGCGCAGAATAGGTAAGCTTAAGAGAATTGTAAACAATAGGAAACAATACGTAGGGCAATATAAACAAATAATTAGTTTTCGGTTAAGTATGATGAGTTTGAATAAAATGTGAATGGAAGAAAATAAAAACAGGTGCTAATAGAGGAACATATTAATTCAAGCTAAACTGAATTTGTTTTCAACTTCTTGTTTGTGCTACTTAATTTACACAATTTTCGTTCTTGTGCCTCAAGCTTTATACAGGGTATATCTTCGTTGTAGGTCGTTAATTTGAACTGCATTTTTCATGGCGGTTTTTCTATTTGCATTTGGCGGCAAGTTGCGCAAAAGTTTTCGGCAAATTTTCATTAAAATTTCACTGGCATGTGACCACGTCTTCAGCAAGTTCGTCCTCCCTCATCTGCTGCCGCAACAAAACATCGCGGCCGCGTTAATTTAAAGGCACTTCAAAGCCAGAAGGAATAGCTACATTTTGGCACGCCGAAGATTCAATACCCTTACAGACAAGTAGCAAGTGAGACTTTATCTAAAAGGAAACTGTGGCCAACTGTTCATATAAGACCTAGATGCTATTATAGTCCGATGTTGATTAGGTTGCATTAGGTGGCATCATAGACGTCTTCATGTATGTGCAACATCTTTCATGACAAGTTGAAAATGCCTCGGAAAGGGTATGCGAGCGCATTTGGCAATATTATGACTGTTTGGGCGGCAAATAGAGAGAAATAGGAAAGGGTTGGGACGTTAAGGGACTTAAATGCTGGCGCATTTATGTTGTCAGTGGACTTGTCAAGCAGACGAACAGCAGTTGGTAATGAACAAATTAAAATTTTTTGGTTTTTCATGTTGGCAATTGGCCCAGTGAACGCGTTGTTTTTGTATGTCACAGACGCAGGCACTGGAAACCGATTAGAGTGCGAAAATATAGTCCGAAATAATGGTGTTGAGACAATTAGGTGTGTCATGTCAAATATATATAAATATATATAAAATTAGTCATATGTTGCAATTATCTTTTGAATATATGCTGTAAAAACGAATTCTCACGTTTTGAATACACACATACAATATACATTGAAACATCCTATGAAAGTTATTATATAATGCATACACTAACAAATCCTGGTTACAAAAGGTTCTTCGATACCCAAGTTTCGTCCATGATGTTACAACAACCTTTGTATGATTTCGTCATCTTAATTGTCGTCATTTCGCAACTTTAAAGGGTCCTAAAATGAACGACGAGCCAAGCGAACCAGAAATCAATTAAAAGCAATTTTAATAGAAACCAAAGTGTTAAATCAACAAAAAGAAAAAAGCAAGCCGAAAACAAACAAGAACAAAAAAGAAATACAATTTAGAGAAAACATTGCCATTTGACTGGGGTCAATATTAATATTGTTGTTGTTGTTGTTGTTGTTGTTGTTGTTGTTGTTGTTGTTGTTGTTGTTGTTGTTGTTGTTGGTTCCACGAGCTGTTCGGCTTGGTGCCAAAAATAGCAATAGATATTAGATATTTTTCGGCCGAAGCCGCAGCGGGCCAGGAAATGAGAATTCGAATTCAATACAATAAAAATCATTGAGTTGTTTCATTCGCAAAGCTTTCACTGTTGTTGTTATTGCTATTGTTGTTATTGTTGTTGGCCAAATTAATAATAGATAACAAAGGCGCAGAGCGAAATGAAAAGCGAACCGATACGAGAATAATAGAAATGAAGCCACAAAGCAAACTGACCTCACAATAGCAGCAATAAACGAAATAAGCAAAATTAAAAAAAAAACCCAATATTAATAATAAATAAATGGCAATTCTGGCAATAGACAAAATTGATTATGTGTGCAGCGAAAACAACAGTAGCCACAAAATCGGAACTAATTGAAATGGCAAAAGCTGCCTCTCCGCCTGCCTAATTAAGCCAACAACCATCCAATCCGATGAGCTGCCAACGGGCCAGAGCCCAGGCCTTTGACCATGTTTCAGCTACACAAAACGCAATCAACTCGGGCAATAACAATGAAAGATTGCACTGCACGCTACATGCTACATGTAACATGCCACGTGCCACATGGAAACGGCAAACGGGAAACGGCCTTCGCTTGTAGCGGCCAGTGCTAATTTGAAGTTATGTGCGTTCTGATGTAACCAGAAACTGGACAGACCTCAGGCTCTGTGCCTGGAACGAAATTTCAATGCACACCTGAAGGGCAGAGCTGGAGCCACACGACACCATGGCAATTTAAGGGTGGGGCATTGTGGCTGTGGCACAAGGGCACAAGTCGAGACAAAGAGTGAAAGCCTCTCGTATTGCGGTTAAACGAATGTGCAGCAACCTCAGGGGGGGGGGCGCACATCACAGATGAAGTCCTTGTTTTAGTTATTCAAGCGAATAGCAACGAGTAATGCAGCAGAGATGTGAACGAATTTGCCTCTTGGAAATATCGAATACACAAATCCATGAACTTTGATTGCTTTGCTGAATTTTGAGTTCTTCATAAATATCCATTGTTAAGATAATGCCTGTCAGAAAATATTTATAAGGATTATCTTGTCTATTTTGCCTTTTCACTATGCTGAAACTTAGTAGAATTCGTGCCCAAGCGGTTGCACAATGAGTCACGGCCCGCACACATCGCTGAGACAGGCACAGAAACGACAACGATGGTTGCCACTCAGTCTCATGCTGTGAAGAAGAAGCAAGCCTAGAGCTCCAGCATCAGCTGGTGGTGGCCTCGTCAATGCACCACCTTCAGCTGTCGAAATGCCAACAACAACGACACCGCAACACGAACTTGAGTGCACGCGTACCGCACTGTGCGGCAGTGGAACGAACCGTGCAACATACCACAAAGTGAACAAATTGCCAACTAACATAGCAGGAGCAGCAGCAGCAGCAGCAGCAAAAACAACAACAACAGCATGGGGTCAGGCCGCGTTATATCCTGTATCAAATTTTCATTCAGTATCCAAAACTTCCCCATGCGCACGAGGCGGCTTCGTTGGTTCTGGCCAAAGTAGGTCGTCTGTTGTCGTACAACTTCTAACAACCTCATTACGAGGTGTACGTATCGAAACTGATGACGTCATTGGTTGAGCTTTACGCTTTTGGCTGCTCATTCGTGCCACCAAAAGCTGCGCACCAACAACCGCCACCACCACCACCACCATCACCCACTCGAAGTGGGAGTTGTGCGGGTCTGCAGGTTTCCGGCTACGACTCGGGCCGTCTGTATGGGCCTCAAAAATGCCAAATAGCTGACCTCAAAATGCCAAAAGATTTGGCATTTATCAATTTCTTATCAGAGCCATCAGATCGACAGGTTTTCACACACAAATCAGCTACAAGCCACAAAAGGTGTTCATAAGCGCGTCCTGGAAGCACTTGCGCAAAGAGCGCGAGAGAAACAACAACCGATTAAGAGAGCTAGGAACTCAGCAAAAGAGCGAAAAAGAGAGAGAAAGTAAGACTCTCAGCGAGTCGGCGAACGCTTCGGCGTCGGCGTCGTTTCAATTCAGTGTCAATGTGTTGACTGGAAAAACTCGGCCCAAAGTTGTGACAACAACAAGAACCTGCCAAGCCACGAGAATTGCATTAAACAGCAGAAAAGCGAATGGCCAGCACAATAAAGTGTTGGGTTCCGATGAAGAGGTCTACTCGAGCGCCAGCTAGATGCGTATAGCTATAGGAATTATTATTATTATTATTCACTTTTATTGCCTTTCATATTTTCGTGCGTGTTTCGTACTAAGGCTCTTTGTTGTTGTGCCTAAATCATAACGTATCCTGTTTCAATAACTCCAACACTCACACACACGAACACATTTGCTGCTTTATGATTATGCGTATCTACATTTCTGTCTGTCTCTATGTCCGTCCGTGTGTCAAAAGTGGCACAAAACAAAATCTGCACTAATCGCATTTAAATTTTTTACAATTTTTTCCAAATGGATTCCAATTTATATTTATTTTTTATTCATTTTTTAATAAAGCACTGCGAGATCTTTTCAGCTTTTATTTAAACTCGTCCTCCGAGTTGGCGTGAGTTATCCTGCCATTCAGCTGCCTAAGATATATGTAAATCTACTTTTTTCATTTACATGCAAATCACTCACACACAGACACACACACACACACACACACCGTCAGTTCCATATTATAATATTCAATTAGGTAGACGTATTCTCAGCATTCCTTATATATGCAACAAATTCGAGCTGTTTACTTATATTCTTGTAAATAGTTATTTGAACATAAATTTGAAAATTTTACGAAAAACTTCGTTGTGGCTATTTGTGTAAGCTTTAGTTATATTTACCAGAAGTAAATACCCAAAAATAGCGAAAATACAAAATATTATATTTGTAAATCCCTTTTCACTAGCTGGCAGCAATAACAAACGCACAAATCTTGCTCGAAGTAAACAAATTTGTAAGCTCATTTCTTTTGCATTTGATAAAACTGACTGGGAATATGCACTTATATCCTTAGAGGCACAGGTATACCTGCCCATACACAGAAGGTGTGCTTTGACGGCACTTAGTCAAGCGTTTTTGGGTTGTTGTCCCTCATCATTATTGTTATGAATTTCAATTTGTTGTCTCAAGGCCAACGCAGGAAATTAAAGCCCCAAAATATGCGCAACACTTTCTGCGCCGCTTGCCTCATGTTCCGTTAGCCGTATTTCGTGCGTGTTGTGTGTGTATGGATTTTGGGTGCGCTCAGCTGCGTTGTATATGCTGCGTATACGTGATACGCGTTTTAAGCAAAATGGGATTCTAGTTTGATTTGGTTTTCAATTTCCTGCTGCTCTATGGCACGCAGTACGCTCCAAGACATTTATTTAATTCAAAACTAAGCTCTCGAAACCAAAGGTAGCCAGACAAGGATTAAAATATATATTCTATACATCAGATATAAAGAGCTTCAAGGGTTTGCAAATTCTTATTATGGTAAGCTAAAAGGGAATGCAATTGAAGCCTTAGCTTATTCTCTTATTTTGTTAAATATTATTTGTGTATTTACTTACCCAAAATTCACATCCAGATGAACATTACGTGTATGACATTGCTTGGAGGTAGAAAAAACATTGTAATAAATACTCCTGAAAAGAAGAAGAAATAGATAGCGAATTAGAGAAAAGGCAGAATTGAATGGAGAGAATAAATAAAATATATATATAAAGATCTGGTGGCAAAAGGCTAATTAGAATAATAGGTTAAAAGGTATATTTGATTTTCTTCATAGATTGCATTCAAGTACCTGAAATAAAAGTATGCAAATCTGTATGCTTAGCTTGAATTTATGATTATCTATATATCCTGTTCTTGAGCTTCAGCAGAGCGGGATATATACATGGCCTACTTTGTATCTGTGAAGCATATTGAAAACAACTTAAATGTTTGAAAGTAAGACATAACTTGATTGGATGAAAAAGTAAAATTTGCAATCAACAGTTTTTCATCCATATTTGCCAGGCCTTTTTTGTCAGGTGAACTTAGCAAATCTGTGTTAAGGGTATTCATTATTGGAAATGAAACGAATCAAATAATTTCTTCAATGCAGTCTAAAGAGGGTAACGCTTGACTGAATGATGACTCTTTAACTTTCTTAAGCCGCGTCTTGGCGTTTGTTACATCGCATAATAAATTTACTCAAAATTATTTTAGCTTCTCAGCCTAAACGATTTGGATTGTGCGTTCCCCATCAATCAGTTAGTTAATCAGTCGCTCAGTCAGGACACACTTTATGTATATATCGATTGCGAATCCCTTGTGACAGTTTCGAATGCCATTGTGTTCGCTTCGTTCAGGCATTTGCGCATCCTTTATAATTTCCTTTTTTGTCAGAGTGCTTGCAGTTGGAGACACACGCGTTGGGAAATCGCTCAGCCGTGTTTGAATCACAGTTGCGAGCCAAGCGAAATCCCAGCCCTCGGGTGGGCAATTTTCGCAATTGTTTCAAGTTGTTTCTATTGCTGGCCAAGTGCCAAACGGCCAGAAGCAGGCCACATCCACGGCTGATCCATATACAATAATTTAGTACCAAAGTCAAATAAACACCGCGCCGACGAGAGAGTGAGAGAGTGTTCTCAGTTGGTGCGATGACGTCACGGCTGAAAGATCACAACGAAGACGTCTTCGTTATGTGGCCGTAAACTGCTGCAGATTGTTTGTATCTGCTGGGTAAACAAATTGGCTGCGTGCGCTCATCGATTTTTATGAGTTCAAAGATTTACTTTGCGCCGCATTCCTGCACAGCGCAAACAAAAATTTCGCCTAAAATTTGCAAATATGTATTCAAACGTATTTCGCATGCCAGAAATCGGAAAAAATTAATGGCGTAATTTGTTGGTCGCACAGCAGCAACAAAACAAAAATGGGAGAAAGAAATAAAAAGAATGTGCGGAAAACCGTTTCGAATGCTGCGGAAAGTCCGCCGGCTTGCACTGACTGCATAATACCCTAAGCTAGAGTGACAAGTAACATTGACACTCAAATGCAACTCGAAGACGAATATTTTCTTTGTCCGATTTGCGACAATAAACTGAGCATAAAGCAGACACTTACCATACCTTTAACTGTGCTATAAATGAAGGCTTTTTATGATGCGCTACAAGGGACATGCTCAAAATACCAGCTCTGCTTCAATTACAGGGTATAGCAAATAATAAAAACTGATGGCGCGTTAAAAGAAATACGCCTTAAAACATAAGTGAATGCTGTATTTAATGCGGCTAATTGCTAATAAGCTTTCAATTAAATTGCAATATGTTTTATTAAACAAGAACAAGTACAGAAAAGTTTGACACACTTGCAAATATTGAAATATTTTGCCTATTTTTGCAAGCTTTTGGCCTGATTGTATGTTGTTTTCTTTCTCCCTCACTCGGACACGTGCCAAGAACAATAAAAAGAACATGGCCAACAACAATAACTAGCTTAACTTCTTGACTTTAACTGTGAGCAGGCACGCGAATAATCGTTTGGTGGCAACGAGAATAAAATAAAATCTGTGACTATTTTTAGTTGCCAATTAATCTTTGGGGTATTTTGCACATTTTTTTTTGGTTTGGTTTTTGATTGGTGAAGGAAATGCGCGTATTACCAGCGGGGTGTTTGGAATTTTAAGTGATTTGCTTCCGCTGCGTCGGGGCATTATTTATTTTTATTTTATGTCGGAAGAGCAGCAGCGCAATCGGAGATAAATAAATACAATTTACATTAATAGCCGCGGTCAGACTAAAAATAAATGCCTCTACTTGGCCAGCATTGAACTTACATGTGTAGCACGGCGCGACGCGCAGAGTGGGTGAGGGGGTGAGGGGGAGTGGGAAATGGGCATGTTGATGGCCATTTATCATCATCAGCGGTTGGCAGGTGAAACATTTTATGCGACATCAAATGTATCAGGTGTTTCACACGAGACAGACCAAGAGAGAGAGTGGGAAGGAGAGGGGGAATGGGCAGGGGGAAAGATCGATGGAAGGCCATTTGATTAATGTACTTCCAGCGCATTTAGCAGCCAGTACATAAATAAATAAAATGAAAGCAAATAATGCGGGAAAACAAAAGCCAATTCAACTGCATTATTAATATTCTATTCAACGCAATGTATCTCCAAGCGATACGTATATGCGGGTGTGTCTGTGCGCGTATAACTGTGAGAGTGTGCGTGTCTACAACTTATTAGAACATACACGCACAGCAAACAGGTTGGCACAAAACAAAACCCAGACGAACAGACGATTAGACGAACAGACAATGCAGACAGAGAGAGCAACGGCCATAATCGAAAATCAATAGCCCATGTATGAATTATGGCCAACATCGAACGGTTAGCGTTAAACAACCAACAATCAACAGCAACAATAAGGGGCCAATGGCCAGCAAAGACACTTCGATTATGAATATTTCATTAGTTTCATACGCTAACTGCGCAGTTGGTTGGGCCAACAAAATGCCGTAGCATAAGCCAAGGCGCATTTTAATTTCGACCACAAACATGAATTGGCCACATTTACAGCGCGAGAAGCACCAAGCGTTAACGCAATTTCCAAGCTGGCCAGAAATCACACGGCACAATGCAAAAGGTTATTGACACGCCAGCAAATTTACAAAAAAGCGAATAATTTATTATGTAAACTGTGCGAGACTTAAGGCAAATAAATTATGGAAAGTTTAACCAACGATTGTTCTACGTATCACGATATTACTATTTGGCTATTAGCTAACTCAGTCAGCCTTCGGGTTAATTGTCACAAAGTCCATCTACTCACAACTTTTAATAAGGATCATATATTCGATCAGAGCAGCTGCCGCAAATGTGAGAAAACCTTAATCACAGCAACAGCAACAATTCACCTCTCCCTCGCTTAGAAACCCTTCTTGTGAATAATAGAAGGAGTTTAATTGGAATGACTTAAGGAAGCCTTTCGCATTCCTGACAAGAATTATTTAGTAAGCAATTCCAGCTACATTACTGTTAATTAATGTCATAAAAAATGCATAGTTTTTTTTATATTGATTTGGTTAAGGGATGACAATGGCGGTGACTGTTGCTCGGCGCTAGACGCGCAGATGACGCCATGTCGCTGGCATGTGGCACGGGACTCATAAAACCGCAAAAACCGCTGAGTAACTCAATAAAAGGCTAAAAACACGCAGAGGGGGAGGTGGGGGCATTCTGGAATATGCTACGGTTGCCGAGTGCAACAATTGAAATGAAAGGCAGAGTAACTGCTAGAAAGGTTAGGCGAAAGTGAGAGGAAGCTGGGGTAAAGCGCACACTTAGCAGACACCATGAATGCGCCCACACACACACACACACACACACATACACACCCACACACAAGCACACAGCACAGGTCACACAGCACCCAAATAGTCGCACGCCCATTAGCCAAGGCCAAGTTGGGCCAAGTTGGTCAAGATGCTTGCATGCCAATGGCCAATAAGTCGAGCTCGCACGCAAAAACCAAAACAAAAGCCGAATAAAAATTGGAGTAACTCGCAACAATTTTCTTCAGCTTCGCCTTTTGTTTTTGAAAATGGAAAGTGTACAAAAAGGTTCAAAGTGTGTTTAACACACAGACTGTGTGTGTGCCTGTGGGTGTGTGTGTGTGACTTTCTAAATTTGTTTGAATTCAGTTCGTGGCCGCTAACTAAATTAGAGCAGTCGACAATGGCAGGCAAGGGTCAGCAGCAGCAGCAGCAGCGGCGGCGTCGGCGTCGGATGTGGCTGTGGCCGGATGTGGCTGGGCGGAGGGCGGGGGGCTGTGAAAGCATTGGGCGTGTGCTGATGGCAAAACGAAGCACACGACCAAAGGCACTGACTTAAGTGTTGAGGTTAGCGCTGACGCATTTCCAGTCAAGACCAAGACAGAGCAACAACAACAACGACAACAACAACAACAACAATAGCAATAACAGCGCACACACTTAAATATATATAAATGCACTTGACTTGTGAAATGTTTGCAGCCAACAAGAAAAAACAAAATGGCGCCATAAATTTAGTCAACGTCGACAATGGCGGCCCTTAAAAGTCGGCAATAAATGTTCTCTATTTGCCGAACAACACTGACACGCTTTTCCATTGTTTCAGCTGCATATTTGCATTTCATTTGTTATTGTTGTTGCTGTTGTTGTTGTTGTTTTCGTTTTTGTTTTCATTGCACCAGGCATCCGAGGCCCCTTAGCTATGCAAATGCTTGAGTCGCCGCTTTTAACAGCTAAGTGGAATTTTGGCTCTTGAAGCATTTATCATTTTGTTTATGTCCTGCACTCAAAGGCTAAGGCATGCGTTGCCTTAGCTTATAAATACAATTGTATGAAATGTTGTGAGAGGTGAGTGCGAAAAAAGCGTGGTATTTATGGAGCCCATAAAGTGCACATAGGCACAACCATTTCTTGTCGTATATGTCTTAACTTAAAGCACTTCACAGACGACTGCTCGACTCATAACTTGAAGCCTAGTTAGACATTCACTTAATGTGCACTGTTTTCTGATTGTAATATATACGTTGAGAAATATTTAAACTTTTCTTTTCTTATAACAAGATTGCATTTCTTGTAACAAGAAAATAACATGAACATATTCTTTATGTGCATGTAAACTAGTTTTGTGCTAGCCTCTTATATTGCCTTCTTTGGCTAATTGCTCGTTGTGTGTATGTGAGTGTGTGTTTGTGTGTGTGTGTGCCTGCTTGGCCATTTTCAATTAGTGTCCAAGTCAAAGAAATCATTAATCACACACCCCCGCAACGCAACAAATTTCCGCTGTGTCATCCAAGCTGGCTAAGCGTAAAATTGCTAAGCAGCTTTTTAATAGCTGTCCATACGGGGTTATTTGAAGAAATAGCTGTTGTTGTTGCTCTTGCTGGGATAGCTCCATTAGGGATGTGTGCAAGAAATGACCCTGACCGTAACCTGAGACAGCGTCTACACACACACACACACACACACACAGAGAGACATCAGAAGACTCTCTGGGGGGCGTTATCAAACTATTTATGGGCAATTAAGTGTTCATTTTGTAATTGTGCATACGTGTAGGCAAATTATGTCTAAGATTTATGAGCCCATGTGCCGCGTGTATTGGCGTGTGTGTGGGTGTGTGTGAGTGTGTGTGCTGTCATAAATTCCAACGCCATTTACTCACATTTTACGACAAGAACCGAGCTGTCAAATGAAATTACACAACGTGCAACGTGCGAGAAATGCGAGTGGAAGGTCTCGCCTTATTATAACATGAAATTAATTGCAATTTAACATTTACTTTGCCATCAGCCGTGGCGGCGGACGTTTTGAAGGCAATTCAACAGGTATCAAGGTGAAGTTGGCCACTTGACGTAAGACTTACACAGTTCACACGCTCAAGTGGCGGGCGAGAGGCAAACGTGTTGCATGTGGCAACACGACGACCGAACGCAACACGATTCGCATGCAGCTTATTTTCATTTTGCGCCACAAATAATTGCATAAAGTTGCAGCACACGCGACCAAAAACAACAATCTAAATGCTAAAAACGCCAACAATGTTGTCAAAAATGCGCGCGCTTTGCCATTACCATTTTGTAATAAGCGACCCGCTCTCTCATAAACAACAATTTAACCGGACTAAACTCAAGCAAAACTATATTATTTACCATATTTACGTACATATAACAATAATTTCGTCCTTGCACGCCAGCCATGTGTGCTAAATTCAAATGAAATACTCACAAATGTGACAGGCGCCTTGGGCATCACTGAATCAAATGCGAACAGTGAAAACATGCGATTCTTAAATCAGGCTTGGGAAATACTCTATTGTTTCTATATAGGGTATGAAGGATATGTGCAGATGAAAGATATTTAAAGAGTTGATTGATTTTGGCAAAATTGCCAATTGAAAATTGACTAAATTATGCCTGAAGCTTGCAGGCTCAAACATCATAAAAAAACACAAATAACTCGCGTCATGTTTGATTAAGTGCAGCTCCCACACGACTAACCCAATATAGTTTGTAGACGAAGTCAAGGTCAATGCGGCATGGTTTTTATCTAGAGTTTTGAGCAGTTTAATTAACATTTTATGGCCAATTGTTGGGGGGCATAACTTGCAAAAACGCAGCCCTTACGCTTATTACAATGCATTTCCGTTTGGCATAAAAATTCAAATTTGATTGCAATGCGGCAGAAAATGCGATTTAGGCAAAAGCCAGGCCAAAAACAATTGAAGCATTCGCATTTGCCCAACCCAAAATAGCCAGCATATATTTTCCAGGCCAGCACGTTTGTATTTGTGAGTGAGTGTGTGTGTGAGTGTGTGTGTGTGAGTGCGTGCGTGGTGTGTGTTTGCAAATGCGGAGCTTAGCGTTTGCTTTGGCGGCATTTAAATGCAAAATTTGTGCACAGCCTTCGGCATTTGCAAATTAACCATAATAAATAAGAGACCATAGCGCTGGCCTCGTTACCAATGGCCAAAACGAAGTGTGTGTGCGTGTGTTTTTTGATTTTTTCACATGTAGGTGTTGACTAAGGGCGCTGGCCAAACTCACATTTTAGGCACTCTGCGCTCGACTCTTTTCCTATTTAAATATTCATTCTGGAAGTTGGTCGAGATTTCTCCAATTGGTTTCTGCTTCGAACATAACTAGGTCTAAGCCTAGACATATTCATACAAAACATCTTTCTGATCTTTGTTCAGATTTGAACAGCAATCAGCAATCCTCCACCAGCGTCCAGTAATTTCTTCTCTCTCTCTCTCTCTATCCAAAGTCTCTGCTGTGGCACTTCATTGCCCTTCATGGCATTTTATCACCTGAAGATTTCATATCATAATCAATACCTGATGGTTAAAGGCAAGTAGGAGCAGTTCACCTTCTGTAAGGATACCTTTGAGCAATTATTCTTAACCCTTGTCAATTCAGTCGCCTCATACGACTAACTATGACCAGCTGTGGTATCACGTCTATAATATAAGCCCGCTGGGTCGGCGGCCCCAAAAAGTATGCTTTAAATATTGCACTGCATCGCGTATCGTCGCTTATCTTATCAGCTGTCAACTGATATTGATTTGGCAGGGAATCGGCCTGGAAATGGGATGGATGGGTTTTACCCAAAGACAACAATACATATTTAACTGGCCTATCAGTCAAATCGAAACTGTATTATAATTTATTTGCTGATCGACCTTTTTGTATTTCTAATTGCAGCTATCTACCAACATAAGCACATAGCATATTAGAGCCCCACAAAATGCTGCCAATTATCGCCTAAGCCAGCCGCAGTTCGAATCAAAATCCAATTAAGCCCAAAACCTAGAAATAAACTGTGATCATAGCCTAAACACGCAACAAATACAACTACAGTAACAACAACAAGAAAATCAACAACAACGACCAGCAACCAGCATATAAAAACAACGCCATACAAAGACATGAAGGAAAGCTGCCAGCAACTCACACAGACCCATAGCCAGGAGCAGTCGAAGCCAAAGCTGACTCTTAGCCAGAAACAGAGCCAAAGACAAAGCCAGAGCCAGCTACAGACCGTATCTGGTGCCCAATTGCTGAATTTATAGATCTCCAGATATTGAAAATTGAAATCAATTGCGCACAAGCAGCAGCAAATAGGCAAAAGGAAGCCAATTAAGTCAAAGGACTGAGACAGAACAACGGCGGGACGACGGTGGTGGCTGTAATGACAACAATTGACGCGATGTAGCGGTAAGTAGAGGGGAGACAGAGAGTCAAGTGAGGTCTATAAATCTCTAATTTGTTATCTTATATCGGTTATCTGTCTTGTGGCAATCGCCATCTGCAGCAGACTTATGGTCGGCGAACGCGACAGGGACCGTGAGGCGGTACGCTGGGCAACGGGTGAAACAACACCGCTTCAAAACAATAATGGAGTGTTACAAATGGTCGGGCAATTGCATGGTGGACAGGCTGCTGGCCAACAACAGCAACAGCAACAACAAAGTCAACAACAACAGCAACAGCAACAGCAACAACTGCAACAACAACAGTCAAAGCAACAGCAACAGCAACAGAAACTTCAACAGAAACAGCTACCACAACATCCGGAACTGTTTTATCAGCAACACGAGGCAGCTGCGCGTGGACTGCAACTTGCGGGCGCAGCCGACGGCGGCGATAATCAGCCCTATTACGATACAAGCGGTAATGTCGATTGGGAGAGAGCGATGGGAACCGGTGGAGCTAGTTCATATGGTTGCCTCGGTGGAACTGTCACAACAGCTGGCGGCGCTGCTTATAACGGTGGCGCAGCTGCTGCCGGCGGCTCTGTTATCCTCAACAATCGTCACATGGATTTTGCTGATGGCGTCGGCATTGCTGGCCCATCCGCCGCAGCAGCAGCAACGCACACAACAGCTGCTGCTCTCGGCCTGGGAGCTGCTGCTGGAGGCAGCCTCGGCAGCGGAGCGTCGCAGATCGCAGGTACCGCTGCCGCTGCCGCTGCCGGTGCCGGTGCCGCTGCCAGTAGCAGCACCGGGGCCATTGGCAAGGAAGTTCGTTACGCTCCATTCCCAGTTACATCACCAACGCATTCAAATCCCACAACTTCCCAGCAGACTCTTGCGCTGCAGCAGCAGCAGCAGCAGCAGCAAATGGCACTCAGTGGTGGGGCAGGCGGTGGTGGGGGAGCCGGCAGCGGCATTGGTGGTGGCAGCATTGGCGGCCCCACTGGCAGCCTCGGCGGCGGGATCGGGGGTGCTAGCGGTGTGGGTGGTGTTGGCGTTGGTGTCGGAGTTGTTATGCTGCCGCCCGGTGCCGGCTCAAATGCTGGCATTAGCCATAGCAATACAACTGGCGCATTGCAGCGGACACATTCCAGATCCATGTCCTCCATACCGCCGCCGGAGCCGTTCATGATAGCACAATCGAGGCAAATGAACAGCCGCGTCTCCATCAATGTGGGCGGTGTGAAGCATGAGGTGCTGTGGCGCACATTGGAACGCCTGCCGCACACGCGGCTGGGCAGGCTGAGGGAGTGCACCACCCATGAGGCCATCATAGAGCTGTGCGATGATTACTCGCTGGTTGACAACGAGTATTTCTTTGATCGTCATCCGAAGAGCTTCAGCTCGATATTAAATTTCTATCGCACCGGGAAACTGCACATTGTGGATGAAATGTGCGTGCTTGCGTTTAGTGATGATCTGGAGTATTGGGGCGTTGACGAACTGTATCTGGAGTCGTGTTGCCAGCACAAGTACCATCAGCGCAAGGAGAACGTTCACGAGGAGATGCGCAAGGAGGCCGAATCGCTGCGGCAGCGGGACGAGGAGGAGTTCGGCGAAGGTAAATGCGCTGAATACCAAAAGTATCTCTGGGAGCTGCTCGAAAAGCCCAACACCAGCTTCGCGGCTCGGGTAAGTCCAATCAGTTGCCAGTTCAACTCAAGCTCCATATCCTTAATGTGTGTTTACCTACCTAACATCATAACTATATATCCGTATCCGTAATCCGTATGTGTCAATGTCAAGTGTCCAGCGTAAGCAAAAGATGAACAAACCAATAATAATAATAATAATAATAATAAATAAATTTCCGTTTCTCCTACATTAATTACTCGTATTTCTAAGTTTTCGTTTATGATCCTAAGTTTCAGTTACAGTTTTGTCGAACTCTTAATTTATATCGTTCTTTCATTGTTTTCTATGCCAGTTTTAGTTCCGTAATTTGGAATTATTATTTTTACACTATTGTATTACATTTAGCGCGGCATTTGCAGCACTCTGTAATATAAATTTCACTGCCAAGCAAAACGAAAATAGTGTAAAAATAACAAGGAAATTCCCCCTCAAACAAAATGCTGTACCATATATTGCCTATATGTATCACAACCACTCTCCATATATATATATGTACATATGTTAAGACTCTAAGGAGAAGCCAATTGCCAATATGCTTTGCGTTTGAAAATTTACTGAGCTTTTTTGAGAAATATTTAAACATCTCAGATATGCAGTCTTAAATTAATCGATCGATATACCTATCGATCAATATTGCTTCATTTGTTATTTAACTTTGCTGCTCCCCCCGCTGCCGCCGCTGTACATAAATCAGCCAGAGATTGGCGCCGAACTGCTCTGCGAGATTAAAGCAAATTTATTATTGAATAACCCCGTTCAATGTTGTGCCTGTGACACTGTATAAAACTTACATACGAAATATGCATAAAAAAACAATATATATATATAAAGTATATGTATTAATATACTTCAGTATTGTTCTTGTTCATCAACTTATGTCAAGTAGCTCAGCTCATAAGTTCGTTCAGTGTATTCGATTGCTTTTGTGTTGTGCCTAATACAGCGTCACATTCAAGGGCAGCTAACAAAGTACTTGGAACAGGACCTACTCGTACAGGACTGCCATTCAGTTCAGGCTCTCGTCTTTCTCATCTTGTTCATCATCTTGTTCTTGCTCTTAACAGTTTGGCGGCTCTCAGTACGCCACATAAGGACTCTCGCTGAGGGTTTGCGCAGAGTGTGCCGTTCTTTGTGTTTTATTGTTAATATATAATTTTGCGTTACACTTAACTTATAATTCTCCCCCACCCCCACCGTTTAGTCTCTTTATAGTACCATTCATAGATTATATTTGTTTTGTTCCGTATTTTGTCTTAAGTATTTGTCACTAACCACGCGACGCCGTGACATCGACACCGAGTTTGTCGCTAGAGTTGATCAACATTTACATAATTCTTAATTAGCAATCGCACAAAAAGTGCAAAATGGAAAAGACAACAAAATTATTTACTAATCCTTTTCTAATCTAACTTTTTTTGATCACACACAGTATATGATAAAATTTACATACATATATTTATAAATTTATGAAAACTTATGCAATATACATATATTATACATTTTAATCTCTTAATTGTTGATGATGATGGTGAAGTAATCTCTCTCTATTTATCTCTAATATCTTCTTAATCCCAAACAAACAAACAAACCCCTGTAACAATGTTTGGGAATGGGCAATAAGCGATATGACCAGGCGGCAGGTGTGCTGTAGAAATCCTCGAAAATATTGAAAAGAGAAAGGACTCTGGGGAGAAGCGGCCAAAGCCGTGTTGTAATACATTTCCATTTTCCATAGAGGGTGCAATTCAGAAATTGATCAATATCTTCAATAGCTTCTGGCCTCGCAGCACAGCATATGCAAACAAATCTTCATTCGCCCTTCGATGGCGTTTCGCATATGTTGTGCTCTCACTTGCCATGTCCCATGTCCCGCCCGCTCTTGTACAATAATTGCCCAAGATCAAGTCTTTAGCTTTAGCCCACTCACACATCTATAAATATCTCGCAATATATATTCACACACCGTTTGGCTTCAGCTTGTACATAACAGCCGATAATTTGCCAATGTCCCGATTTCAGTTAGCTTTAGCTTTAACCAATTACCGAAAATGGAAATAATTACAACATATTTGGGCGCATCTCCAATAATTTTTCATTCGATTTTCATTTACTTTTTATTTACATTATGTATCTTTTTCGTTAAGAAAAATTTCAAATTGACAGGTTTTTAATTTCCTTTTTGTTTTTAGCGAAAGCAAATAACAAATCAAAATTGTATTGGCTATCAAAAAAAATCTACATAATTTATAAGACTTTCTTTTATAATTTGTATTTAATTCGAAATTCAAGAAGAAAATTCGACATTTGTCGTAATAGCCAATACAAATTAACAGTCGAAATTAGGAGAAAAATATGATTAACACAATTTATGATTTTTTAACTTTACAAAGGTAATGAAAAATTTCCAGAGCTCTTTGCCAGTTGTACTCTTAACATTTTTATTTACATTTTTCTTCAACTAACAAAGTCAGAAGAGAAAAATAAAAAATAACTTTTTAGTTTTGTATGTTTTTAGTTTTTTTTTAATACTCCGCCTAAACACATCCTTTTTTATACGAAAAAGATAAATATGAGAACCAAAACAAAAAACAGTAAAGAGTAAAGAGAAGTATCTCGAAATACGAAATACGAAATACTCAGAAGCTACTCAGTTCTTACCCACGTTGATAGAGACTAGTCGAATATACCAATACGATAATACCCAAACTGATGGCAAGGAAAACGCGCTCACAAGACAAACATTTGCCGTGTACTAAATTAATACCAGAAACTATATATATCTAAAAAAAATACCAACATACAACAAATTTACACGTATTGTTTGTAAAACTTGTAAATCCAAAATTCAACTCGATGTTTTTTATTGTGTACCCTTTTGTGTTATCTTTTTGTGTTCCTTTGCGACACGATCTATATATACTTACTGCAATCCATCAATGGTATATATAATCGTACGTACTCGATATTCGTATTTGATGTCTTGTTGTCTATTGCATACAGAAATTTCCTTAACTCATTGTTGTGTTTTAACGTATCTTATCTTTGACATTGATTGTTGTAACCAATTGGTCCATTGGCTTCTTAAACTACTAAGTATCTCCAATCGAACCAGCCTCAAAACCATAATAATATTTAAATTATCTAAAATACACACACACAAACACACACTCACACATATAAATACAACTAACGTCTTCGGTGCTTTTTAGAAATAGGAAATAGGTTTGAATATACATATGTATATATATGTAGATGTATATAGTTCGATAAATATACATGCATATAACAATATAGAGCTTCGATATTCACGCGAAAATTCAAACTCAAATTCTCCTTCAATAGCTTTTCAGTTTTCGCTGAAGCCTTAACACAAGATAGAACAAATATGAAATTTGTATAAAATAACTGAATTAAACTTGAAATTTCAACTCACCAAACTATCTGCATTTGTTGCCCAGTGTATTCGGTTATACTGAAGCCAGTTTGCATAAAATATTTTTCGGTTTTTTTAGTAAATTGAATACCAAAAGCCACAAATAAGCTGACATGAAACACACCCAACCGTATAAACCAATTGCAAAAGAACCTGATCAAATATTTAGTGAGCTAGTTTTGTATTGCAAGACGATGCGTTACTTTGGCCCTTGCTCATTTTGTATTCAATTTCACCTCCTTGCACCTGCACACATACACACACACAAACACGTACACACACACACACCCGAACACACACAACTTTTTCACAACCACAAACAATTTAAAGTTTATGCCCACATGGCGTATGCGCACTTTCCTAATAAACTCAAAGAATCGAATGTTTTTTCATTTTGCCATTCCAATTTTTTAACATGATATATGTACATATATTGTCTTGTATAGTAGATAGTTGTACAGACGGATATCAAATGTCTTGCATATATATTCTTAAGATACTCTTAGTTATATTTTCCACCGAACTTCTTTACGCATGTCTTAAATGACCTCTTCAACACAACACACTTTGTTGATATTTGTCTTTTGATTTTCCTCCCGGTTTTTTGTTGCCACATTTTTCCAGCCCACATTTGTGTTTTGTATCATAAACTCGCCCTGTTTTGTAATTCAAGTGGATTAACCAAAGACTACAGGGAAGTTAATTCAAATTTACGCCTGTAAGATAATATATTTTGTGCTGTTTTTTCTTTTTTATTCCTAGAAATCGCTTCTCATTATTCTAATTTTTCCCCTTTTGCTTTAGACAAATTGTAGTCTGTTTTTTTTTCCCGGAGGCAAGCGCTTATGTAAATCTGCTAAATGCTCACCAGTTGGGCACGGGCTGTGCTTCTAGTTGTTGCTTTTTGTTTGTACGAAACCAATATTTAATTTAAATTTCGTTTCACCTACCTATAGTTAGTGTGTATAGCGAACTAGCCAAATTGCGTCTTCAAGCTGCGCTCAACTTCAGTATGCGTATTGCGATATCATGTTTTACTTTCAACCTGCCCCCCAAACAAACCCCCTCCCCGCCCCTCAATCATGACTGAGCAGCAGTGGTAGCAGTTCCAAAATTCGCACAACCCGAACACGTACAATCAGTTTATTGTTTTAAACATCTCCAATGCATTCTATTCAATCGTAAAAATATATAATTAAACCAAATAAAAAGTCAATTGTATGAAAAATTCTTAACATCATGCATTCCAAATCTCATATCAAGTAGTAAGTTGTACCCAGTACTTCCCGCGCCCCCCCGATACCTGCCTAAGTATAAGCCTAAACTCAAATTTAATTAACTTTCCCGAACTTTGATAGTCTACCGAAGACCACTTAAATTGCAATCGATTGTGGCCACACACAGTGTATATAAGTTCTAGGTTTCTCCCTAACTCTCTCTCTCTCTCTCTCTGTCTCTCTTGCTCTTTCTTTCTATTTCTCTCTTTCTCTTTGCCCAACAACTCTCCATACTTGTAGTTTAGTATATATCTTTGCCCACTCTACTCATCGTATGTACGGAACGCTTGAAAGTTGCTAAATGAAAGCACCTTTTTGACTCTTATTTGTTTGACTTCATTCTGTGTTATGATATCTCTTTCTATATATCTTATTTACAATAATTTTCTTTAAATTCATGCGTAATATTCTCAATTCATTTGGTAATTTATTATATTATGTTTACTTTACGTAATGGTCTTCCCCTAGCCATACCTGTGTATGTTTCCAACAATACTCTTATATATATCTATCTAATTACAGTAGCATATCATTTACATAAACCGAACTCAATAACTATCTAGCCTTATTCCCAGCCAAGAAAAGTGAAGAATCTATTTAACTACCCCCACCCTCCTCTCGAACCATGCAAAATTATCTTCATTTACTTGCTAAACTCGTTTTGAGGCTAAAGTAAAGAGAAATGCGTGGTTGCGTACAGTGGCCTACTATGGTAGATCTGGACACAGCTAATTTGTGCCACACACACACATACACATTACATAACATCTCACACACACATGCAAACACACATATACATATGTATATACATACTTATCTATATATGTATGTATATATATTCACAGTCATGCAGCCTCATTTGGATGCGTGTGTGTGTGTCGCTTGGCGTTGAGGGAAACACATGTTAAATAAACCATAAAAGCAATTTTCTCAATTGTTTAAAAAGGTTTTCCAATGTTTAATATTGTGTCAGTCGCACTTCCGCCTACCCTGCCTCAATAGTTGTACTGCCAAGGCAACTGTCAGTGCTCAGACACACACACACACACACACAACACACGCATTTACATATAACACAAATGGAACGTAAGGAATTGTGACCTAATGTGGCAATCAGAATTCCTCTTGCGCCCAACTATCTATGGTTATCTCTCTCTCTCTCTCTCTCCCTCTCAATCTGTCTCTCTAGGCCTCTTTCTCTCTTTCCGTATCTCTTTCTAAATTTCTCTATTTCTCCCTCTTTCTGTCTCCATCCCCATACGAAATACTATTTTGTGGCATTGATATTGAAACTGCACTTGTTACTGTCAAAACATTTTGACATTTGGCCACTTCAAAATGCAAAATAGATAAACCGCCGCCCTGTCGACCCCCCTCTTGACCCCTATAGAAACAAATGGCCATTTGCAGTTCTTAGTAAATTACATGAAATATTTACGTAAATCAAAAATATATATATATATCTTTTGTTATTGAGAAATTCTTTATGTGTTTCAATTATTATGCATTAATTTATAGATGACATCAAAATAATTGCAAGCAATTTGACTTATGACAAGAAGTATATTACAAATTCAAATCTATGTATTTTTTCTGTAATTATTTGATGGTTTTATATATATACGTAAAAATAGATTTGATTTGACTTGATTTGGTTTCAATTACTATAAGTATTCGTAATTTCTAGCTCGTTTGAATCGAAAGTTATTATGCATTCAATTTCTTTGTAAAATGCTAGTACCTAACTTCATTTTGACCTACTATAGCTCCATATACATAATATGTGTGCTCGTAATTTCCAATTTTGCTCAGTTTATACTCATCGTTATTATACAACTTTGATTACCAAATAAAAAAAAAAACAATCAAAACACAGACAGCGAAACGAACAATCACACAATGTAGAACAAAGCGTTTTGTCCATTCATGATTATGAAAAATTGATTATATAAATGTCGACTGCAGACCCGATGGTAGCGTCTCTTATTTAACACAGACCTCCACCCACCCCACCCAACCACTCATAAGTAGTGCCAATCAGAAGCCAAAAGGTCTTTATTCTCTATGCGTAGCTAGTAATTGCGTAAATGTCCTACACTTTTGTGTTACGTCATGTCCAACGTCTAACACACAGATACACCTTTACTCACACATACACACACACACATACACACCACACAAAGCGCTATCCACTAATACACCGAACACACTATCCAATCATACGACACGCACCCCCACAGATAAACTGTCCACCAGCCACAACCACAATCACAGGCACATTGCCGACAATGAAACACGCCCACATTTGATGAGAAACATGTTTTTTCGATTCCAATTAGACGTTGATTTACTCCTGAGTCCAGATACGGTCTCTCGAAGTACACGAATTCCTTTCAACAACCACTCAACTAACTCCAAGAACACTAGAGTTCAATTGATTTGAAGGCAACAACATGAGATTACTTTGACTTAAGCATAAGTTTATTTTATTTTTTGTTGATGTTTGCGTTTACTATTCAGTTTGTATGTTCAACAAGAGGGATTACAAATGATATACTTCACATAAAGTACAGCAGCCTTTGTAGAGTACCACCAAAGAGAAATACTATGTTGACCCTGCAAAAAATCCCCTCACTGAGTGTTACCCATCTCAGGTATCAGGCATCAGGTATCAGGCATCAGGCTTAAGGTATCAGGCATCAGGCATCAGGCATCGGTCATCAGTTATCCAACGATCAACAACATCTTTGAAACGGTTCTCAGATCGAGTTTTAAAATCCCACCCAGAAAACTAAACGTTTTGCGCTCAGCTAACCGAATGTTTGCTTCAATCTGTAACATGGTTTAATCGAAAGATTCCAGAACGAACTTAACAAATATGGAAAAAGATGTGACAATGTGAATGAATACGAAAATCGAAAATAATTTTCCGATAATGAAATGTCTCGAAGCGAGCGCTGATTGTTGTAACTTTGTGTGTTTGATTAATTAAATAGTTAATATAATCGTTGTGATGTTGTTGTTGATGATAGTTTCGACAAAGTTTCGATTGTTCTTTACCGTTCACAGGTTATCGCAGTGATATCCATACTATTCATAGTCCTGTCTACCATAGCCCTGACGTTGAACACCCTACCACAACTACAACACATTGACAATGGTTCACCACAGGATAATCCGCAATTGGCAATGGTTGAGGCCGTGTGTATCACGTGGTTTACCCTAGAGTACATACTTAGGTTTAGCGCCTCACCGGACAAGTGGAAGTTCTTTAAGGGCGGCCTTAACATAATCGATCTATTGGCAATACTCCCATACTTTGTTTCGTTATTTTTATTGGAAACGAATAAGAATGCAACGGACCAGTTCCAGGATGTGCGCCGGGTGGTGCAAGTATTCCGCATCATGCGCATCCTGCGAATCCTTAAGCTGGCCCGTCACTCAACGGGCCTGCAGTCGTTAGGCTTTACGCTGCGTAACTCATATAAGGAACTCGGTCTACTAATGCTGTTCCTGGCCATGGGCGTTCTCATATTTTCTTCGCTGGCATATTTTGCCGAAAAGGATGAAAAGGACACAAAATTTGTTTCAATACCGGAAACATTTTGGTGGGCGGGTATTACAATGACAACTGTTGGCTACGGGGACATCTATCCCACAACTCCACTGGGAAAGGTTATTGGTACTGTGTGTTGCATATGCGGTGTTCTGGTAATCGCTTTGCCTATTCCCATCATCGTTAACAATTTTGCTGAATTTTATAAGAATCAGATGCGGCGCGAGAAGGCACTCAAGCGGCGCGAGGCGCTCGATCGTGCCAAGCGCGAGGGTAGCATTGTCTCCTTCCATCATATCAATCTAAAAGATGCGTTCGCCAAATCAATGGATCTCATCGATGTGATTGTAGACACAGGTAAGTGCAACGTCGCGCAGAAACCAAATATACAATATTACGTATACGAGAAACTAACTCTCTAAACATCTGCCTGTAACTCGTAACTCTACTCTGTTTAGCTGTAACTATCTATCGTAGATGTTTGCCTCGCTTTGTCAATCAAGCCTTTCGTTCTAAGCTCTTTCTAATCTTTAGCGAGTGGAAGAAACTCGCTGTTTATATATACACATATATTTATATCTATAGACATTCGCTTTGATTTCCTGTTTTCATATGCTGCATGCCATTTGGCTTCCTATTTTCATTTACTTTTCAATTCATTTATTTCAACTGTCTAACGAAGGCGTGTAAATAGTTGCGTTAAATAGTCGATTTCTTAAATTATTTATATAGACTGCCGTAAGATGATAGAAATTTTCGGGCAATTCAATAAATTAATTGTTAATCTAAGTAAGCTTATGGAATTCGATGAATTGTAAACTTGTTAAGCAAATTGAATTACTTTTAAGTTTCAGTAGCCCTTAGGCCTTGCCTTTAATTGACACCTGCAGCCGACTTAAGCCTGAGCGGACACTAAATGCCGCCAACAATAAAGCCCAAACTAAGCCCCAAACACACACACACATACACTTGCATTCCCACTGTGGTCAATGAGCCAAATGCTTTTGTACTTAGCGCGTTTAAACAAGATATTAGTGGGGATTTCACCTGTACAAAGCCCAGAACAGCACTTGCCTCATACACAGATACACACACCAACACACACACACACACACACACAAATAACCACGGCATTAAAGAACACGCCTGCAATCAGGCCAGTTATTTTGGAAACGCCAATTTGCTAACTTTTTACGTAAACTCCCGCCCTCCTCATATCTAATTTTAGGCAAGCAAACAAATGTTGTGCATCCGAAAGGTAAAAGACAAAGCACCCCAAATATAGGCAGGCAAACCCTTGACGTGCAAAGCGCTCCAGGTGACTAACATTGCGTATACGTAGCGTATATTATGCAATCAATCCAGCAATTAATCACTCAACTCTTAATCTTACTCAACTATTTACAAGTTGTAGTCCTTGAAACTTGCCTAGCGCTTACGTAAGACTTAGCCAACCGCCGATTCAGATAACACACAAGCTTTAGCAATTATAATCCAACATTAATTCGAACATTTAATATCTTCTCTTTAAGTCTCACTCTTCTTATGATCAATCCTTGTAAATATAACCGCAATGCACAGGTCTGATTTGTTCCTAAGGTAATCTTCAGATATTTATTAGATTGTATATAGATATTTGGGCTTTCAGAACCCCAATTGGTAAACGATTTTAAAGCTATTTTGTTTTTTATAAATATCCTCGTAGCTGGGAATCTGTATATTTGCGAGCAATAGCAATTTTAAGAGAAACCCGATTGATTGATAGATTGTTAACACAAGAAATCCTTAACAAATATTATTGTACATGCTCTGAAATTGGTTGCATTGTTAATTTAAGTTTGCATTCAACGTAAATTTGCTTTACTCATAAATAATAAGTTTCGAACTTTTTTCATATGCCGCTGAGACAAAATTGTTTATAAGTTCATTTGTACAACCAGGCGATTAAAATCAAATGCTAAGCTTGATTTTCATATAGTTATAAACAATTATTATCACAATTATACATAGCAAATTTGAATGTTCAATATAGAGTTGCTATTTCGAATTTTATTACAGTATACAAAAACAAAAGTAATAAAATATATTTATGAAAAACCAACAAAAATTAAACAATTACAAATTTTTAAGTACATTTTAGTGAATTTTCAAGTGCTGATTACATAAATCATATATACATGCATATTATATATTCATCCTCTTAGAAAATTGTAGTTTTTAATTTAGCAAATGAAACTAGAGAAAAAAAAGCGAAACAAACCCTGGGATAGAGTTATTTATGCATATGCCCAACAAGCCAACAAAATTTGTATACCAATCCAAGAAAAAAAACGAAACGAAAAAGATATTTAAAAAATACAAATAAGTCTATCCTTGAATCTGACTCTGAATCTGAAGTAACAACTGAGCTTCAATTTATACCTACAACTTGTTCTTTTCTCTGCTCTTCTTTTTCTACTTTTCACACACAATGTTAACTTGAACCAAACTATTCCCAAAACTAACTCTCGACGCGATGTCGTTCGATGTCACCAAAACAAACCTAAATCTTCCGTCACACTCACACACACACACACACACACATGCTCACACTTTTACCCCTGCACCCTGGTCGACATATGAAAACCGTTTCTAACCACAAAACAACTTTCTTACCATAACCGCGATACTAACCACGACCTCCAGGCGAGAAAAATACGCTGATTGAGCCTCCGCCCTTGCCCTCGTTCGGCACGCCCCGTCGTCGGGCTTTGTCCGCTCGCATACAGGAGCTGAATCGCAGTTTGCTAGAGGAGCGCGACGCCCAACAGCAGAACAGCTCCAGCGACAACGAGGACAGTCGTTAAAGCAGACAGAGAGCAGCTGCCCGAGCGTGCAACCACAGCAACAACAACCGATACCATACAGACCACAGGGTAGCAGACCCGGGCAGAGCCGAGCAGAGGCCCGCCCCTCCCCCCATGTTACACTAAGCCTAAAATAACTAGTTGAAGAGTATCGTAAAGCTAAACTGTTATTGTAAATGTAAATTAGACAATGCAACTTGTTATGTACCAACTAAAGAAAAATACACCCCACATACATACATTCGACACACACACACACACACACACACACACACACACACACACACACACACACACACACACACGCAGACACAACTTAGTCTTAGGCAAAAACTGTTAACGAATTGTTATTGTATATGTGTATGCGAGCAACGAAGTACTTCCTACAAGCTACTCCTCCAGTAAAATCCAGTATCCGGTTCACTGTTCATAGTTAGTGCTAGAGCTATATAGACATTGGCTTCCAATTTGCCGTTTGCTGTTTAAAGGTGAAAACCCCAATCAAAATGAATTACTTGATGTACTTCCGTTTAAGCGAGGCTATCGAAATTAAATGTTGTGACTATATATAACTGCTTTTAGGCGCCCTAAACATACGAACACACTGAATACAGAAATATACATTTCGACTAGCATACAACCTGCCATGCACAGACACACACACACACACATACACGAGCTCATACACACACATGCCGCTGCTTGAAACACCTGCCACATTGCGCATACGCAACGTTGCCAACTCGCAGCATTGCGAGTGCGCAGCTCGTGAGAAGAATTCTCTTTCAACTGTGCGCCAAATTGAAAGTTTTGCTAATTGCCGTAATGCGTTTGTTTTTAAGCTAAATGCCATCAGCACTTGAAAATATTATTGAAATGTCTTAGAAAAGAGAAAAAACAAATAAAAAACTGAGTCGATTTTGTCACATCGACAACACAATTCATTCGGTGTCGCATCTGCTCAAATTTGATGTTTCCATTTGATTTAATTTGCTGCCTATTTATGCATTTTCCTTTAAATACCACTATTTAGTTTTGCCTTACATTTAAACTAAGCAAAACTTTCAAGAGCTCTCAAACACACCATTGTGTGGTATTATTTCGAATATTTAGACGTTTCCACTGCATCGCATTTGCAGCACAGTGGAAACGTGGCTTGGTAGCGTGGCTCTGTGTGTATGTGGCTAACTTGAATGGAGTGTGGGACCAAGAACACAGTTCCCATTCCAAATGCTAACACAACACGCCAAACGCGTCAGAAGAGAACGTTGAAAACAATCCGCGTAAGCACAATTTTAATTTAGTATAAACGTAGCTATTAACTAGGCCTATTTCTAGCGAAACTGAACTTCCCTAGCATTTCTTGAGCACATTAGTTAAAAGTGATAACCATTTCGGCCACTCCGAAGCTTTTATACCCTTGCAGGCAACATATGGACAGTATATTATGAGAAAAATTCCAGTTAATCCCTCAAGTTTGCAATCTCTTAGCACTGAAATTGGAAATGGGGACAGGCAAAAGAGACAGACCTGCAGGGGGGCATAAGATAAGAATCCCTCCAAAATTGAATGCAGCTTAGAAGGAAAACTAACTAACTGTAGTACTGAGATCCTGGGCCAGCGTTATATGGGCCCAATGATCCGGCCACATTTATGCAAAAGTCAGCCTTATTTATGAAATTAGTTGTTGTAGCTTAAAGAGACTAAGCTTAGTTTATAATTTAGTGAGCGCGCCACGCACATTGTGGACATCAAAATTGTATGTAGGTAAACGTATATTCAATATATTTATAAATTAAAACTTAGCAAATTATGGCAGAATGTTCCTAACAATGCATAGGTAAACTCCAGAATAAAAAGCCCGAAAAAAAGAAAAACCGAGAAAAATAAAATATTAATAAAAAGCAAGTATATATGAAAATAAATTGCCTTATTTAAAGCATAACGCGCTTAGTTTGCAGCAACAAAATGTGTTTTTATGTTTCATTCAAATGAAACAATAAGCTCGATGTGTACTCGTAAGACTATTTATCCGTAGCATCTGCAGAGCATGTAACGAGCAGAACGAAAAATGAAATTTTTGTTAAGTGTTGATATAATTGTAGACTTAAGCTGAACACGCTGAGCAGTTAAATGAAGTTATACAAACAAATATATGAAGCCCATTAAAGGAAAAAACTAACTAAGCGATTTAATATTTTGTCATATTTTTTTTTCATTGATTTCAGTTGAAAATAGTTAAAAATTTCTATTGATTTGCATACAATATGTGTATATTGTTCAAATATTTCTATCATTGTGCACAGTTCAAAATTCAATAGATACTTATCGGATAGGATTATGAAAAGCTTGAAAACAATGCTTCAAGCGACAAAAGCCTTTTACGTGCCTTTTACTTCCAGACTCGTTTATACTTTCCTCCAGTGTATGTGTGTACCCATTTTTTATTTTGTCTATCTATATACTTCTATACGATCCTTAACTCAAATGCGTCAGAGAGTAGAGTTTTGTATCGCTGCATGCATCTATATATCTATCTCAACTATCTGCATACATCGAACTCGAATGAAACTCTACGCTCTCAATGCTCAAGCCGTGTGTGTATAAGCAACAACAACAACAACATGCCTACATATGAATATATAATTATTATTACTCGTACTTATCCAAAATTCTTGTGTCTGTACACTCATACATTTTGTGTATTTTGTATCTGTACTATTGTAAACTGTCAACTTTTGTGTGTCTGTGAATTAGCAATAAAACCAAAATCTAATACGCTGTATTTCATTTAACAACACCCTATATCGTATGTACTTATCATCTAACTACTTATATGACTGCATTAACGATATTTCAAGATGTGTTTAATGCTTGACAAAAAGCCCTTTAAAATACATATCATTATTCGCTTTAACTGTGTGCCCTGTACCGAATAATCATAATTCTTTATAAAGCCAATGAAAAGGTAAACAATTGAATTGTTGCTCAACTAATCTAAGCTTTTCATTTACTCGAAAAGACCAGGAAGGAGTTTCAACTGCTTCGAAACTCCAAATTATATATTAATATTATTTTTCTTGTATTCATACTCTTTTACCTTGAAAAAGTCGAAAGAACCAAGAACACCAGATCGCATTTTTTAACTGCTTTTCATTTACCTGTTAAGAGTTTTTGTTTTTGCATATTTGCCATTAGAACTGAAACAGGAGATTGCGTAAATGACCATGAAATGCGCTTTTGTTCAGCTGTGTCGGTTATTGTCCAAAACAATGTCAAAATACAATATATACAATATGAGCCTATCTCGTACATTTGTTTTGCCGATTGTGTTAGAGCAACTCATCCAGAAAAATAAATCATCTTCATATGTTACTTACGTTAAATTCCTAAAGCCAACATTCGCTCATTATTATCATGATGTAATCAGACAGACGAGAAACTAGTGAAAGGTACAAATTTTATTCTCATAGCAACAAGACTGGGCAAATGTTTGATTAAGTTTTGTAATTCAACTAATTCTGGATAAAAGTCTTAAGCATTATATTTATTTTGTTAAACAATTTGATAACCTAATAGGGTATATTAGCTAAGCTCTATACGCTAGCCGTTGTCTGTTTTTTGTTGTGCCAACTAACCCAACTAATTAGCCACTAAATAGCTCACTGTTAATCGTAACTAGTGCCACTTTTAAAGTAAATGTTGTGCTAAAACACACTCACACTCACCCACACTCATCAAGTACTTACTAACTTAAAGTAAATATAAAGTTTGTGTCTTTAATAAGGCAGTATCTATATACATATTGACATACCTAGCTATGCATACATATTATCGTCGTACTATACTCCCAGTTGTTGACCGTTCAATGTTGTTCCATAATGTATCTAACTACTAAAATAGTTGTTATCGTGAAAGCTATTGATCGTCGTCATTTTAACTATCATCGCCGTCGTCGTCGTCGTCATCGTCGTTGTCGTCGTCGTCGTCGTCGTTGTTGTCGTTAAAACTAATCGTTTCAACAACAATAGCATAACCCATAACCATACAAACATAATCGTATAACGACATTCATAAAGTGCATATCTCTTTCTTTTATTCCTTTTTTTCCCATTTAATTTGAATTTCGTCTCATTTACGCTCTCAACAACAACAAACAAACGATATCCACAAAATGCTCTACCTAAATCGCAAATAAAACAAAAATTCAAAACATGGCGCAAAATGGCCAAACAAATGCGAACGACCCATAAAAATAAAAACAAAATGTTTTCGAAATTGCGACAAAATGCATTCATGGCTTTTTCCGCGTGCTACCAACGACAACAAACACAACAACAACAACAATAACCACAACAACTTGAAACTAACGTGTCGCGATGAAAACACACTCACACACACAACACACACACACTCACACCTACCTACACACACACACACACACGCACACGCAATGCAGAAAAGCGCGAAAGCCACACACGATCGCTAAAAAATTGGCACCGTTTAACCCACGCGCTACGCCGATCGCCCACAGGACACAATCTCTCCCAAACGGATGGGGATGGCAACAGCACCGAGGGGGAATCGACCAGCGGTCGAAATCCGGCAACCACAGGCACTGGCTGTTACAAGAACTATGAGCACGTTGCCAATCTGCGAAACTCGAATATGCAGCACGTAAGTGACTTCTCTATGCCCACCTAAATGAATACCCTGCATTTAAGGTAATAACAAATTTGTATGCATACTTGATCAATGATTCCCTTCACATAATACAGTCAACTTAAATGGTATCGATGTTGCAATATCAAATCACACTCATAGATAACTGCCACACTCATAGATGCCCTGTACAACTGAGCTAAATTAACTCTTTTGCTACTTTCACGCAGCGTCGCGGCTCCAGCTCTGAGCAGGATGCGGTACCGCCGTACAGCTTCGACAATCCAAATGCCAGGCAGACCTCAATGATGGCCATGGAAAGCTACAGGCGTGAGCAGCAGGCACTGCTACTGACACAGCAGCAGCAGCAGCAACAACAACAGAAGCTACAACCAGCTGCGCAGCTGCCTGCCGTCGGAGTAGCCAACAATCTAGCCATGGTGGCTGCCTCCAGTGCAGCAACTGCGGTGGCCACCTCCAGCAGTGCTGCCCAGGAGAGCGGAGGAGCTGCCTCCTCGTCGCAGGGGGAGGATGCGATGACCATAGCGTCAAACCAGAAGGGATTGCCCATACAGATGATGATAACGCCCGGGGTAAGTGTGGGTGTCGGGATTGGGGAATACCGAATAAGTGTGTAGTCCCAGCCAAGTGCTCGTATATCTTAAATATATCTTAATGTTTTCAAAGTTCTTAAACCGTAACTATGTATTAGTAAATGTGAAGCCGTTAACTGGAGCTAAATATTTCAACTATTGTAAACAGTACACTCTTATCACATTATTTTACAACATCTCTTTTGGTTTTCAACTCTTGAATTGTTTACAAAAATATAAAAAAACCAACTTCAAGCTCGGCTGGCCATGCCCAGCATTGATTTTAGTTCAACGAATCGGCCATGAATATTGTTAATTTTTGAGTCTGGTTGAATTTTGCTTCATGTTTGATGTCTTATGATTTACTTTGAACACGATCACAAAAAGAAACATTAACTAAAACTTAATCACTTACTTACATGCAAGAGCTAGCTACTTATATAAACAAAGTTCGATAACAACAACAACACATTTCAACTTTTAGATTTTACGGGGACGCAGTAAGGAGGTACATTCAAAGTATACACAAAGAACTCAAAATACTCTACTCTAATGCATACTACTTGCCACTGCTACTCTTTAATATCTATAGAATTTTTAATTCTATTTTAAGAAAAGATAAAAAGAATTCATAATTTACAACAAATTAACTTTCAGAGGCTGAACATATTGCTAAACTTTTACTTTCTTTACTTTTCTTTGGAAAACCATAATATGAAAACCAAATTCGAGCTCCAATATTTGCATTTTGAGAATGTCTCCAAGCTCTCCATAAGAGCGCATTTCAACTGCTAGAATGCTTAACAAATTTGCATAAGTACTTCTATAATTCATTTTATATTTTACTTTATAAGTTTATTGAATTTGTCTTGTTTAACTTTTCGCTTCTACTCTATGCATATACACATAATTATGTAACCGCAATAAGCTATTGGAAGCCAGAGCCTGATCGAAGCATATACATATAGAAGACATATAGAAGATGGCTTCCAGCAAGTTTTATCCGGAAGCCATAAGAAAATTTGTAGCATATATGCAATATAGAGTATAGTTTTGATAGATAGATTTATGAGAAAGCTATCATAAAATATTTCATTTAATTCTTATTGTATTTCCAAATAAATAACTCAATTTTGTAAATATGTATATACAAACAAGAGCTTGCAACTTTTTTTTAACATATTAATCAATCGATTCCCTCAAATTTAAGGTTTTCAATATGTCTACCACATAGCTTTGTATTCAATTTCTACCGAAGAGTTCGTATATTAATCAAGGCTGCAAACTAAATTTTTGAAGCGAAAGGCAATTACCATGAATCAAATCAAGAGCAACCGGATTAGTTGGCTTAAAGAAAGCCGTGCCAATACCCCAAAATTGAAAAGTTAACTAATTACGAAAACTCAAAATATGAAATAATTGAACTTTTAATCAATAATTAATTCAACAAAATGTGGTCAAGTTCAGAACTCTGGCCAACCAGGTATACAAATCGAACAGTAGGGCAAGGCATTGCAGCCTTGATTATTAATATAAGCTTTAATATTTACAGCTGATAAGGTTTCAACATATTAATTCCTTTGAATTCTTTTAGTTGTCTCATCTATCCTTACGTATATACTGCAGCAGCTACTTATAACATTTAATCCATTCTCTACAATCTAAAGCGAGCCCAACATAAACTCACAAGCGGAACAGACACACACATTTGTAGTTAGAAGGAAATATATCTCATTGACAATATGGAACTGACAAAGTCGTATAAAATATATGACAAAATTGATTAACGAGTGGGTGCATTTACTATGTGTAGTCCATGCTTTGTGCGAACTGCGCAGGTTCCTTCCGTTTCACGAGATCCTTGCTTTTGGTGCTGACGTCTGTATCGTGACTACCACTACCAATTGCAACACCAATACCAACCGCACTACCAATACCACCACCAATGCCATTGCCAGAGGTATCTGTATCCAGCGCCGATTCAGGCGGCGCTCCGTTCGGCGGCGGCAATGTGATTATCATGGGCACCGGCGTCGGCCGGTCGAAGTGCTGCAGCGGCTGTCGCAGCTTGTCAAGGAGCGCATGCAGATCGACAGTCAACTTGGGCTGCACAATACCCTCGGCCGCCTGCAGGCCGACCACTTGCGAGGAGAGCGAATCGACATCCTGGCGGGCGGCGAATAGCAACTGATCGTGCGCCGCCAGCTGCAGCTGGGCGATCTGGGCACGTATGGCGGCGGCGGCCACCTCCTGCTGCGCATTGTGCAGGGTTGCCGTAATAGTGCGCACATGATTTGCCGAATCTTCGAGCTGCGATTGCGCCGAGCTGGCCACGGCTTGTGCCTTGTGAATCTCAGACGCCTCCAGCTGAACGCGCGCCTGTGCCACATACAAATGCTGCACCAACTTGCGCAGCTCCTTGCCACGCTGCTCGGAGTCATCGGCCTCAGCCGGCATGTACGGTTCCTGCTGCTGCTGTGGATATTGTTGCTGCTGCTGAGGATATTGTTGCTGCTGCTGAGGATATTGTTGTTGCTGCTGTGGATATTGTTGTTGCTGTTGCTGTGACTGCTGCTGTGGCATGCCTGAATTCTGGTTTGGTTGCTGGAAATGATCACAATTGACATTGGGATGTGGTGTGGGCGGATAAGCCGGCTGACACGTTGTTGTACAGGGCGGCTCAAAGGTATCACAGATTGGCAAACTGGCAGGTGGAAATGGTTCGCACGTGGTGCTAGCCTGAACCGCTGTGAAACACTTCAATAAAAATGGAACGCAAAGTTGTGAAGAAATAAACCCACCCTCGTCCGGTGCATCACAGCTCTTTAGGCTGTACTCGCCCAAGCGCTTCAAGTGATCATCAAAATTAGCGTCAACATAGTCGTAGTCCTGGCTCAGATGCGGTTCGTCGCGTTTTCCAATCATTCTGGGCTGCTGGCGAGTTTGGCCTGCACGTAAGACGATAAACAGTGCAACTGGACGAACAGTATGACATTTATTGTGGTTTCTAGTGTCTGCAGCTCAGACAGAATGCAGGACACTTACCAATCCAAAGCAGATTGCTTAAGCGCATTTAGAGCACATTTAGAGCAGATCATTTAGCTTGTTGAGGAAAAGTTTTGATATTTTTGTCTCGACATTTGATTCCAGCCTGACTGTCAATTGTAGCCTTACTCAGTTGTTGCCTAGACCCTAGACCCGACCCAACCATAAACTCTCAACTAAACCATCATCTCACAGTTTCGCGAATCTCCACAAAAGGTTCTTAATGTTACAGCGCACAAGATTGCTTCTGAAACGCTGTGGGATTTTGTCGGCATGCGCATGAGAATTTGTGAAATATAAAATTGAGCTACTTGAATAAATATTGTAAATAATGAACTTTAACTATCTAATTAGCATTACGTGTATGCTGCATGTCTTGTGAATATTTTGTATTTTCGTTGTATTTCGATTTATGCATTGACATTTTGCCAAAACCCTAAACCCTACTTATAGGAAGTGGCCGAGTTGCGCCGCCAGGTGGCGCTTGAGAACCTGCAAAACCAGCGCATGGACAATCTGGAGCAGGATGTGCCCGTGGAATTCGAATGCTGCTTCTGCACAACCAAGGTAAAATCGACAACCAAGACAATCGATTTATCTATCCCTGACCCAAGCTAATATTTGTATCTGACATCCACCAGCTCTTAACCTCTTAACCTCTGCTTTCTGTATAATCCGCATGCTTTTTTCACATAATATTTATATAATATAGACTGGCACCAACGAGTATTTTAACTGCACTTGCACCAGTTCTTTGTCTTTGGTTTTAACTAACAAACTAACAGATAACACGCAAATCATCTAAATGAAAACTCAAAAAACGTCAGCTTAAAAACAGTTCCAACAGTTGGCCTGCTACGAATTCGGAGTATATACCATGTACATACTTTATTAGATCATACTTGGCATAGGACCCGTATACTGCATTTCGAATGCTCACAAACGTAGCGAGCAAATTGATCCCAAGTAGCTACCCGCAGTCTGAATTTTGTGGAAAAATTGTGTTAAATTGAAGAGGACTGTGTAAATATTGCAGGAACGCATCTGTGTCTTTCACGACAGGGAGTATAGCATCAAGAGGCTGGCGCGACCACCGCCATCGCCCAAAAACTATCTGGCACTGAAACGCATGATCGAGGAGGGCACTATCGATATATATTATCTGTGATTCCGAATCGGATATTGATTCTGTTTACGAACATGATGGTAAAGGCTGCACCCAAGTGTCCCAGTGTCCCATAGTCCCAGTGTCCAAGTGAAGTGAAGATCGTCTATTGTGCTTTATGATTTCCATTATATATTATTTTAAAATTGATTTGTGTGTGCAGCAGAGCACAGTCGAGAAATATGGCATTTTATGTTGACTTTGTTTCTTTTTCATTTCTTTTACTTAAAGGGTTTGCCAGGATGTCAAGGCGAGTGTATTCCATTGCGTGCGAATAGCGTTTAGAAACAATTTATTTAGAGCATGACAGATTCGATTGGCATTGGCTGTCAATCAGTAAATAGCAACGAGAACTAAGAATACACACTCACCCACACACCCACACACCCACACACACACACACACACACACACACACACACACACACCCGCTACACCCAATGATTAAATTTTAAAAATTTAACTCAACGAATTGCAAACACACTTTATGATATAAAACCACAAACAAACTAAGAAGGATTACTATTGAAATTACAAAATGAAAAAAAAACAAGTTAATTAGCTTTAATTTTAAACACAAGTTAAAACATAATTCAATTGATTATTATTACTATTATATTCGTGCGTGACGTGAAAGCTAAACAAAGACATAGCAAATTCTAAGAATTTAATTAATTTATTTTTACTCCACACACAAATAAACAAAGGAAAACCGAAAGCAGCATGTGTTATTATCTGTTATCTATTATCTATATATATATTATCTATCGAGTGTTTAAGCTTAAGGCCTTGAGATGAGTTTCAAACAATTCTTTTTTACACTAAGCACATAATTATTAGAACTAGCTTTAAACAAATCGTTTGTTAGTAGCAAAACAAAAGAAAATATAACAAAATATGATGAAACAAAAAACAAAATAATATATATTAAATTGAATTAATTAACTATTTGATATATTGTTATTGAAGCAACAACAACAAAAAACGGCAATAAATAAAACAATTGATTATCGATTTCAACATTTAACTAGCACTATTCTATTGGCACTCAACTTCTATCGATTCTTTTCGTATTGCTAGCCTAGAAAATCTTTACTTTCTTTTCTATTAGAACTTTTATGATTATTTTTCTGTTTTTTGTTGTCTAAACATTGAGAGCTGGGCATCCCTTGAGCACAATCTCGACATTGGGTAAGTAACAGAGCTCTTCAATTTTGGTTTCCTGCGTTTCGTTTACTTATTTATTTAAATAATTTTGTGTTTTTTTTTCGTTCGGAACTTATTTTTAACCCAAAACTAAATTCAAAATCTAGCGCTGCACGTTTGACCTTAACTTGATGCATTTTAGTTGCATGTTGAATGCTCTTGAGAAACAACAAAAAGTTTTCAGCAATACCAAAAGTGCACAACATTTACCGAAATAATGCAAGAAAATAAATAATAATTATAATAATAATAATAACAACGATTCCTAAGGTACTGGGCCTGGCCTCGTCCTAACCAAATCACTTTCATCATGCGTCCCACACACTTTCTGCCTTGCAGGACTTAAAGGAGTACACCGATGCGGAGGGCGTTATCTCACTTCCAACTTCCGACTTCCACAAGCCCATCTGCCTAGAGATGCGCATGGCGGCGGCCAATCGCCAGGCCAATCAGTTCGGCCTGCCACTACCAGCATCCAGAGCCCCACATCCGCTGCAGCTGACGGCTCGCGGGGATGTGGTGCTGTTGCCCGTCTATACCAGTGCCAGCATTATGCCCATCATTTCACAGTCATCGTCGGCGTCATCCTCATATGGCACGACAACATCCACGACCATTGCACTGCCGCTGGAAGCAACGCGGGGCTATGGAGCGCCCATTGCAAGCAATTTCAATCACAACTACAACAACAACTTCAACACGACAACTGTCGGCGCTGGAGGCGTGGCCAATGGCTTGCTGCTGTTTGGCAATGGCAACTACGGTGGCATCAGCAGCAGCAACAATAATAACAACAACGCGGATTTGGCCAGCGTCGACAGCTCGGACACGTATGCCAGCTGCCAGACGCATCCGTTTCTGTCCCAAGGCGATCTCACTGCCGACTTCAACGATGAGGCCTGCGCCTTGGACATTGACATGGACAATCTGTATATAAATCCGCTGGAGAAGGAGTCGCGCCGTGGCACCAACATCAGCAGCTCCACGGGCTTTATTGTTGGCCTGCCACCCACAGGGTCCGCCTCCGGCCTAACAATGCGCGCTCAGGTGAAGAAGAGCGCCTCGGGCGATACGGCGCTGCGGAATCTGGCCGCGGGCGGCATCAGTCCGCTGGATGATGTGTATCAGAACTTTGACGTGCAGGAGCGCGGCAGCCGTGTCAGCCTGAACGAGAACTCAGTGCCAAAGCATCGCAAGACGCGTTTCCAGCAGAGCTTCACGTCCATGCGACCCAGCACAAGCAGCAGCAAGCCCCGTGCCCGCTTTGAAGACACCATGCTGTGCGCGGATATTGTGAGATTGGACGGCGGTGCCGCCGGTCCAGCAACAGCCAGCAGCAGCGCTGCCGCTGTCGGCAGCAAGAAGAAGCGTTCGGCCTTTCTGCCGGGCAAGAGCTTAGCCACTGCCACAAAACTGATCAATCAGCGTCTATTCGGCATACAGAATGCGGGCGCCAAAGGTAAGCCTCACTTGACAAAGATCTGAGTTCATTTTGCCCAACTCCTGTTTGCTGTTTACTTTCAGCCAAATTTGAGAGCAAGCATTCCTCATCGATAGACTCGATTGATGCATCGCCGAATCTGGAGCATCACAGACGCTCCAAGTCGATACTGAAAAACAAGTCTGATGTCTCACGCGTGCTGTCCGATCCCGAGAGCGAACGTCTTTTGGCGGACAATATGTCAGGCTCGGGCGTGTCCGACAATGGCACCGTCATGGTATATATATATATATATATTTATATAGGAACCACAATTTTTCTTAATTGAATTGCATTGCAGGGTGAATCTGGCAGCGATTACTCACCGAATAAATTACCTCATTCAGTTTTAGCTAAGTCTATATCCCCACCACCCCTTAGGCATCGCACCCTAATACACCAACGCTCAGGACCAGCGACATTGCAATCGAAGCCAACCAAGTTCCAAACTCCGCGCTATCCCGAGGAGCAGGCACTGCGCCAGGTTAAGCCCGTTCTCTCGCGCTCCTCGGCCGCTGCACAGACATCAACCGATGGCCGCTACGATCCGAGTCAGACGCGGGACAGCAGTCTGGGTAGGTTCAAGTTCGAATTTTAGTAGGCAATCCACTCTCATATTGTGTACATCACTGAGTAATCCAGACATTTGGCTGTGAATACCCAAAATCAACAACAACAACAACAACTATTCTGTTCTATTCTCTCTCGCTCTATCATCAAACGCGCCGCTCAACTTCTCCTCCATAGTTACCGTCTTCGACGCCGCATTCTGAATAACCCGATTAACCCAACACAAAACCCACCCATAGACACAGTTAGATACACTGAAGGATTCACAAAATGCAGGCAAGGCGAGCAATTAATTAGTTACGATTCGCACACAAGATGTCGAAGCCACACGGATCCTGGAATATATATACTTATATATATACAAAGCCATTCTAGCACTAACTTCTGCAATCACCTGTACACACCTCGTACACCCGAGTCGTAGTCTCGTTATCAAGCAGTTGTTAGCTTGGTTCGCCATCGACCTGCACCAGCTGTAGTCCTTATGTCAATATATATGTGAAGCTGTAGCAGTTGGCCTTTACACACCACACCACACCACACTCACAGACACGCAGCTTTCTGTACAGCATTATTTTTATTGCGGCACCTATTTAATATTTATTCTTGTGCAAAAGCTGGTTTTAATAGTTTGCTCTCTGCCCTGAATCCATAGATTCCGAGACGACTTTTACCTCGCCGGTTAAGCAGGCACCGGCCCAGGACCCGCACAGCGCGCCACAGGACAAAGCGAATGGCGATGGCGAGGCGGAAGCGGAAGTGGAAATGGAAGGCGGCGAAAGCGAGGCCAACGATGAGCAGCGAGCGCTGCTGCAACCGCAGAATGCAGATGAGCCGCCGGCCAAAAGTGACGGTGGCTCGGGCTCGGGCGCGGGTGCGGGCGCGGGCGGTGGGGCCACGTAGCAATTAGTTAACACACACACACACACAGAGACACCAAAAGCGCTTAGTAGTTAAAACCTATGGAGAATCCAACACAAAAAAATCAAAAAAAAAAAAACCAAAAAACAAAAAATACAAAGAAAAACTCAAAGTGATAGCAAAGTTAGCGAAAATGGAATGTGAATTATATAAAAGCAATGAACAGTATCCTAGTCTAATTTGAAATGCAGATGAAGGGCGTTGAAGTCGAATATTTTTTACAAAACTCAAGCTGAAACTGAAACGAAAAGAAAAACACCCAAACACCAAACAAAATACAAAAAAAAATAAAAAATAACAAAATACAAAAAAAAATAAAACACAAATACAAAATGCAAATCGTTGCGATGCCGCGCATGCCGTACAAATAAAAAGTAATCCTTATGTATATGAAAGAATCCCGTAATTTAAACATACCAGACAGTAAAACCGAAGAATTACTAAACGACAAAATACATTTTACATGTAAATAGAATCCTAAGCTAATGCTAATCTATTGTAAATGCAAGAAAACGAGAAAAAAACACAAGTGCAACATTTATTTACAGCTTGCAGCATATAGACGAAATCACCATAAAAGCCTAAAGTGTCGAGTAAAATAGTGAAGAGAACAAATTAAATAACATATTTTTAATGCGACTTATATATACACACATTCACGTACATATGCAATAATATGCATGTATGTATATGCACCCATTGCAAACACAATTCGCGGCAAGATAATATTTTTCTCTCTCTCAAAGCACGCAACCAAAAGACAACCGTTTAATATATATATATGATATATGAATATTAACTACAGATCCGTGTACATCATATACATGCATACAAGCTAGACAAATTGATCAAGAATTCATAAAACAAAAGTAGTTAAATTCGTTACGCAAATGCTCGTTTATATGTATGTGTAAGGGTAAGGCTTATTGTTAGTGCTTTGTTTCCCCCCTCAGCTAACCCCCCGGCATAGTTGATAAACAAGGTAGATCTTAGTAAGAAGCATGCGAATGGGGCTCGTCTCTAAGTCACAAGTCTGGTAATTGATTTCGTGCAAACTCCTTAAACTCCCTTTCTAAGAATATTCATCTATCAACTGACAACCAGAGGAAACCTCTCGTATAGGGTATAGCTATCGTATTAGAGGTATGAGATGTACGTAATTCACTAAAATAAGTTTGTTTTGCTGTGTAGTCAACGTTAAACATTAAATGACATTTGAAGAAGGTTTTCTATATATATTTTGTTCGTTTGTTGAGATACTGCATAGTGATATTTTGTGCGCTAGTCGCAGCTAGTCTCACCCGTTTTTATATGTGTGCGTCTCGTGTGTGTTAGTTCAAAGTTAAACAGGTACTTCAAAAGTTACAAAACTATTCGTATAATTATAGTATAGTATTTGGTCGTGTCTCTTGTCTCAGTATAAGTACTTAGAGTTAATGTGAGCAAACGGTTTTGTGTGCGAGTTAGTTTTCATTTCAATTATACACACACACACATAAGCAATATATGAGAGAACTTTGATTTTTGTTAGGTTTCAACAAATAGAGTATCCCGTCAAAGCCCATTCAAAAATATTTAGTCAATTACTCAAGTATCAAATGATTGTGTGTTTCCATGTGAGCCCCTCCTCTAAGTTGTGCCCCAAGACATTCCAAAATGTGTGTATTGTTATGGATAATTGGTATTTGGATATGGTATGTTGGTATGATTGTATTATAAAGGAGCAGAGCCTGCAAATTGAATTCGCAACTATAAAACGCATTTGATAATATTCAAGGCATTTCGCATGGTCAGCAGACGAAAACAAACTAAGAAACAAGTATTAATGCAAGCAAATTTTTACGCTAAACCAATAAATTCAAGCATTTATTAAATATTTAAAGATTATTCCTACAGATATAAACATAGTAAATTCAAGATAAATAAATAAATTTAATTCAATTGAATAGGCTACTCTAATAAACAAAAGCAGAAACATAAACACAATATTTCAAGCCTCGATGTGTCCAACATCATTTTGTTAGGTGCGATTGGTTGTAATCTCTCAAGAGTCTCAGAACCTAACTTAATCAAATCAAGCGTGCAGAAAGCCAAACATTGGATTCAAATCAAATGCAAATTAGCCTCTTAGAAACATATCAGTAAAGGAATACGAATTCGCTCACTCACACACACACACACACACACACACATGCATAAGTTGTGATACATGCACACACACACACACCCATACATTGTAAATTCACAGAAATTTTATGAAGAGAAGCCAACAATCTTAACGTCCGCTTGTTCAACTTTAAGCCCTAAGAGAAAATGAAAACTTAAGTAAAGTAAAAAATTAAATAAAAATTAAAAAGCAAAGCCAAAAATTCGATTTAAAGTATGTAGTTAAAAGAAAAACACAATGGAATTATAATTAAATGCTTAATGCAACCAAATTTTGTAAGCAATTCATTTGGAATTTTCTACACAATATTTGGTGAGCGCAGGCCACATTCCAGTTAATTTGTAATTAATAAAAAAAATAGATGAAAATATATATATTTAAGCAGGCTGAAAACTTTTGTAAATATTTGTTTCACACACACACACACACAACCACAAAATCGCGCCGTTTCTCAGCATGGTCCTTATTTACAAGAAGAAGAGAAAAACAAAACAAATATTTGTAAATTGAAAAAAAGAAAAGTAAGAACAAATGGCACTGCAATTTTTATACAAAAATCGTTTCGGTTTGAAATTGTTACTATTTTTCTAAATTATTTTTTAAGAGCCGCAGCTGTTAATGCATTAAGGTTAAAATGGATAAGCTGCAACTGCAACAACTGCAAAAACAACAAAAACCACAAAAGCAACAACAAAAACAACAACAGCAAACGCAAAATGTTATTATGTAATATTAATTATGATATTTAAATTATTAGTAAACAATATGTACATTTTAAAGTAGTCTGTCAACGGCGATTGAAAATCAGCGAAAATGAATACCATTCACAAAACCAAAACCAAAACCAAAACAAAAACAAAAGCCATAAGCTAAATCGTTGGGAATAATAACAAAAAACAAAAACAAATTTATTAAAATATATTACAAATTATATTGAGCGAAATATCATGGAAATATATATAAATCATTGAGCAAAATTTACACAACTTTTGTTTTCATAGCTTGAAGCAAAAAGCCGCATCTGGGTTTAAGTCGAACCAGTTTGAGCCTGGAACTCATAAAGATTTATTAGCCGAACCTTAAATCAACCCAGATGTCCAACAAGCAGACGAAACGAGCCCCAAAATCAACAATGTTAACCTCTGGGGGAAAGAACCAGCTCCCAACAATGGAACTTCCTGTTGATTTTGGTATAGAAATCAACTTTGGGATCCAACTTGAATATCAAATATACACAAATTGCCATATATAGATATGTCACATACCTCCTTAAGCCCGCTTTTGAGGATTTCAAAAAGCAGGTTCACAAAGGGAAGCTAGTTCAAACCGTCAACAAAGCCAGTTCAAACCGTCTTAAAGCTTCACAAGGCTGCATCAAAAGCTTTTTCGGGTTCATGAATCTGATTCGAGACATTCGACTGCTTCAGACTAAAAAGCTTAGCACAACCTTTCAGGGTTGTCAGGTTGCAACAGAGTGCGCAGAGTACGCTTCGAATAATCCTGTACAAAAACCACGTCTGGCTATTTATAAAAGTGTGTCCGATGAGCACTAATTACCACCTCAGTGTCTTGTGTATCTCTTTAATAATTAAGTGCAGCTTCACACGTAATTGGGCGTGACACACTCTCTGTCGTTATACCGAGTGTGTGTAGTATTACATAATTAATAGAATTCGATGCCACGCCCCCTTAATAAGTTTATAAATGCCTGATGGCAGCAGTTAGCCAGCAATTAGTTAACATGTATTCCCAGCAAGAAGCCGCAGCCCTGGAGAAACGCAACTATCACAGAATCAGAGAAATGATACGCGTCACATATACAGTTGGCTATAACATCATGAAGCCTACCTCGTGGGACTGCGCTTTAAAGCTGTGTGCCAAATTCTAATCTAATCTCAAGTTGTTTTATTTTATAAATATTGTTCTCTGTTCTAATTGGTAGCTGGAGCTTGGTCCTCATAGGCAGCACTCTTGCATCCTACTATGGGCACTGGCAGTTGATTGTAAACTACATTCAGGACATACCGCGCATTTCAGAGGTGGCCTTGGCCAGAATCATCCGCGCAATGTTAATAACGCATACAAATTGTTTAATTTTTGCAGAGCATTAGCACGGTTTTCCAGTCCCTGATGTCCGTTATGAAAATGGTGTACTTTCTGATGGCGCCGCGTAAATTCTACGTGCTGCTGCGTCGCGCCTGTCGGCACGAGCTTTTGCTAAACTGCGAGCTATTTCAAGCTGTGGCTGGTCTGGCATGCCTTAGCTGACTGGTATCAGATATATGTATCTATAAGATTGTTGTCTTGCAGATCTGCCCATTGCGAAACCGTTGCGTCAGCATGTGGATGGCATCATGAATCAGTCTTGGATCAGCACGCGACGCCAATTGATGTTCTACCTGTTCAGCTGCATTGGCATCCTGTTGAATTACTTTCTCAATTCGCTGGTCGTCAATATCTATCACGCCTTAACGGAGACCGACAACAACTTTGAGGTGACGCTGCGTGAGTGCAACAACAACAACTAAGTATATGGTTAGATAGTTGGATAACTTTTATTAACATGTGCTAGCTCTGCCTTCGATGTATCCCAATTGGATGGACAAGGGCATGAGCTTTCCATACTATCATCTACCTCTGTTCCTTGAGAGCTGCAACCTCTATATCTGCGGCATGGGTGGGTGGCAATTGGCACATGAAATGAAGTGAATTAAGTTGCATCAACATTTCGACTTGCTTGCTTGTGCTTCAACAGGTGCCGTTAGCTTCGACGTGCTCTTCATCGTGCTCTGCCTGCATGCCGTGGGCCTGATGAAGTCGCTCAGCCACATGATTGAGTGTTCCACCTCCCCGCTGGTGCCGCCGGAGCGTCGTTTGCAGTATCTACGCTGCTGCATCTATCAATATCAGCGCGTGGCAGCGTAAGTTGAAGTTTTCCCTGCCTAATACACTAATAGACTATGTGCTCATCTCTTATATGCCCCCGCTCTCTTCCAACTGACAGCTTTTCTTTGGAGCTCAACAACAGCTTTAGGCAAATTATAATTATCCAGTTTCTGCTGAGCCTCTTCTGCTGGGGTCTGGTGCTCTTTCAAATCAGCATTGGCCTGGTACGCTCCACCTTTCGTTTCGTTTTAATGCCCTTGTATTAGACCTTTGTCACGAAGCGTGTAATGAAGTATCAATAGCCGTGCCTCTCTGCCTTTTTCTATGCAAACTAGTGTCTCAGCTCAAATTCTATTTTCTGAAAACTTTGCTTGGGTCTGTCTTTCGCTTGCAGGCAGCACGTAGCTGTGCTCGGTCAAGAACTAAGTTCTTAAATAAAGAACATTTTGCTTATTAAGCTTTCTTGAACACACTTGGCATTTCCGAGTTTAACCATGCCTATTTATTATACAGGTCTATAAGAAGTATTGTGTGCAGCTTTTGTACTTTTCAAGATAAATTGACTGAGCTCAGCCACAAGCACAGAAGTCGTTCTACTATCTTAGTAATCGATCGGAAAAGCTATTTCGTAGCTATATTGATGTTTACAGGGGCATTTAGTATTCGGCATGCCGAGATAACAGTTCTCTTTTGTTTACCTACATCCTTAAATTAGGCTAAGCGTCATTTTTATTCAAAAAACAGGCCTCGAGTCTTACCACGGCGCTGCGCATGTTTATGTATCTCGCGGCCGGTGGCTATCAAATCGTCATCTACTGCTTTAATGGACAGCGATTCACAACAGCCGTAGGTTCAACTGTTTTTTTTTCGAAAAGGTCCCTTCGTTAGCCCAACTCTTTTGTTGTTGTTCTTGTCCTTTTTTTATTTGATTGCAGAGCGAACGCATTCCGAAGGCATTCTATGAGTGTACTTGGTATGAGGAATCCCGTGAATTCCGTCAACTCATCAGAATGATGATAATGCGCACAAATCTGAGCTTTAGTCTGGATGTATCCTGGTTTACCAAAATGTCGCTGCCCACGCTGATGTCGGTGAGTGCTCGCTCTTAAAGTGACATGTACTCAGGTATTTAATGCCCGACAATTGCAGATGATACGCGCCAGTGGCCAATATTATGTGTTATTGCAGAATATAATGCAAAAAAAATAAATCATCAAATCAAAATGAATAAATATGTCACTTGAATGCTCGTTTATGTTTATGTTTATGTTTATGTTTTGTGCTCGGTTTTGGTTTTGGTTTGGTTTTGGTTTTCATGTATCCATCAGATACACGCCGTTGACAGTCAATCAATATATGTATCTCAGGGCAGTCAACGGCCCATTTGTTTTGATGGGTAGCTGGCCTGGTCTGATAATTCATTTAGCGCATTAAAATAATGAAATTGCCAGCTGATAACGAGCCAAGCGCCAGCGAGTAGCCTCATTGATAACACGCCCCGCCCACTGTCACAGTCGGACACTTTCCTAATCAATTTTATTTGTTTATGCAGCCCGGGCAGAGTGGGGCGTCGAGTCGGCACTTAAAGGCACTTTTGGCCACAAGGACCGCAAGGATATACAGCAAACACTTTATGCTTTAAATGGGATTAAGGCGCTGCGCCCATAATTGCCGCATAGTTTCATTTCCCAGAACTGGGCCGGCTCCTAGATTTCCTCCAACGCCCTTGTAGGCGTGCCTGTAATATTTTTAATGCATATTCGCTGTTAGTTGGCGCATTTTTCTTTCCTTTTTAGCTGCTATTTTTCTTATCCTTCTCATTTCACTTTAATGCTTTTCTTCATTTTATTTTCTTGTTAATTTTTTTGTTTGTTGCTGGTTTTTTTTTTGTTTTGTTTTGTTCTCGGCGAGAACATCTTTTCTTAGCCTGTCAGTTTATTGAGGCGAATGAATATTTTACAGCCTTTTGTGTCATTGTTTAAGTGCTTGTGTGAGTGTCTGTGTGTGTGTGTGTGTGTGTGTACTATATTACTTACACTTTCGCAGCATGATTTAAGAATTTATTATTATGATTTTTGCATTATTGTGCTGCACAACAATAGACGCATTTTCTTTATACTATCCGTTTGGCGACGCGTTTGCTGCCCTTTAAAGCAAAATTGGCAAAACTGCAAGCCTAATATATCAAACCTTGAAAATGTTCTGTTTTTCTAAGTAAACTTACAGATTTCCATTGAAATTCATTTAACAAACGAAGCGTAACGAGTACATCATAAATTACTGGCACATGAGCGCACACGTGAGGTGACAAGTGGCAACCGCTGAGGGAACTTTGATAGCTGTAAGGTCATGTCAACTGTGCAAAATATTTCGGCAGCAGAAATTAATTAAATAAAGGCTCATAGCAAAATCATATAATTTAAATAAAATAACTGTGCAATGTTTATTAGATAAGCATAGCACAAATCATTTGTTGTTTTAGTTTTAACACTCTACTTAACACAACAAATGCATGAACACAAAGGGATAACCGGAAAATCAGATACGGAAATTACTTAATTAAAGCCAAAATCAACAAACAATGCGCTCTTAATCGAACAAAATAACACAAGTTAGTTAATGCTTTAATTACAATGTGTCTATGCCATGTTCCTGCACTAAGCCTGATGTGTTTGTTTATATACATATATAGATAGATATCTATCTGGGCAATAATGTTTTTGTGTATGCTCACGTAGCCGGAAACTATCTACAGACTGGCATACAAATGGCAAACATGCTGTTTGTACTCGTATTTGCCACACTCGGATGTTGACCCAACGGTATTGCAAGTGGCCCAAAGTAAAATATTTTTGTTGATTTTACTTCTGTTTTTTTGCAGAATTTGCGTATGTTGTGTGTGCATGTTCTTGTGTGTGTGTGAGTGTGTTTGTGTTTGTGTGTGTGTGTGTCTGTGTGTGTGTGTGGCGGACAGAACCCATGACATTTGATGCGTAATCAGTAGCAAATTCGTTCATGTCCATCTACTTATACAATGCGAGGCAAGGCATAAAGCAATTTCCAAATACACAAGCGCACGTTGCGTATACGCAATGTTGACAAATCCGACTGCGTGTCGCATTAGAGGACCCTTTGCACAGCACAGCATGCTGCTCTTTTTGCCTTCTTTTTAGCCAGATTGTCTTGGCCATAATGGAATTAATATGTTTTTGCTGCCTTTGATCAAACTCAAAGATGCGTACATGTAAACGGGCCAGTCGAATTGCGCGTGTCTGTCTGAATGTGTATATATCTATATGAATGTGTATGTTTAAGGACAAACCTTCTGACTTTATGCTTAGTGACCACTGAGTAAAGTGCGTCCCACAGGTCTCTTGATATTTCATTTGTAAACTTAAGTGCCTGGCTCATTTCTGTGGCTAATGAACCTGGATTCACAAACTCTGCGTGGAAATATCAAAGTAAATTTCAATAAAATTCCACAAATTTAAAGCATTGCCTGCTGTAAAAGCGTTGGAGTTTTTATTAAATTGTCACGGATAGGACCTTGTTGGGCCGGCCGAAATGCAGCCTGAGGGCCTACTTTAGCGGAAATCCTTTGAGCTGCCCAAATGCAATTATAAGTGCCTTCAAGTGCGTGCATGAGGCACCCACAACTGCCCGAAACACAGATATCGCTGGAGCTACGCACATTTCATGTGGAATACCAAAAAGGATGTCACAAAAATGCCCATGAAAAGCACAATACAAAATAAATGCGTGTGTGTGTGTGTGTGTGACAAACAAGTTGAGCGTAATTGCTAAAAATATTAATTTCAAGAGTCAGCCCGTAGAATTTGTCAAGCCAGCCAACTGACTTTCATGTCCGAATCTCTGAACAATGGGAAGTGCAGTCGAGATATGATACGAAGCCTGCCATTGTTAGCCCTCTTCATTCACAACTAAGTGAATGCATTGTGCGTACAACTAGATGCAGTGTGTGCGTGTGTGTGAATGTCGCTTTAGAAGCAGGCGCTAAAAATTTAACAAGAAATTTGCAAACTAGTAGCATAAGGTTACACAACACAAGCTGCAGAAATGCATTAGCATACCCTAGGCAATTGCATCAATTGATTGTCACACATCCATGAACTGACTTTTCGAGTGTTCGAATGGAATGTTCCATTAACAAATAAATAAACTATTCCAATAATTATATCAGTTTGCTGTAGTTAATGTACCCTTGAGACGAAAATGAACTGAATGTCAAGTTTATGCCACAGTAGAACGATGCTGATAAGACTTTTCTATATCTTGAACTGATCAGTCGTAGTTGGTCCTTTCAAATAAACCTTTGCAAGGGATATATATGTTAGTTAATTTATTCAAGTACGTAATAACCAAGATTGGACTCTAAGCAATTGAAAGCCTTTTCGATCAACTTTCGCACTCAGCTGTTGCCCCATAAGACCCTAAGAACACACGAAGAACGGAGTCTTATGTTCACACTAAACTTCCCTCATTGCTTGCCTCTTGAAATTCTCAACAACCTAAAGCTACGAAAGAGGACAAGATATTTGAAATCCTAGAGTCGATAGCAAAGTCTGTTGAAGTAGCTATACTTTATGCTTGTTAGTTATAGTATTTAATACTATTTTACTTTAAGTGTAGAACTCGAATACCCCATGGCAATGAGTAGTAGTAGGGCATTGAAACTTGTTTTCACACTTGCCTTTACAACAGGCCAAATTAAATTTGCTGCACTTTAATCTGCAGGCGCCGCAATGGCGTCGCGACTTCGTCCTTTTGCCAGGACTCAGCCAGCATTTCATTTTATCCACGCCGTTTCGTATGCGAGTTTCTTGCAATTGCTTTTCCCTTCTTTTTTTTTTTTAATTTCACTCAACTTACTCATGCGAAATGGCACTTGATGCCCTTAGTTATGTGTGCGTGTTAGTGACTGTGTGTTTGTGTGCAAAGTGTAACTAAGGCTGGCTGCGATGAGCTTGAGTTTCTTGGGAATTAACACTAAGCTGCTGGAACCGCGCAATTCTCTTCCACTTCCACTGCCTTTCGCCTCAAACTTTTAGTGCAAATGAAGAGCAAAGTAAAATAAATGCTACGACTGGAGCAACTACAAGGAAAAAAACAAGAGCACCGGGTACAGCATAATATACATTACAATTGTTATTTTAAGCTGGCTTTAACAAGAAGATAATACATTTGCCGCTGCACACAGCACAGAGTGTGCCTCAATTATTCATGGAATGTTCAAAAATTTAAAAATATCTTGCTCATTGGAAATTGTGACTGCGATAGAGATATAAGAAGGAAATATGTTGGGCTGTCCAAAACAAACTGTTTACTGATGACCGTGTAATATTGGGCAAATGTGAGGGTGTTACAAAAAGGCACGCTTTCTCTTGTCCGATCTCAACAGTTGTTGTATATTGGCAACGACAATAGTGAACCTCTTAACAGTAAATACAAAACTCAGTTTTTGACAAACATTCAATGACAAACATTCCTATGACATCTATAATATAAGGGAGAAGAGTTATGTTGCCAGATTTAGATGCATAATTGATCGGGAGGCCATGCAATTAACAAAGACCCAACCTCGTGATAATCGGATAAGGTAATGAACGAGTTATGGGAGTGGAAAATTTACATATTAGTTGCTGTAATCTGAAAGCCGTCTGATTATAATGATTTGCTCCCTTAGAGGCCGACTGAGCAGTCACAGCAAGTGTTGAATTCCCCTCAACATTAAACTAACGTTAATAAGCATTCTGCAAGCGCCTGTTAAATCCACGTAATGGATAAGTTTAGCCTAGGGCTGCACAGCCTGTCTTAACTATCAAACTTGCTTAGCGTTGAATTCAATGCACAGCCCAATTATAGGCCAGAATAGCATTAACCTATTAGCAAGCATGAAATACATGCGCATCAATGGCAATCAAATAAACGTTATTGAACAATCGATCAATTTTGAAGTAGCTTGATATGAACGCCTTTCAGCTTCTCCATTGAGCCATTGAGACCGAACTCAACTGCCAACTGTCAGGGCATTGAATTTGCATTCTGCACGTCGTAGCTGCATTTCAATCTCAGTCATCAGTCGAATGCCGCCTCGATATAAGCAAAATGCCAAACCATCTGCACATTCCGGCATCTGCAGCAGGTAAATATGTAAATAAATGCATTACAAAGGCAATCACGTCTGCCAAAAACACAATGGACTCTCTCACAACGGCCGAAGGCACCGAACACCGGACAATGCCACTGCATACGAAATTCCCAGAAACATGCAGTTCGCTTCAACTTATTTATGCTCTGTACTAAAAGAAGAAAGGAGCCCACAACTGGGTAAATTTGCCTGTGTACATTCGCAGAGCGTATGTTTTCCACCATTTTAGTCACCTAACTTGATTTGTGGAATTGTACTATCTCCATTTCGTCTGTTGTTAGTAGGAAACGGATGACCATAATTTGTTCCCTTTATCACAATTTTCCCACGAAATATTTTAAGTAAAAGCATTTAGAGCACCTTTAGCACATTTCGCTAAAAAACAACTGCATTGAAGTTAACAGGAGGTCGCCTGAATGTCGGTTCGATCGACTTCAAACTCACTTTTCATAGGTGGCAGAATGATGTCTCAGTTGACAGTAAAAACTCGACAATGGCCAAGAATGAAATAACCAAATATTGTTGGCATGGCCATTTCTGCTCCCATAATCAAGAAGTGTTCAAGCACTCTTTCAACCCCTTGAGCTGATAATCCGCCGGGCAGAGAGTATTGTGCAGTCGGAAGATAAAGAAGTATTCTCTGTCTGTTTTCGTTTTTCCTCAACATTTTTTCAGATTTGCATTTCAATTTGTTCGTTTGGTCGATTTATTTGCTCTTGGACGGGGTTTGCGGAAATTAAGTTGTATGCGCTCAATCGGAAAACTTTATACATTTATGTTTTTATTTATTTTTTTTTTTTAAATGAAAAAGAAAGGGAAATATGATTGCAAGCAGATCGAATTCCAGCTCGTGAAATCATTGTTGCTTTTTAAGACCATTTTTATAATAAAAAATGAAAATACAATTACACGCAGATAAACTTTTAAGCATAATTATGAGAAAGCACCGACGGGCAGACACCTACTTTATAGATGAACGAGCTTGAGGCCCAAACCATGTTAGGCAATGTCATATATATTTAATTCATTCTGACTGTGTGTAAGATAATCACCCGATTCTAATAGGCACAGGGTATAGAAACAATGTTTGTAGCTTGCTTTAGCATTAGAATTGCGATTTCGCTGCCAACTCAAATGAACAAATCCAAATTCTATTGCTTCACGGTCAGTTTAGCCAGCAAATTTGCTGTTATCTAGATAATTCTAAAGCCTCTCAAAGCGCTGACTGACAAATGCCGTAAGCTCCGATCTAACGCTAACCAAAGCCGCATTGTGCTGCATATGCCTTCCAAAATCGCAGCAATGTTTTTATTTTCTTTTTTTTTTCAGACTCACGACGTCAATCACGTCGAGCATTTTCAATTAAGCTCGGCAACAGAGACGCACGAAAATCGCAAAAATAATTCAATAAACCGCATTTTTGCATGCGCATAAGCCGGCGACAATATTTATAATGAGAAACCAACAAATGGTACATCGCTCCCCCATAAACAAATGACGCGTGCCTCGGCTTTATAATCGCTAGCATTTTGGGGGCCGTGGCAATGCCTGATGCTGACGCACAGTCGCGTCCATTTTGTTGTTGTGAGGGCGGCGTTGAATTTTGTGCCATGATTTATTTGGTCGCATTTCCCCCGTTCATTTCGATTTCATTACGATTGCCGTGTAACAGGCAATTTAAGGGCCATTACAGTCGGCGGGGCTAGCGCAAGGGTGGGCGACTGGTTCGCGGGCTGCGGATAGTCACCGCAGCAGCAGAGGCGGCGGCAGCAGCAGCAGAGGCAGCAGCGGCAGCAGCAGCCGACGCCATCTTGATTAATGGCGGCCAACAACGGCACATGTGCAAAGTGTTGCCTACTTTTGGCGGCTGGCGGCGCACTCGAGTTGTTAATTGTTGGTCATAAAATTTACCAAAGCGTTCACTAGCACGCAAGCGAAAAATCAAATAAAATAAAATACAAGAAAACAAGGGACAACAACACACACACACAAAGAAAACTGAAATCGGGCAAAGCAAACATTTCAATTTGCTTTGGCAGCCCCGTCTGCCAAAAATTTCATGTAATTACGAGCCTTTGCCCGGCCAGCGCCAAAGTCGTGGCCCCTTAGCTCCTTGAGACGTGAAAAATTGAATTTATAACAAGCAAAAGTTACATGTCCTTCGCTCTTTCTTCCCGCCCACCCACGCTTTGCCCGCTCACATGTCGGCGCGACTTCCTGCGCGATGACTTTATAGCAATTTAATGTGCCTCATTTTCTTGTTGCCGTTGTTGTTGTTGCTGTTGTTGTTGTTGTTGTTGTTGTTGTTCCCGCCGCTGCTGTGATAAATGATATTGTGTTTTCCACAACTTTCTGCTCGCTGGGCACGCCCAAGCAATCTGCCTTGGCCCCAGCCGAACAAAATTCAGCACGCGGTAATTTGTCTGGCCTTCATCAAATGATTCGGCGCTCATTATTTTGCCTCTTTCCCACGCTCCTCAAAATCACACACACACACACCCACACAGACACATATTTGTAAAGCAATTTTTTTTAAATATGTATAAGACAACAACTTAATGCCAAGCCAAAATTCTAATTTATAATTAAAAAGACATCAAACACTATTTGTTAAGCAGAAACTAAGTTCTACAAAGTTCTTTCTCTCTTGTTGTTGGTATAGCCTATACCTTTAAGCAAAACAAGCTTGAATCCATTTAAAATGGACAAAAAGGGTATATTGGCTTTGTGCAAAGGCAGGTAACAGGCAGAAGTAGGCAATCTCGACCTTATAAGGTAACAGCCGAGTCGTTACAGGCACAAAAACGCCTTATGTCCATTTATCTCTCTCTCTCCCTTTCTGTCTCTCTCTGCCTCTCTCTCTCTCTCTCTCTCTCTCTCTCTCCCTCTCTCTCTCTCTCCCCTATCTCACTATCTCTCTCTCTCTCTCTCTCTCTCTCTCTCTCTCTCTTCCCTATCTCTCTCCCTTCTGTCTCTGACACACTAGCTCCCTCTCATCCACACATTCAGGACAGAACGTCACATAGAAAAGCGATATTATTTTAATAACCACACTTAAAACTAATATAAGCAAACATTTTACACAAATTTAAAGTAGTTCTTTGAAAAGCATATTTTACGCACAGGTGACTAAATATTTTAGAAAACACATTTTTCGCCCATGTAACCAGATATTTGACCAAAGTGCTTTGCCATCTGTGCATGAAAAGCGTATAGAAGATTCCAGCGTTTTTTCATTAACAGACAAATTATAATTCATTTATATCCCATTTCATATCAAAAACAACTGCCGTGTTTTATGGAAGCGAAATATTTTTAATACGAAATAGGATATACGAATTGCATGCGAAGTGAACAATTTAATCACCACAAAAGGCTTTTCAGACAAAATAGACCAAGAGTTAATCTGTTATTTCAGTGTAAATCACAAATCGGATTGGATTTGTCATTTGTATGGCACGTTGGGCAATGTGTGACATGGCAAACCAAAAGCATAGAAATTTAACTTTTGTTTGCATTCGCAAAGTATTCAATGCGACGACGGCTGCTTCAAGTACACTATGCAACACAATTCTGACAAACCAAAGCATAGAAATTTAACTTTTGTTTGCATTCGCAAAGTATTCAATGCAATTGGCATTTTGTGACGACGACTGCTTCAAGTACACTATGCAGAACACTATGCAACAGAATTCGATTGTTTTGTTACCGCTTTTGAAATAAAGTCTAAAGTTTCTAAGACTTAGACTAGAGGACCTTTTAAAACGAGATGGTTTTGAAAGAATCTTGGGAAGACAACATTTTCTGAATTCTATACTCTATAACTCTTGGGGTGCGGTGACTATTTTCAAAAAGCTTTATTCTCATAAAAATGCAATTGATATAGCAACAATTACGTTATCTAACATAACAAAAACATCAATTTCTTGGTTAACATTCAATTTGTAGCCCGAACGAAAGGACAATTTAACTTCTGGCCAAATTTGTATTTGTTAAATTCAAGAAAAGTCCTATAAGCAAATGAAAATAAGATTAATAGATAAGATATATCTATATATTAATTGCCTAGGACTTATATTTATTCCTATTGATTGTGTATATACCTATCTTTTGCTGTGCCATGGGATTAAAGCCTTCTCTCAATCGGACTTACTAAATTGTTGATTATTTTAAAAATACATCCATTTCGTGCTTGGCAGCAAAAAATTCGACAAAAGAATATTAGTTTCATCAATAATATGCTGTTGCATTGTGCTATCGATTGTGCTCGATGACATTGAACTCTGGCGTTGTCAGTGTTATTGACGAAGGGATTGCTGCCACGCCGTATATTAATTATGGTTTTGGCCAGCTTCTGTCTGTTGACCATAAATTAATTACGCTGCGTTAAGCAATGTGCGTGTGTGTGTGTTAGTTCAGTGTACACCAAATTAAGCAATTATCTGCATTATTTAGTTGACGGGAAACATTATTATTAAACATTGGAATTTCGAATTATCAAAATTTACAGTCACATCCCACACAATCATCGGCGGAAATTGAAGCAACTGTTTTGCATTTGACATCGGCCGAGTGGGCGTCGGCTGGTGTGAGGCAGCTTGGTTGGGCCTTATCCGGCTGGCTTTGCTTATTTGTCATGCACGCCCCGAATGAAAATAAAAATAAAAATTTAAATTGACTTTCGAATGCCTGCGGTGCAAATGGTTACAGCAACAAAGGAAACTCGCATCAGGCCAGAGCCGAAGGCCGGGACAAAATGTTGCCAGTTTTCTTAAGCATTGTATATTTAATTTGTGCTCTTGATTTAGCTTTTTAATCTCGTTGCGATGCACTGAAGCATATCCATCCAGGCGCACCACCCGCCCTAGGAGTTGATGATGACGTCGCTCCATATGCAAATTGTCGCTTACGGACTGCGTCATCCTTGGCATTTCGTAGGCAATTCAAGGGTAGATTGGATCATTTTATGCTGACGCATATATGCAAATGTTTGTCTAGTCCTCGGACTCGGTCTGTTCGAGCCCAGTGATTACACAGGCCAAATCCTTTTGCTATTGTGCATTAGCTCAAAATAGATAAACCGTGTTTTGCTGATTCACCTGATCGTCCTTTAGTTAGAGTGTTTCCATTGTATCACGTTGCCATTTCCCGGGGCTGCTCAATAACCCGTCAAAAGCAGCACAGAAATCGACTTATTTTTAACACCATTCAACGCAAAACAAACTAACAAATTTGTCTGACAGTTTCTGTATGCCCCGCTTCGCTTCGATCCCTTGACAATTTGACCTTTTCTATGCGCGCTCTCTCGCATTCCATTCGGAGCAGACAAATGGACACCCATTCCGCGACCCAGCTCAACCGAAATGAACAAAAGTTTTATTGTGCTGCGTGAACTCTTAGAAGAAACGTTGATTTCGCATTCACAAATATTTTTGCTACATTATGTTCGAGTTATTTTCTTGCCCCTGCCGACGACAGTTTTCACAGTCGTGATGGCCAGTCAACAACCGGCGTCTTATTGCTGAAGACGTTTTCTGCCCATTTCCCGCAGTCTTTAATTAATAATCTCGTCTCTGACTCTATGAAAAGAACTAATTAATAATGAAAGCAGAAAATCATTAAGCACACTATTAAATATAATACCATTCCAGTCATAAATATCAAACGCAGCAGCTGTGGAACATAAGTATTTGGTCTTTAATAGAGAACGCTATAAAGACCTAAGATAACTATCTTTGTCGTCTGAGCCATTGTGGCCAGTGTGTTGTAAAAAACGACGTTAATAGTTCATAACTTAATCAAACTACAGCACGAGAAGCTACAAAGCTGGCATTCTTACAAAAGCTCTCTTTTGAGAGCGTCGAACTATCAAGCGGAAGGTGGCCAGGAATCAAGGGCTTGAATCCCATGTCCTTTTGTCTGTTGTACTATTATTAATGCAAGCCTTAGCCTACAGCCTACAACATCATAATAATACTATTACATGTAAATAAAATGTAACCCGATTAAATTAAAAAATATAAGTTAAATTCAGTTTTTCCTTTTATCAAAACTAACGCCATATTGCAATAACAATTGCCCGAGCAAATAAGTCTATTAAACTATTATATTTGTTAAATATTTTATATAAGTTTAAAATATAAATTTCAATAAAATGCAAGCTTTTCTTTAAAGAGCTCTTGTTTTAAGCAGAAAATGTCTCGAACATTGGTCCGTCAATTATTTTCATAATTAGCTTCCAGCAGTGAAACGAAATAAACGAACGCTTTTTGATACATATTTTCATGTTAATAATTATATTAACGCCATATCGACTTTGTGTTAAATGTTAAATATATTATCCGCAAGCCGTAATGCATATTAATCATATCTTATTACGAGTAAACGCAATTATTCATATTATGATTCATATATTTCGCATGCTTCAAATATAAAAGTACAAATGTAAATACGGAATATGCAAGGTTCATTTCAATAGCCAGTGTGATTGCTCGCCGAGTGACCTTATGAAACAATTTAACATTTGAGGTCCCAATGGCTGAATTTAACCACAAAACTCTTGCTTCGATGCCACTTTATAATTCATGGCCCTCGACGTTTATCGCATAATTTTGTTCTTCCCACCCAAGGCTGTGCGTATCTGTAGCCTTATCCTCTTGCTGCCAGTCAGCGTAATACGCTTCACTTTTGCACTTTTGTTGGCTTATTAAATATTAACGCAATTTCACTTTGGCCAATTACACTGCAACCCATCCGCAGCAGCAGCCGCATCCCCATCCGCATCCGCATCCGTATTCGTATTCACATTCGCAGCCGGAGCGTTGAAGGCAACGCGTCTTTCAATTTTATGCAAATGTTAATGGAACTGTGCACCAGCGGACCAGTGCCAAGACTGGGTGGAGCATCAAGCGCATGTTTCTTGCTTTAAAGGATCGAGGGTAAACATTTTATAGCTATATATCTATTCGCATTCGCAATCGACGAGCAAAGGTTGCTCGTTAAATTCGACATGGCATAAAATTCTTATGCAAATTCGAATTTTATTCTTTTTTTACTAATTTTTGTGTGCCCGTTTATTTATTTGGCGCACCTGAGCAGCGGTCGCCCTTTGTGCTGGCCAAGTCAATAATACACGAAGGAACAGACACTTGACCGTCCGAGTCGACAAACCCGGCATTTGTCCGTCTATGCAAATGCAAAGCGTCGCTGTTTGTTCTCTGTCCGCCGTTCGAAAGGTCAAAGTCCGCCAAAGCACTTTGTATACAAATCCGAACGGCAAATCGATGAGTAATTGTTGCTCTTTCGCTTGAACTTGAATTTAAATTTAAATCGAAATTGAAACCGAAATTGAATTTCTGCGCTCAAACGATTTCGATTAATTTCGTTTGCATGCGATATATATCGATAGTATTTCACGAAAGCGATCAGCTGTGATCTGCAGAAAATACCTAAAAAATACCAAACAGCTGTGAAGCGAAGTTTATTGTCGATATCGTTGTTGCTGTTTGTTTACGTCGACTAGTGGACTTTGGCTGCCATCGCGCTTTGTTTTCAATTACCGGCTTTAATTGCGAATAATGTTCAAATTAAAAGTGCACAAGAGCCGCTTTGGCGCCGTTCTGGCTGCAACGCGCAGCTCCACAACAACCACAACACATGGCAATCATTATCAATACCTGCAGAACTCGAAGCTGCCCACGCTCTATTTTCAGCGCTCGCTGCCCCGTTTGCCCATACCGCTGCTGGAAAAGTCTTGCGAGCGATTTCTTGCCGCGGTGCAGCCCATACTCAGCGCAGAGGAGCATCGGGAGACACAGCAGGTGGTTGAACAGTTTCGCCAGGGCGTGGGCATGGAGCTGCATGCGAAGCTGAAGCAACGCGATGCGGCCAACAAGCACACCAGCTACATTTCGGAGCCCTGGTTCGACATGTACCTGACGGATCGAGCGCCTCTGCCGCTCAACTACAATCCGTTGCTGGTCATGCGGGGCGATCCGCGGCCAGAGTATCAGCCACAGTTGACGCGTGCCACAAATTTGATCATCAGCTCGCTTCGTTTCTGGCGCTCGCTGCAGGCTAATATTCTGGAGCCAGAGGTCTACCACATGAATCCCAAGAAGACGGACACGGCCAGCTATCGGCGGTGGATGGCCATCGCGCCGAAAGCCTTTGCCACATACGCTTCGTATGCGTTCAAGGCCTTTCCGCTGGACATGAGCCAATATAGCCGCCTGCTTGGCACCACCCGCATACCGAAGCTGGGCAAGGACGAGCTGGTGCAATCGCCGCAGTCAAAGCACATTCTTGTCATGCGACGCGGCAACATGTATGCAATGAATGTGCTAGACAGCAGCGGTTACATTCTGAGCCCGAGCGTCATACTGGGACGCCTGAAGAGCATTCTTGAACAGGACTCGCAACGGAAACCGGCAAGTGTGCCACTGGGTGTGCTCACTACCTCTCAGCGCAATGACTGGGCCCAAACGCGAGCTCACTTCGTCAGCAATCCAAAGAACGCCGATCTGCTGCAGCGGGAGGTGGAAGCAGCGCTGTTTTGTCTGTGCCTGGACAGCGAGGAAGATGGCCTGTTCGATGAGGCCAACCCGGTGCCCATGCTGAAGCATCAGCTGGCGGGCAAGGCAACGAATCGGTAATGCTTAACTTAACCTAGCCCTGAATTGCTAAATATCGTTATTTTTAATGCCAGCTGGTTCGACAAGTCCCTCTCTCTGTTGATCAGCGCCGACGGCGTCACTGCCGTCAACTTTGAGCACTCCTGGGGCGATGGCGTCGCTGTGCTTCGCTACTTTAACGAGGTCTACAAGGACATGCTGCAGCAGCCATTTGTGTCGGCAAGCACGCCGCATACACCAGCTGATGGCGATACTAGCAATGTGCGTCCGCTTAACTTTGAGATCGATGAGAGAACGCGGGCCGCTGTGGAGGCAGCCTATGCACAAAATGCCAGCATTGTTGAGAGTCTGGATATGAATTATTTGCAGTACAAGCAGCTTAATAAGGGCACCTGTAAGCGACATGGCCTGAGCCCCGACTCCATCATACAGCTAGCCTTCCAGCTGGCCTACCGTCAGGCATTTAAGCGCTATGTGGGCACCTACGAGTCATGCAGCACATCAGCCTTTCGACACGGTCGCACCGAGACCATGCGCCCCTGCACAATGGCCACCAAAGCCTTCTGCGAAGCTGTGCTGCAGCCAGCTCAAAAGCAGCCCAGCGCCGGGGAGCTGCGCGCCATGATTGATAAGTGCAGCAGCGTGCACGGGCAGCTGACCAAGGAAGCGGCCATGGGACAGGGCTTCGATCGTCATTTGTTTGCCCTAAGGCATACGGCACAGCTGGAGGGAGTGCCGCTACCGGAGCTATTTGAGACTGAAGCTTACAAACGCATCAACTATAACATTATAAGCACCTCCACGCTGGGCACCGATACTGTTGTAGCCGGTTCGTTTGGTCCCGTGGTCAAGGATGGACTTGGCGTTGGGTGAGCAAACAGACATACATTTCGCCCACAACTTTTTTTCAACAGTTTTCCGGCTCTGTTGCAGCTACTCCATTCAGAACGATTTTGCGGGCGCCATTGTGACCTCGTACAAGAACCAGGCTCAAGGAAAGGAATTTATAGATAGCCTGGAATCAGCATTCGACCAAATATGCGCCATTATTGAGCGCAGCAAGGCCGCTAAGGCCGAGATGACCAACTAAACATGGCAGGAGGAGAGATGTGGACGAGAGATGTGCGAGTGGAAGCGAGGCACTGTATTGAGTCGAGAGGTCAACGGAACCTCGAATGTAGTTTGAGATTTAGATGGTCGTTAAGAACAAAAGGGTTTAATTTGATGCTTTTACAATGTTACCCAGGTGTCTGATTTTCAATACCTTATTCCAAGCTCTACAATTTTATTGGTTATAGCGCTGAAAGCCATTTGCATTTGCAAATATTTATTTACATGAAGTTATTTATTTGGTTGAATTTATTGAGGAAAAAATAAACTTGTTACTGTCCTGGGTCAGATTTACGCTTTAATTCATGTATTTGTTGTAGCTTTTATTATGCAAAACTTTTCCTTCTGTAATTTTCTTTCAATTGTTTCATCCAGTCCCCGTTCGGTTGGCAAACACCTTCATTTAAGATGCAAACACAAACGGGAAGTAGTCACTGATTGGGGCCACGACGAAAACTTGCGACAACTGCCAAGTTGGCAACTGATTTGTGCCCATTCCGAAGAGCGTATACGCTCTGAAGCAATACAAAGTTTATCAAAATGATGCCGCTAGCAACCGCAGTGACCCCGAACCCGAACCCGACCCCGAACCCGATGCCAAGCTCGGAACCACCTTTTGCTACCATGACGCTGTCGTTAAATGTGCTGACATTATCAGCTGATTTATCGCCAATTTTGTTGCCAACTGCTTTTCGTGCGAACGTGCATAAATATGGCGCGGAAAATACATAAACAAAATTTGTGCATGGGATAACATGCTGGGCACCATTTTTTACGCCACGACCGGGTGGGGTGCAGGGAGGTGAGAGTCACTAGCTAGGCGGCCTACTTTGAAGGCACAGTTAAAATTAATTAACTCGCTTAACTGTTGACTGGCTTTGCTTTTTTATACTCTATGCTTGAAAGGCAAACGAGCGTATTGGCCTTGTCTGCCAAGCGGAGCACCAATTAGACCCCCAAATTATATTTTAGCCGTAGTTTCAAAGACGCAGTTTAAAAGCTGCCAAATGTGAGCTCTCGGCTTCGACTTCCTAACTATATAACCACAAATATTCTTGCTTCGCCCTATTTTCAACCCACTTCCCGAGGAGTACACAACATAGCCCAGTCGGTAGCTGCCGTCTGCGACGAATTACTTTGTTTCTTTCTTGTCTTTTTTTGGCTTAATTTCGCTGGTAATTTGCAGTTGATGTATGACAGGAGTATTTCATGAGGCTTTCTTTTCCGAACTTTAATGAGGACCATTTAAAACATACGAAATGCTCGCAGTGGGGCAGGCAAATGGCGCTGGCTGCCACTGCAAGTCATTAAAACAACACTTCCTCTAGACGACGGCAGTGTGGCAACAATTAAAAACGCATTAAAGTGCCGCAGCATCCGCAGGGCAGAGACAGGGCAGCGTTGGGGCAAGCAGCTAAGGTTAAGGACTGGAGCAACATGTGTGTGTGTGAGACTCGTGTGTGTGTGTGTGTGTATGATAAATGTGCGGTCGCACATTTGGATTTTATATAACGCACACTCATTAAATTATTCAAAATGAATAAGGTCCGGTCTGTCCATTCCAACATCCGCCCAGGCCTAGCCAGGCTGGCGCCATAGTTTTGTACGAGTTAAGCGCCTGCTGGCAGTTCATAACGCATACGACATGTGGTACATAATAACCAAGTCACAACGTGCTCGGCTTCTTTGATGAGCTGAGCCGCTGTTGGTTGCCACTTGATCTGCCACATAAATTAAGTTTCGATAACACGGCGAATGCATATACTCTAGGAATGCGCATTAAATCAATACGTTTGCCCATAATTGAATATTAATTTGCCTCCAGCGCCTGCATCACGTTTCTACGCCTCATTAGCGAAGGGGTCATGCAGGGAGGGTGGGTGGGTGTTGCCATTAAAATTTGTGGCGGCTACGCAAAACTTTTGTGCCTTTGCCTCGGCTGATTTATGTGTGTTTGGCAGTTTGCGTTTGCTTTGCTTTTGGCAATTTGAGCACTTGACGCCTTAGCGCAGTCTTCAATTTGCGGCGGGCAAAGCCACAGATTCGCGCCAAACAGACCGCAAACCACATTTTCATGATTTTTAGCAAATTCACGTTGTGCTCGGCTGTCTGCGATGGCGATGCGGCGTATGCGCAATCTTTGCATCACGGATTGAAGGCAAATTGAACGCTCAAGCTCAAAGCAACTGCCAATTAATATGGAAATCAGTGTGGTCATTTATTTGGCCAAGTGTGTATGGGGCTGTTGAGAGCACATTAATTAAATGCTTATTATGACACTGCCCCCAAAATTAATTGCCTGGACATGCGCCGCACGTGGCGCTGACTGCGGTGCTGCATCGCCAGACGCTTGTCGGCAAATTATGTTAATTGCACGCCCCAAATTGGCTGCTGCATATTAACCACACACACGCCCAGCACAGCATAATTTAGTTACTTGGCAACAAGTTGAACGCCATTTACAAGAACTTTGCCCCGCTTCGAGGGTTCAATAAACGTGGCACGGAAATCGTTGCATAGTTCTGTGCGCCTTAAACCAGCGCCTCGGCAAGTTGCTTTGCAATTTAATAGCTGTCGCTGTCTCTGTCGCTGACGCTGACGCTTTAAGTGACAATTGAAGCAAGAAGCGAAATGCAAAATTACACGTGTGCCTCGCAGCTGGCAGGTGCTGGCAGGCATGTCCTTATGCAATTAACATCAAATTTATGAGCAATTCGAGTCAAAATGTCTGCACACGCACTTAGCACCCAACGCTCGAAGCCCGACTTTACACAGCTGACATTTAGATAGCATTTAATTTAATTGATATGGCCCGCAGCTGGCAAAACAATGACAAAAAAACATAACAAGACCAGACGGCAAACATTTATTCAATTTATATGCCATTTATAAGAGCGTGCATATAAAAAACGAAATAAATATTTTAACACTGCGTTACAAGCGATTCGCCTGATTGTTTGAGCTCTTCAGCTGCTACGGCAAATGCTGTCAAATAAACGTCACATGCAGGCAATAGGCAAATAGAATTCAACCACAAAATAGCACAAAAGCGAACTAATCGCAAATAATTATTTATCAAATTAACAAAACGCAGCGGAAATAGGGGAAACACACACCCAAAAACAATCGCAAATTGCTGCAGACGACAGGACAGGAAATCGCTCAATGAAATATAATAATATCGAGCTACAGATTGGATAAATATTTTTATTTTGTTATCGTGCGTACGTATGTTTATTTTCTGCATGGCAACGCGCCAGCAGACAAAATGTTGATATTTCCCTGTCTGTGAAAGAAGCCCAAAAATGAACGTGAGCAATAATGAAACAATCGACTATCCGTTGACCTGGAATTAAGTTGAATTTAAGCAGCTATAATGATACAAATTAATGGCATTTACAACTTAAGTTACATTCTATTAAAGTTTATAGATTCTGTGTAAAAATGTTGATATTGCTTTGAAGCACTAAAACATACAACTGCGTATACATAAAGTTTGTTATTCAAAGTTGTAAAGTTGACTAGATGCCTATAGGCTATTATATAAGATATTGCCTTTTCTTCCTTGCCCTTGTTTTGAGCTCCACATTTGCTATCTGATATATAAAAAGATCCATAATAAAGAAAAAGACAAATCGAGTTCATACATAAGTAAAACTTTAAGCACACGACGACGCAGTGGACATTCACATACGAGTTTTATATTTGCCTTATACAATTAAGTAAGCCCTAAAACTTATCCAGTAGACCAGACAGATGTGGCCAAGAGTAGCAATTAACATCGTTAAAAACCCATATACACTATCTGCCTTTGTTAATAGAGTATAGAGCAAGTGAAATAAAGCATTTAAGAGCCAACTTGGCAGCCGCAGCAAATGTCTCACGTGCTTAGTCACAAAAGTTGCCAAGCACACATGTTGACGAGGCACAAAAGTTGCCTCAATAAAGGTTGCCGCAACGCAAATGTTGCCGAGGTATGTAAATGTTGCCAAAAGCATAAATGTTGACGGCCAATCAATGTTGCCAAGACACTTGTTGTGCGCATCATGTTGAGATGTCGTGTATTCAATTCTTATTTACCTAGGAGCTAAGAGTAATCTTCATTAACATGGCCATCAGGTGTGTGTGTGTGTGTGTGTGTGACTATATTGTGACGTTGTGGTATTGCCAGATTGTGGGCAGGACAATGCGCTTTGTATCACGTGCCGTGACTTATCTACACAATAGAAGAACTGAAAAGCGGAAGAGCATAAGGGCAGCTATGGAGCGTTTACCACACTGACGATTAACTCAATGCAACTCAAAGGACCGAGGCAATTAACTTGAGCTACAACAAGCAGCAGAGTCAACTGTGACACACGCACACACACACACACATGTGAGTACATTCAGCCATAGTCACATTTGAGCTGTATCTATTGTGCATGTCGCACATGTCGTATACGTGTTTAGAGTTTTCTTGTTGTACGTTACACTTTTATTCTCATTCCGTGGCCAGCCCCAAGATATTCCCACTCACGCCCCTTCCCTGACTTATCACCCAGCTTGCCATTTTCATTTGGGTGTTGCGCACGCAAGCGGAAAAGGAATAAACTGTCAGTGCCGTGCCCTCCATAAGGATGTGAAGAATGTTTGGGTCTACTCACAAATTCAGTTAATGTTCGCTGTTTCGGTGCTGAAGGGGGAATGGGGATGGGGTGCCGGAGTTAATTCAATTTACAGCTGATGTGCCAGTCGGCCGCCACTTTGATTGCCTTATAACGGGCACAGCGCAGCGCAAATTATGAGCTGCCCGCTTATCGCCAGTCATTTGGATGTGTAATTTATGCATTAAATTTGCATTTTCCAAACGAATTTTGCATATGATCTGTGTCACGCTTAAAGCTTCATGCAAAAAAAACAACACCCAACACCCACTCGACCCTGACTGCAGAAAGAGCTGCGAATTTCAGGCTGTGTCAACTGGAGGACACGAATCGGCGCCAAAAAGTTCAACAATTCGCTCCATTTAAATTTCGCGGAGTCATTTTCCAGGCCTCAGTCGAAACCCAAAAAGTGAACTCTACGCCAGAGCAAATAGCGTGTAACGAGAAATGTCAACCTTTGTAGAATTTCCATATATAGTACATATACCCACAGATTCGAGCTCTAGTATACATGAAGTTGTACCAGCAATTTGTGATACCCAGTAAAACCATTTGGTATAGATGGAGTCGATTCAAGACTATGGAACACAGCTTGAAGTCAATTTAATGCATACAAATTTTCAAAGTAAACGAAAGTTTCCTCTTAAACCAAAGGATATATTACCATACAAGGAGCTATAATTTGGTTTACATTAACGTATATCACAATAAGATTGAAGGTAATTTTGTGTCCATATAAGCAAGAAACAAGAAAGTTCTTTCAAAGTTGGAAAGGAGCTAATAACAGGAACTTACAGAGTATCGATTTAATAAGGGACTGGTAAATAATATAAATACTGGGAAGTAAGCCATGCACATGTCAGCATTGCCTTGACATATATTCATATTTGTCAAAAGGATATACACATATGTAAAACCTAAATAGTTGCAAGCTATAAAAGAACCTTTATAGACAACCTCATAGAACGTAACGTTCTACGTTAACCGTAGAAAACAAATTCAAATCAACTGAAAACAGGGTATTCAAATTTAATCACACTCCGCCTAGTACGCCTATTCTGTGTTTTCGCATTTACAGCTCGCGGCAGAGTATGTACTCTGTTGTTTTAGGTTTTTTTTTGTTTTTGTGGCTTTTTGTTTTTGCCTTCGCCTATCAGGATATACATAGTTTCATTTATCTTCTTATGTCCTTAGCAACGCGCAAGCAATATGCAACTTCAAAGCGACATTTGATTTATGGACACTGGGACTCTGTGTATTGGCTGTGTGGTGGAGGGAAAAGGACACTAGAAGTTGCCTCGCCTGGAGCAGAAGTTATGATGACTTGAGGCGTTACACACCCGCGCACGCAGCGTAAATTTATATTTAGAGCTATGAATGTGTGACAGAAGGAGCAGAGGATGGTACAAGGCAGACGGCTCTTATGGCGACTAACGCGTGGAAATGGGCCTCGTATGCTTACGCATTTTACGAGCAACTGAATGGGCGGCGGAGTTGCAGGCGTCGCAGATAAACAACAACAACAAAAAAATACATTGACCTCTTTTAATGCCAGACATGGTCGGAGCCTGGGAATATTGCAAGCCATGCAATAATTTTCATTGGCCAGAACAGAAACGGGATTTCTCACAAAGGCGCAACCTTTTCCCAGTTGGCCGGAGCCTTTGTTGGCCAAACGTGCGAAAGTAATTGCCACCCCTCGGTGAAGTCAACATCGAACTTGAGTGGAACTGGGTCAAGTGCCCTGTATTTCATGGTTGTAATTACATTTAGTGTTTGGCTAAGGGTTTCCGTAACTGTTCCAGCCAAGACTTCGACGTCTTGGATTTCGCGCTGTCAGCTTTATGTCGCTTTGTCATACGCAGCCGTTTATACCCCTCCCTTCGATCAACTGTCGCCTGTCGCCTGTCTCCTTCCAATGGATTACAGCTGCAGCACAAATGTAATTTAGTCATTGCGCTGCACAACAGATGCATGCAGCCCTTGTGCTGAGTGCGGGACAGGACGAGTTTTTGCGTTCGCATTGTCATAGTTTTATAACCACAAGTCGCCGTCTTCGGCTGCCGAGTCTCGGGAGAACAATGACGCGCACAAATGACTGAAGCCAACTTATATAAACTTGGGGCGTCGCAACTTTAGTGTGTTGACCTTCAAGGGCTTTCAACATGTATACATATACATATATATGTATGTATATGTGTGTAAAAGATTTTTGTGGCAACAGCAACGGCCACGTCATCGTGTCGTATGCTGACCAAAGTTTTAGCCAAGAAATTCTTGCAAACATGTAACGCTTGCCAGCACGCCATTGTTAATCGTCCTTACTGTGTGTGTGTGTGTGCGTGTGTGTGTGGGGGTGTGTGCTTGGGTATATGTCTGTGTTTGACTATGGAACACCCACTTTACATAGCCAGCAAAAACACTCAAAACTTTTGCTATTGTTAACAGTTGATAGCGCTGCAATTGATGTGTTTAAAATATATTACGTATACGTAATGTGCACAACACGAACAACATCCACAACATCGACATCAGCAAGAGTCAACAAACCAACAGCGTCTGCAAATGTGAATCTTTCAGGCATTTTACTCAGCTTCCAGACTTTTAAGCTGATTAATTTTATTTAATTTAAAGGCATAGCTAATTAATTTAAGTAAATGAAATTCAAGGCAGCTAATCAAAAGAGCGAAAACCCTTTAACTTTGTCTATTTATAGCATACAAAAAAATGGCTAACAATTAGCATAAATTTGCGTTCAAGCACGACTCGCCGCCCGATTGTAGGCAAAGGCAACTGGATTCCCAAAAGCGTGGGCAGAACAGAAAAAAATATAATAAAAAAATGTACGCCAAGGCTTTAATAAATCAACACACCACGGCATGCTATGGAGGAGTAAAACTCTTGGATTATTGCATGCAATGCCAACAAAGTCGAAAAACAAAAAACAATATATATATGTATAGAGTTCGAGCCTCTACGGTCTAGCTAAAATGGATTATTCTATTTACACTTTATTTATTATGTGAATCAATGGATCAATTTTGATGGAAGTGCACACAAGCTCGTGTATTTCAAAAGAATTTTGGAAATTTATATAAAACTGTGTAAGCTGAAAATTATTTATTGAATTTAATATGCGCTGGCAAAGAGGACTTAGCTAGCCTCTAGGACGGGCGCAGGCTGCGAAGGGTTCACGGAGCTGACCTTCCAGCCACATGGCTATGAAATATTATTTAATTATTTATGCAAAACTTTCCACAAAGTCAAATGATTTGAACTCATATCATAACTACAAATATTTGAAAGCACAAAAAATGGTATTTATTAAATGAATAAATTTATTTTATTATTAAACAAAAGCTATTCGAATTGTGAATTGTGCAAAGGCAAGGAAGTAAAGGAAAATATTATTCTGCCATATTAATTTACACCTTGCACAATTTAACACAAGTATTTTGTAATTAAAATCTATTCAAAAAAATAATAATAAATTCAACAGAGTAAATGTTGGGCAAATAATAATAAAAAAAACCACATAAGTTTGGAATTTTCGAGTCTTTCAGCATTATTTTTGCTGTTTTTTTTAGTATCCTACAACAAATACTACAACATAATCTATGTCTGAAGGTCTGGCTTTTGCACCCAAAACTTATCATTCATTTGCAAGAGAATTGAATAACTTTGCGCTCGGGCGCAATCATCAAAGATTCGTTCCTGGGGCCGTGCCCATTGAGCTGGGGCACAGCTGGAATTTAAATAGGTAATTAAGTGGCATCAGGAACAAGCCGAACAACAGAACTAACAACGCCAAACGGCGGTTGGTCGCCATGTTATGCATATTTAAATTGGCATTATTTTCCTTTTTTATTATTATTGGACGCAGCTGACCAAGGACGCGGCAATAATTTGGCGCATGGCCTGCCACACGCTGTGCCACCCCCAAAAAAAAAAAGCATAATGAAAATGCGAATTAAATAAGAGAAAATTACGTATACATTCCATAGCAGCAGTTGCGTGCAAATCATGCTCGCGATTAAGTGAAAATGAAGCCTGATTAATTGCCCGGCGATTGTTTGACTGCCTCCTAAACTGGCCGCATGCTACACGCCAGATTAATGCAAACAAAAGGCCACAAATGTCATACTTTACGAGTGAGTTTGGCCTCAATGTTGTGGACATGCATACAAGTAAGAGCTTCTAGTCGGGAGCTCCCGACTGGGGCATACTAGGAGGAACCACAGCTAAAATTCCAGTTCTGAGATCCTTGCGTTCATACATACGGACGGCATACATACATATGGACAGGCATAAGAAAAACAAGTAAGAGCTTCTAGTCGGGAGCTCCCGACTAGGGAGTACTGGGAGGAAACACAGCTTAACTTCTAATTCTGAGATCCTTGCGTTCATACAAACGGACGGCATACATACATATGGACAGGCATAAGAAAAACAAGTAAGAGCTTCTAGTCGGGAGCTCCCGACTGGGGCATACTAGGAGGAACCACAGCTAAAATTCTAGTTCTGAGATCCTAGCGTTCATACATACAGACGTCATACATACATATGGACAGGCATAAAAAGAACAAGTAAGAGCTTCTAGTCGGGAGCTGCCGACATACATACAGGGCATACTAGAGGGACCTACAGCTAAAATTCTGGTTCTGAGATCCTTGCGTTCATACGGCATACATACATATGGACAGGCATAAGAAAAACAAGTAAGAGCTTCTAGTCGGGAGCTCCCGACTAGGGAGTACTGGGAGGAAACACAGCTTAACTTCTAGTTCGGAGATCCTTGCGTTCATACATATGGACAGACGGACAGACAGAGATCGACTCGGCTGTTGATGCTGATCAAGAATATATATATCTTATGTGCCCGGAGATGCTTCCTTCTGTCTGTTACATACATTTGCACAAACACATTATACCCTTCTTACCCATTTTTAATGGTTTCGCGGGGTATAAAGAGAGAAGGAGTGCCCCGCGAGATGAGAGAATGAGCATGTCACGATATTTCATTGCAGCCACTTTTCGGGCAGCACAAATGTTGGCCACAAAATTTAATTATCTGCTCTGGACACCACAGCACTTCAGATACCAATTAAAATGGCCAAAATGAGCAGACAAAGAATGCAGACAAATTAGAGTTTGAAATTATATTCTATACAAATCGCTCAAAATTCGCTTTAAAGAGCTGTGCATGAAATAATTCTGTTTGCGGTTTTTTACATTATTTTATGCGCGAAAGCTAGTTGCAATTAGTTCTTGACTATTTGCATTCAATGCAAATTATTTGTTCTACTTGCATTTATATCAATTAGGCGCACGCTTAATTAGCATTAAAAAAGACTCATTAGTTATTTATTATTTGTTAGCGAAAAACAATTTACATTGGCCGCTATTGCAATATATTAATTTATGCAACACGCGTATTGTAATGATCCTTATTGGTCAACAGCATAATGAAGCCTTCGCATATCATTATTAACTAATCAGAAATATTAATTTTAAGTTTAACCTTTCAATTTGTGTGTGCAATAAATAAAACATGGCCAAAAAAATATGTTGGAATAAACACAACCGAATTGTAGAATCTTTACGGTCTCCACCAGAACATTGGCTTGAAAGCTCAGGTCATAAAACTCTTGACAGCCACAGCAGCAATACAAAACAACAATAAAAACAAGCGAAACATTGTGTCAATAAAAGTGTCAATCAAATCAATGGACAAGCAACATTCAACCATTTTTCACACACATCATGTGTGCAAACGTGTGTGTGTGCCTGTGTGAAATATGTGCCTGCTGTTGCATACTTTTCGGAGCAACCGCCATTTTGTGTCAACAGCAAATAAAAAACAAAACTGATGTCATTTATTTTTCTGCTTGTCGAAGCTTTAATACACACATTCTGTAACTGTTAGATAATGCAATGGTTCGATTAATTCCATCCTCAGTAAGATATATAATTGCCCCATTTTGGTTGTCATTTTGTAAGGCTTCTTTCAAAGAAACACCAAAAACCAATCTTAAAGCCTAATATACACCCAAACTTAAGCCCAAACCGAATATAATTCGATTCAGTTTTGAATTGACTTGGTTCTCATTAACATTTTCAAAGCTAGGGTCTCACACATTGAGAACCAATATATCACGCATCTTATGTATTAAATAGTCAGCTTTTGAGCGAAGGAAAAGGAGCTGCACGAACGAAACTTAATGACAGGCAACTCTAGACAACCGACAATTTTCTGGCGCCCGGATTAAAATACTATTCAACTTATCGAACGACGATATATTGAACACAAATGTCACCAAAGCTGCAATTACCCTTTTGGTAAGGGTATTTATTAAATGGAACTATAAGCGCGTGCGGCGCTGACAAAAGTTAGCTAATTTTATATATATTTCATTTTGTTCTCTTTAGCGCTCGCTGCAGATTTTATTTGGTTTTTCGGTTTCGGGGTCATCGTCATGGGATCCTGATTTGATTTTTTTATGCCCATCGGACAGCGCACATTAGATGTTTGTCATTGGCCAAATGGAGCTAAGAAGCAAACAGAAAGTGCAACTGGCAGCTGTTAGCCATAAAACGTTGAACTGCTGAACGCAGGGAACCAAACTGTTGGGCTGGCCAATATGCAAAATGTGAATGTGCGTTCATTTATCAAACTTCGACGTGGCCAGACAAGACAATGTCACCCAAATAAATCCAGTCTCGGCTGCCAAAGTTATTAATAATACGCTTAAGTCAACTGCTCGAGGAGTCTAGTTATATTTATATTGGGCTTTAAAGTCAATAGTTCGACATAGATGCTGTGCAAGCAGGTGTTAACCACACAGACACAGACGCACTCGTAATACAAATGTGTCGCTCTGTTGTGCGAATTAAGCAGCAATTCGAAAATCCAATATCCAATTCAGACGCACCCTATCTGAGCTGCACAAACAATTTATGGAGGGACGTGCTTCGATTGCCAAGCGAACATAAAAATCACTCGACTGAGACACCGCAGCGCCTCCCCATCCATTAACCCTCTATCAACCAAATGAACTGCTAAGGCATTCTCTTTCGAAATTGAATTATGCAGCGATATATATATATATATTTTAAACTTGTAACAAATTTAAGCAAAAGTTGCAGTTGAAAAGGGGCAATGTAGATGGAGCTCGGGTTGACACAGCTGGGACTGAAACGCAGACTCGTTCGGGGACTGAGAGTGCCGCATCTCTAGCAGGACTTGCACATCTTTGCCCAGCTGGAACAACGGAAGGCGGAAAAAATTGTAACTAAATCTTGTTGGAAAGTGCAAACAAGCTGCAGACACAGCTCACAAAGCGGCTTAAATGCAGGCCGTCAGCTTTCGGCAGCTGTTACGTGAATTACTTTAATCTGAGCAGAGGCAGAGCAGATTGCCTCAATGTCAATGTCCTTAAGCAACTTGCAGTAAATTGTAATTAAAAACAGCTTAGCGGGAAACTTAAATATTTATGCCACGTAAATGCAGCCATAGCAACTGTTAAATTAAACTCAACTCTCTGTCATTTCCGTTAAATGGCAAGGTATACAAAACATCAAAGTCAACTGACGTATGAATGCCGTGGCGTATCGAAGCGTTGCCCATAAATAACTAAAAGCTAATACTGGGCGCCAAGAGTTAATCACACCCAAGTGCTGGGAATCAAATGCAGACACTCCCGCCCCCTAAGCCCCGTAGCAGCGAATGCCAGACACCAGCTTTAATTGCGCATTAATGTTTATTGCTTAGCGGAAGTGGCGCCATTTCCCCACTTCCGCATTGCCCCCTCTATTTGTTTGGCCGTCCCCGCAAATCCGCCAGCTGTCTGCCGAGCTACGCTTCAAATACCCTATCCCCAGGGAATGCCAACTTTGTCAAATCCGCAAAGCTGCCCACTGAGCAATTAAACGCCCCAACGAATGGTCACCCTAAAGGTGCAGTGCTGCCCAGTTGCGCATAAATTTTGTGGCTTAAGAATGTGTAAATGCTGGCAGTAGAAAGGAGCAAAGGAGCAGGCAAGGGACACGATAAGCAGCTTAGCGGCAAAAACTATTTAAACTTCAAGTAAAGGGGAAAATGGGTACAGGCAGAGGCGAACTATGAGAACTGGTTACACAGCGTACAAATATAAATGGAACTCATTAAAACTGACGCTTGAAATAATTCCCACAAGGCATACAAAAAGAAAAAAACCCATTCAATTGATTAAAAAGGCTGCAACTAGCTTCATTCCCATCAATCGAATTTGCAATCAGCATTGAAGGAAATCCATTTACTGCATATAAAATGTTGAGGGTTTTTTTTTCAGAGTATAAAATCATTTTATGCGCACTTTTTTGCGCCCAACTCCGAAAGGATTTGATTACACATTTGACGAACAAAAATAATAATTAATAAGAAAAAATATATATTTTCGTTTCGGCAAAATCATTTCAATAATTTGATTATCATAATTTAAGATTTGGTTTCAATTTTCAGGAAACAAAAAAGCAAATTCAACTTTGGTCTTGATTCCAAATATGTTTGATTTATATCTATCTATTTCGAGCTTCTATTTCAAACTTTCATTTTAAAATCTTTAACATTTGCTTTTTTTATATATTATTAATTTAAAATTTATGAGTTCTACAAGTTGTCATTGTTGTTATTTCCATAACATCCCATATTCCTTTAGCTATCAGCTTTTAATCTATTATATGAATATGTTACAGTCGCATTCCTACACCCTAACCAGGCAAACGAATCCAATTAAGCTGAACTGAAGGTATACTTAATTAAGTATTTAAGCTGTTCGAGCAAATTGCTTAAGTGTTTCAACAGTTTGGTGAGAGTATTTGGGTAGCGGCAAAGTTAAGATAGTTATCAGTTGGTTTTTATGTATTTTCTTTGGTTTTTCTCCGGTTTGTTTCATTAATTTTCTTGCTGCGTATAGTCGCTCTCTGAATTTGTTTTGTATTTCCTGGTCTACTAAGCTCGAATACTTCTGCCCGCTAGCGCGCCATTGTGGGTCAGAATTTATGGGATTGTCCGCTGGCAGTTTCCGCAGTATTTGCCACATGGTTGCCGCAGGACATGGCTTTAAGTTTAAGGCTATTCTGTTGGTCAGATTAATTGGGGCTAGGCTGCGACAAACTTTTGACCTTTCAATTGTTGCCCTTCGACGCTAATGCGTGCCATTAACTCAGCCAGCTGGCTATCGATGAGGATTAGACTTGACCTGCAGTCAAGTGTGTTACCCGTCGATAGGCCGTTGATTTGTTTGGACAGCGGTTGCGCAAACTGTGCGCCACATTTGACATAGATAGCAGGCGTTTATTTTTGGATCGAACAGAGAGGGCAAACTAAAACATCAACAGTTTTTATTTCATTAATATCAAAATAAAAATAGTTTACCAAATTTTAAGGTCACAAAATGACGGCAAAAGAGAACACAGGGGTAGGTTTGGGTAACGCAATATATACGGGCGACTGCTAATTTTTGATCCCAGGAAAACAGCGTTTCGTCGCGCATTACGTTGTTCAATCAGCAGGTGGAGGAGCATAAGAAGTGGCAGCGCATCAATCCATTTGCCCATTACAGCGTGCGCGATATGCCCAAGCGTAGCATTCACAAGGAACTCTACGGCACCCCACCAGCGGGCAGTCTCTCCGAGCAGCGGGCACTGCAGGCACAGGTGCTATCGCTCCAGGAGATTCTGCAGCTGTGCGAGGTGATCAACGAAAATGGCGAAAGAAAAGAAGCCGACGGAACGCCAGAGGTTAGCCTCACGTTTGGCGTACTTTTTGAGGTGGGCCAAAAATGATTGTTCTCTAAATATATATATATAGATATAACCGCTACACCACTTGCATTTCAGATGTACAACCACATCTCCGACAAGCTGCTAGGCACGCTGCTGTGTGCCCGCAAGCACAAGTTTATTAGCTTCCAGGGTGAGATGCTTTTTCAGGGTCGTGACGATGCGCAGTTGGTGCGACTTCTGCATCCTTTCGAGGAGCTGAAGAGCACAATTTTGGGCAAGATTGAGAATCTGCGCTGCATTACTGTTGTGAAGCCCGTGGAGCACCCGGAACTGCGTGATGCCCAGCTCTTGTAGGTCGCACGTGGCTGTCAGAGTCGCTGACCCGTGTCAACTGTGGCACGCAACACAGCGGCACGTGCGCACTCCCTAAGCCTTTAACAGTTAATTCAATTAACATTTCGGCTGCCATTTCGGCATAAAGCGCACTCAGCCAAGGGATCCCAAGGCAAGTGGCCCCCCCTACCAAGACAACCAGATTGTTTCAATACACACCGCCACACAATATACTGACTCACTCAGATGTATGCCAAGCGGCGCTCTGTTGGCTCTTCAAAAACACCTGCCTCTCAAATTGCCACCTAGAAAATACAGCCAATGTATCTGTATCACATTTCGGCCGACATTCATATGCAAATAAATAACTTTCAACCGCCTTAGCCTATTGTCTGTTCCTACCCGATGAAACAGCCAGGTCCTGAGCTGGAGCTGGAGACGGAACAGAGTTCAAAGCAACGCCATGTGGCAAGGTTACCAAATTATTTTATATGTACGCTGTGTGTGTAATATATTTACATATATATTTGTCCGTGCTCGTTAGTCATTAGATGTGTTATTCACGAACAGTGGGACAAAGCTCTTTAGAAAGTGCAGGTGTTACTGCTCGTGTGTAACAACTAAATTGAAGAACCTTATTAATTTTATTAATTAGCATAAGTAAAACTCAGGCCAAATCTCTGCTTAGCGAGTAGTTACTGTTTAGCTAAAAGACTCAATTGCTTCTTTCGCTCCTTTAATATATATGTTAAATATTTGACAATTGTGTTTTTGATTTGTGCCCACTGTCCGCCCAACGACTGGCTGGGCGTGAGTATGCGACTAATGTACCGTTGATTTGATTTAACGACAAATTGCTGCTGGTGGCATATGGCCGCCCCGTCCGCCCGACTGGCATATTGTCTCGTAATTCCTGTGGCCCACGCGATTGCTTTTACATTAACTGAGGTACATTTAACTCAATGGGCGGTGGGCGGTGGGTTGTGTGCTGTGGGCTGTGGGCGCCTACCCTCGCAGACATTAGGTATGCCTAATTCAACATAAAACATGCGTAATATATGTGTATTGCGGAATTCTGTGTTGCCTTAGCCCTGTCCCTTCAACTTGACAGTCAGGTTGTCAGTTCATTGTGTGACATGTCGCGCACAAGTCACACATATGAGCACAAATTGCATGACGCCCCCTTTTTGATTTTTAGTCAGCTACTTGAAAAGGAACTGCGCCAACCAAAAATATCGAAAATAAACATGTTTCCGTTTTGGCAATGTACTTTTTTTTCTCTTATGCAAATGTCAGGAATCGGATCGTTGCGCACTCTTCCGTTTACCATTTATCGCAGCCAACTGCCACGGAAGGCCAAAGCCAGCGCCGAGGCTAAAGCAAAGCGCACAAAATGGCCGCACAGCAACTTCTTGTGTGCGTTTGTCTGTGTGTGTGTGTGTGCTTGTGGGTGTATGTGGGTGCTGACACACTGCAGGCGCTGATTGCTCAGCTCGAAAATCGTCATCGTCCGTTTTTTATGGTGCGCCGTGCGGATTACCAGAGCTTCGTCTTGATCCCCTGGCGAGGCGTCTAAATCACAGTTGTGAATTTTCCTGGACAAAGGTAAGTAATACCAATTGGACAGTGTATATGTGTCAATTGTGCGGCCAGTGTATCTGTGCGTGTTTCTCTAAGTGTGCTGACTTGTGCCTGGGGGCACGGCAAAGGGTTCACCTAGATTTGTGCATATTTGGGCCAATAAATTCATGCTTAAGTGTTCCGTAACACGCACGCACACTATTGAGTTCTCTTACTTGTGGCGCCACAAGAAGCCTATTATTAACTTGTGGCCTGTGGAAAGCTGCGCACATTATTCAACGATTGCAGCAAATCGAAATTGAGCAACTGCTCCAACCACTTGCTGACTCAACTTCAAAAATATCAGAGAATTTTATCAAACTTATTTAATATTTTATTAATTTATGCCAGTTTCCTTTTATCCACACCACAACCCTTCAGCGCAGACATCACAACAACCGCATCTGTGCCCAGAGCTCAAGCACGCAACTTCTAGTTGAATTGCTTTAATGATTTGTTTATTTACAAAGCCCATTTCCTTGCGTTTCAGTAAATGCGCTGCAATAAATCCAAATTCTCCGAAAGTCTTAAAATAAGTCTCAAAATGCCCGCTCTGATTGCTTGCTTCTCATCGACTTTAACCTTTTCTTGCAGTCCTTTTGTGTCTTTAATATATTTTATTTTGAGGCTTCCTCGTCTCAAGTCCAGTAGTTGTGGCCCTGCTGCTGCTTTGGTCTTGGCTGTTGGCTTAAATTTCCGTCAAAACTGGTTGCTGATTTATGACCACTTTGTGTTGATGGTCGTTATAGGACGTAAACTGAGCACGCACTGTACATCGCGCGCTTCCGTTTCCGGCGATATTTTCCGAGCTGCTGTCACTGGGCGTTGTGCTTAGTTTGCGCTTTGTTGTTTTCCCAGCCTCTACAGGATTTGGCAACAACATGGTGGCAGGTAAGCTGTTTTTGATTAGCCCACTAAGGTCGAGCCAGCCGGTAACCAAAGGGACGCATTAACAATGTCAAAAACACAAAACCAAATGTATCCCTTGCCATGCCCGTTAACCAAACAGTATCACAAAGCAGTCATTTAACAGTTGATAAGCCACACCACATGGCTGTCACAGACAATAGGCAGCAGGCAAATGGTGGAAGTCGGGGTCGCTTTGGTGGTTGCACCCATTCGCAGGGTCAAGGCGCCGTCGCAGTTGGGCGAATCTACACCAGCCATTATTACATTCAGCATTTGCGCAGCGTAAGCAATAAACATTAAAATAATATTTATGGAAATTTCGCTCGGCCCCATGAATGTGATAAAAGCGCTGCCAAAAACTAAATACGGCCAAATAATAGGCCAGGCAACAAAAACTTTGCAGACGACGCCAGAGACGCAATTTGGGGGAAATTTCCAACAATTTTCGAATATATAATCTTGCCATTTAATACCACAAATTTGTTCTTTATGTGTCATACGCGATTGTTTATGTTTGTCAATCATTTGAATTTTCTACGACCTTTTTTTCAGGACTGCCCGAAACTTTTCTTGATTCGCCAAGTTCTTGTTGTATAGACATGTGTATTTGCTGTTTCTGAGCGCGCTTCAGAGCAGCTCAGCAACTGGCCAAGCAGAAAGGTCACTGCGTCTAGCACAGTGCCAGCGATTGACATTGATAAAGCACTTGGCAATGGAGCAACAACAATGTCCAGACAAGCGAGGCTGAGCGGAAGCATCCACAGAAACAACAATATCACCAACTGTTAAAACATAATACTTGCAGAACTTTTCCACCCTATTGATAACAAAATTACTTTGATAAATGTTAAGGATGGAAATAAAATATAAACAATGCTGGAGCTCTCCACAGTATCTAAGCTATTGCCTTTGTGCTTTCACAAATTGAGTTCTTGTCAGCTTTTCACCTGTTTCGATTAATCAACTTTTTATATAAGTGTCACATTAATATAACATGCATATATAAACTACATATAGGTACACTGGGAAATAAAATCTACGCATAATGAAATCCCCTTCGAAAAGATAATAAGTTTAAGATAATAGTTGATTCTCTTATCTATTGAAAAGGATTTTTGTGGGGTCTTCTATTCGTCAAATTTCATGTGCTGAGAGCTTTGATGAAGCCCTGAATATAAAGTGGAATTCTCTTCCATGCTCAAAACTTGAAGTCAAAACTTTACCAATTCAAATTGTTTTAATTAATAAGAATGTACTAAAAGGGATTTTAGTTTAATGTCAAGTTGAATTTTGCCCAGCGTTTAGCTATCAAAACAAGCACGCTTCCATCTTTCTTTCCCCACATATTGCTTTGACACTTGCCTGGGACATGTTGCACGTTTTTATTGCAATGCGATTTCTTTTACCACTGCAACGCCCCTTCTTGACTTTGCCAAATTCCGATTTGACAATGGCACGCGCCAGATTTTTCATATTTCTTTACGTTTTGCATGTTTTGTACTGCTCAGGAATGTGAAATGAAAAAATAAATATTAGATTTACTTGGCTGCCTGACAAACTGTCTGCAGCTGAGCTGGCTTTGTGGATGCAACCCCCGACATCTGCATTTGGGCTTAAGTTCGTTTTCTTGTTCACTTTGCCGACGAGGACCAAGAGAACAGCTGACAACTGGCAACTGGCAACTGGCAGCTGCCATCAGGGGCAGATGCAACTGTCGCGCTTTCAGTATTGACAGCTTGGCGACCGCGTCTGCCCCGGAGGACAGTTATTTTAGTTTATCACGCGTCGCACGAGCTCAAGTTGCGACCCGGGCCAGGCCGTGGCCAGGTCGTGGTTGCTATCCGTAAATCTTGCCGGCAGCAAAAGCCACTGAATGTGTATTAAGTTTTCGGTCTGCGGTCAGTTGCCAATAAATTCAATGCCCGTGGGTGGCCGCTGCTCCGTGTCCTGCTGTTCCTGCTGTTCCGGCTTCAGACATTGTTTCTGCTGTGCTGTGTAATTGCGTGAAATAACAGTTTCCATTGGTGCTCGGTTTCTCTTGGCCCCGTCTGCCAAATCAAGTGCAAATGCCAAGGTGATTACTTTTAACTCCTCACATTGCAGCTTAAGTTTCCCCCTGCGCCAAGTTTAAATCGTTGGCCATAAAAAATTAAAACTTCAATTAAATTAGTCATTCACATCTGGCCATGATTTTGCCACTATAAATAGCTTATACTACGCACGCGATTCCCAATTCGCACGTCATCCAGCTGATTGTCATTGCTCCTTCTTGTTAGCCCCTCCCCCCACCAAAAAAGTGCTCAGCAATACAAGTTGTTGTTTTAGCCAACCATAAAAAGCACACAGAAGAGAAGAGATGCCCGACAGGCGGCCACCAGGCGCCACGCGAACCACCCAAGCATTCGAGATATAATAAAAATATATTTACCAAAAAAAATATGCTTTTTTCTTGCAGAAAAATTTCGAGTTATGGCAACAAAAACAACTAAAAATACGCGATACACGAGTGCGCCGTCCGGATGATACCCTGAGCAGAGTTCCTTACTATTTCTAGTCACTAAATTAAAATCTGCTCTTTGTTAGACTACTTTAAGAGAGGAGCAGAAAGTGGGTAGATAGTTAAAGACTTTGGAAAGTCAAAAGGGTATAACGATTCAGTTGAAGTGTGTTAATCCCGTGACAGGACATCAGTTCCCATAACTCTCAAGATCTTAAGAAGTAGCTCGCTCTCTTGAAGATTCAAATATGCTTGGTATACCCCAAGCTAAGGACATGTATATTTTCGAGGACAGCTCGTCCTATTTCCCAACAATTTATAATTTAAAATTTTGTAATTTATACCAAATCGTTTTAGAAATCGATATTTGCACACATAACTCGGAACTCAGTGAAATTAAACGCAACTGAAGGCAATTTTGTTGGTTCTCCGACTTTCAGAAAATTAAAAAATAACTTCCTTGAAATACTTAGAAATGGAGACTTGCTTTTTGGTGGTTGCGCACATTTCGACGGCATTTTGAAGTGCTGAAAATTTCATAAAGATCGGGCCCTACTCAGCGAAGCTATTCAAAAATGCAATTCTTGGAATGCTGGGGGGCTGTGGTAAGAAGAAGCACAGAGACTGCATAAACTACGCATCTTGTGGCCAGCTTGGTTGTGTGTGTGTGTGTGTGTGTGTGTGAGTGTGTGAGTGTGTGAGTGTGTGAGTGTGTGAGTGTGTGAGTGTGTGTGTGCGCATGTGAGTGTGTGTGTGTGTAGATGAGCTTTAGAATGTACGTCGAAAGGGATGTTGGAATTTTAGCTCTGGCAGCTCGGCGGAAATACAGGGTATTTTGCAAAAGTTTTGCCTTTTTTGCTGTTCAATTCCTTGCAGAGTTATATGAACTTTTGACATTTACATATCCCTTTTGAGTGCTTGTGCTTTAATATGGCTTTTAACGCGTCGCGTGCGGAAGACGAAATCAAAAGAAAAAGCAAAACGAAAAAAAAGCGAAAAGTTAATAATAAAATGCGACAAGAGCAGCTTAAATTGAATTTAAGCATATGTTAGGCTTAGTTATGCTGATGCAAACAAATTGCCGATTTTGCTTTCAGCTTTCAGCAGCTGCAAGCTGCCACAAAAGGTGGCAACATGTTGGATTTGGTTGAGGTTACAAATCGGGATCAGGGGTTGAGGAAGTAAGGGCCGAGCAAGAAGCGTCAGCAAATCTTCGAGCACATTAAGAGTTAAGTGTAAATAATCTGTCGAGTTTGTTTTTAGCATCAATTTAAAGTTTGAAATTTAATTTTATTATTGTTATATAATATTAAGCCTAAAGGTAAATTCAATTCTCAAACTCAAAGGTCGCAAAGTTAGTGAAGTTGCAAACTTTTACATCTAATTTATCAGGGGATTCATCAATATGTCAATAAGTATTTAATATTATTATATTGGGAAAGTTGGTTTTCTCAAAGAACTTATAGACTTCAGCAAACAAAATAGAATAACAAGACGAAGGGCAGAACAATAACAACTGTAACGTTGGATGCCATCTTCTAACAACGTCAAAGTACACAATAAACATTAAATTAATTTCCTTGTCTGACGCACACAACAAAGTCAATTTCAATTTTGTCTTTGTTGTTGTCGTTGCCGTTGCTAGTTGTGCATTTCCGACAACGAAATCAGGAAAGAACATTTATCTGAAGATTAAATGCCCTTGCCAACATCTGACAGATGCACAACTTATCTGGATTTAGCAATAGCTTGATGACTTTATAGAAAACAAGTCGGGAATAGACAAATATGAAACATTGCATCAACAGATATTTTGCATATCGCATGCTTAACTTAGAGTACCCGCTGTTAGAGTATAACTAAGGAAGCCCAGCAGAAAAAATTTGGAAATTAGGTTGAGGTCAGAAACATTCGACTCCGCAATACTCTGATCTGCTGCGTGTGGACTTTTAAGCGAGCACTTAAGAACTGAGTTATGTATGGAAGATATTGATTTTTTCTATTTACGTAAGCGTGGCTGGTACATTGGGTTTTAAGGCAGACAATCAGTAATTCAATCAATCATAATCTGGTGGCTCCAGCTCTTAAACTGCACGAATCATACATTTCCGGACCGTCGAGGACATCGTGAAAGAGTAAAAACACTTCAATTGAGGCTAAAAACAGAGTATCTAGCTTCAATAGCAATGAATGCCCAACTAAGAGTTACTCTTTATTCGCCTTCATATATCATACACCCATTACCTATTCGCACACTTGGCCCAAGACAGGCTAAAGGACATTGCCAAGCAACCAATACCATATGTTATTATTTAGTTTGAGAACAGGGTATAATTGTTTTATAGACACGCACATTGGCTGCATCGTTTGTTGCAATGTTCGTTTCAAATACAAAAGTGGATTGCACATGGCAATTACTTTAAAAATAGGCAGATAGAAGAATGCAGGCAGCACTTGCCACTTTCACTGGCTGCGCAACAATGTTGCATCAACACCCGCGCGCGCACACACACACACACACACATACGCAACTGTGTGATTGAACTACGCCAATGGTTTTTATGAATGAAATGCAAACAGCTGGGCTAAACAGTCGCCGAGCCTGGCAACATGGCGCATGCGCAATACAATTTGAACATGAATTGGCGGCAGCCGGAAAATCTAGCGGAATTCGGCTGGCGGCGCAGTTGGCTGTCAGCGTTCAACGTGTTCGTGCGCAACGTGGACCTGCCCCAGGGGTGCCTCTCGCATACATAGGTACACCTCCCGGTGACGATTTCTGTTTAAAAATATCACTTGCCAGCGGAGAGCAAGATGACAACATAGAGCCAATTAGAGTGAAAGAGAGCGAGAGTGCGTACAACAGAAAACGAGCGACAGTGAGAGAGAGAGAGAGAAAAAGTGATGATATTTTTGTTTATATGCACGGCGCTTATAAAAAAGAGAAATATAAATTAAAGCAGAAAAAAAAAACATACTAAATACTCAATATAATTATCAAGTTGTTTACAAAGCTAACTAAAAAAGTCTTCAAGGTGCCGTCGTTAAATTCAAAATGTGAAAAATGCACTAAATACAAAGAACATTTGCAACATCTCAAAGTTTAGTTGGATGCGGATTAGCAGCTGGTAACGCAATGTACAAGATCGAAGTTAATTAAAAACTTATGTTCAACAACAACAACATCAAGTGGAAAACCATAAACCAGCGAGCAGCACATAAATTTATAAATAAATAAAAGAAAATATATATACACATACATTTGTTGTGTAGCATTCGTGTGTGTTTCCGACACAATATTGAAGAGCAGCAATCAAAGAGCAAAAATATTTAAAAGGTGAAAACATATCAAGAAATTAGCCCTGTCAACCAAACGTAACAAAATTAAAGAATGAGTACCCAAAGATGCATATACACGTGTCTGTTTGTGTCCCCCGCAATATCCCCTCATGTATGGTAATTACCCACAAGTGATGGCATCCCTTGGCATTGATGCTTGACATTTTTGTTATAAAATATGCAAATGAGTCAACGCGCTGCCGCCAGGGAATTGGAATCAGTGCTTCAGTTGGAAGAAAAAAGAAATGCAGGGACACGTGAACACGGCATACAAACAACAACTGATTCAGATAAACGGAGAGACATTTTTGCGCATTGTAAATTATAAATTAAATTCCCAAGGTAAGTGCATAAATCTTAATATGCCTATTAAAATAAGTAAGCATATTGCAGTCGGCGGGCACCGACTGCTCCATACTCGCTCACAGAGGCTGCCTGACAAATTTGTCACGATTCAAAAGTTAAATATTTTTTGGAGGAGCTCGTCTTTAGTTGTTTATTCAAAATTGATGTCTCTCTTCTATCGAAGATATAGATTTTTCAGATTTATCTTTAATGAAGCTCTTCAGTTATCGTTGTTTTAAATTTGACTCTAGTCCTGCACACATGGCCACGCCCCATTGGGCGTAAGCAAATAGTCTTAAGAGAGAATCTGACGCGGGTATACACGAGTTTATTCAAGTTTCAAATCTCGAACTTCAATAGCGCCAAAAAAAAGTATAGGGTTCATGCAAACAGACGCACTTACCAGCGGCCGGACGGAAGGGCCGAGGGACAAACAGTCGGACGCGCGAAGGGTGCGACGGGTAAATGAACGGACAGAAGGGGCACTCCAAGGGACGGACAAACAAACGGACATTGCACAAAATCAATTGACTCTTTTCACGCTCAGAGCGGGTATAAAAACGCACAAAGGTTTTTATTTATTTATTTAACTTTATATTATTCTTGGGAAAATGTTATTAAGATGTCATATAAACAAAAAACCAGCCCTACCTGAGCGCCAGTTGAAATGCAGCTTTAATGGGCGGCATGATTTTATGTATACGGCTCTTCTTCTTAATGAAACACACACGCACACACAAAATATAACATTAGCTGATATTTCAAGCACACCTGAGATGTCAATTCAATCCTCACCGAGCGGCCCTTCAGCTTTAACTAAAGTCCAGCTTTAATGGGCAGCTGTGTTTATACGACCAGCTCGTCTCCTCGACTCCGTTTTCAGTGGCGATCACACAAAAAAAACACTTTGAGGATCTTCTCTTTCTGTTTAAGTTCAATTCCTAAATTTAAGGATATATTTGCTATCCTCCGCCCATAGCTAGAAATTTACAATGTTAGCTAACACTTTCAAAATGCAAATATGCACTTTGTACACATTCAAAAATTGCTTCGATCAAATCATTTTATATTTGGACTTCAAAGTGCAAGGCAAATAATATTGAATTGAAATAAAGTTTTAGTCTGGCCGAAGAAAAAGTTGTGTGCAAATTGAGCACCGAGTAAATAAACGCACACATTCAATTGGCAGGCAAATAAGCAAACACTCACATCTAGGTGGGAATACATTTTTCGGTTGCTTTTCTTGGGAAATAATGTATTGTAGCTTGAAGCTTACCTGGAAGCCCTAACCACAACATGCCCAAATGGCCCTGAGGCTGAGTGCTGCAGTGCAAATTGTGGTGCTGTTGCCACTTAATGTCGAGATGATTAAGTATACGCCACATGCCACGTCGCATCTTACGCTGCAGCAGTCATTTACATAAGAGCCAGCAACATCATTTCAAAAATAACTGCGTTGCCCATAACGTGGCTCGCAAAATACATTTGCAAGGCTTTAGCAGACATCAGACATACTTGTAGCCAAATGTATGTGTAGGCTGTAGGCATCAGACAAAGCGCATAAAAGGATAATAGACGCACCCAGGCATAAATCAGCCGCTTAATGTACAGGCCATGATGGTTGGCCGGGTAGAGGGAAAGGAGGCGGGTGGGGTGTCGGGCACCTGCTCATTGAGCAATCAAATTGCGCGAATTCGCACAATTATCCTAACAAATGTGCGCCGTGATCCTTTGCATTTGTCGCATTGCAATGTCCTCATTAAAAATGTAGCAAGAAAATATGTAAATTGACGAATTACTCGAGACAAACGTGGGCCATGCATACGCTCTTGCTCTTGCAAATTTTTTATAGCATTTCTTTCACAATTTTCTCTGGTTTTGCTTTGCTTTCGCTGAGAGTCCACACAGAAGAAGGCCTTGAAATTGTCAACTAAAAATAAATCGCAAGAGTTTTTGGCGCCCGCTCCCGCTCGCAAATGTTTATTATTATTTGTTATTTCAGCGAGCGCCGAAATATAATAATTATTTGCTTTTTTTTCATATTGTGGCCAAAGCATGCCTCAAACTCGTGTGAGCATATCTCAGCGTTTATATATTTCATTTCAATTTATATGCTGTGTCGCATGCTCTTAACATGCTATAAATTCTATACTTGCCCATATACCAACTGTCATATGCCCATATACCACACATGCATCCATAAATTACCCGACTACATTATGTACACCACACAGCAGCCGACAACAATGCCCCCAAAATCGCTGATAACTTAACCTACATGTGTCGCATGCGACGAACGCACAATGGAACGCCTAACTAGGCGGCGACAATGTCGTCCAGCTAGGCAGCTATCGAGCGTGCCGCATAAATTAATATACTTAAGCGTTTAATTAAATAAATTTCAGAAATATGCCCAAGAAAAGCCAAGGCGAACTGAACAATGTGCCACGCACAGTGGCGCCTCTTCAAAGCGAAACTAATTTAAAAGTTTACTTAACTCTCTAAGTACTTTAAAGCCCTCTAGGTATAATTATTTGCCAAGGACAAAGCGCATTCCATGTTAAAAGCGAAATAAATGAAATGGCTATATTAATATATATAGCTAGCGAATATTATCCGGCATTGCTCGTGTTAAGTTTTGTGCTCAGCATTTCAGTTATAACTTTTGAATGTGTAAACCTACGTCTATTCGAAAAAATGTCCATCAAATAAGAATGTTAACCCTGGTGTGCGAATCATAAAGCAGAAAAATAAACCCTTGTTTTGTTATACCTTTGACCCACAACACGTAAGGCATATCAGTTAGTTTTCCACAAGCAGCCCTAAGAATTTTTTTTGAGCCCTAACGAATGGTAAACGAAAAGCTTTCCTGCAACCGTTTTCCGCCTAATTACTACTCTTGAGGGCGGAATTTTCTAAATCGCTGAGACATTTCCATTCCATTTTCCCTTGAGAAAGCTTGAATTCCGCGGTAAAATGTGAAACACGTAACAAATAAATTTCCATAAAGATCCGTAGATATGAATTTAAACCTGAAACTTCAGCCAAAAAATCTGGAAAGGAACGAGAGCTGGATTTTGCCAAAAAGTGTGAAACACTCCCGAAATTAATTTGAGGCAAGATATTTGAAATATTTTTTGCCTGTTAAACGGTTTTTGTAACCTTTCCATTTTATAAATCTTCCAATTGCAGGACTTCGAAAATTTGTAAATTCAAGGTTAAATTTTGCGCTTTTTGTTTTAAGCCCAATTGAAGAGATGACATACAAATTATGGGTCCAATTAGTTAATTAATTAATACTTAATGTTTTTTAATCAAATTCAAGGCTTTGTCCTTTGTCCTAATATATTTTATATATATTTTAGCTGCTGCATATTAAGGCGTTAAATATTTCAAAGTAAGCCACAAAGTCAACTAATATCTGTTAAGCCTCACAACCTTTGTCTTGCGTTTACTTTCCGTTTATTTTTCTAGCTCGCCCGTAGTTTATAATTTACAAAGCATGCCAAGTGAATGCCATAAATTATGCACTAGCAAAATTGCAGCGACGAGTTGCTGCCCTGCATGAGGGCAAGCTGTTGGAGTCCCAAATTTTTAAATATTAAGCATACGCCCAGTGAAGCCAAGCGACCGCGTTGCTGTTTGCCAGTTGACACATGGAAAAGAAGAAGAGAAACGACGACCAACAAAAACAAAAAAAGATCAAACTAAACACATGCCAAAAGTTGTACGCCCACACAAACAGGGCGAGCTGCGGCAAGGCTGAGGGGCAGGTTGCGGCAAAGTGTTGGGGGAAATGAAATGCAGACTGGCTGTCGCCTCGTTAGGCGGCAAAGCTATGCATGCAATATCCGCCCACAGTTTTTTGTTTGCTTTCTTGTGCAACAGTAATGAAAATCCTTGCAGGACACGTTTCCAGCTGGAATTCGACATGCAAATTGCTTGCTAAACAATTAAGTTCAGTGTCATTTACAAAATGAAACATTAATTGAAACTATTGTCGCCGCATTTTGTTGTTGTTGTTGTTGTTTACGTGGTCCTCTTGCAGTCGGCATGTCGCATCAACTTATTCCAATTAACAGATGCAATGGGCCGAATGCACGCATTACATTTAGCTGATGCCATAACACATTGTTTTCCGGGAACATGACCTTCAAATGAATGCGGCTTTTAAGCTTCTTTACGTATTACAACCGAATTTCATGATGCGCTCGATTCCGTGTATTTGTTTGAATTGCTTTGACATATGCAAGTAATTAGCAAAATGCTTAAGCGTAAGACGCAGGCTGGCTAAGTGCAATTAATTGCATTTAGTTCTCAATCCGAATTTAATTCCTTTGTGGCGTTATCCTAATTAAGTCAATTTCCATTTGTCTAATTTAATTGGCATTTGTTTTAATTACGGTATTCACTGTAGGTATTATTATAAGTTTATAAGTTCTTCTATGAAATGTTTAAAATGCTTAAAAGGGGCGAAAATAATATATATACAAAAATATATACATATACAGGAAACAAGTCAAAACAAGTGCATGACAACTTTGTTTAGACTGAGCAAAAGAACAAATATTAAGTTGAAGTAAAAGCTAAACTTTTTACGTTGAATGCTTTTGAGTATACTGAAACTTATTTTCAGTCAACGACAAACTGAATCTTTATACCTTCAACATGAATTAATAACTAGAAAAAATGCTGACAAATTTGCATACCCCGCATTCATTAAAAAGGGCTAAAAAGGTTAACATGTTTGTCTGCAAATGTATGTAACAAGCAGAAGGAAGCATCTGCGACCCCATAAAGTATATATTATTGATCAGCATCAATAGCCGCGTCGTCCGTCCATCTGTCCGTATACATAAACGCAAGGATCTTAGACCTATAAGAGCTTGCGACTCGCAGTACGAGCTTGTTTCCGAGCATCGACAAAGTTTCGTGTTCCCCCAAGCAATCGATATTGATATCCTGTGTTTAAGCAAATCTTTAAGGTTTCAGAGTTAAAGTCAACAAATTTGACTTGTAGCATCTATAAAAGTATATACAGATCAAGTAATTTTCATTATATAGCTATATTATTTCTCGTTGAAACTAAATTGTAGGTGTGGCTGTTGAATCAAGGAGGTGGCAAACTTTTCGCATGGTTATGGGTTCGAGTGCAATTGAGGAAACTTTTAATTGCGTGAACTGCATTTGGCGTTGGTAGAAGAGGGCTCAAGGCAGGGTATCCCCCAGACAGGTATTCCCGACTAAAGCCACTTGTTTATTGTTCACATATATTTCGACAAAGGTTGTTAAAACTATTAAGGTGTTTCTCCATAAACGCAATACATACTTAATAGAAATCAAGTACTGTGAACAATATTTAAGTGAAACAAATATCATTGACATTTGATCCCTTGAATGTTTTAAGCGAAAACTTAAAGAGACAATCCGAAATATATGTATTTACCTTTTATAATTGTTGAAGCGCAGCAACTTGGGTTTTGTTATTTATCATTAGAAATTAAATTCTGAAGTTGGCAAACCCCAAATTGGCCAAATACTTTTTGCAGGACGACAGATGCTTCGAATTGAAAAACTTGTAAGCTTAAAGTCACCAAAAAAAAAGGAAAGGAAAAAGAAACATGGTGTCAGTCAAAGCTGGACACGGAAATGCCAAGCCAATTGGCTGGTCCTGCGGTCCTTTTCCATAAATGAAAACATGCGCATGAGAACACGTTCAAGCCGTGCGGCGGCAAGAGGGGGCAAAAAGGGTCGCACGCATTAAATCTAATAGACATGCTAATTGCTGGACCCGAAAGCCAAACCGGAACAGCCAGCCGTTGCGGACACTTGGACATTCCAAATTTGGCATTTAATTGCTATAATCGCCCTTGCACACAAGCGGCCCGCAAACGGAGCGTGGCATCTCCGACATTTGCCGGACAATGGAAACCCTCAGTGACACCTGCTGGCCGCGTGGCCGTATGCGGTTGGCTGCCTCTGTTACAAATCGCTGCCACCAGACAAAACAGTTCCAGTTACAGTGACTACAAAAAGTCGGCCACAGGCGATTTACTGCAGCTGCTGGAATAACAAATGCTAAACGCAAAACATACGCATACGTCTTGTTGCACCATCAAATGATGCACTCCCCGCTGTGTATTGTGGTTGCACTGCACGGCCGCAACCACAACTACAACCACCTCAGCACAACGACAACTGGCTAGTTGGTTTATTTTCTTTTTTTGTTGTTTTTTTGTTTTTGCCTTTTCCTCCAGCGGCTACAAATCATGCCAAACACGGCATTAAGCTCAGAGCTTCCATGTGTTAAATTGATTTGATTATACGATAGGCGCGCGCTCTATTTCGGAGGCAATGTATTTATACCCTGTATCTATGCACGGTTATTCATTGGGTATTCAAATTATATGCAAAGATATTAAACCCAAGACGTTGAACTTAGATGCAGGAGACACAACATTTTTTCTGTATAGCTTCCGGCTAAATGTATTTGAAATTATTTGAACCGAAGACTTCACTTTAGTTGGATGCAGGGCAGGTGCTAGTCGTGCAAGCTCGACAGGTGTATATCTTTACGTGTTTTATTATTATGTGCGCGTGTTTTGCTTGATTTGTTTGCCTAATTGGTGGGCGGGCGGTGTGAATGAAGGAGGCCAAGGAATTTGATGCCCCAGGTGTGCGAGCGCCAGTCGCTTGAGTTCGGCCACTTTAATTTGATTGATGTGTGAAAAGGTTGCATAATAGGATTATATGAATGACTGCGTATCAGTTTTGTGATACTTATAAGCGGCAACCATTACCCAAGTATATCGAATGCCACAGCAAATTGATAAGGAAACGAAAACAATGTCCTTCGACTAATTGTGAAAGTGATTATTTCTCTGTAAATGGCCATGTTTCACTTTAAAGAAAATGAAATTGGTTTTTAAATGAATATGAGCTATATATAAATTCGCAAAATCGTCGCCACTAGAGGTTCCCGCAAGTATTCATAGGTAATAAAAATAATTTATGAGAACATCAAGTGGTTTTTAATGAGATATGGCAGACAGATCGCGCAGCGGTTCCGGGCGCATTCAACCCTTCTCATGGGCCAATCTTAACAAGACGCGGACATGACGAATGTTATTTATTATGTATTATTACTCAGCACCTCAGCAAATAAAAGTGCTCCCACATTGCATTCATTTAATAATTAATCGTAATTCTTTATTGTATTTAAGCGCATTTGAACTATTATTGAATTTATTATTGGCTTCAGCTTTGTTTCACGCTGAACAGCTTAAATATTTCCACCAGGAATTAAATATTATTATTCACTGTTTAATTATGTCCAACAACTTTATTGACTTGTGTGGCTACATTAAATAAATGCAATATTAACAGATAGTCAAACGTTTTAGCTTAGTTTTACGCCAAAAAGCTTAAAATTCGCAAATAGGAATTAAATATTTATGCTCTTTTTTACTATGCCAACATTTGTCCACATTCAAAGCCACATTTAATATACACCGAATATATGTATCGTTAAGCGGAAAGCAGGTGCAAATATTGCTTTAGTGGAAAAAGCAATTAATATCAATAGAAGAACTGTCCGCATAAAGTTTGGACATTCTTAGTTTCTGCATCAATTGCTGGACAAATAAGCAAGTTTGGTGGCAAAAGTTTATTCTTGCATTGAGCGCTAAGCGGCACCTGACCAACAAAAGCCTTGTACTAAAGTCCTTCCATTTTTCATTTCCTCTCTTACAGCTTAAAGTGTCAACGACGCGTGGCAGCAACGAAAGCAGCAGCAGCAACAACAATTGAGGGACTATTAAAAGCACTGCTCGCAGTGTGAGACATAAGCGGAAAGGCAAGCAAAGCGCGACAAAAAGTCAAAGTCACGCCCACACTGGCAAGGACGACGGCAGAAGGAGCAACAGTGTGTGTCCAAGTGAGTGCGCACAGGTGTGACCCTGCAACGGCCACAGCCACAACGACAACAACAACAACAGCTAACACAACAATTGCGGCAACACAATTTATGTTACGGCAAAAGTTGCGCGGTAAATGTTTAAATGCTACGCAGCCGACTAGCCACAGCCGCCAGGTAGCCTCCCCCGATCATTGGAACAGCAAATAGAGTAGCATCCATGAGCGCCGCAGCGGCAAGGCTGCTGTTGCGCCTGGAGCAGCCAGCGCCGGGCGTAATGCCGCCACCGGCACCCGCCGAATACGATTGGGCGCCCATCAGCGTGGATCAATTTCTGGCCAGCGCGACGGGTCGCAGTCAGGAGGATGCGGTGCGCTATGAGCTAGCGGATCCGCTGGGCAGCACACTGGCACCATTAATATACGATGTGGGCCAGCGTCTGCTGTTCAATGGAAGCTCTGCGACACACAATGACAACGACACGTACACAGATCTCTTTCCGCAAATGGAGGATATGGGCGATGAGCCGAACTGGACGCGCATCTGTGAGGAGGTTTACAATCCGCAGCTGGAGAATAATCGCATCGAGTTTTGGGTATGCGGCGTCATACTTAACATCGTTGGCATACTGGGCATTCTGGGCAATGTGATATCCATGATAATCCTGTCCCGCCCACAAATGCGATCCAGCATTAATTATTTACTAACTGGCCTGGCGCGCTGCGACACGATGCTGATTATTAGCTCCATGCTGCTGTTTGGCATACCCTCCATTTATCCATATACGGGCCAATTTTTTGGCTACTACAACTATGTGTATCCGTTCATATCGCCGGCAATGTTTCCCATTGGCATGATTGCACAGACCGCCAGCATCTATATGACCTTCACCGTCACCCTGGAGCGCTATGTGGCCGTCTGTCATCCGTTGCGGGCGCGTGCTCTGTGCACCTACGGACGTGCCAAGATATATTTCATAGTGTGCGTCTGCTTTGCACTCGCCTACAATATGCCCCGGTTTTGGGAGGTGCTCACGGTGAGCTATCAGCTGCCCAACTCGACCGATGTGCTGCACTGCGTGCGGCCCTCGCCACTGAGGCGCAATCCGACCTACATAAATATATACATACACTGGTGCTATCTGATTGTGAACTATATAATACCATTTCTCACGCTGGCCATACTCAATTGCCTGATCTACAGGCAGGTGAAGCGTGCGAATCGGGAACGTCAGCGCCTGTCCAGATCGGAGAAGCGTGAAATCGGGCTGGCCACAATGCTATTGTGTGTGGTCATTGTCTTTTTTATGCTCAACTTTTTGCCGCTAGTCCTGAACATCTCGGAGGCGTTCTACAGTGTGATCGATCACAAGGTGACAAAGGTCTCGAATCTGCTTATTACGATCAACAGCAGCGTCAACTTTCTCATTTATATCATATTCGGCGAGAAGTTCAAGCGCATTTTTTTACTCATTTTTTTCAAGCGACGCCTGAGTCGTGACCAGCCGGATCTTATACACTACGAGAGCTCCATTTCGAACAACGGCGACGGCACCATAAACCATCGCTCGTCCGGCCGCTTCTCGCGACACGGCACCCAGCGCAGCACCACCACAACCTACCTGGTCGCGACGGGCGGCGGGGGCGGGAACAGCTCACTGAACAGCGTGCGGCTGACCCAGGTGTCCGGGACGCCCGGTCTGCTGAAGATCAAACGGAATCGAGCCCCGTCACCCGGTCCGGTCGTTTATTATCCGGGTCCACGTGAAATGCATCGATCCGTTTCCACCAGCAACTCGACAACCAACAATAATACGGCGCTCGGCTACGACTGGACCGTGGATGGCAAGAAGTTGGGACACGTCTCCTCCGGCTTTTGAGGCCGCACAAGCACATACCGTGCAGTGTACTCGCTAGTCAACTAGTCTACATATGTAAATAACTATATATATACATATATATATATCTATTTATCTATCGATTTAAGCATGTTTTTAGTGTGTAAAACTGAGCGCGCCAAGCGTCGCGTTACTTTGTGATAAGCGTTAAGTGTTTCTCTCCATTTTCTCTTCTTCAAGTTCTCTTCGACAGCTCTAGCCGTTACACAACCAAAGAAATAGCCAATAGGCCACACAAAAGGTACAGCAAAATTTCAGCAAAACACGCAAATCATTTGAGAGACTTGATATAAACGGAATTTTCCTTTTAACTAATACCCAAAACACTTTTAAGTCCATTTTTGTCCTACCTTACATGAATATGTTAATTGTTAATATACAAAATATGTTTTCCTGGCAGTTTTCTAGACGAAAGACTGACTTTAGATGGGCGGCACCACAGAAACAGATTGGGCAAATAGCTAACCGCGTTGCTAGACTGAATTGAATTAACTAGAGCTAAACTAGGCATAAAACTATTTTAATTAAAATGTTTTACATGTATGCCCCTAATACATTTATCTCTTTGAAACTATATTAATATATACATTTAGTATAAATATCGACAACGTCCTTTATATACAACCAGCACGTCCTCGATATGTGATACTTGGCGACGTTGGCGACGTCGTTTTATTCAAACTTTGCTATGATTTGTTCTAGAAAACGGATAGTTGAAGAACTTAGCTATATCTCAGCGTAATCCGAATATCCTTGATTGAATCGAGCACAAAATTCTAAGATGAGTCTAAGCGCGTGCTAAATGAAATTTTGCTGTACTTGTTGTACGAAATGCACACACACACACAACAGCTTGTTAATTATTTTCGGCTTTCAGTTACTCTCAATCAATTGAATTTGTTTCAATTTTGCACGAAATTGAGCCGTAAAACTTTTTCACGCCCAACTCTATGGATTAATGCCCCAAGGGCAAGTCCGTGAAACTGAGCTGACCCAAGCCCGCTGGGCTATGGCCATTTCCACAGCGAACTTTTATTTATTAGCATCAAGTTTTCGGTTTTAATTAAATATACACTGCATTTTTCAGCCAAACTTGATAAATGATTTTCCTTTTTTTTTTCATTTCCTTTATTATTTTTTTCCTTCTCTTGTTGCTGATTGGTTAGCTTTATAATATAGAAAACTTTTTCATTTTGTTATCGATAGCAGTTCATATTTTTTTGCCGATTGGACTTTTGGGTTTCGACGTTGCAATATGTCAAGTTGTCGGAAAGTTAAAAAGTTAAGCTCAAAGTTCACTCAACAGAAAGACGGTAAATTCGATTAAATTGGTTCTTTTTAACACAAAACCAAAAAAAGAAAAACGAATCAACTCGAATCAACTCGAAAGTAGCTCAATTTAACAATTACATTACAATTACACTTACACACAAACACACTTTGCTATGGTAAAAGACATTTTCAGGTGTTCATAAATTGAATTTATTCAACTTACCTCCCAAAAAAACCAAAAACCAAAAACCAAAACACGTTTCTATTGTATAAAATTATAAAAGCTAACTGATTCTGTATATACTTCCTATATGATAATTATATACTTAATGCAAAGCATATATTGTCGACCTACAGAGATTGCGAATTAAATACAAATTTAATTTAGCTTTAGTTTAGTTTTAATTAAAAGTAAATATAATAATATTTAAAAGAAAAACCCGCAACTCAAGTTCAATATTTGCTCGTGAGATTCAATAAAAAATATACTTCAATAATTGTGAAAATTCAAGAAACAGCTGGTTGACATTTTTATTGAACAATCGAAGATAATTTGCTGGAAATAAAATCATAATTTCCACAGAGCCTAAATGCAAATACACGCGTAATAGTTACGGTCTACTACACTCAAGGCTCACAGATTGAAATTGGTAACGAGTCTGTGGAATGGCCACTTACCATTCCATTTATAAGTTCCGCCCACAAAGGGCGCGCATAGGAAACGCTAAGCCAAGGCTAATCGGAGCCGAGGGGAGGGCTGTACGCAGAGCTTTAAGCATTTGCCTATGCTAAGCACGTGGCAAGAGCTCGAGAGTTTATGTCGCCGACGCCAGGACACAAAGGAATATCCCTCTAATAATCATGGGCGCGTTCGGAGAAGCTGTCTGTGAGTATGATGGACTAGAAAGTACCCTGTTGCTATTTGAGAAATGACTCTAAAATACCTACCTAGTCTTTAAGAAACTTTAGGCTAAAAACCTCTAATATAATCAAGCAAATGCCTAGCTAGCAAAGAAAAAGCGGGTCTGCACTAAACACCAAAAACACCTTTAGCTGGTATAAAGTATATTGTAGGTGCGCAGGTTACTTTTGGCGTAACTGCAAACCGCGCTCAGAGTTTATGTTCAGGCCACAAAGGAATATCAATATAATCATAATGCATCACGTCTTTGAGAGTTATGTACAAGCACATACCCTGCAGCTGCCCAGGGCCAACCCACAGAGATTATAACATTGGCAGAGTAGTTGTTGCGCAACTTAGAACGTTGAGCCTACTGAGCAGGTGCTTTGAAGCAGGTGATAATTGGCACAATTGAATTACGCGCGTTATGCGTGAGCACAAGACATAAACGGCAGCAAAGAGAAACCAAATAAATGCACAACTAATTAGAGAATCGGTAAATTTATGCGTGTGCGTACCCCGAACCAGACGTAGCTAAATTATATGGCACGTTTATGGATGCGCCCAGAAGTGGGCTATGAAAATTTGCCACAGATTGAAAATGGTTGCCCGTGGCAACCAACAAGGGCGAGCCGCTCGCTCTCTCCCTTTCTCGCGCCTTTGTTGAAACTTTATTATGCTTGCCACATTCGAGTGCCGCTTGGCTTTGTGATAAAGACAATAAATCAGTTCGGATAATGTCAACAGTGAGAGGTCGTTTAAAAGGCGCAGCGGCAACAACAACAATAGCAAAACCCCAGACAGTCCCCAAGTAGAGTTATTTTTAGTGCTGATGACTTTCTGTTTGTCAACGGAGTCTAAACAGTTTGATGTGTTTTTAATGCCATGGGGATTATCAGGCGCAGCGACAGGAGCATGATGATGAGTCTATGTCACCGATGCTCATGCTCTTACTCTTGTTGTTGTTTTTTTGCTACTGCAGCCTTTGACAAACGATATCAACATTTTGCTTTGTCACAAGCACAAGAGGTGTTGACCTCGTTATGGTGTTGGCAAATTAATTAGCTGCCTTTGTCAGCTACAAGCACATCGAAGCTGCAAAGCTTCAAATTTAATTAATCTTGGCCATGTGCTGTTCAAATTGCAAATACCAAGTTCTAAACCAACTTTCGCTTAGTTTTCAAGGCATTTTTGCGTTAACTACAAACTACAAAGCAACCAGACATAACTCGTCTTCCGTATTCCCAGGGCAATACTTTTTGGCTAAATGACAAGCACTTGTTTTGTATCTGCCACGAAGATCTTAACTACCCTGCGGCTGCTGCTCTACGAGCTTCAAGTTTAAGCATAACTACGCCTCCAGGCATTCAACATTGAGCACTGACTCCGCAGCTCCACAGCTCCCGAGCTTACACAATTAGCTTTGAACGCCCGCAATTATATTGCCACCCACAACTCGGCTGAGCTTCCATTTGTACGGCTGGTTGCCTGGTTTGGCAGCCAACGTACCATAGTCAAAATAAAAACAAACACTCGGCAAAACAATGAGAACATACTGCGTTAAGTGTTCTAACCGGCGCGTGGCTGGCTAAAAAAACAACAGGCCCAAAATAACAATAGAAATAAAATTGCTGTCCGTATGTTACCCTATTAAAATGGGGTATAAAACAAGCGAATTTCGCATACAACCGATTATGCAATGCTCTGTTCACTGTCTAAGGCCATTCTTGATTAGGGGGTATTAAACTTACACGAAATATTTATAATTATTTAGGTTTAAATAGGTTTAATAAAGCATTGAATAGGAAGCAGCACGAAATTGCAATTAATATGTCTATCCCATACCAAACCTTCGACCAAGAACAGCTGAACGAAAACCAGAACCAAAAGCAAAAGCTGTATTCATAGATATGGATAATCAGGTTCACCAACTTAAGGTAAAGCCAGGAAAATGTTTGGAATCCAAACCGAAAAAAACGACTGCTTTGAGTTTTTAATATTTATAATATTGTTCTAAGGTTGTCTTCTCGTAACCTTACATTCGAGGTATCCTGTCTTATTCTAGATGACGCATACAACTTTAGGCCAAGAACCACCTTTCCACCACCTTTTAATAACAAACTATTTTGTGATATTCTTTAAACTCATATTTAGCAACTCTTCAATTTGCTGTTAAGCATGTTGCATAATTCAACAGTTAGGTGACAAGCCAGCTGTACACTTGTCCTGGCAGACAGGGTATCAGAAAAGGACAACGGAAACCCTAATCGCACGTGGCGCCCCGACGACAAGTGTGCTACAACATTTTGCAGGCCATATTTTTAATGCCGTTCGCAGCTGTCGCCAACAGTGGCCACTGGTCACTGAAGGATTTTATTTCTGAACATACCGAAAAGCGCTTGAAAAACGCGTCGTCTGTCCCCGGCAGCGACCGACAACCGGCTTAAGTGCACGGGTGTGAAATATGTAAGAGCAAGAGGTTGGGGCACCAACACACTCCACCGCCCCACCGCACCGCCGCACCGCCGCACCACCCACTGGCGACACAATGGCGTGGCGCTGACAATGTGTCGAGTTCTGCGGCGGCGGTTCACTTCTGTCTGCACTTGTTCAAACTTTGACAAGGATCCCGCAGCCAGGGCAAAGACTGTGGCCGACACTTCAAGCGAGAGAAAAATCAACACAGAAAACGAAAAAAAAGGAAATGTGAAAGGCCACAAAACGTGAATGAATTTTCATTCTTCAGTCAGCGCATGGGCTATTGGCAAAATATTGATTTTTGAAATGGCAATCGGAGTCAATGCTAATTTACAATTCGTATGCTTATTAAAGTAAGGGATTAGCTAAAATGGTAGAAACTGAGCCGACTTCTATGTCTGCCAGTTTAGCTAATTTCGTTTTGGTTTATTCACGCTCAACTATGGTAGAAATTCATGTATTAAAGACAACTTGGGCAAATACGTATCAGGCACCATCTGCATCAATTTATCGTTGCCACTGTTACGCAACTTTTCCACATCCTTCAAAGTGTTAACACCCGTTCCCACGAAAAGTGATTGAAATCCATTGTAATGCGCAAACAAAATATCTGTTGAAAGACTGCAAGCACAAAACGAAAAATAAATAGACAGAAGAGTGCATTACACGATTGTGTACAGGGTATACCCTGTACCCACTAGCAGTGGGTAAAAAGGGTAGATTGGTTTTGCGTATAAGTTTGTATAAAGCCAAAGAACTTTCTCCGAAGCTGTGAATCGCAGAACGACCGTCCCTCCATTTGTAAGTGAAAGTAGATTTTGAAACATGCATATTCTTGTATATCATATACAGAACCAACTTATCTAATCTGTCAATCCCCTTATTCCATGCTGCCTATTTTCATGCGAATTAGACTCTCAGTTTGAAAAGAAGTACATATGTCGGAACCGGTCGGATCGGACTACAATATTATATGGCACAATGCAACTCTTATCATCTTATCTTATCAGCATCGGACAACTATATCATACAATTACCATAGGAGCAAACGATGGAAAACTTGTCTATTGTATGACATTTACGAGCTTCACTATTATCACATATCTGCAAATGGCAAATGTGTACAAGGGTATAGAATCTTTGATGCCGAAGATATTCTTACTTTCTCATTTAACTTACGTATCGCCGATCATTAGCGTAGTTTCCGGATTTATTAAGCCAGCATCCATTGGCTCCCTCAATATCCAGGGATTGGGTTTGCCCAAAATAAGCGGCTTTCGTCCACTTACAGTTTTAATCGCCGCTATCAGTGCCCCTGCAGCAATAATGATACGATTATTGCCAATGTGGTAGAGCGTGTCCAGGCATGTGCCTAGGAAAAGGGTTTTGGGATCTTTCAGATAGTTGTAAGTTCTTATTAAGGTTGCCACATTGAAGGTGTCATCCCTGCCAATAATAACGGCACCAACATCCGGATCCATTACCATTTCCAAAGAAATTTGATCCATGGGCTTCTCGTTCTGCTCGGGCGCAACGATAAAAGAACTTATATTCACTTTGGCCAGCTCCTCGACAATGGCGGCATCGCCCACAACATATACCTTCTTTTGAAAATTTTTGGTCTTCAAAAAGTTGGTTATGGACATCGATGAGCTAAATATCTGACCCTTGTCTACATCTAAGCCCAGATCGTTAGCCTTCTTCAACAGTTTATCGCTGGCCAAGGACGAGTTATTGGTCACAATAAAGTTGCGTTTTCCACTCGCCCGTATCTGATTGTAAGCCTCCACGGAGCCATCGATCGCCTTATTAAAGTGCCACAGCACTCCATCCGCATCGAACACAATGGTCTCAAAGGTGCTCAACCACTGGCGCACACGTTGCTTGGGTATTGCTGTCAGGTTGGTGCAGCTCTGCTTGAACATTGTTTAGGCACGAAAACTAGCAATTCAATTCAAACTCAAATGCGCATTTCCGTTTTAACCCGATCCGAATTAAAGAAATTTATTTCGTGCCAACGCCAGGCAACAAAGCGCTCTACAACGAGCTTAAGCAGCACATTTATTTGCCCCCTTTTTTAAGAATCGTTCAAAAAGTGAAAAAGGTTTTGTGCTAAATTCGTTCGTCTGAAATATTTTTTTTTTTTTTTTTATGTGTCTTGTTATGAACTATTCATGTCGAGTGAAAAATCTAAAAACCAATAACTATTTCTACTTATTTTAAAATGTCATATTAGAATATGGACTGCTTTTCAAATCGAAACTATTTATACCCTGTACCCACAACAAATGGGTTTGAAAAAAGGAAATTGGAAAGGAGGTATTATAGAAACATAGACTCGGTTTAGCCATCACCCTGTCCGTCTTTCTGTCTGTCCGGCTGTCCGTTAGTGGGTACGCGTTGCTCTCGGTAACTACAGAACAAAGCTAGAGAGTAGAGCTAGAGAATACTATCTATCTATCTATCTATCTATCTATCTATCTATCTATCTATCTATCTATCTATCTCTTCACAGTTCCACAACATGAATAAAAATCGATCCACGCTTGGACAGCGTGGTCAATTCGAATGCACCATTTTTTGATATTTCAGCATATCTTTATTCGACTATATGCACACCTATGAACAGGCTTTTATATATATGTATTCCTGGAGTTTGAACTAACCATTTTTGGAGGGTAGGAACTTAAGCAAATCCGCAAGCTTGGGTAAAAATAGATCGGGTATTTGCTGGTACATCAGTGGCTTCTTGGACTCCTGTGCCTCGGCGACATCCTTGAGATTATTGTTGCCAGTGCCCACGAGAAGAGTTTGAAAGCCGCAATGGTAGCCAAACAGAATATCCGTGTACAAGCTAAGGAAATCAGCTAATCAAAAGCAGATTGGAGCACCTAATGAAACGGTATCTTACGTATCGCCCAACATGAGAGTGCGTTCCGGTTTAATAATGCCCTCACGTATAAGATGCAAGACGATGTAGGTATTGGGCTTACCGCAGGTAAACGGCAGTCGTTTGGCCACCGCCTGCACGGCAGAAACCATGACGCCAGCGCCAGGCGCACGGCGTTCCGGAGTCACAGCATGTGAACGATCATTATTGGTAGCCAGGAAAAGTACTTTAGGGTTGCGCAAATAGCAGCCGGCTTTCGACAGTTTGAAGGCATTGAAATTGATATCAATGCCCACGACAACAGCACCTACAGCAGAATCCATATGCATCTGTTCGATATACTCGCCCAATGAAGTTCCCAAAGCGGGCGCCTCCTCAATTGGCAGCGACTCAATGCCAACGGCTGTCAGCTCATCGGCGATGCCCTGACCGCCGACAATGTAGACCTTGCCCCTAAATTTACGATCCTGCAGATAGCGAGCCAGTGCGCCCGCCGAAGACAGTATCTCGTCCTCGGCTATGAGCAGGTTCATCCCCTGGGCCTTGCACCAAAGTTTTTGCCGCGACAAAGCCGAATGATTTGTGCAAATGTACGCACGTTTACCCATGGCACGCAAGGCATTGAATGTCTCTGGTGCTCCTGGGATCGGCTTGTCCGCACTCCAAAGCACCCCATCCGCATCGAAGATCATCGTGTCGAAGGTTTTCAGCCATTGCTGCACACTGAACCTGTTCAAGGCAAGCATCTGGCAGACGCCCTTCTTTATTTGTATGGTGGGTATTGACGTATTCATCACAACACAATAACAATAATTTTTGTCCTCTTATTTTTGTTAAGTTCTATACAGATTCGTCGCTAAGGCCTTGTAAGTTTGCTACAACTAAAACATGGATGACTGCTTGTTAAATGGAAAACAGTTTTACCGATTAAAACATATTTTCATATTGAATAGCTTCAGAATTGGGGGAAGGCATATCTTAAAGTACAGAATATGAAGTCCCAATGCCAAAAGTTGCAATTTATTCGTTTCTCCATACGGAGCTTGACAAAGTTATGTTTGCCACGAACTTTTAAGAACTTCAGTGGTAGATATATTATCTTCATTTTAGGTGCGGAAATGGGCGTGATAAACTTTAACAATTATCATGCAGTTACTGACAGCTACTTAGGCTTAAACTACTTGGGAATTACAAAAACCACTCTGCGGATTGTAAATGGTACGTTTTATATATGAACCTAGCACAAACACTCTAAAGATCAGCTTTCGTAATTCGCAAGTAGACAAGTTGAAGCATCAACAAAATAACTTGAGGTTAGCTAAGCTTAAACTACTTGGGAATTACAAAAACTCCGCTCTGCATTTAGAATGGTGCAATAATACATTTATTTTTTACGTAGCATCTTTATTAAAGATAGAAAGTAAAAATTAACGTAACATTAACATAGAAAGCAAAATAAATGACATTAACATTAACATTGTAAGGATTAGTTTTCATATTTCCCAAGTAGTTAAAGCTTAATAAAGCTACCTACGAGCTATAAAAGCTATTATGGTAATTGGGCTTTTTTTACTGTAATATCAACCGACCTAAGAGTAGCTTTTGTAATTCGCAAGTAGTTTAAGCCTAAGTAACTGTCAGTTATTGTGCTAATGACAGCTAATTTAGATTAGTCTGTTCTAAGCAGCTCTGCCAGCTAACCTAATGTCAAACAAATTATACAAAAAGGTACCGTTTTCTTTGTCTTGGCATTAATAAGACGCTTGTCGCAACTTATCAGCGTAAAGTCAAGTTCTCTTGAAATTTGCAACTTTGCTGGGAGAGTAGCTTAGCGCCTTGTCGCACAGCTAGACATTGGCTGACAATGGTAAGGCAGGAGCCGCCTGCAAGGTCATCGCTGACGCATTTAATTCACTAAACTTTGCACATTTGTTATTTGGGCCGAAGAGCCGAGTGCTGCGGTCCAGTTGCCCGCTGAGCATTGGCACAACTTTTAATTGAGCGCAATGGAATGGCCAAAGCGAACTCGAAGGAAGAATCGCGACAGGAAGAGGCGCATTTTTAGTGTGCTGTCCAAATCGTTGGAGCGTCTGTCAGCATCAGGCTCTGGACGCCCGCGGCGCCAATTAAATTGGCATTTGACTTGGGTGTTGTTGTTGTTATCCTCGCTTTCAGCTTAAGCGTGTCCAAGAGCCGACACTTGTCCAGCCGCACCTTAGCATTGATTCATTAAAACGTGTTTCCTCGCCGGCTATTTGGCTTTGCAATTCGCATAAATCCGCAGCAATTTAGCGGATTTCCTAGGCTTCGTGTCGTTAGTCGTGTCAAATAGCCGCCAGCCATCGCCAAAGCATATTGTGAAAGCGAACCATTTAAAACAGCAGAACCGCAAATTAGACAACACAATTTAGAAGCCTGTTATGCCTTTAATGGCAGGCCCACAACAACTTTTCGTTAGCCGCTGAAAAGTATGCTTTAAAAAAGTGTTTACCACAGTTATGGCATCCAATGCTAAACTCAATGAATTAAGCCGAAGTATCTACAGTTTAATATTAGACGGTTTTTGAAATGTTACTTAACAATTTACTTAAAGCAGCCTTGATCGGATATGATACAAACAACTCTAGAGATTTTGGCAACGATTAGTTTGGAAGTCTCTCCGTTTCCGAAACAATCAACGAGTCAGCTGTTTGTTAATCAAGCATTGTTACTGCTCTTTGGGGATATGTCAACCTGCAGAACTGACCATTTTGTCAATTTGATCAATTCAATACATATTAAATGCACGCTTTATTTATAATTAAAACATGTGCACGTCCATAATTTGAATAGCACTTCAGGGCGAAACACAAGACCTTGACCAATTCGATGAAACCAAAAACTGGGAATTATTTACATTATTTACATATTAGTTATAGCCAAATGGAATCATTGTGGCCGAATGGCTTATGGGACTTTGCTTACCAATATTTTACTACAGATTTTCTCAAATACTTCTTTGGTCACAAAATCCATTAAAAAGCATCAAAAGACTATCCACTCATTGGAGTTATTTAATACATATTTTCTTCAGAGGTGTTTTGACCAAATACTACCAAGAACTTGAAGTTTAAGGTTAAGCGGATGAAATTCGAATGAATTGGTTGGATAAATATCTCAGTGCGAGCACGGTATTTGATTTGGTGTACCAACATTTTAAACATTTAAACAGAAAAGTTGAATTTTGATTGCTTTCAAGAGTTGTTTCCCATGAAAGCCAGGCAACGGAAATTACAATATATAGGTGTTACATAAGTACATAAATTCCAGCTGATTCGGATATTCTAGAACTAATTGGATATAAAATATACATATATAATTAATAGTTAATCGATAATCGTTAATCGTAATAGAAACTCAACAATGTCTTCAAGGGTATATCAAATAGGGGCAGATATTTATTTGAATTTCATATGAATTCAAAATGTTAGCCAAGCCCAAGGAATTTGATTGATTTATTGATTTGGCACCCAGGTAAACAGAGCCCGGGCCCAGGTAAAGGTCCAGGGACTAGTGAAGCATTGAAAAACGTTTGTTTTAAGAATTTCTTGCTAATTTCTTTGAACAAAATCGCTTTTATTTTCCGTTCGCATGGTTTTAAAACAGGCGAAAAATTTAACAAAACCCAAATTGAACACACAAAGTTTGTTAAGACTGCTTTGGTTGTTGAGGCTTAAGGCCAGGTAGTTGTCAATGAGTCCCAACGCCAAGCTGGGCCAAAAGAAATGAGGAAAAAAGCGAAACTTTTTTATTAAGTTTAACAAGAACAAGCTAATTTGTGTGGCGCGTGTGTTAATGTACTCCGTTTCTAATTAATACCTTGAAGACTTGAGCAAATTGACAGCAGCAAAATAAAGCAGAAATTAACTTGATTTATATGTTAATTACTTGGCTTGCAACTCGCCGCTGAGCAATTACAATACTTGTGCAGACGCACAGTCGGAATTTAAGTTTTGCTGCTCAGTGTTGAATGCGGCTTTGTTGTCGCCACTCGCCACTAATCGGACGACAGAAGGCAGACACAATGGCAACAGCTTTAAATTATCGAACGGCCATGCATAAATCATGCGCAGATATCATCATTTTCTCAACTTCTGCTCTCGTTGAGGCAGCACAAATCACAGGGCCTCAAGTATGGTTGCCGTTGCTGTGATTGATTTTGCCTTTACGCAATTCCAATTGTCGGATGAAAACAATCTGTCTGAATGAATGCCACACAGGCATAATAAAGCATTCCCTTAGTATTGCTGTTTTTGTTAACAAATCCTCAGAAAATGTTGCTTGAATTTTCAGTACTAAACTATGTTAAGCTTGCTTTAGTGAAAGCTTCTGTTATTTGCAACGGACAGAAGATTAGACTAGAGCTCCAAAACTGTGCTATATTTAGATTTACACTATTTCCACGCTCACTAGTGGCCGTGGTCGAGAAATCGCAACATTTTTTGTGGATGGACTTCAAAAGCGACAAAAATAGGAGCACATAAAACATTCGTAAAATGAAGTCTTCTGGTAAGGTTTACTACCCATGCATGTATGTGACATGTTAAACATAGAATAACGAGTCGAAATCCGTCAACTAACGGTCCTCTAAGATTCTTCTAGTCTTTTCATTACCAACTAAATGCACGTTGAGCGGCATTTGACATTTGAGATGTGGCTCATTTGAACCTCTGTTGAGCTGTGGGCACAGCAGCCGGTTGCCGGAGTTGCGTACTAAGCAGATTTTGTTTCAAGGAGGTAGTTAGAAAACATTTATGTTTTCTGATACGTTGCATTTGCCCTTTTTATCTATTGTTTTCCAATAAGATTAATTGAGTTAGCCTTAAAACTGTGTGACAGCTCTGAACATAAACAGGAAATTGACATTCTATTATTGCAGCTATCAACACCAAATGAACCTCGGAAAGGGTATACAAGTTCCAACTATTCCTGCAAACAACTAACTAGCAAACTGTGCGCCACATAAGAGGTAAATGCAAAATGCAACAGAAGCTCCCATGACGATTAAATGCCTGCGGCGCACATTGCGTATGAACAATGCCAAAGCATAGCAAATCCCTAAGGGCGTGACAGATAAGCTTTGGGGTTGGGAGAGGGACAGAGACAGCGTGAGAGAGGGAGCGAGAGGGAGTCCAACACGCTATCGGCGACGGAACAGACCACGGCTAAACGTCCAGCTCTCTATTTGGCAGCTTAAAAAATACACTATATATAGAAAAAAAGAAAGAAACCGAAATACAAAAAGGACAGCAGAAAACTTCATAAAGTTTCACTCAACATTCAAAGAATTTAATTTGAGAAATAACAAGGGTATAAAATGTACGAAATTCAAGTTGCAGTTCGCCAATTTTTTGTCCTTTAGCGAAAATTATAATTAATCAACTGCTGGGAGCGCATACATTACTTAAACGCAAGCAATTATGCAATAAAAAGAGAAAAACCCCACTATATTTTTCCAACCAAGGTATGAATACATTATTGAAAGCCCTCGGAAAAGCCAACGTAACACTCACCTGGCTCATTTTTCATATGAGTGCTTGCACAGAATTTCAAACACGATGAATATTCATTTCAAGCACCTAAAATGCCAGCAAACTAGGTTGGAGATCTGAATGCCAGCTAATATGATGAATAGCAGCAAGAAAATCTGTATGGTTGGTTGGCACTTTATATACATATTGAGAACTAGATACCCACTAGGAAATCTAGAAATAAGTTTAATTAGATTTTGAAAGGTTAAGGTTGAGAATCCTGAGCCTTAAAGCAACAGCACAAATTCCCCTCATATCCTGGTAGCTCCAGCTTCTATTCTGTTCTACAGACGCTGTAAAGACTCCTGTGATAACTGCTTTGCGGCAGTTACAGGGTATCGTTATAGCTTTCAGACTGCTAAACAGAACTAGGAAATCAAGAAAAAACTTTAATTATATCTTGGAAGGTTAAGGTTGTGAAGCCCGAGCCTTAAGCCAACAGCACAATTTCTCTGATATCCAAGCAACCCCTTCTAGCTCCAGCTTCTATTCTTGTTCTACAGACGCTGGGAAGACTCCTGTGACAACTGCTTTGCGGCAGTTACAGGGTATTGTTATAGCTTTCAGACTGCTAAGCAGTCAATTTCAAGCGCTTTGCTAGATCATCAATTTGAGATTGCAGCTGAGCACGCAAACTGACAGCTCGAGGATATCACAAGGATAATTTTAGTTATGAATATGCATTTTTATCTGTGTCAGGGACTTCGAGGCTTAATTTCCAGCGATAATATTAAATATTTACGCACTCGTATTGTATGATTAAACGAAGCACCAAGCATGCAACGTCAATCATTGTAATTTATAACGTAGTCAACGCAAACTTCAAGCCATAATTTCCGCTTATATGCAATAAGTGCAAACGTTTCGGTTGCGCCACGTATCTGTATCTGGTTGCCACAATTCGTGGAGCCAACCAGCGCACATGTGTATTTGCTTATATTTTCTGTTTTCGGTTCGCTGTTGCCATTGCCATTTGCATTCGTGTCCGGCGGCGACTGGCCATACAAACTGCCGCTCGTATCATAAATCATTTTAGCCACGCTCCTAGAGATAGGGCGACAGACTGAGCATTGATTTAAGGGCGTGGCAAATGGCCTAGTTGCAGTTTTTTTTTATTTTTGTACGTTTTTGCTAGCCACAGCCAAATGCGTTAAATGCTTTGGCCCTGTGCTGGCCAAGAGCCCGGCAACTAGACGTCATGCTACCCTGTCTAATCAGCCGGCGTACCACATGGCGTATGATTATGGGAACGTGTGCTGACCCACTTAGTTAGCCAGTTTAAGCCACGGCCACTGTTAATGGCAATTTAATAAAGCAAATTGTGCTCCTGTTGCGAATGGTTGCCCGTCTTTGGCCAACGCACATCCGTAACCGCAGATTCCCCGTCCCGTCCGCTCCGTGCCGCCCGTTCATCGTTAATCAATTAACTTGGCCGCTTTCTATATGATTGCTCGCAAGTGCTCGCATGCCCTTCCATGCGAAGCCCCGCCACGCGCAAATATAATTAATGATCAAGTGTCAACAAGAAGCGTCAATAATCTCCAATATCTTATATAATATATATGTACTTATTATGTATGTATGTAGTATTTAGTGTGTACTACGTAGTAGTATGCCGCGTATTGCAGCGTATTGAATTTCATTTGGCCAATGCGTAATTGCCAACGCGTGTCCAACTTTTTACCAAGGCTAACAACTTTCGGATTAAGATACATACTCTCGCTTTGACTAAACTAAAAGCAACCGGAAGTAACTGGCTTCAAAGCCACGCGCCAACTGGCGTCCATTCAAGGTAACTAGAAATGTTATTACGTTTCAGTTGTTTCCAATATTTACTCTATTTACGCTCTGGCAGCACTGCGCTTTTAGGGTGACCATATATACATATAATTCTTCGCCATTTTGCTGGGTATATTGCCATAATTTTTAACTCCCTTGCAAATGGTCACAAATGCTTGGCAACACCTTCAGTGTGACAGCAAAGACTTTGCATGCCGTATTATATATAAATAAAATACAATCAAAATAATAAAAATGAGCAAAAAACTCACCAACATTAACGCCTTCTGCACTTTTAAGGTAACCATTCATATTCATATATTTCCTCAAATTGTTTCGACCTTTCTTTGATTATTTTGCACTTATTATTTACTCGCTTTCAAATGAGCCAACCTGATTGGCAGCACTGCATATAGCATATTTCCATATTTGTTTTCATTTTTAACACTTGATTTGTTATATTCATTTAACCACTTGTTCTTTAATAAATATACCCAACTATAAAAGAAAAAGAAACTCACCATCATGAATTTATTGCTTTGAAGCTTTACTTACCTGCCACGTATCACTTCCTCTCCTTCTAATGAGCTCAAGGAGTCCAGTGTGACCATTCACTTATCAGCACACTTAAATCGTTATTTTCAGTATAGTTTTTTTCTGGCTGCATTCTTTTTTTAGGGTGACCATTCGCGTATAGAATAAGTACACTAGTTACATCATACATTATCCAGATATTTTCACTCTTCCTTTATAACGAATCTTGTCGGGGTTAAGCGGCACTTAAGAAAGTTCACTTGACTTAATTCAGTCTTAAATATTTCTGAAGGAGCCAATTAAACGGGCTTTATTCCACTACTTAAAAGGCGTTTTCTTTGTTAAGCTAATGCTTTATAAATATTTACGAGGCAGCAGCTAACAGCCTCAAAATCTTATACCATGTGCCATGTGATGCTCCAGTTAACAAAATGGCCAAGTACTTATGCTCAGTGCCCCACACTGTGTTCCTTCTGCAACGCTCGGCAGCTAATTTGTTGATCATTTTTCTTACCAGTGGGTGGCTGGCAATGACGTCTTTATGGATGCCAACCAACAGAGGCGGCTGCAACTATCGACAAAACTTTTTAGTGGCTTACCCAGACAATTTATGAGCTTGGTGCATTTATCTTGTAATTAAAAAATAGAATACCCTTTAAATGCTGATTTATATGCAGGCAGGACAACTTTCCCACCAGTGCTTAATGTTACATATTTTATGACTACAATTTTAGTATATACGCGACACGACTCTACAACGAAGGGGCGCCTATACATAGTAGTACCCTTTATGAATGTCAATGTGTCAGTCAGTTTATTGTTGCACTGCGCGCGGCTCATCCCATTTGAACTTTAGTTAAAGTCCTTGATGTGCGTATACTATACATACATATAAGTGCGACACATGTGCCAGCAGCCCATTCATGTGTGCGGCTTTTATGGCAGGGACCAAAGCTGTCACTTATTAGATATGCCATCAAAATGTACTTAGGCTTTTAGGGCCTGCAAAGCTGCTTAATTTTTAATTTTAATTCGAGAATTGTTCTGTTTTTCATTCAGTTAGAATAGACCAAAAACTGTGCAACCTCATCTGGTCATTCCAGTTGTCATTTAATTGTGCTATAAATTGGGCTGCATTTTATTTTAAGAACGAATTTACTGGCAAGTCGAGAAGACAAATGCTTTGGCTTGCCCCTTAACATGCAATCGCATAAATTTCATACAGAGCACAGATACCGAGACACAAACAAAAGCAAAAACATGCATGCCTCAGCTGCTTACTTTTGCTGTGATTATTCCTCACAGTCCCTAAGCTTCAGACCATGAATAATTCATTCTTAAATAATTTCTATATTTACTTTCTAACCATCATAAAACTTTTACGGCACATTTATGGCATTTAAATGCATGAATATATGCAATATGAAGTCAATCATATTTCGTATATGGGTTTGAATGAAAGCAAATATATAGAAAGAGATATACCTTGACCCCTTTAGCTCTTTTAATTATCGAAACCAGCTCGAAAAACCTGACATTCAATTACTGTTGATTGGAGGAAAACGGGCTAGTTAAACTAAACTAAAATAAACACCCTTCCCACATGCTAAATAAGAAACAGCTTCAAAGAGTCTAGCTCAAATATTTTCGACTCGACCGTTCATGTTGATCAAGTTCATGTATTTACCTAAGCCCCAGACCATGAACATTTCATTCATAAATAAATTCAAAGTTTACTAGCTTAAATATTTTCGACTCGACTGTTGTTATTTATCAAGAATATATATTTATTCAATCGGAGTCCCACACATTCCAGCTTATTCATTTACTGTGCAATTTTACAAGTACAATACTTAAAAAAAACATTTCATTTAGCCTCGAACAAATAAGGAATTCTCAGTTCAATTGGCAAAAATACTAAACAGCAAAAGTTTTACCAGTTGGACAGGACTGCAGGACCCACTGGTGGACGCCCACCATGCTCTGGTCATTGGGGCGTATAATTAAGAAAGTTTGCATACATCTAGGCGCACAGGATAAACCATCTCTTCGAATTAATTTTGCCCAAAGGCGCAACGCACGCGCCCGACCTTACTTATAGGGGCAGCAAATTAATTTGCATTTGGCTTTAATGTACTAGAGCCTAAGCTGGCAATGGCCAGCACATGTGCCGGCACAGTCGAAACTGCAGAGCCTGCAGGATAAACAATTAACCTCTGTCTAACTGGAAGCAAGCCAAAATGGCCAATTCGACATATTTGTTGCGAAGCAAAGTTAATATTTATAAGAACTCAGCTCTCTTGGTAGATATACTTTCACAAAGCATCCAAAAAACTTTAAATATTTGTGAATTTTAAAAACTTCCTTCAAGGTAACCTGCTGCAGGTTGTAAGTGATAGATTATCGCAGTTCTTAGCAGATTTTTTCAATCGGTTTTACTTCTTCTTCTATACTATGTGCATTAGTTTACGGTCTTTTATTAAATTTCGGATTTTCTTGCTCCCTCCAGTTCAGTCCATTCTATATAATTCTCTATACTTTACTCCCTTTCTCACTTTTTCATTTAATTTCCCCTTTCTTTCACTCTCTTTTTCTAATCTCTGTGCCTATCATTTCTATCTCTATCTCTCTTTTACTATTCGATATTGATTCTTATAGATCGCTTGAAAACGGGAAAGTTATCGATTAACAGTGACAAACTTGTACTGCGCGGGCACTATCAAAGGACTTGATCAAGAATATATATACTTTATGGGATCGGAGATGCTTTCTTTCTGCTTCCCTGTTACATACACTTGCACAAGACTATTATACCCCTTTTGCCATGTAAAATGGGTTAAGGGCATACAAATTAGATCAAAATTAAATTCCTTATGATTGCTGTCATTTGCGGCTGCTTAAAACTTGCTTAAATAGTTCTGCGTTGACGCTTTTATGTCACCGTCGAAAAAACTTTTTAATTTGCATATTTGAAATGTTGTGGAACAGCAGGTGACTGCAGCTGCTGCATCACCTGGTGCTCATTTAATCAGAACCCAACTGCACATAACGACACAACAAGAAGCACTCCCACAGTCAGGCACTGACAAACTACATGCGCTTAAAATTAAAAAAAAGAAAGGGAAGAGCGACTATGTCGAAGCATTGATACCCTAGACACTAGATAGATTTGCATATATATAAGTTAAGCTGATAATTGCAATCATTTGTATAGTAGATATTTGTGATATACTTGTCCGATTCGGAAGATGTCAATAGCTTTAACATGTTGATAGGGCTTTAGGACTGGGATAAGATTTTACATAGAATACTGATCAAGACCTTATACATTTTATGCATACAGAGCTGCCTGTTACAAAGCTCGTGACAAAATCATAATATCCTCTGGAAGAGTACAACAAAAAACACAACCAACACACCAGCTGGCAAATGCTGATGTCAAATGGCAGGGTCCACAGTTCAGGTTCGGGCGCAGCAGAGTCGCGCGTTGCCCGAGACACAAAAACACAACATTGGCATGGAACTAATGAAAGCTGCAGGCACTGATATTAAGGCAGCAAAGTCCGCCCCAGAACCCTGCTGATATGTCGTGCCAAAGGGTTATTTACAAGAATAAATGTTTGCGTCTGGTTGGCCTGGCGTGGTATACAAGCAGATTTTTGTATTTAAACGAATATTCGTGTCTAACCATGGGAATGCCCGATGCCTGTTAGATATTGACTAGCTGACTGCGTCTCTGGCATCCAACAGCACGGGGGTTCCTCTTGCCAAGAATATGGGCATTTAACTTAAATTCTGGATGCGTTCTGCACGCTCTCCCAATACGCAGGGGCGGAATATTTGGGCCCTTCACAAGTTCAGCTTTAAATTGTATTGCTGCCAAACTGACCTGCAGGATATCTAAAACATTATCAAATATTTCCAATTATTTTTTGGGCCAAAGTCGTCGACTCTACTGCCACAAGTAATATGAAGTCAACAAGGTAGACAACAAAAAGTTTATACAAATTTGTATTGATAGCAAACAGATGAAACCTAATGTGACACAAATCAACTTGACCGTTATCAAAAGGGTCACAACGGGTCGCTGGAGCAGCATAAATGCCAGCAAATGCCAATTATAATTATAGTTATAAATACCAACCCACATCAAATTGAGCAGCATTTAAGTTCATACTAGCTAGCCTTTAACTAAATATTTTCAAAAGTTGGGTAATTATATATATCATAAGAAACCGCAGGGACGACCCACATAGGAAAGTGAAAAACTCTATCAAATAGACGCTTGAATAACATAAACTCTCCCTATATATACGCTCAAAGGATAACTAATCCTCTTATGCTAATATAACGCCAATTAGATTCATTTGTCTTTGTCACGAAGCACAATTACAAATTATCAATTAATTGTTTGGGTTTCATCTTTGGATATACGGCAAAATTCTCTTGTTGATTCCAAGAGAGATTTTATCTTTACAATTCCAAGTAACAATAGGTTTTATTCCAATTCTTATTCAATTTCTCACTTATTTTACAGCAATTGTCTGTGTTGCTGCCCCTGCTGCTCCTGCAGCTCCTTCTGCTGCTGCTGCTGCTGCTGATGATGCCATTTCATCGAATTTTCTATAAGCCAGCTTCCACCTGCCCACGCCACGCCCACACCGACTCCACCAGCCACTTGTGCACTGCAGCGTAAAATGCTCATGCGATTGCATTGTTTTCTTTGATTCAATTTAAGAATTGGATTTTTTGCTCTGTATCAGTATCACGGAGCAAGCTGCTGATCCGAACCGATTCGAGTCAAGATTTTCAATTTATTGTTATCCACGGACCGCACCTTAAGCCAAAGCAGTTGTAATAACAACAGCTTAACCAAAATCTAAACCAAATTGGTTTAATATTGGCTTGTCTTAGCATAAAATACTTTTGAACAATGCACAGCCAAACTTAGCTGGGAGATATCAATGTTGTAAAATTGAATTGTTTCATCGAAAACGTTCAAGATATTTTAAAGACAAATCAAGCCTTTAGCCAAAGGCTGTAGGAAGCCAAGGCTCAGGGAGGTTGGTTAGAAACGTGGCCCGAAGCAGCGAACATTTTGTTTGGGCTTGCAGCTCGGTTGGCCGCATTTCACACGAATTACTTATGTATGTTTTCTCCTGGCGCCAAATGCATCTGTTCATTTATCAAATTGTCATAGTCATTAAATGGCAATTAGTCTGGGACAGCCAAAGTCGAGAAAGTAGCTGATTGGGGATTTATTCCCTGTCGGGGGCCAACATCAATAGTCTGTGCAAACTTTTAAGCGGAAACACGCGTCTCTTTTTGCCAGCTGAACTTTGACATTACTGACAGCTTGTATCCTGTGCCCGCGCCCGCACCCCCACCGCCACCCACTCTCATGCTCAACGAGTGCTTTTGGGAAATGAGTAAGACTCAAATTGACTTAAGCGCAGCTTTGCCAGGACCCACCGTCCATTAGCATGTCCAAGGCAGAGTCCAAGACTTGGGGGACAAGTCATTGACACTCTCACTTTGGTTGTTGTTTTTCGATTTTTTTTTCTCAACTTTCTTGTTATGGCATTTGTTGCTACTTTGGCAACTCTCATTGAGCGGAAGGCAGCGCTGCGCTTAAGTCAATCAGCTTAGCTGATTGCCCCGCCAAAACCCTTCTCCTATTCGCGTGGCCTGTCAAAACTGTTAAAGTGTAAGCCATTCGCTTTTCCGCGACCTGCAGCAACCGGTAATATGGCCAAAGGAGAGTTCCCTTCCCAGCACAAGGGTATTTAGCAGCCAAATCATTTATGTGAAATTTAAATTTGCAAATATGCCCGTTGCCATATTCCAGAAACACCTAGTTCTGACTCTCTAAGTGGCTACAGACGTGCACCTTACTGGCAAGCTACACTTAAGCAGGCCACATAAAGTGCTTGGAAAATACCGTCAATAAGCCAGCTGCATGTTTCTCATGCACGCCAACAATACACTCACACAGACGCGCACACACACACGCACACACACAGGCACACACACAGAGGCACACACACACGCAGCCAGGCTAAGTACAATAAAAATAAGTAAGAATGGGGGCACCCTGAACCCAACCGCCGAGCTGCCGTTACAAACATTCTAGTTTCCTCACATACACACACACAAACACACACACACAAACACACACACATGCCAACGAGAGCAAGCACGCATGCCGTTTGCTGCGCAGTAACCGCGCTGCGGCTATGCTTCCTCTTCCCATAGACCCACGCTATAAGAAATGAGTTCTTGCTTAACTTCGGTCTTTGTAGTCCGATGCTTATGAAATTTTCAGCACTTAAATATGGCATACAAAGGATTGTATATACCAAAGTGTTTTTGCATATGAAATATTTAGAAATCATGAATGAATGCCTCATACATGTATATTTCTGTATGTTACATACGGCTGCCCAAAACCAAAACACCCCAATGCATTTTTAATTGATACAGAGTATAATAAAAGTAAGTAAGTTAGTTTGTGGGTGGAATTGTATGGCGGTTGCATTGCTGGGTATTTCCGCCGGATTATGAGCACTTTTTGTTGCATTGTCGAAGAAGTTGAACAACAAATTTTTCTAGCGATGGAAACGTGAGCGCACTTCATGTTCTTGATATGACTCAATTCATTCGAATGGCTATGAAATCAATTGCAATGGTAAACCAACCAAGCACTTGCCAACCAGAAAGCTTGAAGCGAGTGTTTGTGGTGCCCAAGCTTACCACGACAGCTTATAACAGCTTATATCAAGCGAAGAGTCTTTTCGGTTATTGGATTGTTGACTCCAAGACTCAAATCGCAAAGGACAGTCTTTCAAACTGTGACTAAATTCTAGAGGCTTACAAGAGCTGGTCAAGGGTAACAAGGGAACTAAGGAACAACAAAGTTTGTATATATATTAAAGGTAGAAAAATATAAAATATGAACTGATTTTCATATGTATTATAAAAAACACGCGCATGTTTATTAAAACTAATGGGCTATACTCGTTCTCTAGCAGTTAATTAAAGTCGTTTAGCCCGTTGGCCACGTTTTGCATGTACACAACTAGCAAATTGTGCTTAAACCATTTGAGAATTATAGGCACAACACGTATAAATGTTGTAGGCATCGTTTGAAGTTTCTTTATGTTTACTTTTATGATATCTCATTATGCATGCTGTCGTTTCATGATAATAACATAGTTTGTAACAATCATTCGGTTTACATGACGCAAACTTCCTTAGCTTTAACACTAACTACAACTGCTTATAAAGTGAACTGATTTCGCATACACCCCAAGCCCCCACACACTCACACACGCACACACACACTTTTACACAGAATACGTGACCATTTACATGGCTGCCAACGAGTTGGGTTTGCGATATTATTGTTTTTGTTGCTGGGGCTTACCAGTCAAGTTTGTATTATTCCGTGTTTACGCCAAACTCTTGTGGGTCCGCAATTTAACGAAATAAACTTGGCTACTGTCTTGTTTGCCATGCAGTTTTCCTTCCGTTTCCACAGCCAGGTTGGCGCTGTGAATGTGTGTGTCTGCGTGTGTGTGTGTGGGGTGGCTGCAACTGCAGGATGCACTTTTGAAATGCCAGCGGTGCGTGGGCCAAACGGAACTGCGTCAATGCCAAGGCTGGCAAAGGTTATGGGCCACCGCAGCATTCCAATCGACATTTTTGGCAATAGCTGGGAGCATTTTTTATGGGTTCCCTTGTCGATTTATGCAGCAGTTTTTTCTTTTTATAAAGCGCAATTTGTCAGCCCGAACAGCCGGACGATAAAACACAAATCGTTCGACTCGCATACAAAAATTATTTGGATAATGGAGCATAACAAAAACAGATGAGAATGGGGACAAAAAAAAGGACGACTCCAAGAAACAAACTAACATGGAAAACATATTCGGATTGTTGTTATATCTGAGCTGAGTTGATGACGTGACCAACAAATCGTAAATTCGATAAAGGAAATTAGAAGGGAAAGGCATTCAAATTGAACGACATCGCAAAACAAAATCGAAGCAAAAACAAATGATGCACAGTGGTAAAAAGCCACAAATAAGTAAAGAGTTCACGGTTCGAACTCATGTTGAGCCCTAAGACAAGGTTCGCGAGCTAAGTAGTTGTTGCTTTATATTTACAATGTCAATTTATATTTTAAAGCAAATCGTTTCTCTTTTAATTTGAAATATAATTTGCTCTAGGTTAAACTGTATTTGTTCTTAAGAGCATCGTATAGAATGAAGAATGAGAATCGCAAAGAAGTCTTTGCTTTGGTATGAAATGATCCTTAACTTACGTTCATTTTTAACATTTTCATTTATATTTATGATATATGGTATGACATTAACCTAAACTTAACTTCATTTTTAAGTGTATTTACATAAAAAAGAGCAATAAAATCAATGAATAAATTATGTACAACCAGAAGGTCTCGTTTATTGAGTGGATCGCAACAAAACTTTGTTGAGATAAGCTCTGCAAAACTTAAATCAACATTTGAAAATTCAATAAAATTGCTTAGATCAACCACTGTGCGCCCTTTGGAGTGGCTTACATTCGTTCTATATACATATGCATGTGTATACATATGCATATAGCATATATACACATGTATACACATGGCATATGTGTGCAGGTTTGTGTGTGTGTGTGTGTGGGTGTGCACATTGGAATTTAATTCAGCTATGAAAAGGAAATTTCACACATTCGATTGAGTATAACGACTATGTGGGGAGTATGTGTCTGATTTGAATGGGGCTTTGGCGTGCAAATCGGCACAAGTCTTTATCGAAATTGAAAAGATACAACTTGGACGTCGTATCTGTAATTTGTTGTTTTGTTCGTGTGTATTTATATCGGTCTCGGTTCGACAAGGGATTTTTGGCAATTTGTGGCAAGCAAAGCCATAAATTGATTAGCTTAAATTTATGCATTTCGCTTAACGATGCTACGACATCTGTAGGTCTAGCGAAACAAGAAGTCACGTACCTTATGAACCAGCTAACTTTTATCGAAAATTAAGCATACGCACCGTGCCACAAGCAACTGCAATGCGCAGTGTCTAGACAATAGTCGTGACTGGCGTTCCATTTCAGTTCATTTGTAGCCCAAGCAATGTTGATTCCATTAGCGAATAATTGAAAACTAGCAGAAACTAATGCATGCAATGCATCAAAACTTGCTTAGATCAGAAACCATGGCAATTAAAACTTTATTTGTTGACCAAAAAAAAAGCGCTGGCAATGTGAAAGCAGAATGCAGCTAACGTTTAACACTCGGCTGCATAATTAGCCAGAACAGAGCTTGAGGACAACTTTGGCAAGCGGACGGTCGGTCGGCAGCTATGAAAAATGCGGACAAGACGCAAAGCAAAAGCTGTTCCAAATGTCGTTTTAGCCTTTCAGAAACGGCCAAATTCAATAAAAATATTTATGTAAATTCTAACTAACATAAACGCAAAGGGAAGGGAAAAAAACGCTAGTTATAATCAGCTTTGCCTAACAAATTTGTGCTCAATAATTTGTCAAAATCAATTACCTAATTTTCTATGTAATTTTAAATGGTGCGGAATTAAACTCTCGACCATAAAACAATTCACACTCATTTACCGAGAATATTTTTGAAAATATATGCCCAAAAATATATTTTCAATTTAACCTGAAGGCCTAATACGCTCTGAGTTTAGTTTTGCATATTTAAATTGAAATTGAAATTGCCAAATTAAAAGAAAATATTAATATTGTCAATATACTTGAAAATAAGTTTACATATCAGCTTGTAAATTTTCAAATTTTGTTTTTCTATAAATGAAATTCAAAGGAATTATGATTTAATTTGTTGATAGGCAAATGAGGGCATTTAAACAAATATTAAACTAAACTAAACCAAAGATTTCTATATACCCTAACAAAGGGTATACACATACTATAATGCATTTAGGATAACATCAAGATAATATCAAGAGCCAAGTCGATATGTGCATTTCGTTCAAGCCAATCTCTCTGCCTTCGGGCAATCCTGATAAATGTGGTTTCTTCTTGCAGTCACATTTGCCTGTAGATCTCTTAAAGAAAGGCAACCTTCTATGCACGACTTTGGAGTGCTTTCCATTAGGGAGGAAATTCAAAAATTTAACGTTCGCCACCGCATCAGGCTGGAAAACCATGGCAACCAATTAGCGATGAACTTGCTCGACTACAGCATGCAAAGCACGCCGACTCAAGAGGAGGCAACCGCTGGAACTACCCCGAACCGCCCCGCCCCGACCTGCCCCGCACCCAGCCCAGCCATGTCGCGGAGTTGTGCGGGCTAACCAAGCTGTTTACAAACAACTGTTCAGTTTTTCAAAAGAGAATTCAAATTTACTCATTATCGTTTTTATCATGGGAACTGGGAAATATAGTTAGCTTAGCCAGAATTCGCTTTGATACTAACTCAAACGAATCCGCAAGGAATCACACTGAAATATCGAAATACTTCCGCAAGGGTATTAAATATTCAGTACTTCTTTTTCATTTGCTTTCTTTCCTTAAATTTTTTATGCTTTTTCCTGCAGGACAATTAAAGCCAACTGGTATTGCAATCATAAACGAATGAAAACTATTTAATTAAAAGCCAGTTGGGTGTAGGACTCACAAAGTGCATTGCATAAAGGACATTTGCATCGGTTTGGGGACAGTAGAGACAAGGTATAAGGGACACTGGTCGTTAAATTTAACAGCTTTGGTAATTACAAAATAGTTTGCTTACGGAGGCTCAATATATGCTCCGAGCTTAGGTAAGTAGCGGGCGTATTCCTAATAACACACACCTAAAAAGCACACATACACCACACACCTACACACCCACACACCTACACACACACACACAGTAACACCTACGGATTGCCTTACAGATTTTATTGAGACATTATCAGGCAAAACAAATGGGCGACAATTTGCAGCTATGGTGCCGACTTTTATGGCCGGCAACATCCACAGAAAAGGCGTTACGGAATGGCCAAAGGGGGCGTGGTGCATGGACATAGTTTTGCCCGAAGCTTTTCCATATATAATAAATTGCGATGGCAATGTATGTATGAGCGATAACCGTGCGTATACGCAACGTATTCTCGACATTTCGTTGTTTGGGGCCATTCGGTGTGTTTTTGTGCCATTTTTATGGCTCATAACCGACAACATCGGCATGCGAATGACAGATATTTGTTTTGTTGTCTCGATCCGAGCCCACAACCATGCCAATGACTAGATAAAACTGTAGGCTATTAATACGCCTCGCCTGCCCAATTAATTGAGCTGTAGAATGCAAATTAAATAAAAATCAAAATACCTAATAACTTCACCCCAATAAACCATATCTATATTTGCTCTGGTTGCCCGGAGACTCATTGGATGGCCTGTTGACACGGACGCAGACCGCAAAAAAAAATAATAATACATTAATAAATGTGTGCCACAGGCAAACAATGTATACCGCTGCTTTATTGGTGCTAAAAGGCGGAGGACAAGCCAAGTGTAAGAGTGGCAGCAAGCACCGGGCTGAGTGATGGCCCAAGTGGATGCTAGGACTAGGACCCAGAGCCAGCCAAGGCGACATTTTGTGTTTATTCAAAATAAATTTGAAGCACTTAATAAAATATTAGCAGCAAGCTAAAGGAAGCCCAACCCGGCAGTCAAGTGACGTTAAGTAAGGAAAACAGCTTTGAGCGTGCTGCAAAAGAGCTGAAAAGTCAAAATTTCAAGCACTTGACGCTGTGTGGGCGAAGAATGTTGACATTTGACACATTGACAGGCGTTTCAGAGGGATGCAAGCTTGTAGCTGTATACTGATTGCCCTTTAAAATGAAGCAATTTGTTCAAGATACTACATAAGCTGCGGCTATTGACACTTTTAGCCTTCATTAGCTTGAGCACTGTAAAACAATTTAAATTTAGCGCTTCATTTAGCAGCGGCATTTCGATAAACGATAGCTATCGATTCACATGACTGTTAACTAACATAAACACTGAAAGAAAGCAGTAAAAGCTAAATGAACATCATGTTCCTATGATCTTAAATTCATTACGCACAAAACGTATGCATACATATATCAAATGTATGTACATACGGAATGGAAATAATGTGCCTCCCATTTTAATAAAGCTAATTCAAAATAAACACTTACATATCCATAATGATTACTAATATACAGATGCCTGTTGCTCATTCCATTTTTTCTTTACATTCACTCGTGTCATTATTTTGATTATTACTCTCGGCAAGTTCGCCATTTAATCTTTTCAGCTTTCGCGCCTCAGATACGGCCTTATAGACACGATTTTTGGCTTTCTGAAAAGCCATGCGAGCATCCTTTCTATAATCATCAAACGTATAGCCTTCCGTTCTCTGAGACTCTGGGGAAAAGCGCATGTATTAGCATATACAATAATACTTAATAATTAAACGGAATACTTTTTACTAACCATATAACGCTGTGTTCAGGTTAATATAACTGCTTAAACCAGCTTTTGAACTGTGTCCTCCATAGTTCATTTCCATCAACAACTTCTGGTCAATGATGCGACCAATATTTTTAACGATTCCACTTGGACTTAGCAGATTTTTAAATAGCTCTGTCTGAAAGTGAAATAAGCAACATTACAATTGATTAGTATAAAATGTATAAAAGTAAAAAGTTGTACGCACATTACTTACATATTTTTCCATATCATTCGCTATTTTCAGATCAATTGCCTCCAATGCTTCCTTATGCTTTACGGGAAAGTCGTTTGGCTTTGTCACCGACTTCATGTTTTCACATATCTTATCAACTCTAGCTAATATTTTCGTATTTATATTAAGCAGGAAATCCACTTTACGCTCGAGGCTGCTCAAGCGGTCATTGAAATTGTGATGTTCATTTGGACCCATGTCCATGGGATACAAACGCTGCATTTTTTGCTGTTCATCAACCAAATCTTGACTGTCAACCATTCCGAATATATCGTCGTCTTGCGCTGGCAACATATCAGGACATATTACTTCATCCTTCACGGATATGTTCATGTCAATGCCGAGTGGATCGTCAAAGCCAATAAATTCCTTCTTTGCCTTTTCCGCCGAACGGCGGGCATTGCGGCCGCGGCCACTCATAATTCGACTTATAAAAAATACGTTCCCTTTCTTCTGGCAGGAAATATTTGATCTAAATGTTAGTGAAGAATGCTTATAACAAATTCTGCCAACTCATGGTCAAGATGTAAGCACTTACAATGTAATAAGATTTGAGACCCAGGTCCCACTTTGTTTGACCTGCAGTTGCTTTTTAAGTAAATGATGTCCTTTTTGACTTTTCTTTAGTCTTATTTTTTGCATTTCGTATTAGCAAATTTTTGATTAAAATTGTCTATAAGCATGGGACTTACTGACGACAGATGCCTCAGGCTGCCCCAACATGATGCATTATTCGGCATTGTACATTGCTTCTACTATTAGAGAATGCATTTAAAGCCATTTACGCAATATATCTGTTTTTAAAATGATTTGTAAAATTAATTAAAATTGTTTGCGCGTATTTTATATTGCCGACGCTTACAGCTGTTGCCAGTCATCCGATAGATTGCGGTGGGTGGTCGATAATTCTAAATCTGATTTTCTATCAGAGTCTGGTCACACTTGTGAAAATGATGTCTGCACGTTTATATTCTACCTGTCGTTTATTTTCAACAAATTTTCCAATAAATGCTGTAACTAAGAATGCTGTGGGTGGAAAAACCCTTGTCGACAGTGTGGCAGTGACCAGAAATGGCAAAACAATTGTTGCCTGGCATCCAGACACTCCGTTCCCCTACGAGCATACAAAACCGCTCCCACCGATTGTCGAGAACCAGACATCCGAAGTTATTAAGGAGGCTGCGCTGCAAACGTCAATGAGTGCATTTAAAAACAAACATCCAGAGGTGGCACGTCAAGAACTAATGCGGCTGACACATACTACAAAGCATCGTTGGTTCCCACGGGCACGTGACAAGAAGGCCAAAAAGACGCCCATGGACCGGCCTTACTTATAAATACAAGATTACATAAGTGCTGTTTATAGGCAATAAAATTATGTTTATAAATTAAACGTTCTTGGGTCTTCTTAGTAATAATAATAATAATTGGCTAAAAACAAGCTCCGGCTTGTATTTATGTTGGCATTTCAATCAATATCAAATTAAAAATATGAATAGATAAACCAAAACAAAAACAGCTGTTTGCAAGCATTTTCTAATTCCTTCATTAACAGCACCAATTTGAGTTTAACAGCCCCGGAACGATACCAATTGGGTATTGGAAATGTAGCATAAGGAGCGAACACATGTTCAAATTTCAGTAATTCTTTCACCGTTACCGCTATGTAAAAAATGTTCTATTGGAATCTTAAAGTAAATTGGGCCTTATAATAATATTTGTGTCCCAAGTCTCAACGAAATAGACATACACAAATTAAAACTGTGTGTGGACAGGTTCATGGTTCGAACCTGGCTTGGTATTTGGCTTGATAATTTTTTTTTTTTGGTACATGGCTGGTTATAAAGTTCGGTCCTGACAACTTTTTTTAAAATTAACATGTGGCTTACAATCAAATGCCACTGTATTTCCAAAATTCTGTTATTTTAACATTCTGCTAAAGTTGTGTTAAACTTCTCTGACATCTTTTGCCCGTCTCTTCTCTTATTTTCATAATAGCTGTAACTTTCGAAGCAAGTGGACGTGTGACGGAAATTTTAATCAAAAAAGTGGAAGTGGAGAGCAAAGAAAGTTGTGTGAATAGAAAAATCACAAAAGTGCAGTGCATTGCTGGTGCTGTATGAGTCTGTGTGTGTGTATGCATGTCTGTTAAGGAAGAAGAGAGAGCGAGTAAGGGGATTGCTGCGATTTAAGTTGACTGAATTTGACATTATTGACAAAGCGAGAAGCAAAGAAAAATACATAAATAGAGAGTGCAGCCAAGCAGCAATATGTCCACCGTAGAATCTTCAAGTTCGGCGGTGCAACAGCCACCCTCGTCCACATTGCCAATGTTGGGCGACAACCAGGTGTCCACCATGCAAATTCAAATTCAAGCCTCAACATCGTCGGCAGGAGGCAGTAGTAGCATGTCGTTGGGCGTACCGTTAGATACGCAGAGTAGCGGTGAGCCTCCAGCTAAGAAGCAAATGCTCGATCCGAGTGCAGCCTCATCCTCGTCGGGAATGTCCGGCGGCGGGGGCGGTGGTCCAGCTGGAACTGGAACCGGAACGCACGAGAAGCTTGCCTATCGCATCTCGACTGCGCTTTGCTGTGCCGTGTGCTTGGATTTGCCAAAAACGGCCATGTATCAGGTGAGACAATTGATGCAAGCAGGCAAATGAGTTTTGATTAAATTATTAAAAAAAAAAAACGAAAAATGTAATATATATGTGCACAAAGAGGCAAATGTATTAGCATGCATTTGTGTGTGTATGTACATACGTGCTCTTTGTGCGTATGTGTGTATTTGTGACAATTCTCTGTATACAAAACAAATCGAGCAAAAGCAATCGCAAACTCAGCTGTAAGTAGCCACTCCCTCGCCGCGCACCGCAACCGCCCTGTTAAGCGCAGCGCACACAGCTGGAGTCGCTAGTAACAACGAGAGCGTGTGCTCCAAAGCAGAGCAGTAAAAGGAACGAGAAAACACGGTGTATATTTTTTGTTTGCCTATGGTAACTTTTGCAAATGCCCATTGCGTTTGCCTTGAAAATGACAATGCCAGGCACTTGCGGCATTTGTTTCCCTACCTCCCTACAGCTCACCCATTGATCGTTTTTGTAAGTATGTATATACAGCGCACTCGCTCACACGCATTGCTGTTACATAGCATGCAGTTCTCGCCATGCTGCTGCACTTTTATTGCGTTTTAGGCGAGCGACCAAAGCAACCCTGCTCAATTTCAATGCTCACCCCACTGACCCCCACCTTACTACTATATGCGCAGTTACATTTACTGTAACACTCTTTTACAGTTGCATGCATACTTGGCGTTTTTCCGCTGTTGCGTCATAAGTTTAATACATATGATTGTATGTGGGAAATTTTTAACATGGAAATTTATATATGTATGTATGTACATCTTTATATTTGCATAAATAAATGTACACACATACAAATGTTCGTATGTTAGGAATATATCGCAAAGATGCGTTATTTACATATTGTGAAATAGAAGCCGTTATGTATTCTGTTTGTTCGTGGCCTATTTTTAGCTGCGTTGCCCGTGCGACCTCCGCGGCGGCGCCATTGCCGTCGTTGTTTCTACCAGCCCCGCCCACAATCAAAAAATAAATATGCTAACAACGCAACGTCAGTATTGGTTTGCTTTGTTCACACATACATTTGTATGTAAATAAGCATTCAAAAAGCTAATTGTCTGTCTGCCCGTCTGCCATTTCCTCTTTCATTCAATTCGCCTTTAAGCCACATACAAACATACATACATATATACATAAAAGTACACATACTATATTCACATAAGCATTTGTTCTATCATTCATTGATGCAGGCGTCCGTCATTTTGGTTTCTTAATTCGTCAGCTTTATTTGACAATTTAATAAATAATTGTGCCAATTTATAAACAATCAACGCTTGCGTAATAACTTGTACAAATGTGTGTATGTAGACGCTTTCAAACAATTTTTACATCCACACATATGATGAGTTATATTCTTTTTGATTTCAACGTTTGCTTTTCTAAGCCTTTTCGCCTTTTCAATATTGCTGCGTTGTCTATGGTTTATTTTGTTTCTCTCTCTTTCGCTGTTGGCCCCTGTCTCAGAAAACACACACACACACTCGAAAACAGTCATAAATATAACTGCGTCATTGCTTTGACCCAGCAAGAAAATATATGTACATTCATACATATCTACGTGTGAGTGCGTTATTCTCATGCTTGCATTGTCTTATAATAAAGAGTCAATACCAATGATTAGTTATTCATAAACTAATTAGATAGTTCGTTTTTCAATTTCCATATTGTTAAGCAGTAATTCATGCATAAATACTCACACACACACACAAGCTCTTTTTCACTCTCGTTTAATCATATTCACGCTCTCTGTTATTGTTTTGCTTTTGCTGGCAGTTGTTGTTCTCCTCTGAGTCTTTTTCGACGTTCGTATTGTCCTGCTCACACTCGCACACGCAGCGCGTATCGTAATATAGTCAGCTGTTCATGGGCAAAGAAAAATGAAAAAAAAACTACGCACTTTGTAAGTTTTCTGCGTATTTATTTAATATCAATTGGCATGATTATTAGGATGTGTATGAATGTATGCTGAGGGGAATGGGTAGCAAGGGTAGCATTACATATAAACATTTTTAGTAAATGCACAGGTTGTTTGTTATTGTTGTTATTTGCAGTGACCTGTAATCTAAGACAAACTTGTTTTACCAGTTTTGAGCCAATACCTGAAACCAGTAAACTCTAACGTATGTGTGCGTTTCCTTTTACCTACGCTACGTTGTTGTTCTTATTGTTGTTGACGCGCTCTCGTCTCCACCAGCCACCGTTCTCTTTCTGCTTCTACGCTGTTGACAGAGCTACTTACATAAATACATACATAGACACACATATACAGATGTATCTACCAAAACATCATCAGCTGGGTTTTGTTATGTCTGCCGCACGAGCGTGTCAAAAAGGGGAGCAAAAGTTGAGCAAGCGAACGACGAATGCCCGGGTAGGGAAAACGAGAGCGAGAGAGAAAACCAACAAATGGAAATGTCATGACTAAAACTAGTTGAACATCTTTTTGAGGTTTGTTTTAAACAATTGTCACAGCTGCCTGTCGCCTACTGTAGGTCATAAATAGCGATTGCTTTGGATTAATTCTCAATGCTGGAGCAATATTTGGAAGTTCATTCAACTTGAGAGAATGGGAAATGGGAAAGGAACGGGAGTTGGGGTGCAGCAAAAATGTTGTCCCACTCACACACGCACATAAACAGATATAGCCCGAGAAGCCTGACAACAAAATAAAAGGCAAATAACAAACGTGCTCTTATCTCTTGAATAGAAAGATATCTACATACAGTTGAATGTGTTTGTGTATGTATATGTATTGCATTGGGCAGGCATATCGCACATGTCACTCCGTAAATAGAAATTCCAAAAATGCAGGCAGAAGACCGAACGTCAACGGCAGCAGCCCAAAAATGCGTTTTTATCACGCTTCAGTACGATAATTGACAAAACGTCGCGTCTCGTCGCCCGCATTCTTTGCCAATACAAAAATAATCTTATAATGGAAATTACCAGCGGCTCTGCCAGACCTGACCTTTTACGGTCATGTCTTGTGATTCTCTCTTTCCGACTGATCCCCGGAAATTGAATGGAACACTATCTTCTACTCCTGCTACAGTCTTATCAGTTGAATCCGAGTTATACATTTTAAAGACCAATTGGCATATAAGAAATTTAAAACAAATTCAATTCCCTTTATTTTTTTTTTTTTGTCACGGAGCCAACCTTCACTCCAGCCTTTGCTTAAACGTAGACTATGCTTAACCGTAGACTCTTAACATCTCTCACTTTCTCACTCTCTCTCTCTATCTATCTTAACTATTTCTATCACTCTAACGAATAATCTAGTTAAGTCAACTTAATAATTACATAAAACAATACTTTTACCTTCTTAGCTAACTCTTGTAAGCACACACGAAAAACACAGCCACAAGTAATGTAATTAATTCTTACTGCTAAGTAATTAAACACCATTAGAGGCAGTTACTGTTAACTGTTGATATTTGATAATTGAAATGTACAAATATAGACAAATATGAAAATGAAATGAATAATGTGATTTCAATAAATGTTTGCAACGAGTGCAAATTGTTTAATTCAAAACTGAATACAAAACAAGCGTTTTTATTTCAACAACAAATAAAATTGAGCAACCCACAGGAACTGAAAACCAATCACCATCCAGCCAAACACAAACACAGCCGCCTCTCCATTTCCATCCATTTCAGAAAATTTCGATCAAGCACATTCCAAAAGTGACCAAATTCAGCCCCAATCCGAATCCCATTTCACAATAATTTTCCTCCTAAAAATGTTCACCATTGAAAACACACGCAACTTCCTCATACAACTTTCAACTTTGCAAAACAGCGTATTTTGACTAATAGCAAATTTTTCTTCTTTTTTCTTTAATTGCAGGTTAATTTTTATTCCACATTTTTATTTAGTTTCTACTACATACTATATACTTATAAATCTCTTAGCGTTATTCTCTTGACATGCGCCCGCACTAAAACCTCTCTTGTTTTCACTCTGCTCTCTTTAATTCTAGTGCCAAATGGGTCACCTGATGTGCGCCGCCTGCTTCACCCACCTTCTGGCGGACGGACGGTATGAAACACAAAAGCGCAAATTAAACGACTTGAAAACTTATTTACTGTGATTTGACGAAACACGCCCCGTTAAGTGGTTGAACAACCTAATAATACAAATCTTTCTTTCTTTGCATTTCTCGTTCATCATGTCGTTTATGCAGCCTGCGTGATCAGATTGCCACGTGCCCCAATTGCCGTGTGGAAATATCAAAGAGCACCGCATCCCGTAATCTGGCCGTAGAGAAGGCAGCTTCGGAGCTACCCAGCGAATGTCAGGTAAACTCTTTGCATATAGCAAATTCCTTGCACAACAAAAGCAAACTACTCACAATGAAATTCGCAGTTTTGCAACAAGGAGTTCCCATACAAATCGCTGGAACGCCACGAGCAGCACGAGTGCCAGGAGAGACCCACAAAATGCAAATATCATCGCATCGGCTGCCAGTGGCGTGGACCCTATCACGAGAGTGAGTGTCTCAAACGATCTTAATATTATCATATCATTCATTTGTAACCATTTGCAGCAACCGAACACGAACGCAACTGTTTGCATCCGCAGAAATCTGGCTATGAGGTAATGGCTGCCTTGGAGGCGCATGATGTCAAGATCAAGGAGGAGAAGAAGATGTTTAGTACATTGATTGATCTACTAAGCTACGAGAAAATCATATTCAATGGCAAGTGGCCCAGTCCAAAATATTTCCACTTTTCACTTATCGTAGATCATTACAGATCTGCAAATGAAACCATATCGCACGGATGAATATGTACACAAGCTGTTCTATGAGACCGCTCGCTTTTCGGCCTTTAACCAACAGTGGGTGGTCAAGGCGCGCATCAACAACAGCCAACGCGATCCGCATCAATCGAATGATCGCACCATTACCTATCAGCTCATACTGAAAACGAAAACCAGCACACCCATGAGCATACACTTCTTTGCACTAAAGGGTCCCTTCTCGGACATGAAGGTCTCCACACAGATCTACAAGCACGAGTTTACAGAGACGGTAATACAACAGCCCGCCCAATTATTATGAAAGCCTATCTACAACAAACATTTCAAATTACGTTCATTTCAGAGCACTGAGAGCGATTACTATGTGCTGCCCTTGCCGGATGGCAACGGTTCCGGTTCTAGCGAATGCAACCGCATGCTGGCAAACAAGGGCATTAATTTCCGGTGCGTAATGTAACACCCAAAATGTAATCTATATCTCATTCCTAAATTCTCTTCACAGTTTACTTATGTTTCTGCTGAATAAGTAAGGGGTTCGTTATATGCAGTAGTACCGATTTTGGAAATAGTTTAAGTATGTTGTTTCTAACTCATAAATGTGCAAAATATAGATATAGCTAATACAAATATATATTTTCTATCTAAAAATGTACATGTACTTTCAACAAGAAAAAACCAACCTACCCCTTATACTAACAATCACGATAAACGAAAGCACTGTAACGCGGTAGGTTGTAATTGTAACCTAATATTAGTCGAGTTTTAAGCTTTATATTGCTGGCAACAAAATATTGTAAAATTGTCCCACACCTGCTGGGCAAGACAAACATTGAAAGATGCGATATATTTAGTTATAAGAGTAGATGAGACATCCCCTGATTACGTTTAATCCCGTTTTATGCCGTAAATACAGAGCCATATGCATAAATTAACTAACATATGTATGTACATTACATAGCTCAGTGTACAAATCGAAACAACAGCTAATTTAATCATAATACTACAATAACGGTTTATATGTATCGTGTACATCGGATATGCCATTTGAGGAAACTAATTCATCAATAATTTCAACAAAAACTATGTTAATCTTTGCTGTTAGTGCAAGTGGAGAATTTATGTAGTGTGACTTTGAAAATGATAAAATATTTAATTGATCTCACTCGAATAAACAAATACAAACAAGCTGATTTTTCTAAATGTTCGGTTTAAATATATACTTATACGATTATTGCAACCGGACACTCTGAGATCAAGGCGTAAAAATAATGCTAACATATACATATACATATATCTATAGGAAACGGATGACACGGATATCGATTCTGTGCAAATACACTGTAAGAAAAACAACACCAAGCTGATCCAAAACTAACAGAGTTTATAACGCTCAATGTTTATATTATTATCCATACTGTAAATGCTAAAGTTTAAAAGAAAACTAAAAACAGTTCTCCACATGCTTTATTTAATAGAAACTCCTCTAAAAACAAGTTTATATTAATGAAAACTCTCTTAACTGCTTTCTGTTAACTCCCTCCTATTTTATATTGATTACAATTTACATTCTTATATGTAATTTATGCGCATCGTTAAATGATATAGCTATGTATAAATACGAATTGCAAATGCATAGATATTAATTATACTTCTTAATAAATACAATAAAAGTGTAAAGGCAATATTTTCCAATTGTTTAATTTCTCTAGTTTCTACTCTACGTCCTCCTCTTCCATGGCCTGGTACTTGTTGCGCAGGTGGTTCGCAATCACCTCGCGCGGATTCCGTTTGAATTTCTTGTCCTTGATCAGTTTCTCGAAGGACTGTACTTTGCTTACATTTTCGTTGCGTTTCTTTTTAATCTTCTTCTTGGCACTTAACGGTTCTGCCTCTGTCAGTGCGCTCTTCTCGGTCGTTTCCTTTTTCTGGCTCTTCACCAACTTGTAGATGTCGCCCAGGGAGGGCAAGGCATCGCGCAGGGGTTTCAAATCCCCTATAACCTTGGTTTTCTCTCGATTCTTGCGCGCCTGCTCTTCCTTGAGCTCCTTCTTTATCTCCACAAAGCGTTTGAGTAATTTCGAGTGCTTTTGTGCCGACTTTTCCTTTTTTGTTGTTGTCTTCTTGGGCGTCAGGGTCTTGTGCAGCAATTTCTCCTGGCGCACTGCCTTATTTAGTTTTGCCTGCACTTCCTGGGTCTTCTGTTTGGCAACTCCCACGGCACTTTTGGCCTTTGCACGGATATTTCTTTTTGTCTTTGCCATAACGTTTTTGTGGTAAATAAAGTTTTAAACGTTGCGCGTTACGAATTTATTTGGGCTCACGTTGCTTTGTTATGGCCTAGATAATCGACTGTTGCTTCGGATAACAGCTGACCTATCGATATTTAATTGCTATCGAAAGTACATGCGATAGTTGCTGCAATATTGGAGTCGCACTTACAGTTTAATTATTTAAACTAAAAGAGCTTAGTTATAAAGTAGTGAGTTATATATATTATAATTTCAAAAGTAAATGTAATATTAGCATGTCCGCTTGTCACATTAATATACCAACTGGAAATGTCACTATTTCTTCGGTTGGTCTACCGACACGAGTAGCTGCCAGGTAAATATCGCACATCTCTAATCAAATTGCAATTTATGTTGTTTGTAAACAGCTGGGAGAGCGGCGAAGGTAAATGCAAAGTATTTCGGCAAAATGGATTACGATTTTAAGATGAAAACGCAAATGGAGCGAACTAAGGTGGAGGATCTGTTTAACTACGAGGGCTGCAAGGTGGGCCGCGGCACCTACGGCCATGTGTACAAGGCCAAATGGAAGGAGACCAGGTAAGAGATTTATTCTGCACCCCGTCAGTCGAATATTTTATTGGTTGACTTTTGCAGCGACGGCAAAGAGTACGCGCTCAAGCAGATCGACGGCACCGGCCTCTCTATGTCCGCTTGCCGTGAGATTGCGCTGCTGCGCGAGCTGAAGCATCAGAATGTGATAACGCTGATTCGAGTGTTTCTGTCCCACAACGACCGCAAGGTGTTTCTGCTGATTGACTATGCGGAGCATGATCTGTGGCACATCATCAAATTCCATCGTGCAGCCAAGGCCACCAAGAAACAGGTGGTCGTGCCTCGGGGCATGGTTAAGAGTCTTCTGTATCAGATTCTGGATGGCATTCATTACCTGCACAGCAACTGGGTGCTGCATCGCGATCTGAAGCCGGCCAACATACTCGTCATGGGCGATGGCAACGAGCGGGGGCGTGTCAAGATAGCCGATATGGGCTTTGCACGCCTCTTTAATGCTCCCCTAAAGCCGCTGGCCGACTTGGATCCGGTGGTGGTCACATTTTGGTATCGAGCACCGGAGCTACTGCTAGGCGCGCGGCATTACACCAAAGCCATTGATATTTGGGCGATTGGTTGCATTTTTGCGGAGCTGCTGACGTCTGAGCCAATCTTCCACTGTCGTCAGGAGGACATCAAGACAAGCAATCCGTACCATCACGATCAACTGGATCGCATATTCAACGTGATGGGATTCCCGCAGGACAAGGATTGGGAAGACATCAAAAAGATGCCTGAGCACCACACGCTCACCAAGGATTTTAAACGCTCCACATATTCCGCCTGCTCGCTGGCCAAGTACATGGAGCGGCACAAAATCAAGCCCGACAGCAAAGCATTTCACCTGCTGCAAAAGTTGCTGTTGATGGATCCCAACAAGCGCATAACTTCCGAGCAAGCCATGCAGGATCAGTATTTCCAAGAGGAGCCGCTGCCGACACAGGACGTTTTTGCGGGCTGTCCCATACCGTATCCCAAGCGTGAGTTCCTCACTGATGACGACCAAGAGGACAAGTCCGATAACAAGCGCCAACAACAGCAGCAGCAGCAACAACAGCAGCAACAGCAACAACAACAGCAGCAGCAGCAGCAACAGCAAATGAATCCCAATGAGCCGAACGCTAAACGCGTCCGATTATCCGGAGCTGGCAACCAACAGGACTTCCATCACCAGCAACAGCAGCAGCAGCAACAACAACAGCAACAACAAATGATATTCAATCAACAGCAAAGTTTCCAGCAGCGCTTCAACTGAGACTGAAATGTTTTCTCCAATCATTATTTTTTAATGTTTTCCAAGCGGAGGTCTTACAATGGAATCCTTGGGATTTCCCGCTTGGGATACCTATTTCACAAAGCCCTTTTACATTTACAATAACTTATAGTTTTAAATGTAACAACTTTAATACACTATATAATGTAAGAAAACAAAACACACCCAATTTGAATACCCTTCTGCAAATGAAAACATTGACTGAAAACCTTACTGTGAAGAATCCCTGTAATACGTCCTAGTACCAGCCACTAAAGCGATGAATGGCTCTGCTCCACTTCTTCATGCGGCTGGCGATTATCTCGTAAAGCTTTGGTTGTGGTTTGAAAATGCGCTCTACATGGCGAAAGCGCTTGAGATCATCGATTGTGTGCCAAATGCCATGGTTAAGGCCAGCTAGAAAAGTGGCGCCCATTATGCTCGACTCGGAGCACTCGGCGCGCTCCACGCATAGACCGCTGGCATCGGCCAGAAACTGGCACACGAAATCGTTCCGCGAGACACCGCCGTCCACTCTGATGATGAAACAAATGTCAGCCAAAGCAAACAATGGCCAGGGATCGTGTCTTACTTGATAACTTTTAGCTTCTGACCCGTTTCCTTCTCAGCGCTCTCAATTAGCTGCACCACACGAAAAACTATGCTCTCCAGAAGCGCCCGCACCAGATGCGCCTTGGTTGTGGACGGTGTCATGCCAATAAAGCCACTAGCAGCCCGATAGTCATTCACAGGAGGCTACAAAGGAATATTTGATGTAGTCAAAAGCAGTTGCGGGAGATAATACTCCTTGTACTCACGCCCAGGCCGCTAAATGCGGGCATAAAGTAAACATCATTTGAGTCTGGCACAGATTGAGCAATATCTACGGTATCAGCGGGCGTTTCGAACAAGCCACAGGATTGCGCCCACGTGACCACAGTTCCAAAGTCATGAGCGGCACCCTCAATACAGTAGATTGTATGGGGCTGCTTGTTTTTATGTGTGAGCTGCCAAGCGACCAGTGGATACATGCCGCTGATCACAGCCTTGCACTCCAAGCCAGTCACTAGATTTAGAAATGCCCCCGTGCCCATGGTGACCTTAACATTGCCCGTGGCAAAGCACTGAGAGCCCCACATGGCCGCTGTCTGGTCGCTGAGGGAAGCAGCAATTGGTATTTTTGTATCGCCCCAACTCGGGCCAAACGCAGCGGAGTGCACATGTCCAAAGTTCTTGTAGCTATTATCAACGACGCGTGGCAGAATGCTAGGCTGTAATAATGAGAAATTAGAAAATGCAACTCAAAATGTGACCCATCACTTACATCGATTCCAAACAGCCAACGAGCGAGTGGCGACCAGCTAAGGGTGAATGGATCATACAGACCGGTGGCAGTGCTTGAGGTTATATCAGTGATATGTTCTACATCTGGATCCCGGCCATTACCGGAGCGCAGTTTGTACAGGATCCATGAATCAAGCAGCTCGAGGCGCGCCTTCTTTTCGCGCAACGCCTGCTGCAGCCGTTTGTTGTGCGCAATCTCGAAGAGCAGACGCGGCGTCACCTGACCATTCATTAATTTGAGCACGCTTCCGGCCAGAAAGCGAGCATTTCTGGTTAGCATGTACAGAGCAAAGAAAAATCCATTCATCGCACGCAGCGAGCAGCTGGAATTCCACTTCTCGACGAGAGCATCGGCGCGCAAGTCCTTCCACGTGATGAAGTTGTGGTAGTACTCATTGGTCTGGTGATTCCAGGTCAAGAACGTACAGCGTTGTGTTGAAATGGTGAGACATGTAATATCCGCGGGTGTAAGTCTAGCGTCTGCCGACGATTAGAGATTAGAATTCGATTCAAGTTTGTCAGGTAATAGCACTAAGCACTTACTGCGTATTGATTTTGTAATCACCTTAATTATCTTGCGCCACAAGCCTTCCGGCTCGATCTCAAAGTAGCCCGGCTGCGGATTTAATAGCTCTACCTGCGAACAGCACACAATTCAATTACCTTCAACTATGCCCGAAAACACTCAATTAACTTACAGCATCTGCTGCTGACCCCTTGACCGTGCAGTTCTCATCAAGCACAAAGCATCTCAAGTACGTCGTCCCAACGTCCAACGCAGCTATATGAGATGCCGTTGTTGCCGTCATGTTGCTGCTGGCGCTGCTGCTCGGCGCACGCTTCGCTTTTTACTAATATTTGTACGCCGATCTCTGGCAAACTGAGTTTGCGTTGCTGCTATTGTTCATTCGTTTCATATTGCCTTCAATTCGTTATCAACTGCTCGAGTTCTCGATAATAAACTAAACCAGTTGGTGCCATGCATCATGGTAAATAATTGACAAGGTGACGCAATTTACCAAACAACGTACTAATATGCGTCGAAAGCGTGTGACGTCATGAATTTACTTTGTATTGAAATTAAAATGTGTGGTGCTGCACTTTTTAATTATTACATTAATAGCTGCAATTTCGGATTAGGTGTTCAACAAATCTCATTATCATACAAACTTGTTTTATATTCTCATGTTTAATTTTTTATTCGCGATGTCTTCGATAGAGAGCTGCCACACTTTTAGCAGTATTTGCTTTCCGCGATCCGGTAGCACTATTTTTTGCGCTAAGGTGATAAGCGTTCAAAAGGGTAATCAATGATTGTTTATTTTGTCAATTGCGGCCTATAATACCTTTCCAGTTTTTTGAATTGTTATCATTTTGATGAGATAAAGTGCTAAATGTAGAACTCTATCAGCGTGTGGCACACATGTTCGCCTGTCAGTAATTGGCTTTGGTTTTACAACTTTATTACACACATAGACATATATTAACATGATTACTCATTTATACATTTACATATATATATTCTATATATAAGCAATAATACGCATCGATAAATATTTGACTAAAACATTTCATAATATGCACAATACAATCAATTACAATCAACCCACGCTACAAGTTAAATACATTCATTTGTAAACAATAATAGTATGTATGTGTAGACTACAAACTATGTAAAAGCTTTCAGAAGCCTCCTGCACAGATTTTAAATACAGTTGATTAGGTACTGGTTTCTAATAGGTACACGTTGTCTCGCGCTGCAGTGTTATAATGTCAATAGTGCCTCGTATGGAGATATGTATGTCTACAACTAACTTTAAAGAGAGCGACGAAATTCTTTACATATCCGTTGGGAGTATATCCGGTATTAAATATTGACATAGGTCTACCTCATTGTTGACAAACTTCACCTTTTTGGCGGTGTTATCGTCGAGCAGCATGCGAATGGCTGGCCAAATGGTGGAGAAAATGCCAGGCGCATTTATAATTAGGCAAACGCCCAATCGCTCTGGATAATGTTTGCCGAGCAGCCAGATAAGATTCTGCACCAGCTGATAGTCCATGCACGATGTGCTAAACTCAACCAGATCAAAGACAATGCACAGACGATCTGTGACCTCCTCAAAACACTTTTTGCATGCCTCCTCCAGATTGTAGACAATGAACCGCGTCAGCTCATCAATATCGCGCGCCGAAGAACTGTGATTCTTAGCCGGAATGTAGATGACAGGGCGGCCAACGCAGTCGCGATGCCGCAAAAGACGCGCCTTGTTCTCCAAGTGGCTGCGCTGCATTTCATTGAGCTTGGTCACGCCGTACGAGTCACGCCACTTGTTCGTCTTTAATATGGCCTATATGGGTGGGTGGTAATATAAATATGTAAAAATAGTCAATGTCAAGATGTGGGCGCATAAACGGAAACGACTCACTTGGAATGCGTCATCTGTGGTCTTGAAGGCCCTTAGATAACGCCGCAACGAGAACTCATTGTGATATTGAGTTGGGTCTGCGTCAGCAATAAGTTTCATGCGCTCTTTCAGGTCCTTTAGGTCCTGCTCGTTGATTGGCGCCAGCTCTTCAGCTGACATATTGTTACTCTTATTATGCTAACGGTGGCTTTGGTCGGAAATCGATTCTCGTTCTTGGGCAATGTCAATGCAAAAGGAACTCAATTGTTCGCAAATGCACAACTATCCAGCGTTTTATCAGCTGCGCTATCTAATTTTCTTCCACACAAACTATTTTTTCACAAACTTTTTCTACTGCGCTTCAATTAAGCTATCGATAATATGTGATTTAGCAGGGTTGCTTTTGATTCACAAATAACAGCTGTTACTTTTCAAATGTAAATAAACAGCTTACTTTTCGTTTAGTCTATTAACACCCACTTTAGATCCGCGCTTTATTTTTATGGTTCGCGTAATAGCCAATTAAATCGATGCGAGGGCAAGCCATTAAGTTATTGGCCTAGTCTAGACACGGCGTTAGCAAGCGGTCTTATGCGAAACTAATTCCGATTTAGAGAACCTTGAGCATATAAAATTGAGGGACTCCCGCTCTAAAATAACTTGATAAATGAAAAAACTGTTCTTATTTTGTCAACAGTGATGATATTTCAGCCCGACCTCGTAATAGTTTGTTTTTCTTATATATAGATATATATATAATATATATATTTTGTTAATAACTGCAATAATTTTGATAAATGTTAACAAGAAAATTACAAAATCTGTTGCAGCATTAATATAAAAATTACACAATATTGCATGAATCCGCCATATAGGGCCAAACCTAACAACAGAATATCCTACACCTACATATACAAATGCAGAGATTCTCATTAGTGATTAATTATTGCTCGAATGTACGCTCGTTGCTTGAGATTCTATGCGTTCCCTTGGCCAATTCTCATTTTGGTATCATGACGCGCGAAATGCCTGGCAGGATTTCCGCCTGGAGTGGACCAAATTCAATCTGCTCACCATCCACTGTGATGATGCCGTGATTGTCGTGCGGCTCCAAGCGGAACGCACGCACCTGCAGCACCTTCACATATTCATTGTTCTTCTCGGGCAGGTGAGTGCCGGTGCTCATGTTATATAAAAAGCTGAGCAGATGCGGACGGCTTATGCCGCCGCGTATTAAAACCAAAAATATTTTGCCATCGTTCAATTGCGCTTTGGGTGCAAAGTGGCAATCCACGCCGAGATGCGTCTGATAAACGGCGTGCATCATGATAAATTCTCCCTCCTCGACCTGCCAGCCGGCGTCTTCGGGCAACGGTTCGCTCAGCGACGGCAGAATGCTACTTGGGCCGAAGTTATGCTGGTTCGCCTCCAATCCCGTTGTAGCTGTAGCCGACAGATCTGCGAATTCGCTCTCATCGGCCAAGCTGTGATAGACACTCTCTGATATGGAATAATAGCAGCTGCGACGCGATCCGCCTGATAGCCAACTGTCGCAACGCGAGCGAAACGACTGATTGATGGACGTTTCCAGTGAGATGACGTCTTCGAACTCTTGTGGCAAATACTCCGAGGATCGGTGACAGCTGGCAGTGGACAGCTTATCGATATGCACATTGCAGCTGCGACTGGACTGCATCTTTCGCAACTGTTCCGACTGCGGCAACAGCATGGACTGTGGCTCCTGCGTCTCATCCGCCAGTAGATAACTGATTTTCCCATTGTAAGTTCGCAAATTGGCCAGGCGGTACAGAGTCCAAATGGTGAAGCGTTGATAGCCAAACATGCGTATGCACTCACTCTCAATATCCACGTCCGAGATGAGGCCCCAACCAATTGAAAGGAACGAAAACATAACACGATTCTGTAGCTCCACACGCACCGCATCCATGGGCGAGCTGCGACCGCTGATGGCGGTTAGAGCGGCACCCAGTACAGGATTGCTGAAATATGGTTCACTGCAAACAGGGACGAGTCAGTATCTTTATATATCCATATGGAAAGCCTCCAACAATCAACTCACTTATAGCCGTGCGCTATGGAACGAGCCAGCCCATTACCAGAGCCACAGGGAATAATGGCCAATGCAATATTGTCCAGGACTTGGGCCCAATCGGCGCGGCGCAGTAGTCCGTTAACTATCTCGTGAAATAGGCCGTCTCCGCCAACGGCTATTATAGTGCACCAGTCGTCCAGGCGACGAGTGCTCATAAACTCGATTGCGTAGTTGGAATGCTTCGTTGCATACAGATCATAGGGTACCTCGGCTTCGTTGAGCACGGGTGCGACATGCATGTTGAACACCTCGCGTGCATTTCCCGAGCCGGATTTGGGATTCAGGAGCACCAGAACGCGTCGACGACGAGGCTCACCTAGACGCTCCACAAATATGTCCTCTAGTGTTTGATGCAGCTGCCAGCGCAGAGCACGATACCAGCGATCCGCCTCACGCATGTTATCCTCGAACGTGTCAAAGGAACGAAAGCGCAGAGTCAGCACAGTCCGCTCCCTGTGCAGGCTGCTACGCAAGCTCTTCTTTTTGAGCACGTAGGCAAACAAATACAAATAGGCGCTGCCATCGCCAACGTCGCAACCATTCTCTTCCTTGCTGGCGGGGCTGCACTTGCTGGGCGTGCCGCTCTTGCGGCTGGCCGCACCTGCTGGAGTACCAGGATTGACGCAGGCACATCTGCCCAGATTGCGAGGCGACTTCTTCATGCGCATGCAGCGTGCCCCAACTATATCACATATCTTAACCGTCTGCTCCTTAATGATGACTCCGCTGGGCGACTCGCGTTGCAGAGTGAATCCTGTGGCGTCCAGGCGTACTCGAAATACGTGGCTTCCTTTACGCTGACTGGTGTAGAAGGTGTCCGATACGTTGTGAAGGTCGTCGCCTGCCTTGTTGGGTGTGGAGATAACGGAGCTTGTGCTCCTCTCCTGAGATTTGCTCATGTTGGACAGAGATTCTCTTTTAGCTGCATTTTTTATTTACTTAATGTATATTCAACGCAGGGGTACTCCTGAATCGCTAAGAATGGGAATTTCATTGTAAGTGTTATCGATAATATCGGTATTTTAAAAGGAACTATCACATCTAATCGTTCTCAGAGAATTGCGTGTTGAGGCTCGTAAACATCTCTCAATATACCTAAAGCTATGCCAAGATATGAAAGTATGTTTGCAGATATTTCTATATGTGCAACTTTTTATTGTACAAAATATGCTTCAATTAGAAGTTTTAATATATTAGAAATTTTCATAAGTAGTTTTCATATATAAGTAACAGAGTTTCCATATTTATTTTCTTACGGAAAGAGTTAAAATAAGTGTTGAAAAAAAAATTAAATTCCTCAAATCTGGAATATCCTCGCATCGAGAAGTCACATGAAGTTTTTGGAGTCGTTCGTTTCTATATTTGGACAATCGACTTGCCACCACATACAGCTGTCACAGTGGACAGACGTCCAAATTGGTGTTGTAAAAGACTTTTCAGCCTTGTGTCTATCGATTTTAATGGCAATCGGACTTAACTATGCCTTTTTTGTCGCTTGCCTACACTGAGCTCTAGCATGCGGTAGTGAAGTGAATTAATTACACATTTTTCGGGTTTTCTAAACAAAATTCGAGGTAGTGCAGTGTGCTTTATGTAATTTGAAGCAATTAGTTTTTGCTACACAACACACACCCACACACCAATAATGACTTATAGCCTAGAGTTGGAGTGCTCAGCGCTAAAGGTAGCGCGTCATAAAATCGAACGTGTTGGTTTCGCATATTTTAACGCACGCCGCCAAATTGGCGATACGAGCGGCGTCGAGCGCAGCGATTCCGATGAGAAATTGGCGGGCGCTGGCGAGGATGTCGACATTAGCTACCTCAAATCACTTGATCCCAAGGAATGGAAGGATCAGGATCACTACAGTGTTCTCGGCCTTGGCAAATTGAGGTGCGTTTCTATTTATCTTTCTCTGTGTGCGCGCGTGTGCGTGCTGTGTGTTGTGTGTGTGCGCCTGCATGTGCGTGTGTGTGTGTATTTGTGCGAGTGCACGTGTATTAACTGCGCGTTTTTTACACACAGATACGAAGCCAGCGATGATGATATTCGGCGGGCCTACAGACGGATGGTGCTGCTGCATCATCCGGACAAGCGGAAAGCCAAAGGCGAGGAGGTTATTACCGACGACGACTACTTCACATGCATAACAAAGGCCTACGAAATACTCGGTAGGTAATCGGTATCCAAATGTCTTTAGAGTGTTGTTTTATTTTCGTTCAAGGTTGCAACATTGAGATATAGTATATTTTAATCACTATTATTTGCAAATCTAAGTTCACTTCTTAGTTATTACTTCTAGTTATTACTGCTCACTTTTTGTGACTTGCTTTTGTGAAAATTTTACTAGCCAACATATTAGATCCAAAATGCGGAAGAGGAGCGGATCATAAGATCGAAAGACTGTACGTTAACGTTGAGGCTTGTAGATAAAAACCTTAATATATGGCGATAACAATTATTAATTGAAAAGCTCAAATATTGAAGATACCGTATGGTTACATTATAAAACCTTGCAGAAATGTGAAACGCATTGATGGAGAGATCTTCTAGTCCACAAATTATATGCCATAACATTATGAACAGATGAACCATGCCCGTCCAGTCTTAATGCTACATTAATAGATTCTGAATAGTACATCAGTCGTAGAACAATCGGCTGTAGATTGATCACAAATCAGGTTTGGCTAGGGTATTTCAGCTTCGGATAACTGTTTTTGTTAGATCATGTTACGTCAGAATTCTGTATTTGCTTGTTAATATCTTAAAACAATTCTTACGTCAGCTTCGGCCTTTATACTTAATCGAATTCGATTAAGTTCTATAATATATTGGAATTATTGTGTTGCCTATATGCTTGATATCCAAATTTATAAATCTTTATATTGCAGGCACTTCAAAGACGCGTCGTAGCTACGACTCAGTAGATCCGGAGTTTGACGACGCTTTTCCCACACAGACGGATATTGAGAGCAACTATTTTGACTCGTTTAATAAGTATTTTAATTTGAATGCGCGCTGGAGCGAGAAGTCAAACGTGCCGCCATTTGGCGATGTGGACGCCAAACGTGAGGAGGTGGAACGTTTTTACAATTTCTGGTACGATTTCAAATCATGGCGAGAGTTCAGCTACCTGGATGAGGAGGACAAGGAGAAGGGCCAGGATCGCGACGAGCGTCGTTGGATCGAGAAGGAGAACAAAGCTGCGCGCATCAAGCGTAAAAAGGAAGAAATGACCCGCATTCGTGCTCTGGTCGATTTGGCCTACAACAACGATAAACGCATCCAAAGGTTCAAGCAGGAGGAGAAGGATCGCAAGGCGGCAGCCAAGCGAGCCAAAATGGATGCTGCTCAGGCCCAAAAGGCCGAACAGGAGCGAGCGGTGCGCGAAGCGGCGCTGGCCAAAGAGAAGGCTGACAAGGCCGAGCAGAAACGCATCGAGCAGATACGCATTGAGCGCGAGCAGCAGAAGAAGGTGCTGAAAAAGGAGCGCAAGACGTTGCGTGACAAGGTTAAGGATTGCAAGTACTATGCCAAAAACGACAAGGATCAATTGAAGCATATGGAGGGTACCGAAAAGATATGCGAAACATTCAGCTTGTCCGAGCTGCAAGCTCTCAACAAGGCCATGGAAACGAAGGGCAGAGAGTCCTTTGTTGCTGCGCTGCATACCGCCGAGCAAAAGATCGCCGCTGAGCTCGAGGAGCTCAACATGGCGCAGCAAAAGAAACAGGTGAACAACACGCCCAAGCAGGGCGTTAAGGAGGTGAAAAAAGGTGAACTCTGGAGCAATGAGAATGTGCAGCTGCTGATCAAGGCTGTAAATCTGTTTCCCGCTGGCACCGCACAGCGCTGGGATGTCATTGCCACGTTTATCAATCAGCATTGTGGTGCAGGCTCTGGTCAGGTGACTGCTCGCGATGTGCTGAACAAGGCAAAGGCACTGCAGAACAGTGACCACTCCAAGAGCACGCTTAAGACACAGGCCAATGAAGCGGCCTTCCAGAGTTTCGAGAAATCAAAGAAGGAGGTCCAAACCACAAACGATATCACGCTGGGCGAATCCCCGGCGGAGAGTAAGGAGAATGTAAAACAGAATGGTGGCGATCATGTGGTAAATCTGCAGCAGGAGCAGCAGCCGGAGGCCAAACAAAATGGCAATGCTGTGACGGCTCCAGCTGCCACACCCGCGCCGACCACCAATGGCGTCGCATCAAAGACTTGGACAAAGGAAGAGCAGGCTTTGCTGGAGCAGGCAATTAAGACGTATCCGACAACAACGCCCGATCGCTGGGACTGCATAGCTGCCTGTATACCGAATCGCAGTAAAAAGGATTGCTTGCGTCGTGTCAAGGAGCTCGTCGAGCTGGTCAACTCCAAGAAGGAAGCGCAGGCGGCTGTCAAATGAGTGGCACCAGAACAACTGCTAATCTTCCCCTCCTCTGCCCTAGCTGCTGTGTCCAATATACATTTTATTTAAATAAATAAACCTTAAAAAGTTTGAACGTTTAGCGAAAAGTTACATTCAACGGGTTTTTTTTTACATTTCAAAACCAACACAACAATCGATAGTTTATAAATCGACATGACTGTTATCGATAGTTGTGTTCGTTTGTTTTTTATGCTGAATTTTTCCACGGAAATGGTTTTAATAAAGAATAATGTACTTTATTGACAGATTCATTTCATGTGAAAAAGCTAAAGCTATCGACAGTGAAAAGGCCAAAACTATCGATAGTGACAGAAAAATTAAACTATTAATACTAACGATAGACCGACCAATCGATATCCGCCGTATATTCTTCTGCCGTAGATGCTGCGTCCTGGAAACCTCAAGTCAATCCACGCAAAACGTTCAGTTTTATGTCTGCTCTGCCACGCGTCGTCCGCCACTTAATTTTAGATCAAATGCCTGCGGATTAGCCAGCGGATCCAGGTCGGCAAATAGTTCCAGCCAGGGATTGGAGCTGGAACTGCTGCTGCTCTGTTGGCTCTGTTTGTTGTTCGCTTTGGTCGGAGCCGCAGCAACGGGCGACATGGTGTTCGGCGTGGGCGCCTGCTGCTGTGTAAACATGCGTGCCCAGAATTTGTTATTGCTGCTGGTGTCCAGCAATGGGGTCTCAAGAAGCGGCGCCTCAATAAGCGGACTTTCCTCCAGCTGCTTGGACAGCTCAATGAGCAACGTTTCGTTGTCACCGCAGGCATTAGGCGGCGCGGGCGTGTCATCTGTGGGCGGCTGCGACTCGGACTTTGGCTTGTCTTGGTATTCTTCCTGCAAACAAAAAGACAAATAATAAAGTTTGCATAAAGTCTTATTATTATAGTCTAGCAAAATACCGCAAAGAATAAGGTTTGATCTTTGTCGACTGTCTCGATCGGCACAGTTTCCGGGGCGTCGGCGCCCTCGTTTTGGGACAGTTCCTTGAGCACACAAAAGTCGTATTTGGGCTTCACCACCAGCGAATTGGAAATGGTCTGAAAGGTGGAGGCAGCCTTTTGGGCAAAGTTCTTCAGCTCAGCCAAATAGGCGACCAGGGCATGGGAATACATATTACAGCGTGCAGCGGCCAGCAGATCAATCTGTGTGGAATGGGCGCAGATCAGTAGGAAAACTAAGTTAACTCTTCGGGAAATCAGGGCACCTTTTGTATGGAGTCCATGGAGTAGCCGTCAAAGTTATGCTTGGCGGCGCGCACATGAGCCTGAGCGGTGCGAAATTTGTCCAGACCCTTGCCAGTATCGGGATCCATGTCCTGGCTGGCCGTACTCTTCATCCAGGACAACGCAGCGCGGTATTCGGTGCGCTCCTTTTCCATGGTCTGTAGAGTTAGCTCCGTGTCCTTGACAGCGCGACAACGATACACGTCCACCTCGTGCTGCAGGCGCAAAAGCGGAACACGGACGCACATTCGCTGCTGTCCAGCAAAGGACATGGCCTTGCCCGTGTTTGTGATGCTGCCGCCCGTCGTTTTGCTGCGTTTACCCGCCTCCTTGAGAAAACGCCCAAATAAGCACTCCTCCTGCGACAATATGCACAGGCGCTCCTGGTACTGGTCAATGATTTTGCATAGTTCCGTGCTGGTGTCACTAATCGATTTGAACACCTCGATTTTGGCGTCCAGCTCAGCGTCTGAGGATATTATGTGCTTGTCCTCTTTGCTGCCCAGCTTGCGCTGGACGACCTTCTTGGTAATCCAGTATTGGTGCTGTACCTCCGACTTTAACATATTTTAGTTCCCAATTTCACTGTGAGCTGAAAAAATTTCTGCTACGAAAGATAAAGCAGACACCAAAATGAACGTTATGCGCCGACGCAAAATCGAAGTATATTGACGTTGCCACACTGTTAAATAACAGTCAACTTTTAGTTTGAGAGGGCTAGACCACGAGCAACAAAAGGTATACAAGGTAACGCCAATTCGGGGGATATTTCAGCTGGTAAGAAGTTTTTTCTTTATGAATAAGTATGTTTTTGGTTTGTTTTCTATTCTGTTGTTTTGCAAATATCGTCAAGAAATAGTCTCAGTTGTCTGTAAATTGTTAGTCTGGCAAGCCCATGATTAAACACTAAAAAATACCAAGTAACGTAAGCACCTTAACATTACCATTGTGAGTTTAACATTGGAGTTTACAGATGTATCTACTGCATTTTATAACTGTAACCGTCTCTTTCAAAGAGCACACGACGTGCGCTCGCTTTGCATTTTGTTGTTGCTTTCGTTTGGCGCTGCATTTAACCGCGCGCCGCATACATTTTGCATAGAACACGCTGCGCTTCGTACGGCATCTGTCTTGACATTATTTTAACGTACCAATATTTGTGCAAGTGTTTTTTTTGATGCGTTCGCGTCGCGCGCGCTTTCATGTTTGTGCCGTGTGTGCGTGTGAGACAGGGCTAAAGTTCGGCTATGACTGCAATTGCAATTGAAAGCGACACATATATACGGCCATATCGCTAATTCGCTGGACAGGTAAGCTAAAGTTGCAACGAGTTACAGTTACTTTCAGCTTGTTGTCGAGATGCTATTGCACAGGCTCACGCACATACACACGCACACACACACGCAGTAGAAGCTGAAGAAGAAAGTGAACAAGTGTGTGCGAATGTTTCTGCTTCTTGTCCAGCAGCAGCGGCATCGGAGGCTACCTGACCAAAACGGGTTGGGAGTTGGAGCTTTGCCACCTGCAGAAATGACAGTGTCTGGCAACTTCACTGGCTGCGTGGGTGTGCGTGCGTGTGTGTGTGTATGAGCCCTGCTCAAATTGATTGTTCATTTTGTTATGAAGATTATGTCTATCCGCCTGTTAGCACCAACAATGCGTGACCCGCGCCTTTGGAACACTTGAGTTTTTAAACTGATTGCATTAACAATTAGATGCGGCTCTGCGCGCACACACCAAAAACCACAACAACAGCAGCAGCTACAAAAGAAACAATCAGAATTGGAATTAAAACGAAAAGGTCATCCACGGGCACTTGCCGGCCTCAGGTCTCAGTTAAAGCCTAATGGGCACAGCGCGAGGCTTTTTACATGCCAAAAAAAAAACAAACAAATAAAATAAGAAAAAAATCTCAGGCCGCCGCTCGTTACAGACCCGTTATTGCTGCTGCTGTTGTTGTTGTTGGATTTTTCAGCTTCAAAGCCGCGCTCCGCCTTGGGCCGGCGGCGCTGCGCAGTCGCATTTAACAATTGTTATTGAAACGACCAACAACAACTACAAAGATTTCACTGCTCCAACTGCACTTGACGCTGACACACTTGTAGCTGTTGTTGTTGTTGTTGTTGTTATTGTTGTTGCTGTTGTCAACGCCTGGTCACATTAATCAAAAGCGCTTCGATTGCACTCGATTTCCGAGTAGCACGTTATCGATATCAAAGCTTTACTCTGATCTCTTGCTCTCCCTATCGCACGCGTTATGTATATGAATAAAATCTCATGCATGACGTTGCCAGCTACAAAGAGAACGAACGACAAAAACAACAAACCGAATGCTTTTTTGCATTTTTCTCACAGGCCGCAAAAAGACGTATTACAAAAAAATGAGAAAATTTTTACAAATATCTGCGCATACATAATTTTTGCTATCTTTGTTGTTGTTCTTCTTGTTGTTGGTTGTATCAAGTTACTTTTGGTTGTTGCTCTGCTCCCATTTGCATGCAGAGTTGTGCATATTTGCTGTTGTTATTGTTTTTGTTATTGTCGTCGTCGTCGTCGTCGTTTTTCCACTGATTATTTTTTGTGTCGCCGCACGGCGTTGCTGCAACTAAATTGGCCTTAATTGGCTGCCTTTTTGCTGCCAATTTTTGTTGCCGCTGTTATCGGTCGTTGCCGGCCGGCCACTTGTGGCATGCAGCAATTTTGTTTTTGTTTCGATTTCATGTATTTTTTGTTTTTACTTTTATTTGTTGCGCTTATTTGATTTAATTAGGCTGAAGCAGTTTTCATTATTGTTTGCAAATTGTGGGAAAAATCAGTGAGCCAAAAAACGCATTTCGAGAATTTATAGCGCCTGGCTGGCTGGTTGACTGCATTTTATAGCCGGTTGCATAATTCAGTTTCAGTCGCAGCCGAAACTGAGCGCAAAAACAAGCCAATAAATCAAAAAGCCATTCTCAAGCCAACGGCAACAACGGCTGCTGCAAGTGCTGCGGCCACAACAAGCTGGGCTCGACCATAAGATACCCTGTGCTTGGCAGAAACTATTCTAATTCCTTTTGCTTAGCTGAATGACCTTTTTGAGTTTTAAGCTAAGAGCGCAGATACCCCCATTCATGTTAATGATGCTTTACAGGGTATCATAGCAGCACCAGCATTTACAATAAGCGGCCCGTATTCAGAGCATGTCAATGCAGCTATCTCATACGAGCACTCCATATGTACTTATGTGGGCTATGGTAATGTTAGCCAGCCCACCCCTGCGGCCACCTGCAGCACCCTACCCCCTACCCCTGCACCCATACACACACACACACACACACACGCGCACAGAAATGACTACAACATTTACCGTTTGGCAAGGTCTGTCAGGCCAGACCAGCTGGGGCTCCGGCTCGGATTCTTGCCCACCCATTGCACAATCTCAATCTGTGCGCCGCGTGTGTATGTGTGTGTGTGTGTGTGTGTGCTCTGTCAATAGGCCAGTGCCTAGTTTATTGAGTCGTCTGGGAGGGTTTGTTAACTGTCATGCCCACGTGACGAGGCCAAGCAGCTAGGCAGGCAAACAGCCAAGCAGCCAAGCAGCCAAGCGGCCAAGTGGCCAAGTGGCCAAGTGTCCAAGTGGCAACTCATATATTTTTTTAGCTTAATTTTTTTTTTATTTGTTGGGTTTTAGTTTTGCATTGTCTCCGTCTCATGTCGCCAAGTGTCGCTGATTAAATTTCAATTTGAGTTGCTGCCCCAAGTGGCAGCCGGAGCGGAAGCGGCAGCTGTATATCAATGCTTCGTAATGAGCTGGGCAACTGATTTGACCCAATTGGCTGCCCACCTCTCGAAACTCACACACACTCTAGCAGAAACTCGTACACCTGAAGCCTCCTACATGAGCACCCGATTGACCCAGTAAAAAGCCTTGCCACTAGCCACTGGCCACTGGCCACCATCGCCTCAGCCTCCAGCCTACAGCCTCCTCTTTCGTCGGCTGGACTTAAATATAGCTATCAGCTTTAAGTGGCTGCCAGTGCTTGGCAAATTTATTGAATCTCATTGGGAGCAGCTTTCTATACTTTCTCAGTGCTTGAGCCGATGCGGAAGATGGAAGTGAAAAGTGCGCCAAGCAAATCAAAAACCAATGCAAATCTATCGCTCGACTCGACTCGACTCGGATCTGCTCCGCTCTGCTCTGCTCTGCTCTGCTCCGATCCCCAAATGAAAACATTTCAAAGGCATCTCACGGATGCGTCGCGACGCGTTGCGGCTTTTGCGGTCGCACAAATATTTACATACATATTGAGTTATAGCCGATGGATTTATAGAGACATTAAAGATGTGGAGAAAAAAGTGCGTGGCTGGCGTTTTAATTAACCCATAAGCTCAACTGGCCAATTACTTTGGACTTTGTCGGATTGTTGCAGCAACGCGCGGGGTGGCGGGTTGGTGTTGCAAGCACAATTTGCGCCATGACTTTCACTTTCAGCACAGCGAGCTGCATACAGGAGCTGCACACAGGGGTTAGATAGCGCAGAGCAGACTCTTTTGCAGTCTGGGTTAATGAGGATGCCACATTGCTGCATTGCTGCTTCGTGCTGCTGCCCCCTCCCTCTTGCTCGTTTGGCGTTGCACATTTGTCTTGCAACAAAAACAAAAACAAAACAAAAAACTGTGGCAGCCGCTTTCATGTAATTTATTTGTTTATTGTCTTGGCCGGCCTACACCCACCCCAGCAGCTGTTGTTACACTTGCACTTGCCAGTGCCTTTTCCAACTAACTTATCTGTGCTGTTACCTGGCCACCTTGCACCGCCCCATCGCCCACCTTGCGGCTCGTTAGCTGAAGATGAACAAGTTTGTACAAGTTTTTCTTTTTATTCACGTTTCGGCTTCTTTTTTTTTATTGCTCTGCCCAGGAAGCAAGCAATTTTTCATTGTTGTTGTTGCTGTTGTGGCGTCCTACTATTCTCTCGCCCGCACAACTCATGCGAGCCGCCTAATTAGCCGAGGGCTGTTTTGGGGCAACTGCCAGAGAGGTCTATGCCTCTTACTATATACCATTTTCCAGCGTTTCGCTTGCTTCACTTGTTTCGCTTTCGTTCTCACAACAGTAAACGAATTTCCCAACTTTTTCACATCCACATGTGCTTATTCGGAACTGTTTCCTGTGATTCACATACACACAAACACACACACACACACACACACACACACACACACACACACACACACACACACACACACACACACACACACACACACACACACTCTGATCTACAACAAAGTGTTACTCATACGATTCCTGGCTGCGCTTAAGCTCCTGACTGTGGCGACTCACCAGCTCGAAGAGCCGCTCAGCCTGGCTCAGCGCATTTCCAGGAAACGGCATTTCCTCTCAGCAGACAGTTGCCAGTTGCCAGCATCCAGCCAGCAGCCAGGCTTTAACCTGAACGCCTGGCTAAGACTCGTGAGTAACAAAGACGACGGATTGCCCTTGCTGCCTGGAGCTATAATAGGACTAATATATTTTGGATGAACTGCCTAGCAAGTAACTTTGGCAAATATGAAAATGATATTTATAGAACTATCGATTCTAATGAAAGTTTTGCTAGCCGTATATGTTATAGTTGATCTATTTTATCTGAACCTAGAAGATACTCATCTAGCAAACGTGGGTGGACAAAGTAAAAGGTTGGGTCACAAGTTGTTCATCCCAGAGCCCAACTCTGGATATTTCTATCTAATTTTTATATTTGATATTTATATTTCGGGTTGGATTAAAGAAAGACGACCTATCTTTAGGCACACTTTATTGATAAGCCTTTGTTGATTTTATTTAGTACTTTAACAAAGTACATTTTCTTTTTCAAATTGAGCAAAGCCTTAGCAGACAATCACGCGCCATGTAGTTGCCGTAGCTGACGTACTAACCTCTCAAGTGTATCGCATCTTCGACTTGTCTAACTCATCTTTCATTTTGTTATTGTTTGTATATGGCCGTAAGAGCTGGTTGAGTCATATGCAAGACCTGGCCAGAACACGCTGAGCGTTGTCGTCGTCATCATCTTTGCAGAAAACTTGATTCAACTGTCTGTGTATGTGTGTGCAAAGTTGTTGCAAGTTGGGTTTTGTTGTAGGTTGCATTCTGTTTTGTTTTGCTTTTTGGTTTATTGTTGTTTTTGGCCCGGTTAGTTGGTGCTTTGAACGTTTCTCACATGATTAAGCCAGATTGCTTACAGCTTGTTGGCCCCGCAGATCGGCATCTTGTGCAGCGCTCTGCCTTTTGCCAGATGCATTATTGTTTGCCTATTTATAGCGCGTTCGCATCTTGGACTTTGACTCCCTTCGGTTAAGAACTCATGGGCCCGTGACGCAGCGCCTTTGGCTATGCATTTGGCTAGCTCCGATTGCTGTTACGATTTAACAACATACAAATGCACTCGAGCAGGCTGTTGCCTGGGTTCAAGCATTGTTTAATGCCAAAGTGGTGGAGCCGCAGAAGAAGAAGAAGCTCGTGCCCGCATACAGCACACATCTGTAGAGTGCAATGACGAAATCACAGCCACTCGAGTTCGTTTGGCTCCATGTCTTGTGTTCTTGTGCCATGTGGTCTCAATTGCAAAATGCAAATATCAACAATGAAACAAATTTTCATTATTTGCCTGACAAAATGTTGCGCCAAATGGGCAAACAAAAGTTCGTCGAGCAGATGCCTCGATAGATGTTACCTTGATGTAGGTACATGCCAATATACATATGGATGTACATATTCATCCCGGCGCGCACCCCGTTGTGCAATTGATGTATGGTTGACCTAGTCGAGTGTTTGTTGGCTGCTTTTGGCATTCTTAAGTCTCTTTGATTCAATTTATGCTAATTGCTAATTGCATAATAATTCAATTGAACCAACTGCAGCCGCAGTTAGCGACTAGTCAGCCACATTTCCGCATTGTTAAGCGTCCGCTGCTAAAAACTGCTCCAGCTTGCCGCAGCTCTTGCTGCTGCTGCTGCTGTTGCTGCTGCTGCTGCATCTGCATTCAATTCAATTACACAATTTCTGTTGGCTCTTTGGTAATGCAAATTTTGTTTCCTCGCTGCTGCAGTTGCTCTTTAATTAAAGCCACAAAGATTGTTTGCTTGGGCCGGCGATTTGATCATTAAAAACACTTTATAACTGGCTCGCCGGCCAGCCATTCGGTTCTTCGCTCCCTCCCTCTTACCCCCCTTTCTTTCTCTCTCTGTCTCTGTCTGTCTATCTAGCCAGCCCACTGGGCGTATGGTTTATTTACAACGTGTGCTGATTACTCATACGCCCCTTTTGCAACTGACCTAACATTTATTTAAAATCATTAGCACAGGGTATTCTCACTTTCGTAAGCAGTTAGTTGGGCCAAAAGTTGGCTAAGAACTTTAAAAACTTTGTTGAGCTTAGAAAAAAGGCCAACAACATACAAAAATGATTATCACGACTCAAAATATTAAAATGTCCTAAAATATCTAAAATAAATGTTAAAAAATTGTTATAATAAAGCAAAACAATTTTAAATATTTACCGAAAATACAAAAAAATAACTATTTGGTAATGAAAAATTGCGCACAAACATTTTTGAGATCAGTTGTGGGGATAAAAACGTTGTGGAACATGCGTTTAATGACATTCTTTGCGTAAAGCGAAAAATCAGCACATATTTTAAGTTATTTATATGTTTAACAAACTTAAGCAGGCCAAACTTTTTTCAGTGCGTTGACTATGCACTAAGAAAAAGCTATCTAAAACCATGTAGCTAGCATGCGGCCCAAAAAATAACCCTCGATGTGCCACTATATCAGTTCATAGCCATAGCAACAATCAGCTAAACAATTGTTTTGTAAAAAATAAACCTCTTTTGTTTATAGACAAGAAGATATTCAAGGGCATAAACGTTTCGGTGCATTGAGCTTGGCTTTTTGTTACAGCACAAACAATGACAACAACAACTAAATGCAAAAAAAAGACAATAACAAGAATAGTTGTTAATTTTCACTTTGTCAGCCCGAAAAGGTAGAGAAGCAAAAAGCTGAACAAAAAACCAATTTCAACATTTTCATTTTCAAGTTCATGGCTAGAAGCAAACGAACAACAACTGAAACAACGACGCGTCGATAGCTGCAATTTTTGAATTAGCCAAATTACTATTATTTGGCGCAGCGCACACACAGATACAATCATATATACATATACATATATATATGCACAGCACAGATACACGTACTTATAGATACACTCCAAAAATTTGTTAGCCTTGCTTGTCTGGCCTCGACCGTTGTGTAGACCCTTGGCCAGGGTGTTGGCTTTTACGTGCTGAATGATTTAATGTCCTTTTTGGCAGCCACGTCACACCTTACCCCCTCCCTCTGTACAGCTCCAAAAGCTGTGGGGTAGCCTACCCTAAACTATCCTATTCTAGCCATTGCAGTTGAACATTTTTGTCTAGACTGCGGCAAATGAACTTTTTTTGCTTGTTTGTTTTTTCGGGTCCTCAAAAAGTGAGTTTTGTTTCGTATCGTTGGGTTTTCGGAGTTCGGGGCTGGGAACACGCCAGTGCCCGCGGGTTCGCCGAAGGACCTTCATACGTTCATTTCCGCTACGGCGTTTCAATTTATCGCGCCGCGACATTTTGCGCTTAACTCTTGCGTGTTTCGTTGTCGGCTTTGGCTTTCGACTTTTGTTTTCCTTTTGCATGCAGCAACATTTTTAGACAAAATGATAAAAATTTTAATTTCATTCGAAAGCGGATTTTCGCGTCGCGATTTCGCTGCTGCACTCGGTTTGTTGACTTTTCTTTTGTGTGGGCGTACGGGGGCACATGGCCAGGGTCACAGGGTTCACAAGAGTTGAGTTTTTGAATGCTCTGCACTAGAAGGCACTTGTACTTTAATTAGAATAATGAAAGCTGAGCATCGCAAATGTTTAAAAAGAAGTTATCGTATTAGGATTCGATAAGTTATCGATACCACATTGTCATCGATAGCTTTAGCACAATGTCGATAGCTTTAGATTGCCGATAATAACATAATTTTCGATTCACAACTTCAGCATTACTTTTACTAGGGTATCTACTAGTTGAGCATAGCCATCGCCAACATTAATAATTGTTTTTGCTATTTAGCCCGCATTGCTTTCTGATATTTGCGTGCCTGTAACTGAACTTCAAAGCCAGCGATGCGCATAAGGCCGATAAGGTTGCAAAACTGAAAACTAAAGACTGGGGCAAGGGTTGCATTGCATAAGCACATCAATCGTTGGACCAGACAGGCCGGTAGAAAGAGAGTTAAATATGGGCAGACTGCAACGGCGACGGCGACGGCGACGGGGAGAGGGACGTTTGCCGCAGGCCATACATCATGCAGAGTATTGGCCACTGGCGCTGGAGCTGGGCCCAGACACACCAGTGTCTAAGCCGGTCATAACAACTGGCAATTAAAGTTCATGAATTGACAAGAAATTCACAATAAAATCAGCCACAATTATGGGCATAAAAAAGAAGACAATCAATCCGCCTGGCAAGGTGGGTGAGGCATTAGTTGGATTGAAAGGGACGCACTTGGCTCGGATTTCACATTCTCCGAAAGAAATGCTGAAGTAAATCTTGGGCCATGATTGGTCAATACTTCGAGTCGAGAAATACAAACAATATTTATCTGTATGTTGGCAAACTCGAATGGGTTTTGAAGGTAACCCAAGTGACTCCAAAAATAAAATAAAATTGCGCACAAGTTGCGATTAAGGTCAGCTCAGCTGCTTGACCCGATTCGTAGTGCTGCACAACAACAATTTACAAAGAACAATAACAATACAATGGCAACAACAATAAGGAAAGCTGAATTCGCAATTTAATTACAAACGGAAACAAATTAATTTTGAACAATTGAAATGAGCCACATTATTAGCAAGCCCCAAAAAAATAAAAGACCAAAAAGCACAAGACTAAAAACTGTGCATAATGATAATGATAATGATGATGATGATGATGAAGATGATGATGATGATGCTGATGACGCTGCTGCTATTGCAGAAAACGAGCTGAAGATTTAGCAGCCTCTATGGTCTTACCGAAAGTGCAATGCCAGCCCATGACTTGGACTTCAACTCCAACTCTCGAGTCCAACTCTCGACTTCGTTTGCTACGCTCATAAATTTTTGCAGTCTGTTTTAAATGTTGATGCTGACTTAGGGCAAACAGCAATTGTTGTTGTTGTTGTTGCAGTTGTTGTAGTTGGCAATGCAACATGCTGCGATTTTGGCCAAATTGAACGTTCAGTTAGCTGTCCAATTGGACAATGTGTGTGCGGTATGTGCAGCAGTCAGGTTATGTTTATTCTGGCGTTGCAATTAAGATTGCCAAGTCTGAGGTCCAACAATGATTTACACACAAGTTTTATGCATGTTTGGTATTTGCTTTTCATTTACATAAAATTGTCAATAAACATGTATTTTTGGCAAATTTTAGTTTTGTCTTTTGCCCTCCTTCCTCGTGCTAACTCACGCTAGAGACTTGTTCTTAGTCAGAATCCATGCTAATTTTTGCACAGGAAGTCTGCAGTTTTTTCTAAGGTGTGTAATATGTATCTAAACGGTATATTAAAAAAGCAATTATGGACTTAAAAAGCACGGGAAACAATTAAGAAAGCAAGTCAAGCGATTTTTTATAAATGGAAATGCAGCTCTTTCAGGTTCTACATCCATTCGGAGTTTCTCGTTCTCTTAATCGTATCTGTATCTTTTTGTTTCTTGGTTTTTTATACACACTTTTTACTTAAATTGGAATCTGTTAAATACATATATATGTACATATATAATTCTAAAGGTTACAATATATATATAATATCAATCAATCATCTATTTTCTGTAAGAAACTTTAGCTTTGCCGTGCTTAATATTTGCTGTTCTCTGATCTTATTGTGAAAGACTTCTGCATAACCGCAACTAATTCGATAACGCGATTTTCCAATTGCTTTCGCTGCTCCATCCACCGCCAGCCGCTTCCCCACCCGCTATCCCCTTCGACTTGCCCCTCTTGAATAACCTATAAAATGTTCATTTGCATTTGATTTCAATGCCGCGCAGCGTTGCCAATGCAAGAAATCGCCAAGCACCAAAGACAAGCAATAAAAGTTATAAATATTGAAAAGCTTCCCGATACCAGCTAAATAAATAAGAAACAAAGAAAAAAACAAATGCTTTGGGGGCCTGCCTGGTGCATCGGTCCACGCCCACACGATGTTGGCGCTTTCATCAAAATGCACATAAATTTCAACAACTGCCTCGGCGAAGTGAGACGTTTGTAGCGCCAACGTCCATGTGGGTGGCCAGTCGGTGGAACTGGACCCAGAGCTATAGCTGGGTCGCCGTCTTCCCGCTCCCTCACTCTCTTTCTCTCTCTCTCTCTCTTTCTCACTCTCTCTCCCCCTCTCTCTCTCTCTTGCTGTATCTCTCGACATTTGCATCTTTTGAATGTTTTTTTGTGTGTTGCAGTTGCCGTTGGCAACGATTTCTAAAAAAAAATAAAATTTGCATTTAATTGGACAGGCGGCAGTTGAGGATTCGGTGTGGCGGGGGAGGAGAGGGCGTGTCAATAAAGGGGGTGGGCGTTGACAAATTTCGTTTGTTCTAGTTTGAGGCTGGGCATCAGTCAGCGACATCTTTTAAATGTTTGTTGCTGTTGTTGTTGTTGTTGCCTTTGGTTTATGCGGCAGCGTCAAACGACAAGATGACATTTTCAGAAATTAAAAGAGCGATGAGTGAAAGTGAATTTTCGTATGTTGTTGTTGTCGTCGTCGTTGTTGTTGTTGTTGTTGTTGTTATTGTCATTGCAGTTGTTGTCATTTCTTTTGCCTAGTTGTAATGTGTAATGTTTGCAACGCCAACAACAACAATAGCAACAACAACAACAACAACAGTGTGGCAGCATCGTTGTCTTCGTCTTCGTTCGCGTCTTTTGATTGTCTTGCGATAGCCAATTGAGTTTTCATTTGTCAGTCAGTCAAAGCCAAACGTAAAAACGACCCAACGTCTGTCAATGACACAGAAAGAGAGTTTTAAGCATGATATGTGGCTTGTTGTTGTTGTTGTTGTCTTTGGTTTCTGTTGTTTTCTGTGTGTGTACTTTGCTTGTTGCCCACTTTTTAACTTTAGTTGCACTGATTAGACTTTTGTTGATATATCTTTGCGTTTTCACTTTCGTTCACTTTCGTTTAACGAGCTCTGATTTCCATTGACTTATCTATGGGCACGTGCCCGTTAACATGCGCACCCCACCTGCCTACCTCACCATAGCCCATAGCCAACGCACCGCACCCAATGCCCACAAGATCGGCCAGCGCACGTTGGCCGGAAATATGTTGACGGCAATCAGCTGGGCCGCAGCTGCAACAGAATCTTAATCTTTATCTGCGGTTGAGTCAACGCGTTGACCCCAGTTTGAACTGCAGCTAAAAGCTGTTTTTATGAAGTGTCCTTCAAATCTTAAACACAGTTCACAATTTGAACTCTAAACTTGGCTAACACACACACATTTAAGTGCTGTGCTAATTATGTCGACAATCTTTTAATTATGCCCGCAATTTGGATAAATATGCACGAAATGCGACCCGCAAAACTGTATTTTTATTTTTATTTTCATACCTCGCTGTCGCAGTCTCAGTTTCAGTCTCAGTCTTAGTTTCAGTTTCAGTCTCATTATAAACAATTCTCGTCACTAATTACAATGTGGAAGAACAAATAAAATACAAAAGCCAAGTAAACCGAAAAAAACATCAACAAATGTAACTGGGTCAAGTCGCCGTCAAGTCAACGTCTGACGAAAACTTGTGGAAAAACTCAAGATTTTTATCTGCGGTTTTTTCAGTTTTTATTATTTTGTATTTTCGTTTGTGCCTAGCTCACGGGCGGCCCTTCCGCAAAGCGCACAAATTGAAATTGCGCTCAATTTAGTTCACGACAAGTGCTTGTGCCTGCGGTCAGCGGCGGGAATGCCCCTTGTTATTGTGTATTATTGTGTCACGTCCTTGCAGCTGCAATTTTGCATATGGCTAAGCGCCTTGACCTTTTCACTCGGCAACTTTCCTCGAAAATGTTTGAAAGGTGACAATTGTCCAATTGATCAAATGAAAAAAGAAAAAGAAAGAAACAGCTTCTGTAACTCCACAGCCCAGCCCGTCTGTCCGGCAGTCAATAAAATTATTTTTGCGAAAGTTGTCGCATAATATGGCAAAAGTGTTTACTTTATTATTTTTCAGTTAGTTTCTTTTACTATTAGATTGTTTTGGCTGTTGCTCCACTGTCGTCCGCACAGCCGCTGCCACAGTCGTTGCCACATTTCACAGCCATAATTCAACTAATTAAATGCACATGAAAAATTCAGCACTTCAAATGGTAAACCGGACAGCCGGACAGCCGGATAGCCGGATAGCCGGACAGCCGGACAACCGAACAATTTGAAATGCCGCGCCAAAGCCAAAAACTTTACAAATACTCTCAAATGAAACGCACCGAGAAATATTTCAAATTCGAAATGTACATGAAATCGGTGAATTTTTTCGCTAAGTGAAAGAGACTCATCAAAATTGTTGGTGCAGCGCCTGACATTGGTGGCCATGGGAAACATCCACATTTAGCTGTGGCAAATTGAAATTGTTTTCAATCTTGACGATGTTGGAAACTTACTTGCTGCAATAACTGCTCAGGTAATGGACTTTTGTATTCAGATAGTTAGATTATTGATTCTTTGAATATTTCACTTCAAAGAGAATTTCTATAACAAATACTTCACATAACATTAAACATAGACAGTATATACTAAAGGGGCCTATATTTAAAACAAAGAAGGTAGATATGTTATCGATAATATTTTGAAAATAACAAAGCCTAAACATTGGCTCGATATGTTATCGATAACATATTTTGAATAACGTCAATTTTGCTTGTAATTATTAGTCTAATGCTTTACAGGTAAAAAATCGACAATTTGGCTTGATGCTAATCCATTTTAGACACGAAATAACCCAAGCACATATTAATCGATCGTTAGAAAACTGTATAGAAATATATAATTCGATTACAATTGTAAACGATTCGTAGTTGATAAAACGTACTTTAACTATATATATATATTTCATATATGCCCTTAAACTAAACGTAACATTTCATCCATGACACATCGATTAGCATTTTATAATTACTAAATAGCAGATTAATAGCCATGCGATGCCTATAAAGCCTTAAGTTCATCATCATTAATTCGATATTAATGCCATTAGGCAGTCGATAATTGGGTTTTATTATTAGCTAATTTGTATAATTAAGAATTTCCAAAATGCAAGCCTAGTTCCCTAACCATCTATACCTTCTGTACAGATAGAACATCTGTCCTATTTCTTAAGATATTTTCGATTACATATTCTTTGCGGAAACTGAATTTGTGCCTCACCTTAGGCGCATTATTTTAATAATTGTGTGGACTTTACTGCAGTAATTTTGGTTTGAAGGCAGCCACTGACCGACCTGAAAAGCCTTTCCAAATCAATTAGCGTTGACCCCAAGTGTTACCTCGAGCTCGCATTAATCGCGTAAGCCCATTGAGCCGAGCCAAAAGTATTTTCCAAATGCCCCGCCGGCAACTGTTTAGGTTTCTTTTGTTTTTGTTTATCAATTCAAACGATCGCCAACACGATATTGCCCTAGGTTGGGCTACAATTTGGTTCGCAATTGTTGTTGTTGTTGTTGTTGTTGTTGTAGCTACTGTTCCGCCAAACAACAACAACAACAACAATAACTTGGGCGCAACTTTCACTGCGAATTTCAAGTTTACAACATTTTTTAAAAGGACACACTTTGATTTGTAATGCATTCATAACTAAACGCATCTCATACGCAACGCTGCGTATGCGCAATTTTTGAAGGCTTTCACATTGAGAATTCCGCACTCGATATGGATATATTTTGCCATTTATGTAGCCGATTTCCAGTCACTAATTGACAGCATGACTTTAATATTCTTCGCGGTTTTTAGCTGTTGTGTTTTTTTTTGATATTATTTTGATTTTATTTTTGTATTATTTTCATTGGCTGCTGGCACAATTTATCGCTTTATTATGGCACGCAAATGGCAAAATTAGCAACGGCAAAGCGGCCAGCTGCAATTATAGATACCCTGTTCGCGCCGCGCACCCTCCGCCAGATCCAGCATAGACTGCAACTCCACAGGGTAGACCTGTTTTTCTTTCTGTTCATTCCACAACTTGGCCGTAAAGTTGACCGAATCTTGGTGTTTTATTTTCATTTAATTACTGTTGTGGCAGTTGCAGTTGTTGCTGCTGCTGTAGCATTAATTGGCTTGTTTTGCTTAATAATGATTATTGGTTTTTATGGCTCTTTGATTATGCGATGATGCATCGAAAAAGTTGCCACGGATTAGCGCAAAGTCCGGCCCAGACAACGGGAAAGCCGCCGTCCGTTTGGTGTTGAGCATTTTGCTTGATGTTGATGGCCTGTCAGTCAGTTAGTCAGTCAAAATGGGCGAGACGGACAGACGGACAGCCAGCCAGCCAGAGCTTGTGGCCAGTTGGAAGTGCTGTCTTAATTATGCAATGGGCGCAATTGAAGACAATTTAAATGCCCGCCAGTTGTGAAAAACAAACACAATTTCCAGCAATAAAAGAAAAAGGCAAGCAATTCAATCAATATTGCAACGAAACTTGCATACACTATAATAACTTATATTCAATGCAACAAATTGTATTCTTATACTATTTACTTTCTTTAATAGTTTACTTTTGTCTGAGATACCACTTCAAGTCACTGAAAATCTATGTAATGAAGGCTTTTGGAACTCAGGCTCAACTCATAGGACTTAAAACAATATAATATAGCTTAAATGTGTTGTTAGATTCTATTTGGGGCAAATATTTGGGAATTCCGGAGGAAAACAAACAAACATAGCTCCTGCATATACTTCGAGGCTTCAAGAGCTTTTATTCCCACAATCCTTGACTAGGTGCTCGCATTTCTTATCTATCTTAGAGTCAAAGTCTAACCTTAGATCTACAATAAAACTATCCTATTTCCACAACGAAACAAACAGTGCAAACAGTGCACATAGCCGCTTTTGTAGAGTATAAAACATTAATTACTTATGTGCATATGCAAGTGGAGCTGTCTTCAACCTTTGCTGGCTGCACTTGATCAACTCTGGAGAGGGAGAGAGAGAAAAAAACCTAAATGCAGTTCAAGTGGACAGTTGGGGAAGTTGCAGCAGCAAGTGGACAACAAATTATGTTTGTGATTATGCAATGGAGAGCAGGGCTAGAAAAAAAAGAGCTCCATCGATAAAGTGAGAAATCGAACGAATGAACGAATTGAAGCGGTGCGGCATGCAGCTCCTGTCAGCTCAGCTCTTGACCTCGTTGCCGGCGAGGCGTTCGCTCGTAAACTTGAACAGAAGAAATACATGAATTTGTGAAGCGCATGAATACAACCGAAACTGAAACCAAATTAAAATCAAAAACAAAACTCCGCCCGCCCCAAACGAAATTTAATGCGTCGCATTTTAATTGCTAGCAATTAAGCAGCAATTACATAAAAAACCAAAAGCCGCTGATTTTAAATTAAATGATTACAGCAGCAGCAACAGCAGCAGCAGCAGCGAGAAGCGAACGCATCGCTGCACAAACTTATCGAAGGTTTTTTCGGTTTCTTTCTCAGTCTTGTGTCTTAGACTACGAGTATTACGAACTGAAGAAAGTCGAGAGAGTGTGCGGGCAGCAGAGGCAGCTATTAGTTGCACGCGCTCTACAAAATGTTGAATAATTAGCAACAATTATTATAATTAAAATAAAAATAATGTGCGGGCGGTTGCATCAGCAGGCGTCGATCGCACCACTGCACCGCTGCACCACTAACCCAAACACCACTTAATTTATGTCACGACAAGCGAAGCCCAACGATTTACCAAATTCCGCACATAAATTCAAAATGGAATTTGACTAACTATAAATTTTCTGGTCTGCAAAGTTGTTTGTTGTCAACGAATTTTTCTGTATTTTTCTTTTAGCCCCGCAACGTTCGACAACATTACGAAATAATCTTTCACCTCCCACCTTAAAATCATGTTTCCACTTATGTAAGTTGTGTCTTTTTGTGGTTCTGATCGTTTTCCCATCTGGCTTGCAACGCACTAAATGTGGCTTCTTTAACCCCGTGACAGAACAAATTAGATTTATTTTTAAGCAGCACAACATACTCTGTTCCTTCAGCTCTGCCCGGTTTTTTAATAAAGTTGGTGCACACGAGCAGGAGGCATGTTTTTGGAATAATTATATAAAGAATTTTGAGTAATTTTTGGTGCATAACACGATTTCTCAAGAGTTCACTTTTAATCTTCAAATATGAAGTTTCACCAAAGAGTCTTCTCTATATACAAAATCTTCTTAATTGAAGGTTTGCTGTCCTTAGACAAAGAGTTTAATATTTACTTTTTAGTCATTCAATTACTCTAAAAAGTCTTATATATTAAATATGTATGTATATGTTCAACAATCTAAAGCTCTTGAGATTCAATAAATTTATGTACAGCTCAAGGAATAATCATAATATATCGACATATACATACCTATATACAAAGCATACTTATAAGATCTCTATAATTACTTTTCCTTAATGACATTTATAAGAAAAAAATGAGTTTATTTTTATGTGACCAGGGTATTTATGCCTCGTCATTAGATGGGCTTTCTCTGGTGCTTCTGCTGTTGTTGCCACACACAAATCAAACGCTCAAATGCCTGCAACAAGATGCATGTGACATTCTTGAATGGCGGGCCGGGGCGGGGCGGGTGGCTCTCTGGCTCTCAAAAATAAACGTGTACTTGGCATGCGCTGACATGAAAATATTCTTTTTAGGCATCGTCAATAAATTTAGCTCATAACACCGTCTGACAGTAATGTGTCATCAGGAAAAATGTTTTCGTACAAACTGGGGGATCTCTGGGTTGTGGGTGTTGTGGACTCCATAGGGAGTCCACATCTCATTTCATTCAAAAAGACTGATGAAGCTGTTCCGAGCTGGCAGCAAGAACAGTCGACGAGTTCAGGTTGACCAGGCTGGTGTAACTTAAGGATTAATGAAGAGAAGTGTTGAAAATGGCTTGAACACATGCTTTGCATGCTCTAAAACGCATTTAGCTAGTGTCCTTTGTGTTCATAGTTTGGCCTCTAGATGAATTTGGCATCTAAGTCTGGCCATATTATTCTTGGTCAAATATTCTATATAGACATAGGTCAAAATTATCCCTAACTCGGTCAAATCTCATCCGACTTACACGGGGTTTGGTTCTTTGTTAATGGCTTGGCTTTTAATCAATTTGGTATCTAAATATGGCAACATTATTCTTGTTTGCAAATAAAACATGCAAATTCGTCTATATATTACTTGATTCCTGTTTACCCAATATTTGGATACTTAGCCAATGTCTTTGGTATTTATGGCATAAACATATCGAACTATTTAGTCATAAAATTGGTTAATTAATGTTTTACTTAGACTTAATAGAATCTGTTTCTTTGGTGTACTTGTTGCTAAATGTATTAATGTACTAATGCATTCATGTATTTTCTTACATAATTAGTTTGAATTTTTTGTTACTACTAACGACACCTGCTGCATTGGGGTTCACATATATGCTTTGATCTTTTGCTCTCGACGACTGTTAATGAAACCATCAACTGTTTGCCTGCCAATCCATCAACCAATTGAAAAAAAAGCAAAAGTGTTTTTGTATCTTTTTTATGCCTTGTGTGTTTTTATTTTTTAAATCAGTTTTCCTCACATGCTATGCAAATGAACCCATTGAATGCCTTTCCGACTTATGTGCTGCCTCATTGGCCCCAACTCACCCTCCCTCCCTCCCTCCCTCCCCCTTCTCACACGGTTGCCACAGCTTCTCCTCTAGTTGGGTTCGCTCGTGCGCATAATTTAAAATAATGATCGGCATATGAAACTTAATGCGTTTCGTCTGCACCTCGACCGGCTCTACCCTGCTGACCCGTCTCGGAACTGGCTTATCGATCATAGCCAGCGGCGATGCGGCATGCTGCGGCTCATGATGTTGCCACATTTGATGGTTGGGGCCAAGTGCATAATTCACGCACGCAGCTCGCAACAGGTGTCACTCTCACTTTCGAGGCGGCAAAATCTAATTTGCGGCACGTCCACTTGCCTCCCCCCCACAATACTAACACACAACTATACCAGCTACCCTATATACATAACAATTAGCATTTCATGTTTGGCTGTAGCTGTGTTGGACGCAAATTATCGCGTCGCTTGACGCCTGCAATCTATAGGTGATTTTTACTGTAACTTCGACTGTCAGCTACCAACTGCAGCTTTTGTTTTTGTGTGTGTGCTTTTTTGTTGTCACTTTCCTTTTGGCCATGCAAATTTCTCGCGACGACTATTAATTGGTAATGGCAGCCAGTGCCGAAAAAAGACGAGAAAAGCACAAAAAAAGTATAACCATAAAAATGGTCAACACGATACTCGCGACTTGCTGCTGCCTGCTGCCTGCTGCCTGACTGTGTGCTCAACAGCTATCTGCATGAGCAGCCCAAAGCTCTCGTCCTGAAAAAAAATATACTTTCTTTGCCACCAACTACAGTTCCAACTGCAACTTCAACTCCAGCTCCGGCTTCACTCCCAGAGCCAGGCCAGAGCCGGAGCTACAGTTTTAGCTCTGTTCGCTTATCAGCGATCGTCAGCCGTTGGCACGTTTCGTTCATTGGCTTGGCGTGATTGTTGTTGCTGTCGTTGTCTTTGTTGTTGTTGCTGTCGTTGTTGTTGTTATTGTTGTTGACGTGTTGCAAATAGCAATATTCAAGTTTTTATTGTGCTTTATATTAGATTGCCATGGCCAATACAAAAATATGTATGTGTATACATGTGTATTCTTGATGTTATTGAATGCGAATCAAAAAGAGTTCCAAGAAATATAACCAAAGGCCAACAAGCGTCTGATACGATAATGCCCAGACAGCAAATGTGGCCATAACGAACGTTTAATGCGCTTACTAACTGATAAATTGATAAAATGCTTATGAATTTGATAAGAGTCTGAAATGCGATTGCTAATGAAGATGTAAAAGAATTAACGCCTTTTATATTACTAGAGAGAGCTTCTACTTGACTTTGCTTTGTTAACTTAATAATAAATTTCATCAACATGTACAAATTGAAAATTGCTTTGGCTATTGAACCAACGACTTCCTGTTTATTGGTTCTAAGCCTAGTTACTGAAGCCATGCACGTCTTTTACGATGGCCGCGTTTCATTGCAATGCTTCTTATACTTACTTTATACTAACTTGGAGGTCGAAGCCCTTGCTTAGGTAGGTCAGTCAATATTAATTGTAATAAATATTAGTAATAGTCTAATAGATTTCCAATTTTATTAATTATTAACATAATTTTTAACAATTTATCAAAGTTCATGTATTCTATTTGTAGAGTCTTTATTTAAGAAAAATTTAACCCCTTCTGTTGCTCAATTTCTGCCATCATTTCTTTCAGTGTAGCATTAGAAATACATGCTTTACCGCAAGGGGCCTTTTGTGAATTACTCTGTCTACCTCTTTTTCTAAGAACTGTGCAGAACATACCTATTCTCTTCGGCCCTCTCACAGTCTGCAAGAGGGATCAAGTTTTCTTTCTCTTTCTCTCTCCCTGTCAGTCACTTACAATTCAACTTCTGCTGTCTCTTTCGCTCATTCTCATTCTAATAAGCCACCAATAAATCAACATTGATTTTAAGTTTTTCTTTTTTTTGCGCTTTTGGCTTTGCTGACTCACGATCCAGTCTCAGTCCCATTCCCAAGTCACAGTCCCAGTCTCAGTTTGACTTCCAGGTCCCGTCTTATTCTCATTCTTATTCCCATTCGCATGCCCAGTCTTCGATGGGCGCTTCGCTTTGTGTATTTTCTTCTTATTTTTTCTGTGCTGCCCAGCTCTTAAGCTAACAAATTCTGGCAAGGCGGCCATTTAGGCCCAAAAAAAAAAGAAATAAAAAAAAACTGGCTTGGGCACATATTTCAGCAAAGTGTTGGCCAGCACGCGAAGGAGTCGCCGCCAACAGCCGGTTTTGGGCCACCGCCTGGCGCTGGCCGCATAAGGAGAAAGCCATGTGCCCAGCATGCACAGATGCAGGAGATTCCATTTGATTCTTGTTCCGCATAGGAACAGATTCTCGTCCCGCCCCCCTAAGTCCCTTTGCAGCTTGCTGCAATTGAAATCCAGTTGCAAAATTTGTTATATGACTTACATTAGCGGGCGCTCGGTTGCCTACACAAAACTAGTGCCCGCCCTCCCCTCCTGCTGCCCACGGTGGGTACCACTTTGCTGACATTACACGTTGGCCGCCGATGCCGCAAATGTTTCGTGCATTGTTTTTTGTTGTTGTTGTTGTTGTTTTTTTGGCAAACGGGCAACAGAATTGACATTTCCTTTTACAACATCCAACAAGCTGCACAAGCTGTGCAAAATGAAAACTATAAATCAGCAGCAGCAACAACCAACAACAACAACAGCAACAACTGTTCCATGTGATTGTCACGCTTGAAGGACTCTTTCGCTCCGTGTCGAAAAAAAAGATATAAAAAGCGAAAATGAATTTGTTGCTTTTCTTGTTGTTTGTTGCAGTTGTTAACAGCGCTTGTTGTTGTCGTTATTGTTGTTGTTATTGTTGTTGCTTTTATGAAGTAGGTTACTATGTTTGTTGAGTAATTGAGTTTAGTTTTTCACACACGAGTGTGTGCCTGTTGCTGTTGTTGTTGCTGCAGTTGTAGGAAGCTGCTGCACATGCAACTTGGCAAGTTGGCAACTCGGCAACAGTTTTGCATGTCTTAAGACACAACAAGCGACTCGCTTGTCTCACAAAAATGCGAACCAACAGTTGCCACAGAATGCCAAACGGCCCTACAGTGAAGCTCAGCTACACTTGCAGATCACATGTGTTAAGGTCTAGAAGAAAGGGGCTTAATGCTGTCTGGAGAGATAGAATATAGCATTACGTGTTAATACTTTAAAGATATTTTCAAAGAATCGAAATACATTTTATGTTTTCAGAGCTTTATATTTGCCATCTCGCTTATAACCATTTCATTTGCAGGGTATACGAAGTGTGAACTCTATATAATTATACAATGTAAACTTATATATAAACATAGATTAACCCTTAATATGTTCTATGTTCTTCAAGTGCTTGATACATAATATACCTCACATTTCCATTCCGTTTACAGGGTATACAAAAGGTAGCCACTGTCCTTTAAGTTCATAACATTAACAACTTCGTTACTAACTTTGCCTTCTGCTGTGCATCTGTGGAGAACAACAGCATTAGCCAAATGCATGGTCTCTGGTTAGCTGCTGCTGCTAACTTCCACTTCACTTCCTTCTTCAGCTACTGCACCTTCCCGCGCTGCCCACGCCCTCCTCAATCACGTTCCTGCCGCACTCGGAGTCGGCTGTCTGTGTTGTGATCTAATTATTGTATTTGCTGTCCGTTTTTTATTTTTTTTTACCAGTTGCCAGCAGAGTTGCCTCCTCCTACAGCCGCAATCAACTTCAAGCTGTCCCCTCCAAGACGCCTTCCCCCTCTTCTTTAGCCCCTCAACCATTCGAGGTGGCCAACTGCCGCAGCTCATTTGGCCCGGCAAGCCTGTTTAGACGTTCGTTGTGCCAGCTCCGTTGGCCAAATCTCTGGCCAACCCTCCTCCATCGTCGTCGGCTGCTTCTCCTGTTTCTACTTTATCCACTTCACTCTTAGTTTGTGTTTCAATTTGGCGCATTTGCTTTGCTTAGTTTTGTGTTTAACGTGTACTAATTTGACTTTTTGGCGCGTCTCTTTGAGTTCGCTTTTCAGCTGACTTTTATTTGTCTGTTTTTTATTATGACATCATTTTCATGTTGCTTATAAATGTATGTATGTATGTATATTTGGCATTTACAAACTAAATAACTTTTAATGCGCCTGAGTTTTATTCAGTAATGCGAAATGCGAAATGCGACAAAACTCAATTAACATTTTGTTAGCCCGAAGTCATCTTTTTCGTGTACTCTCGAATCTGGGAAATCTCTCGATCAATTGTTGTCACGCCAAATCTGTGGCTCCCCCTCTCAACCCTTTTGGTTGGATGTGCATGTCTTTTGGCGCCTGCCTCATTTTCATTAAGTCTTTAAACGAATTTCCGTGACTGACTTATAAAAAAAGATATATTAAAATCCATAAGGAAATAGTTGCTAGGCGGGGGTGTATACAGCATGGGGGGAGGGGGCTTTCTTTATGCCTGGGCATGCATCAATTTTCACTTTTGCAAAGATATGAAAAGATACACGAGATACACACAACAGATACAAAAGATACGTTTTTGTTGCTGTTGTTTTTTCATTCCATTTTTATATAAGTGTGCAAGTGGCGTGGGTCGATCATAAAATCCTTGTACGTGAGGTTTGTCTTGGAGGTCACGTGAGAGATAACAACAATAACAACAACGGACGACGGACAAGTCAGGACTGTGAGAAATAGAGTTGAAACCGAAAGCAGCAGCCACATAGAGCAGCATTTATGTAAACGCAAGTGAAACTTTTTTGGCCAGCAACTACACGAAAGACAATATTAAATATTAATTATTAATTATTCGATTATTCGATTATGCATGCAACGCGATGCAATCGCTTGCGATCTTTGATCTCTTTTTTGTTTTTTGTTTTGCCAGCACTCGACTCAAATTGAAATTCGAGCTGAAAGTTTGTCGCATGCATTACGTCGATTACATCACTGCAGAGACTTGTATGTGTGTGTGTGTGTGTATGTGTGTGTCGGGTCGGGTCGGGGGAGGGGTTGAAATAGGCTATGCAACTTCCACCAACTGTGGCAGTCAGTCATTCAGTCAGTTCAGTTGGTCAAACATGTTACCCAGCCTAAATATAGACACCGACAAATGTACAAACAGGACGAACAGAAAGCGTAGAGGAAGAGGAGCGGCTGGTGGGGTCTGGGGTCTCAGGGGGTAGACAGCCAGTCAAATGGTCTTGTTAATTTCCATTTTTCTATGCAAATTTTAACTTCCTCGAAAATGTTGCACACTCCAAAATGGCAATAAACAAAACGAAACGAAACGAAACGAGCATCACAAAAATTTGACTTGCCATAAAAAATTGAAATCTAAAAAAACAAGGTAAAAGGGGCTACGGGCGGGGGCTAGCATCGGTGCGGGGTTAGCTTGATGAAGTGGGCGGCTGTTAGGCAACTAGCAGCCGCAAGAGGGGTATGGAAAATATGCCACAGACACATGACACACACACACACACACACACACGAATACACACAAGCGCACAACCGCACACTGAGAGACAGACAGGCAGCAACAAAAGTCAACGTGCAAAAATAACAAACAACTGTCAAATGTCTGACAAACGAGACAGGGAAAAGACAAAACTGCACACAGAGAAAACCAAAAGCCAAACACAACAGCAACAACACATGATATATAGCAACTGGCTAAGAGAGAAAGATTGCAGTAGACGGCCTAAATGAATTTGCTCATTGGTTAGACGACAAATAAAAAAAAAAGAAACAATAACAATGCTGCTCATATTGCATTTGCAACAACGACAACAACAACAAAAACAATGCAACAACACTGACACAAAATGTTTGATAACAACTTCCCGAAATTGCTCGCCGCTGACATCGCCAAATTGGCCGTGCCTCAAAAACTATGCGACAAACAATTCATCGGGCCAGATTACGCATACGACACGTGAGCACAGTTTTCAACAACAATAAAGCTGATGTTGCCACTGCCCACAGCAGCAATCTCTGAATGCAGCAGCAACAACAACAGCTACAATGACAGCGACAACATCAAATATGCAGACGGCCAAAAGAATGCTGAAATTGAAGACGCCGCAAAAAATTGCACAGAAAATAAAAATATATGTATACACACACACACACACTCTCACAACCAACAATTTGTTGGTCGTTGTTGTTATCAACGGCATTGTCACAGCTCCTGCGGTAGCTGCAATTATTGTTGTTGTCGTTGTTGCTGTTGCTGGTGTTGTTGCTGTTGCTGTCATATGTTCGTATGCCCTGCCAATTATGCCGGGAATAACCTCGTTGTGTTGCACTTTGATTGGTTTTGCTGATTAATAACATTAATGTGTTCTTTGAGCACTGAAGCAACGCTACCTCTCCAGTTCTTAAAGACAAGTCACAACATAAAGAACAAGCCTGGGCACAGACAGAAACATAGAGAGAGATAAAGAGAGGCATTGCGGAATAAAGACGTGCGATAAGAGAGAGATAGAGCAGGAGAGAGCGAGAGAGAGAGAGAGAGTAAGAGAGAGACAAAGAATGTAGAGCAAGTGAATGAGCATGATTAGATTGCCAACATACTTGTTAAAAGCATGAAACTGGTAGAGCTTACTTGAATTCATGAGAATCGCATAGTAGGGCAATAGCTACAAAAATATTGTTTTTTATTTTAATTTGCGGCGCAGCGGGAAGATAATTGGTTCAGCTTTTGGTGTAATCATGCATGCATATGTTCATACATACAAACAGACATATGTACATAGACATATACCACATACATACATACATGAATGTATTTCTGCAATTGGTTATTCACGTTTTAAATAACAGATGTTTTTAAATGAAATTGAACTTTCCTGAAACATAAATAGTTTTCAGCTGTTACGTCGCATTTTCAAATCATTCAAACGCGTATTTTTAGGGCTTTAACATGTACAGTTTTTTCAGTTTGAGCTTGAAGCCTGACTAATCAGTCAGGGCTTTAGTTTTAGGCAGTTAGTCAATCAATCGGGACAAGAAGTATTGTACATAGATGGCTTGGGCCTTATCTTTAGACTTTTAAAGCACTTTTAAATGTTTCGGCTTCTCATATTAATGATACGTAAGTCTCTGAACGGATGGAACCTATTTGCATTTCTTGTTAACAAATTAACAGATTAACTAACTAGCAATGAATTACTTTTAAGTAGGATTTTACTTATTTAGCTATACATATATTTTTCAATTAAAAAAGTTAACACCTATAAGTATTTACTTGCGAAACATTAATTAACTAATTCGTAAGAGTATCTGTGCTTTAGCTGAGCTGCTTATTTATTTTTTTTATCTTGATTTGTTGTTATTGTTGTTGTGATTGTTATTGCATCGTCTGCCGCAATGTCTCCGCTTTGCTGACGCCGTCATCGTCTTCGATTGCGTCTCCGCTGTGGCTGCCACACGCTTGGAGAAGTTGTACGCTGAGTGTCGCAGGAGCAATGCAGCCCGGTTGTACGGGTGCACGGGTGCACGGGTGCCCGGGTGCCCGGGTGCATGGGAGCATGGGTCTAAGCATGAGCATGGCATGTCATTTCTTGGCTTCGCCAAACATCTTTGGCATTCCTGAAGTCTCTAGCTCTGGCATCTGCAAAGTCTCATTTTCTCTGGCTGTCTCTTTGTCTTTCTCCAGCTGCGATTGTGTTCCTCATTTTACTTTTGCTGCAGATATTTGCAATGAAGCATGTTTTGCATTTAATTTATGCGCGTAATTAGTTGAAAGTGAATGCCAGTAGTAGTAATAGTTGTATTCGTAGTAGTAGGTGCCGCATATTGCGTATACGCGCTGTGCAACAGTTGCCGAGCTACAGAATCAACTGCGTATCTCGCAATAGTTGGCAGCCAGCAGCTTGTGGTCAATGCCTATAAATTATTTGAACGCTTTAGCTTTTCTTTTTATCGGGGGCGAACAAAAGCAGCTCATTATTTGTGAAAAACGCGGCTGTCAAAATTGAAAATAGGGAAAAGTTAAAGAAATAAACCAAAACAATGGCAGGCAGCAGCCAGCAGGCAGCAGCAGCAGCCAACAGTCAACAGTCAACGGCGACAGCCAACAACAACAACAAAAATAATAATAACAACAACAACAACAACAACAAGCATTCAGTCCATTAGCAAATGCCGCTGTTGAGTGGCAGCCATGTATTGGATGCAGCCAGCGACGCCACCGCCGCATAATGAAAGCGAAAATTTAAATTTTTGATACAATTTGCAATTTTTTCCTACTTCATCATTCACATCACCAGCAGCGGCAACAACCAGGCTCCAACTTCAACTGTAGTTGGCAGTCAACAAGTCGACAAAGAAAACAATTCATCATGTTGTTGTAGATTGGAGGAACCTTTTGGCAGCTACGTTGAATCAGCTACGTTGCCTTCAATTTATGCGGCGGCGCTTAAATCGATTGCTTTGCCACATTGCAACAATTGGCTAGCATGCAGCTTGCCGCTTGCAGCATGCAGCGAGGCTCTCTGCTGCATCGTGGGGCAACAGACAAAAAGCAACAAAAAAAAAACGGATCGCTGCTGAACCGTAAAACTGAATTATGTTGCCGGCCGCAGCGAGCTGCGTCGGGCGAAGACTTTGACGTTTGCGGGTGGATAAGGCCTGACGACTGACCACAACCACAGAGTCAGTGCCAGTGCCAGTGCCAGCGCCAGCTCTCCAGTCCTGGACCAGACTTTGCAGCCTGTCCACAATTGCCAGCGCCATGCCGCGCCGCGCCGCTTCATTAAGCGATTCATTCATGCAACTGATGCAGCCGATCCAGTCGATCGTGTCGTTTTATTTGGCTCTTAAATTTCTGCGCTAACTAGATGTCGCAATTGAAAGTAAGCTGTCAATGTTGCTGCAATTGGTGGGGGCTGTAACTGCGCAAAGGCCACGTTGATTCTTGACCAATACCAAGTCAATTATACAACAATCAGCTGTCAGTTTACGCTTGGCCAACATGTTAGCCAAATGCCTGAAGCAATTTTATCTTGAGAATGAGAATATAATCTCTGAAATTCTACTGAATTTCTATATAAGTTCTTATTTTCTAGCTAAGAGTATTCTTTATTTTTTTTTTGCAAAGGAAGGATTGAAGATTTCATAACTGGAATCTTAGTTATATTTATACTCTTGGTCAGCAATAAAGACCTAGTTAAAGTCTGCCTTTTCGGCTGTCTATAAATATGTTCCTAATGTTGTACGAGTTCATCAGGCCCTTTTAAAACTAAATCGTAGGGGATAATCGTTAAAAGAATTTTGTAAATCTAGGTATGTTTGCAAGGGTATTTTATTTTCGGCAACCCAGAGCCAACTATTCCGTGATTTTATATATTGTGAAACCCGTGACTGATCTCATTTTAACAAAAGAATAATAGAGTGTGAAGATTGTATACTTAAAGCGAATTTCAAAAATGAATAACAGATCGCACAGATATAGACCAAACAGATTTCATTCTTATGTCAATGAGCAAGAGATCAGGGACAGATCTTTTCAAAATACAAAAAAAAAAGAAACCCCATTAGAAAGTTTGCTGTTCGCAAAGGCAGATTAGCAAGGCCTTAGCATAAAGCAAGTTTCAAGTATGCGTACTCATGATCTCATAATGTCGGCAGAACTTGAACTCCTAACTCAAAGTTTCATCAGCTTTTAAATTTAGTTGCTTTAACCGCAAGGCTTAATTTTTAGCACCTCGAAGGTCATTAAAGGACATTGTTCAGTTGATTTCCCCAATTGTTCAACTTGAAAACTCTCGAAACTCGAATTCATATTCAAATTCAAGCGCAACTCGAAGTCATGTGCAAATTTAATTACTGACTCAGCGACCGGACAAAACCCAAGTATGAGTTAGGCCCGGGGCTCTAAAAGCCAAATAGACATACAAAAAGTTATTTTTACTGGCATATCTTATGCAAATCCCAATGTTGGACAGCTTATTATTAATAGTAATAATTGATGTAGATTTTTTAGCACCTTTTTTTTCGGTTGGTTTCACCGATTTATAATGTTTGTGATTTGTAAGACAAACAGAAACAACACTAACTGAACGGGGCAGATAAACAAAAGCCAAAAAGCCGAAATTCACAGAGTTGGCGGCACAGCTGGCGAATTCTCTTTCTCATGGAATGTGGTCAACGCCGTTGGCTGGCTTGGTTCGGTTCGTTTTGGCTGGGTGTCTTTTGAGAAACGTGTTTTCTAACAAAGGCCGGCTCTTAATGGGTCGACAAATAAAAGTATAATAAATAAATAGTAAAAGGAAAATGCGTAAAGGGTCGGGGCAAAGATCGGCTTTGGCCAACAACGACTTACACCACAATACTACGACACTTGATCTGGCCAAAATGCCAACGCGCTGAGAATCGAATTGTGGCTCAAAACGTGGGCGATGAGATCATCGCCATTTAATTGGCTACGACTTTGACTTTGCCTTTTACAACTGCACAGCCACAGTGAAGCACCGAGAGTGCGGCCCTGTCTCTTGCTGCTCTCCCTCAATCCAAAAACTCTTTCTCACCGCGTGCTTTTTATGGCCCTGGCGCGCGCATTGACCGAATTCGGAAGATGAATGTGCGACAAATGCCAAAGATAAGCGGCTGGCAACGCGACACGAATCGGAAAATTGTGTAAAATATCACAAGCTCCTAATCTGATAATTGTTGATGTAAATTTCTAATGCTGACGCACAGATTTTCTGTGCCATTTTTCATTGCAGTTCTTATACCCTGTTTTCCATTGCAAAGGGGTTGATTCGGGGCATTATAGTTTGTAACAGGCAGAAGCAGACAATATTATGCTTTGAAGTATAATTGTTCTTGATCAATGCGATGCGCTGAGTTGCTCTAGCCAGGTCTGTCAGTTAAATTTAAAACGCAGAAAAAGACTTATCTAACAGACGCTGTATTAGAAATTTTATCATAATCAGACTCCCATCGTAGAAATTGTGCAACGTCCAATACGCATAGTAGTTGTTGGGTACAGGGTATCACCTGATCGAGCACACCCGACTAGTACACTCTCACACTGGCTGCTTGTTGTTTCATATGACAGTTTGCGCATTAAGGAAAAAGGCAATCGTTGATTGACATTCGTCGTACATGGCGTATGCGCAATTAAAGGTAATCTGCGTCTGGCATTTCCTAGCATGCAAATGGAATTCTAGATATATGTATGTAAAATCTCCAAAGCTTACATAAATATATGCTTTTAAGCCAAATACATACATATATCTACTTTATGCCATAAAAAAAACAGTTGTAACATAAAGTTGCAGCTTTTGTTTTAATTAATCCATTTATAGTCATTAGTATATCCGGTGATTTGGGCAGGAAATGAGTGGCAACCGTTGGTGGGAGAGTTCAAATATCTTTTGTGCGAAACAGTTGCCAAAAATATTTGGCGTACCGTTAAGCTTGATTGCTAATGATGATGATGATGATGATGATAATAATAAGTATAATATTAGGAGCAATTGTAGACAGCAAGACGTCGCGCTTATGATTATTTATAATACTTCTCATATTTTTGGCTCGCCTAATTGATTTTATAATCAAGGTTTTAATGCCGCTTCTCATTTTGTCATTTCAGTAAGCCGCAGCAAAAAGTCTCCACTCAGCAGCCAGCCAGGCAGGCAGGCAAAACTTCAAAGTCGAGACTCTCCAAACGTGTGCGAAAACAAAAAAAACGCGAACCGCCAATGCAAACGCCACTTGCGCAGCCGAAGCAGCTCGCGTCGCTGTCAGTTCGTTGGCGCTCGTGCTGTGCGACAACAGCAGCAGCAGCCATCGTGAGAAGTAGCAGCAGCAGCGGCAGAGGCAGAGGCAGCGACAGCAGCAGCGCCAGCAGCAGAGTCGCATTAACAGTTGGCGCTCAGTTTGTTTTTGTCGCTCGGTACGTTCGGTTGATACTCGCGCTGTGGCCAAAATTTTTCAGCTGCGTCTCCGTCACTTCGTTCATTGCTTTCGTTTGCTGCGCGTGCGCCGCGTCGTTGCGTTTATTTGTTGTGTCGTCGCTTTAGCCCAAAAGTTCAAGCGAGTCAAAGAAAATGCCATAAAGCAAAGAGCAACAAAGTCGAAAACAAAAGTGTGCGAAAACAAAAATGTAACAACAACAACAACCAAACAACCAGCCAAACAACCAATCGCCCGACTGTTTAATACGAGTTTCGTTCTTGCCTCTTCCCAAAGTTCTTCTCTTGTTTTTCGTTGACCATTAAAAGTGAAGCTTTGAACGCACAAAAAAAAAAGTTGAAAAAAAAAAAAAAACACAACAACAAAAACAACAAACGAATTGAGCCGCCCCGCATCGTGGCTGCAACTTGAACTTCAGTCTCTGGTCTCCGGTCTCCGGTCTGCAGTCTCTCGGGCGCGTTTGGCGCGTCTCGTGTTATTTTTAGACAAAAAATCGCAATCGCAACGCAATGGGCACCAAGTCGCCCGGTGGTCCGCAGCGCTGTCGCCTCATACTGCAGCGCTGCCTGGCCATCCAGCTGAGCAAGCCGGGCCACACGCCCGAGGACTTTTGGATGTACGACTCGGGATATATGATATTTCAGGTGAGTTTGAACGAATGTTGCCACAGAAGAACTGCTAGCTGCTAGCTGTTAACTGCGAACTGGTTTCTGGACACAACTGGTTGGCGTGTCCACAGGCAAAACCACCGTCCACTGTCCGCCGTCCGCCGTCCACTGTCCACTGTCCACTGTCCACTGCTCAGTTCGGGCGGCGCTACAGCGCCCCAAAGTGCGTGAGGATGTTCGAGAATGAGAAATAGGGAGGCCGGGCATGTACACCTGAAAGCGTGATTCATAAAAGAGATTCGCAAGTTTTCGCTTGAAGTTTGAGCCCGCAGATACGTATATGAAGATCGCTAGTTACGATAGCTGAGATAGATAGAGAGAGAGAGAGTTGATCTCCGAAGGTTTACCATGTTTCTTAAAGCAATAAAAGAGTATGCAAAGCGAAGTTTAAATCGGATTTAAACTAAAAATAGGTTTTTTAGTAGGAGTTGTTTTACACGTATGTTTATGTACTCATTTGTATGAAACTTCAGCTCAAGGTCGCCCTGTGTGTTGTTGTTGGTGTTGTTTTTAATGCACTGTGCGCACTTCCCATGACGACAAATGACTTGGAACGATGGAGCACAGGTTTTAGGTTGGATGTTGCCATTTGCCAGTTGCCGTTTACACTAAAAATTACGGCAAATCTGTTGGCGTCATTCAGACTAGACAATCTGGCCAACTCATACAACTACAAGAAAAGCAACTGAAATATTTGCCTGCCACTGCAACTGCAACTGCACTTGGCAGAACTTTGGAATCCGGTACTTTGCCTGGCCCATCTGTAGAAGACACAGCTCGTGGCTGTCTGTGCATGTTCTCTGTGTGTGTGTTTTTTTTTATATTATCATCGACTTTTATTGATGACTTTGAAAGAAGTTGGCAATAAGTTGCTGCTCCTGGTTTTTCTTTTTGCCAATGCCAAAGAAAAAAGGGCAGCTCCCGAGCTGCAACTTGCAACAGATAAGCGCAACGGCAAATAAATCACTTGGGTTTCATATTCATGAAGTTCATTAGAAATCGCCGCATAAATTGCAGCACTCAAAGCAATCGAATATGTGGATTATTATTCAGAGTTGGCTGCCAACATTTGACAACAAATTTGAATTTAAAATTACTTTTGGTTGGTAGTTGTTTTTTTTTTTTAGCACGTTGTTCCGACAACATTTTTATTCAGTTTTTCGGTGGCTGAGTTTTTATTGTTTTGTTGTTCTTTTCATTGTTTATTGCAACTTGATTGCCGCATGACGTCACTAGCCAAGTTCAAGTTTGTAGCATTAATTTATGCAGCACAACAAATGAGAGCAAATAAAAACAAGAATAAAAAAAACAGAGCTGAGCCTATTTTTAGGCCGCACTTCCTACAAATTGCTTTATTAATTTGCAAAGTACTTTAGTTAAATACATTAAAAGAAACTGAGTCGGTTTTTTATTTAACTTTTTTTATACACTTTGACGATTGTTTAGGCTTTAACTATTTTTAATTTTGTGCTTAAAACCGATCTTTAACTTTGGTTTTACATGTGTGATACATTTTGCGTTGAATGCGTGCTATGAAAATGGTATAATTCAGAATTGACAGGAAATGATTATATATAAGTATGCAGTTCTCGGGAGTTAGAACCAAAATAGAACAAGAATCGAATTCCTACCAAGTCCTTGTTATCTAAAAGTTTCCTTGACAGGTATTGAATAAAGCAATGACAATTATTATAATAATAAATTATTAATCATACTAATGTTTGTTGTAAAACGTCGTCATGTGCGTTTGTTTTATTGTCAACAAACTAGTTTTTGAATTACATTGAAAAAAAACTTGGTATTAACTGTGAGTAATCTGCATATTATATGCATAGAAGTCAGAACTAGTTGAGACGCAGAATATTCCGGCTTTGCCCGGACCTTGTGTCTTCAACTCAAATTCGAACTACGTTTGCCACCCATTTTATGCCCAAAAAGTTGGATTTTATCAAGGTAACAGGTAAAGGTAACAACTTACAACTTATAGCTGACTCGCAAACGTATTTGAGCTTCCCTTTACTGAATATATATTCAGTTTGTGAATTTGTTCCTTTCTTTCGTTCATTAAAATTCTTTTAAGTGTCGTTGCAATTGACATCAAATTGGGTAATAAAAATAAATATTCGTGAGCTGGCCAGCAAGACTTCAAAAAGGCAGCCGCGAGCTTATCTTTTGCTTTACTCTACTTTACTTGATATTTGCGAATTCTTTTTTTTTACACTTTTTGCATTTTGCATGCCAAAACATTGTCGCATAAGTAATTCCCTTGAGTTTTCTGTTGCTGTTTTCAGTTACATTTCCATACGTTGCACACACACACACAGATACAGACACACACAAGCACATCATTTACAAAATTCAACAACGCTCTTCCATAAAGAGCCCAGTCAGACCGGGCAGCCTCGTGTATGTGTGCTAATTAATAATACGTGCCTCGTCTCCGTTTTGTATAGTATCTCATGTATTTCGTCGTCTGTCGAGATAAAAGCAGCATGAAGCGTGCCCTGAATATGAATCGGAAGAGGCCAGTGAGTCGCCGTGTGTATGTTTAGGGCCAAACAATAAACAAGGCCAATTTGGGGCAAGCCCGAAGAAATGCATCAAATTTATTGAAAATTATGTGAGAGAACAGGAAGTGGCCATTAGAATTCAAGAACTATGCGCATAAGAAACTACTCTACTGAAACGGACACGAAAAAGTTCTTGACTTGCTTTTAAATGTCAATTCATTGTGTGCAAGTGCACTCAAGTGTGAATTATATTGGGCTGGGCCATAATTAAGAGGGAGTTATAGGCTGTAGCTGTCGAAAGGGTCAAAGTCTCAAGGCAGACGTCAATGTTGCGTTGTCTGTCCTACCTTCCCGCAGATACTTAGCTACTTTAAGGGCGTTTCCCAGGGACAGTTGGCTAAGGCAGCATATCGCAACATTAAGTTGTATAGCTTCCGGGTAGAGAATGATGAGAAACTATGCGCATATTAGTGTGACGAAATTAACGCGCTTGGGCAATCGATTGAAAACTAATTAAAGTTTACTAAAAATTGTGGATTATGTAGACTTACACGCCTTTTAAATAAATAGTTTTCATGGCAGCCATATAAGAAATTAGTGCTCATATAATAAATAACCGAATACAAGAAGCTCAATTAAGTAAAAAAGAAAATCGGATAAATTTTCCACAAACTTTTAGGAAAGTTTTCGAAACGATGCCAAACGATTTTAAGTAACATTCGTAACAAAGTTGAACATAGAAAAATGTTTATATATTTCCCATGAAGAGACTCTCGCACGTTCTGCAATACTTAAAGCGACAGCTTAAAGGCTTTTGGAATAAGATAATGCTTCGGCACGATGTCTATTTTGAAACAGATAAATCACTTTTTATGAGCAAAAAACAACGTGCAAACTAACATGCAATATTGGCAGCCTTTGATCTGCAGCCACCTCAACTGATCTTTGACTCGTGTGTTTAGTTTTTATTTTATGCACTTTAGAGATTTTCATGTTTGCAACACGCAAATGACTTGAGCTGAAACAACTTGTTTTATATTCTGTGTTTAATATTTTACTCATTTTTTTTTATTTTGACATTTACGATCTGGCGAGCGATTGCTACAAGTTTTTCGAATGCAAAATTGCGTCATAGAATCAGGAGACCTGGCACGAGCATTGCTCAATGCCAGAGCATAAAATTTGGCAATGAAAATGTCAATGGCAACAAAATACAATTATTGAAAAGTGAAATGCGTTGGCGATTGGCATAGAACGAAGGCGAGTGAAGGCCGGCCGGGCAACAATAACAATCGGAGCCCGAGTGGAGCTGGTGGTTGCTAGCCTGCGACTGCATCATCCCGTGTTCCTGTTTCAGTTGTAGTCTCTCCACTTGGCTACGATCTTGATCTGGCCCGTAACAAACGCCGCCATTCACCGCCAGTCACACAGATAGCTTGTTAAATTGAACCCCCTCGCCTCCGATGACTCCAACTTTCCGGCCCGTAGCTGCTCAAATACAATTTCATGTGCAATCAAAATGAAAATAAACCAAAGACGAAGCGAGCCAAGCAAATTGATTTATCGGCACGCGGCAACTCGAATTGTTATGGCTTTTGATTGTCTGCTTCCCGCTACCCGCTACGCGCCCCTCTGTCTATGCCTCCCGTCTGGCTCCTACTAATGCATGGAGCAGCCCCCTCGATTGCACTGATTGAGTTAAATGAAATTTTTAACGATGGCGCAACATTTAAACGTAAATTTATTTTTGTCGCCCGTCTCGAGTTAAAGTTGAATGCTTTAATTGGTTGGCGTTGGCAAGCGCCTTAAAGCATAATTGATCTTAATTTCGATTTCATTCGCAATTGCCTTTAAGTGACTAATTTGATTGGTAAATAAAATTCAAATCGTAATCGTTAACAAAAGAGAGCAGCGGAACTTGTGTGTGGGCCGCACATTCTCCAATTGTTGGATTATGCAATTCAACTGATGAACCCGAGACGACAACAAGGTCGTCTTGGATTACGTTCAGTCTACAGTTTGTTGCTGCGGCCGAGTGTGCCGTGTGCTGTGTGGTAAGTGGAGTGCGGAGTGTGGAGTGTCCAATGTCCACTGGCCAAGTGGCAACTGCTTGAGTTCAAGTCACGCCGGCGACAATAATTGTGCCCCCTGGCACCAGGCACCCGGCACCCGGCACCAGACACCAGCTCAAATCGCAGACATGTGCAATATATATTGAGAGTCGTTCAGTTGTTGTATCTGCGAGCCGTGTTTGGTAATGGGTATTAGCCAAAATACTTTTCGCTTGACCTCGGAAAATGACAAAAGTTAATTAAGCCAGGTGACATGTGTTTTCCTCCTAAATTGAATTTAACTTTGCCATAAGAAACTTACAAATATAGCTTTAAACGCACGTTTTATTAATTTCAGTATAGTAATATGTAATTAAAGGTCGTCAATTTGTTGCGCAATGCTTAAAGACTTATCTCCTAAAGCGCTCCCATTCTCGGGACTTACCATACAGACCTCAATCCAAATCCTGAAGCCTTCAACTTTTGTTCAACAAAATATGGTTCAATTCAGGTTGAGGTTCGGCTGATCTTTACCCTGTTCGACATGCCGTTTCGGTTCAAACACGTTTTGCAGCCTTGATAAGCTCTAAAAGGGATGCGATACAAGAGCAATAAAGTTTTTGTTTATTTATTTCTTTTATAAACCCATTAAAAGCACACAGCAAGCGCCCATAATGCCCAAAAACGGTTGGCATAAAGTTGTTGGAACAGGGTTAGGGTATTCGACTGGGCGGCTTTAGAAAGAGAAGAAGAGCTGTCCGAACTACCTGTTCCCTAGCTCGTTTTAAGCAGTTTGTTTTTTTTTTGTTGGTAGCCACTTTGAATTTATTTACTCAGTTTTCAGCTCTCTTTAAAGCGCACATTTTGAAAGACATGCTGGCTCAAACTTGATTACCTGTGTAGATTGTGTTTACACTTACCGTGTTTATATGCACATATTCAGTGGCTGTCGCTTTCTCTGTTTTCGGCTATGAAATAACCTTCTTGACATAAACTCATCATTAAATATCCATAAATGTTGTAAGCTGTAAATCTCGTGCTAACTGTTAATTGCCTTTGACTAACTAATAAAGCAAACATGAACATCGTATAAATTTGCTTTCAGATAATTATGTCGAAAAGTTAGCTAGATATTTGAAGTTCAATCATATACTCGTAATAATTCAAGCGTGAAGGCCATAATCTGAAGTACATCCAACGACATTTCTCATTTGCCTCAAATTGAGTCATTTAATTGATATTTTAAGATATCTCACAGTGCGAATGCTGGCTGGCACTTCAATTAAGACTCAATAACTTAATTGCTAGTTGGATTAGGTATAGATAGATTATCTCGTATGTATATGTACATATGCATTTGTGTGCATGTGTCTGTGTTGTGGCATTACATTCCAATTAGAATTTCTGACAGCAGTCTTAACTATTCCCATTAAATGATGACAACCAGAAAGGGAGGCAGGCCCGGCATAGCTTTGGCCAGACAAAAGTTCATAATGTGGGGAAATGAGTGTTGCTTCATATTTAATGCCCTAGCATTGCATGATTGCCAGATTGATTGAATGACAGGCAGCGCGGCACGGAGCACATAGAAATTGCGTGCCAAATGCCAGACACAGGTATAGATACGGATACAGCCACAGCCACAGCTACAGCTACAGATACAGATATGTAACTGCAAGCAGCAGCTATTTAACTAACTGCTATGAATGACATAGCCCGCAGCCGATCCGGCCAGACATTTCAGCAAGTGCCAGCTGCGCATCAACGCCAAAATACAAAAGGCTACAACAACAACAACAACAACAACAACAACAACAACAACAACAATTACAAACAAGAATACACGAGTTGAGACTGCCTTACTAGGAGATACCTTGTATTAAATAACGCAAAACTATTATAAATATTAACCTCCGCCTGCCTCCGATTGACACCTATCACGGCCTGCTCAAATGACAATTTTTAATTAAAATTTCTGTATTGTATAATAAACAATTAACATAATATTTGCGGTTAGATAGAGTATACATTTTTTACTGATCTTCATGATAATGCGATTGCTTTCGCACAAAGCGCGTTTCATTTGCTTATTTCCTGCGATCTTCTGAACATTAGCTTAATACAAACCAGAATTATTATTTTATGTTTGCTTTATAAATTTAGTTTGTGAGGAATTTGTTAAAAATCTTTTGAAAATTTAATGAAATTCCACAAGTCATGGTTCATTATAGGGAAAAAGGGCTTCCCGCATCGAACCTTCGGCAAGACATTGGTTCAAATCCCGAACCGAACCAATAAGAACCATTATGGTCATGAAACTTACTTCACAATCTTTAACTTCATCATCTTCTTTAACCTCTTAATACATATACTAAATTTCGACGAACTGCTAGATTTGTAAAGCCTGCTATTTGGCATACATTTATTTAGTCAAGTTTATCATATCCATTTACGTTTATAGGGTATAACAATAGCAGGCAACACTACAACGACAACGACATCAAATCAAATTCAAAAGTAGCCCCAGAACACAACCGGCAGGTGCAATGCGGTGGCAGCTCCAGCAATTTATGGGCCAAGAGTTTCCTAGCGGGGCGGGGGGCGAAGGCGGCTGGCTGGAATTGGAGCTGACTGAAACAGACTTCATTGTTCCCACAGTTTTTCGAACGTCGCGTCGCCGGCGTCAACCTAATAGACTTTTCACGCTTTGGTTTTAAATTGAGGCGCTGATTTTTAGCAGCTGATATTTTTACTTTGCTTTTTTTTTATTTTTGTTTAGCTGCTCGATTTATTTACCTGAAGTTTTGCAATTCGAAAAAGTTTTCCAAACAACTGACAGGCCAGCAGATAGACAAGTAGGTTTTGCCAAAGGGTAGGGCACCAAAAAGTTTGCAGCTTAAAGAGTTGCAACCAATTGGCATCGAATTGCATTGACTTGAGTTGGGCTTAACTGGCTAGAGTCGAGTTGATATTTGTTATTAATTGCTGGGCGCTGGGACTTAAAAGGGTTGCCAAAACCACGTTGTGCCTCTAGATATAGTTCTTGTGTGTGTGCTTTCCTGTCCCCTGGCAAGGAGCTCTGCCAGCAGCTGCCATTGCAATTTGTTTTGGCAATACAAACATTGCCTTTGCTTTGGGCAAAAACTAATAAAACAAATCGCATGTGCAGGCTGGCAAGAGTGGATTTGTAGATTTCTCTGGTCAATGAACTCCACAGCACCCGCCCAGTGCCAACCCCCTGGATGATGGAACTCGAACGACCACAGTCAATGCCTAAGGCATTCCCGGGGCTACGCCCGACTGACCAAATCGAGTTGGCAGTTTAAGTGCAGTGCAAATTGCTGAGACGCTGTAAAGACGCCACCGCCCTCGTACACCCTCGTATCCCTAGTCCTTTCGTATCCCAGCCAAGGGTTGTTCCATTCCGAAGTGGGCGTTGCCCCCACACTGGACTATGCAATTTGCACGCTTATCAGTTGCCGCATTGATTGGAATTGTGCTCGCATATTTATGCAAGCCGCCGCTTCCGACAAGCGCTTAGTTTTATGGACTAAACAGAACTCCGGCCCGAGCACAACGACAACCATTGACCACGGCCTGAAATGAGACCAGACGAAATAAACAAAGATGAAGCACTCAGATAGAAGTACTTCAGTTGGATTACTCGGAGCTGGGCGCGTTCTCTAATTGTGAGAATTATTGCTGGGTAGGGCAATAAAAATGAGTGAGAAACTTACAAAAAACTCATTAGTCATTGAAATAATTGTCTTTGTTATACTAACATATATTAACCTAACGATGTTTGTTTAAATGTAATATGGATATTTATCTATGTTATTGTTGCTTACAAACTCTCTTGGGTCAATTAGTTGATGTCGCAGCATTGTTAATATAACAATGATCAATGAATTTAGAAAGTGTTGCCTGCAACAAGTTCAGTTACTTAGATACAACTACAAATTAATTATTTAACAAATTCCACGCACTTACCGTAAACTAAAGATTGTGGTTAACGAGTTAGTTCGCAAATATTTTCGTTGGCATTTTCAAATTGTTTAAGTAGTTCTCTATAGAAAAACTAGATATCACAAGCACGGGCTACTATACAAACAAACAAAAAGCCAATAAATTCCTTCAACATTTGCCAAATCAACAAGCATAACATTTTGTAAATTCCAGCTAGAGAATTAATTAACTTGAGCTGCAATTTAGTTACAATTCAGTTAAGAGAGCTTGGGTACAACTATTGCTATCTATCAATTAGTTTATTATAATTTGCATTGCACAACTCCTTCGAATAATCCTCTTTCACTCTAATCATTTGGAATACAATCAAATTGTAAAAGGCTCATTTTATATCAAATGAATAGACCCTCGATTTGACCACAAAAAAGAATAACAGAAAACTAAAAGAGTTTTGCGACTTTTCTATTTGATTGTATTATTTTGCCTTTGTCTCTTAAGTGGCTGCTGCTAGTTGATTGTTGCTGGCGGTAAGGTCAAGGATTATTATACTTCATCATAACTCTATTAAGCGCGTCCCCGGATCTCAGCGGCCCGAGATGTGCCGCCTGCGCATTTGTTTGCAGATTGTCATTATCTTTAACAGCGGCATGTACACAGTGAAAGATTCAGCTGCATTTAGCCACACGAGCTGCCCCACAGCCTCCCCCACTCCCAACCCCTGCTGCCAGTCAGCTCGACTCAAGTAAACTCATCTCAACTCGAGGCTGGTGATAGTTTTGTCTTTATAAAGCCACCGCACGTCGCCGACTTAAAATTTTTACTGATTTTTTTTTCTGTTTTTAGTTTTGTGTCTTGTGTTTGGTGGGAGTTTTAGTTGTATAGTTTTCCATTGCTTGGCATTAAGTAAAAGTCCAATGAAAGCGCCATCAAACAGCAGCAGCGGCAGCAGCAGCGGCGGCACAGGCGATACGCGATGAGAAAACGCCAAAGTCACTTAAGAGTTGAAGCTTAAAGACTTTCATACAAGACGCCAGCGGCGTGCACTTTTAATTCGATTATTAAAAGTTTTGCATTACTTCCGAACACCGAAAAACCAAAACCAAAACTGAAATTTGAAACGAAAATGAAACACGACTAAGACATAAACATTTTGGTATGCCATCAGCTCCAGTGTAGTGATCCGCCTTCAAGTCTCGTGCTTTGCCGCTGATGCTGCCGCTGCTGCTGATGCTGCTGCTGATGCTGATGATGATGCGGCAGAAATTAGTGAGGCAGGGGCTCAGACTCGGGTTATGATTGCATAGATAATGCAGCTTGGACGTTGTCATCTGATGGCGGCGCGTGACAGCCAAAGACGCCCCCTTTGCCATGGTGCTAGGGTATCTCTATGTGCACGGATGGGAGTAGGGGCGGCAGATGATTGCGTTGACGACGACTGCATCAGGCAATGACGAGTTAATTTTTGCGCCAGCTCATGCATTAGTCGAGCGCCTCAAGGTGGACTGAGAGGGGGCGTGGCAGCAACGACATTGTATAACACTCGATGCACTGGCGACATTAAAGCCGAGGAGTGACCACCTCGAGAAATGGCATCGAAAAGGTCAAATCGCGGCGACCACAAAAATAAAACTGGGTGATGTTCATTAGCGTGAAGCTATAAAAGCAAACGGAATGGTAATCTTTGAGAGAAACCAAAGAGAAACCTGAAGTAAACCTTTGACTGCACTTAAAACCTGCATTTCCTGGCGTTTCCGCCCCGCCTCCCCATAGTACATCCACCTTTGACGCTGTGTTCCCATTTGGCCTGTCCTAGGCCTGTGACTTTTTGCTCGATCCCTGGCCATGTTTACATCAGAAACGTGCCTCAAGTGTTCCTGTCACCGCACAAATTGGACATTTATTTGTTGCCAGCGGATAAAAGTTTGAAAAGTGTTGGGAATAGACAGAAAAATTTTGCAAAAAAGAAGTAAAAGAAATAAATGCAACGCTGCCATTTCTGTGGAATTATATGGGCCAGAACGTGTCGAGGATTTGGCATTTCATTCGCAGCAACAACAACAACAACAACTACAGCTACATTTGAGGCAATGATGCAGCGTCTTTGTGGCGCCTCCTCATCGAAATATGTTGCAGTTGCTGGCTGGTAGGTTGTTGATGTTGTTGTTGTTGCCCGCCTTTTGTTCAGGGGCGTGCTGCGATCCGCTTAGCTAATTGACGGCTGCCAACTGGTTTGGGGTATACGCTACGCCCACAGATGAATAACTCTTAAGCAGGCCGCCAGCACCGGCAGGCGGTTTAACTCAATTATGCCACTTGCCGCACTGCAATTTGCCAATTAGTGCAGCTGCCACATAAGTAGCTCAGGTATTGATTCGCTCTTGTATCGAACAACAATTGAATGTTGATTCTTGACTGGCGCTGAAGTTTGTTAAACTTGAGAGTAGAAATTTATTGATATATTATTGTGCATAATCAATATCCTTTTTACTAATTTTAACTAGTATGATAAGAGCTCAACTTAAGGTAATTGTAAACAGTTCGTTTAGCTAATAGGCAAATATTTTGGAAAATTACGAGGTTCTAGTTTCATGCACAGAAAGCAATAGAAGACTCTTGAGCTCAGCTCTTGTTCCCATAGAATAATCACATCGGATTCTTTGTGCTGGGATAAAGAAAGAATCGCAGAATGTGGACAGTTATTGAATTTGATAAACTTAAGAGCTATATTTCCCATTCTTAGCTGTTGACATTCTAAATATAAACCCGTTCTAACTCCTACGACCTTCTTCCTCGATTGTCTATGCTTTTCATATCTCTAACCTATATATGTTTTTTTTCCAGAATTTTCTTGCTGCGAATGCGCAATGCTGGTGGAATGCCCCACTGACAGCCGCGACACGTGCGCTCAAATATGCCGGACATGTGGCGCCCGGAATGCTGCTGGTCACCGCTGAGCCGTGCGCCTTGGAGGTGCTGCGCGGCGCCTTTGCGCGCAGCGTGCTGAAGCCGCCGGCTACCTACATCATCAGCTCTGTGGGTGAGTCAAGTATTTAAGTCTAGTTGTCATGGCGTTAAGGTTATTGTGAATTTATAAATTTGTAGTAAGTTTTTTTTAATTAAAATCAAAAAAAAAAAAAAAAAATCCCTGCTGCTGTACCAGAATGTTCGGTGAGACAAAAGAGGATAGTGCGAATTGTTCAGTGAATCGCGATCGGCAGCTGGAGACCAAGACCTTGCTCTTCTGGTGTAACCGTCTGAATATGATGCCCGACGAGGTGCAGCAATTGTCGCCGAAGGAGCTACAGGCCCGCCATTTGTTGGTGCAGCAAGCGGAAGAAGCTCACGAGCGGCGCATGGAGCAATTCAAGCGTTGGCAAAATCTCAACCAGTTACGCTGGCTTATGTACGAGGAACAGCGGAAATACAATGAGAAATGTGGCCAACAGGGGCTGGATGTCTCCATATGGCAGATATTGTCCTTGGCACAACAAGAGCTGGAATCGGAGTTGCAGATGCCAGAGCTGCGCGGTGATTGCCAACGATTTCCCTCGCCCATGTCTGTCATGGGAACTGCTCAAGAACCGGCTGGCAAAGGTAATATACTAAAGCCGCTGAAATCCATAATCGCTGGATTGAGTTCAAATGAGCCGTTGAGCGTGTGCCCAGACAACCGCTTGACGGAACTGGAGCCAACGCGAATTCCCAGCGAACAATTTGAAGTTGAAGAGGAACTCCAGCCAATGGAAAAATGGGCGAAAGAGGAGGAAATAATGCAGCAAGAGAATCTGTTACAAGGATCACCCATTTCTAGAGATTTATTACACTTTGGTGGGGATATCAACGTGTCCAATGATTGTCAATGGTTGGGACAGGAACTGGATTGCTTTGTCAGCTCACAATTAAATATTGGGAATACAATGTTGCATAATGAGAAGCAGCTCCTACAATCATTCCCAAGCTTTAACTGCGATTCCCAGCTAATGCATAATAATTCGATAAACAATGACTACTGTAATCCGAATACATATGAGATTTTCGATGAGGGAATTGGTTACCCAAGCAACCAATTGTTGGAGCAGGAGCCAACGGGAATTCCCAACAAACAATTTGAATTTGAATTTGAAGAGGATCTCCAGCTAATAGAGCAAAAGGCGAATGAGAATGAAATAATGCAAAATGAGAATCTCTTACAACAATCATATTCTAGAAATGTGATAAAAGTTGATTCTAACAAAGAGAGACCCTGTTTTGAGGTAATCGCCGTGTCCAATAATCGTCCCAAGTGCCAAAGCAACCAATGGTTGGGACAGGAACTGAATCGATTTGTCAGCACACAATTAAAAAATGAAAAGAAAATAATGCGTATAGAGAATCAAGTCCTACGATCATCCCCAAGCTTATACGGCATATCCAACTTAATGCTTTTTGATTCGATGGAAGGGGACAATTGTAGTCTGGACATATCTGATTTCTCCGATGACCTTAGCATGCGCTACGAGTTGGACGACATCAACAGATCCGTTAATCATTGCGAAAAGTTAATGCACATGCTATGCGCACCATATATGGATTCGAGCTCAGAGCAAAGTCAAATGAGTTTCTTGGAAAGCAGACAAATCATGAGTAGCGATGTTTCTTTTTTTAGAAGCGTGAAACCTAAGTCTGAGTCTGATCCAGAATCTGAATTTACAATTGATGAAGAGAAGAATGAATTAATAGTGCATTCAAACTTTCGATTGTAATCGTCTATATGATAATTGATTAAATGTTTTTAAGATCAAAGCGCCTTTTTGAGACACCTTGCTGGATACTAAATCACATTTTGATGGGGTTGCACCGGCTGGCCAGTCCGTTGTGGCTCGTTAGCTGTCAATTAAATGGACACCTGCACGCCTAATGCGACACTGCCAACCATTCCCCCCAGTTTCCCAAAACCTCGCCAATCGTCGTCCGTTTGCCTATTTCTCACTGGCTTGAACCTTGTCGTGAACCACGGCTACCAGCCAAATCGATGGCCAACTCATGAATTGATAAATGGCCGGCCAGAGATCGGCGTCGATGGTCGTTGTGGTCGCTACGTTTGCTTTACTTGCTGCACTCCAGCCTTTAGCGAACTCGTTTGAAAATTAATAAGTTTCGATTCGGCAGCCCCAAAGGGGTCGTCCAATACGGCACTGCCTGTTGGCGGTGGATCTGTGGTAAAATTCAATTGAGGAAATATATGTTGCACAAACAGGCATGTAGCTAGAGCTGACGTAGCTGCCACAAAGTTCGCTAGCGGCATGCGGAATCTCCTCCATGTTGTTAATTAACGCTTGCAATGGCGTAGAACCCATTTGCTCTTAATTACCATAAACATGACAATTCCATTCGTAAACAAGCATGCAAGCAGTGCAGCGAGCAAGCAGTGCACGCATTGCATTGTGCCTAGCAACAAACAACAGAACAACCGACTAGCAACATGTTGCCAAAATGCGTTCGAACTATAAATATGTTGCAATGCCACTTTCCAGTGGGATTAGAACGAGAAATTGCTCAAAAAGATGTAAAATGCGTACGTTTATTGATAGCTTCCACGGATTATAATTGACAATTATCGTTGGCTTTGACAGCAAAACTACAACAACAACAAATTGCAAGCAAAACAATCAATCAACGGCAATTTCTCGCTCAATTAGACAACAAACATGCCAAATAAAAGAAAAACAGAAACCAACAATAGCAACAGCAAAACGAGAAAATAAAGTAACGAAATTAAATTCAATTTCGTGTTAAAGTGGCAAATGCAGAGGGGCGCAAGCTGTGTGCGCGGGGGCTATGAGCAGGGGGCCCATCAGACATTTGCCAATTTGACAGTGGAATATCAAAATGGCAAAACAGACAAATGATCATTTGTTGATGTTGCTGTTGCAGTAGTTGTTGTTGTTATTTAGTTGAAAATGCAAAATAGCTGGAAAGCAAGAAAATGATGCAGCTATTGCCGAAGTTTGGTGTAGACTGCGACGGGAGGACGAGGGAGTTGCTGGTAGCTGCCTCCAGCTGTCGGTAACTATGATTGTGAATAAAAAGACAAACGTTAAGAGCTGAGCCGCAAATCAATTTCATCACGATTTCTCGTTGAGATGTTGCCCCGTTGAAAGTGAAATGTGGCCATGACAGTGTTTGTTGTTATTGTTGCTATTGCTGATCGGCCGATAATCGCAACTTAATATTTGAGACATTAACAAAACAAATCGCTGCAAAAACAGTTGCAGGCAACATTTCCCACACGAAAAAATAAGACATAATGGCATTTCATTTAAGAATGCCGCACCGTTAACTGATTCCCTTCCTCTTCGTTTGATTTAGCCATGAGTCAATTTCACGCTGACAGGCCAAGTGCGAGAAGAGGTTAACAAACCCATCGTTAAAGAATTCGCCAAAGCGTAACCGGAGCAACCAAGTGCGCCAATATCGAGTCGACATCAGCCAACTCTTGAGTTCATATTAACGCTATCGCCTTCACCGTCGCCGTCGCCTATCGTACATCATTGTCTTAGGGTACCCAATGCAAGTTCATCATGCTCGCCTGAACAGCCCAAAAGTGGCAGAACCAGAGACAAAGTCAGTGCCAGTGCCAACTCCTCCTCTTCGAGCGTTGCCGAAGCGATTATTGTAATTTTATTGTTGTTCGTTGTTCTCGTTGTTCTCGAAAGCCGCTTCCCGACTGTGACTATGACTTTTGCTCTAACAACCCGCTGATTGCCTCTGCCGACTGCCTTTAATGAGGTCAACCCGTTTGTCTACGGGTTTGGCTTTGGCTTTGGCTTTTATAAGTGGTTACGCTCCAGAGCTTTGCCATTTTGACTGGGAAAGTGTTCTCGCCCGCTAAGAAAGCATCACTTTGGTCTATTCTAGGCATTGTCTCAACAAATTGCCAGCTAACAATTTCACACAATCAGTTTTCCTGGCCAAGACAGACAGTATCGGCCGCATCTACTGCCAACATACAAGACCTAAGCATAAATGCTCATATAAGCTAAAATTTCTATGAAATTGCTCGCATTTACTTTTGGCCCTATTGCACAACAGGCCAACAGGCACATTATAAAAAGAAGGAGTTTTTCTTTTTTCTTTCTTGGCAACGAATATCGACAGCCAGTTCCAGGTTCAGGTCCAGTGCCCCGAGACTACACAAAACTCATTGACCTTTAACACAGCCGGTGGCAGCGGCGGCGGCGCTTGGCAAGAGATTTCAGGCAAAAAGTGTCGCCAAGAGTTTAGTTTGTTTTTTTTTGTTGGCCATCATTGTCGTCGTGTTGCTCCTTATTTGCCAGCATCGCTGGGCGCTGTGCTGTTGTTGTTGTTGTTGCTGTTGGTTTTCGTGTTGCAACCACGTAAATGTCAATTTGCATTTTGTTGTGCCTCCGTCGTGCTAAACTGAAGCGTTGCATAAACAGCAGCCAACAGCAGCCTACATCAGCCCCTGTTGCAGTTGCAGTTGCAGTTGCGCCGTCGCCTTGTTTTCAATTTGTAACTGGCCTGAAATATTTTTATTAACCGACGGAAACAATTAGCGTCGCCTTGCAACAAAAAACTAAACTAACCAAAAACAACAACAAAAATTGCGCATATATAAAAATTGGTGGCATGCATATAGCTCGGACAGGCGTATCTTTTCCTTAGCGGGGACTCTGCTGCTGCCGCTGCTGCGTGGCCTTTTTCCCCCTTAACAAAGAGTGGAAATTGAAAACGCGCAAAAAATATTTCATAGACAAAATCGTGATTGTCGTTTGCCGCTAGACATTTTTTGTCTGCAACTGCAACTGGGAATGCGACTGCGCTGCCTGTCGACTGCTCTACATGATGTTGTCGCCGGGGCGGGAATGGAGAAAAGCTTATGCCAAAAAAAAAAAAAAATAGATATATTAATGCTCATTCACGCTCGCCAGGCATTGGAATTGCGTAGGCGGCAACATGTAAATGGGGTCAACTAAGGCTCAAGACTTGTCATTTAAATGCTGTGCAGAAAACTAAACATTTTTGAACAACCGAAGAAGATTGAAGGTTTCTTAATGTACCTTTGTCTAACATATATATATGAGATTGTCCTGATTGTCTGCTGGGTGATCAGAGCACAGACTAAATCCTAAGAGTAAGGATAGGTTTGACCTGCAGATAGGGAAGATCTTTGGTCAAAGTTTATTGGAAAAGCATTCAGAGCAAAGCATTCGTAAAATTGTGCTTTGCAAACGTCAGGTCCTTGGCTCAAAAGAAAGAGAAGAAGTCTTGCTTAGCTTGAATATTATGGCTTCCAACAACAATTAATGTCCAAAACTTAGATGAAACTAAAACATAATAGTAAAACTTAACTAAATAGCTTTTAGCTCCGAACATTCAGAACTTATTTAGTAACTTTTTTAGCCCTAGGGTTATTCCTAAAATCCTTATCAACAATGCATACTAATAGGAATCGAAGGGAAGAGATTAAAGTCTAGCTTACCAACAACTTTTCTTAAGTGATATTTATAGGCAAGAACTTACATTCCATTGAAAATAAATCAAAACTTTAAGCTGAGTAAAAAGCGCTGTGAGCAAGCTTTTTAATAGCTTATCTTTGAGTACTTAAATCTGAATGCAGCATTGCCCAGAAAAGGAGAAAGATCTCTTTCCACCGCCTCTCCCCCTTCGCCTTCAAATCGATTTGTTTGTGTTTTTGGTGAAAATTTGTTCACTTAATCCAAAAGCTGATAAATGCCTGCGAGGCGTTGTCTCTGGCACCACCCCGTTGGCCAAACGTGGCTCGCCATTTGTCGGCTAATGCAATTAAAATTAATAAACGAAAATCAAACGATTCCCCACCAACAATTATCAATTGCAATTGTAATGCGGCTTTTTGATGCTCACTTGTTGATTTCGCGTTTTTTTCTTGGCGATTTTGTGTTTATCGTTTAAGGAAGTGTTAATTTATTTGCTTCTCTCTTTCCATTGATTGCGCCCCCCAGAGGAAAAATAGCGAAAATAAAATAGAGAAGAAAAAAAAAATAATAAATTGCCACTGATAGCTAAAAATTATTGATTATTTCGAAATGGACAGCGTTTAAATGTTTATGGTGTCCGCAGTCGTCGTTGTTGATTCATTGTTGTTGTTGTTGTTGTTGCTGTTGTTGTTGTTGTTGTTGTTGTTGCTGACTGAATCGCTGGCGGTTATGAGATCAAACAAAACAACGCGAAAATGTGCCAACAACACGATAGGTGCGCAGATTTCCTCTTTTATTTTAAAGTCTTACGAATCGGTATCTTTTTATTTTCTTTTTCTAATAATACAACAGCAACAACAGCAACAACAACAACAACTTAAAGGCAACAACTGCCACAGCAACAATAACAGCGAGGGAGCGAAAAAATCATACATCAAGATTATTGTAACTCGCGGCAATTGCATCACAGTAATGGCCAACAACAACAACTTCAGAGGCTGCGAATCGGCTGGTAAATAAAAAAAAAAGAAAAGAAAAAAAATTGGAAATCGCAAGAAACATTTTTCATTTGCATAAAAATGCATGGCACAAAACTACAAGCGCTAAAAATGTTTGCCGCATGTTGCACAGCGTGACGAGGGGTGGACACCGCCACGAGGGTCGATCGGGCGCGCGTGAGGAAGGGAGGGTGGCGGTTGTCTGGTAGTGGGAGGTAGACGAAACAACCTTCAAGCTACAAAACACTTGACTCCATTGCAAAGATGCAGAGTCCGTGGCGGCGTTGACGTCGCTTTGGTTTGATTGAACACAAGGATATGTGTCCGCCGGCAACTGGCAGAGCCGGAGCAATAGCAGCAACAATAACATAAACCAAAGTGCAGTCAAGTCAACGGCAACAGCAACAACAACTAAACTGCAACACTGACAGCAACGCAGATCAACAACAGCAACAACAACAACAATGGCAACGTCCACAATTTGAGGCAAACGCAACACTTTCACTCTACTTAAGACGGATGAGGCGATTGAGGGAGGAGGCGCTGGCTTAAGACAAGATCGCGTTGGTGGGAAAAATGCACCAATCGTTTTCCATGTGCCCACCGCCCGCCTCCCGCCCCCTCTACCGCAACCCCTCGGCCACGTTCCTCTTTCTATCGATATTTATTATCATTTCGCGCGGCTTTCCAGTCTCGGGCTGTACTACGTCCAACTAAAAAGCAAAGATAATCATTTGCATGAACACAGGTCCTCAATTGCCAGTCGATCAATCAAACAATCAATTTGAGCCGAAACAACTTGAACTAAAAGCTAGTTGAGAAACTAACCTTCCTTAAAGACGATCCTAACTAAACCCTACTTGGAAGCGGCTTTTAGCTTGTTTCTTGCTTGTATAGCTAGGCTTATATGAAAAAGCAACTTTGTGCGAATAAGATCAAATATCGTATTTTCACAAAATCACATCAGATGATAATTGTGTTTGAAGAGGAAGACTCGTAGGAAATTAATGATTAAGAAATATTCCTGTTTAATTTTTATACCCTGACAGAATGTAAACTTTGGTCGAGAACTGTCTAACTCATAGTTGAAAACGCCTCTGACCTCGTGAAACATAAACTAGATATATATTCTTGGTCGGAGTTAACAGTCGAGTGGATATATCCAAAGGTGATGTTTACGAGCTTTATCATTTTTACATATGGGCAAAATCCTATCTACTTTAGACCAATATATCATATAGTATATCATTATAACAGCTATTTCAACTTTCTTGTGCAATGCTCTCCAGTTTCTCTCCAGCTTTGCTTTTTAATATTCTGCCTTGCTTTAGACCAGTTACAAGTTTTATAGCCTGTATGCAGATATTTTGTAGGACATTTATTTGAACAGATGCTGTCATACAGTGGCAGCCCGCAATATTAGATCCAGTGTTTTGACGGCTGTAGAGGTCAAGGCACCAAAATATTTTCCTGCTTGTCGTTGCCAACTCCTAATATTGTTATTCCAAACAACAAAAAAAAAGGATAAAGCAAAAAATACGAACAGCTGTCATGTGCTTGGCCTGGCAGCCAAGTCAACGAGCCCACAAGTACTTATATTTGGCATGATTTATCAAATATGATATATGATGTATATTTTGTGTGCAGCTCCAATTTGGCTACTGCGCTGGGCAATTTATGGACAGGGCGTTGTTGCCAAATGAGCAGCAAAACCAAATGTGCCAGCTGATAAGTCAAGGCAAATAAATTGCCGAGCAGCAGCAGCTGCAGCAGCAGCAGGGGCAGCAGCAGCAGCATCGGTGGTGCAACAATGGGGCGGTGCAGGCAACCGAGTGGCGCCTTGGCATTCACAGATTGAGATTGAGTGCAATTTATCCAATTGCAGTTCCACCAAGTGGACGATTAAACGGCAAACAAATTTTTGTCGTGTGCGATGTGAAAGTGCGAATGTGGCAGGTGTTGCTGCAGTTGCAAGTGCAAATAGATGGGGGGGGTGGAGCAGAGCGAGTTGGGTGACTGCGACTGGGGAATGTATTTTTTCGAGTCGCAGTTGTGCGCATTTCGCAGTCGCCCATCAAATGGCGCTAATTGTCCTTGACGATGGTGCCATCCCACATGGCATTTTGATATTGCGTTTGCAGCGCCAAATTGCTGTCGGATAAGCAACAACAACAGCAACACGAGCAACAACAGCAGCTGCAACAGCAACAGCAACGGCAGAAAGTGAAAACTTGAAAAATTATGCAACGGCCGCAAGGACGTTGTTGCCACGAGGCTGAGACACAGGCACAGAGACAGAGACAGAGTTCGGCGACAGCAACAACGGAGGTCGTCACACACTTGGTCTGATTTTGCAGTACATGCAATCCCCCTTCTCTCCTCCTCTCCCTCTTTCACTCGGCGTGTGTGTGTTGCAATTTTGATGCTTGCTTCGGGGGCGTTGTTGCAGCTGCTGCCGTTGTTGCTTTTTGGAGGTTAAGCTGGCAAGTAGGAAGCATTGTGGCGGCGCCTCCACAAATTGTTGGCGACAATGCGGCAGCCAAGATTTGAAGCACATGCGGCAACAGAGTTGTCCAATTTTTATAGTTTTTGCCGTTGTTGTTGTTGTTTTATTCGCTGGGTGCGCATTTTAATTAAGTATACGACGCGTGAACACCGCACATAAAATAGTATAAACATTATTTGCTGAATGCCATATTAGGCGATGCTTGCAACTGCCACAAGTGGCAACCTGTGTGGTTGGCACTGAGGTCGGTGATGGCGCTCCCCGAGACGCAGCCGTCGTCGAGCGGGGCAAGCCATCAGCTGAAAGATAAATGATAATTTTACAAGTACGAGGTGTGATCGATAAATAAATGAAATAAACAACGATAACTACATGATAAGTAGCGAGATATAGATAGGGTAAGCGAGAGGGAGAACGCAGAATGAAAGTGGGAGAGAAGAGTTAGAAATGCAGATAAAAGGATTAGGTGGAGAGAGAAAAGGAAAAGGATTTCTTATAATGAAAAGAGCATAAGATAATGAGAACAACAAAGGGACATAAAAGAAGAATACAGAAATATATATAAAACGAAGGAGAGAGAAAGACAAAGTTAAGATAATATAAATGGATTCGATGGTAGTGAAAATTTGGGATAACTCCGATCAGTTTTGCATTATAACTGATCGTGAAGGATGACAGAGGGCACAAGACACAAACAAAAATTGTAAGTTAACATAAGTAAAACATAAATATATAGTGAACGACAAGAAATTCAAGTGAAATATGCATTTAATTTTAATAAAAGGAGAGCAGGCAAAGCGAATACGAAAATCAAGAGCTGTGCTGGTTCATGGTCAAAACAGCATCACCCAAGTGAAAAGTGGGGCAAACCACTTAGCCACACCACTCAGCCTCAGTTAGTCGGAGCATGTGTGGCACTCCGTTTAATTACCCCAGCATTGAGACAGATTGTAACATCAAATGCCAAAATGCCATTTGGAGTCAAGGTTTCGACCATTCGCTGGTCGCCCGACCGGGTGGCCAACCGAAATGCCGAGCGGCTTGTTTGGTTGCGAGCAGAAAACCAAAAAAAAAATGTTTATATATAACAAATGCGAGCAAGTTTATCTGACCAAATGGGGCTGGTTGGCCGGCCTATCATTAGCCTTATAAGTAGTCCAGGTTTTCAGTTGTTCGCAATGCTAAGCCCCATCTCCTTGGTCTGTTATTTGCAGGTGACATTGACGATTGCATCGTGACGCCGACGGTTCAGGGGCAGTTCACCCCACTGCCCGAGGCGCTGTGCGATGTTATCATGGATCTGACCGCCGAGGGTCAATCGGCGACCATTGAGCATGTGCGCAGCAAGCTTGGCGTTCGCTTTCCTCACATGACCACGCCCGCCACAGAGGTCATCTACGATTCGCTGGCCCAGCTGATGCAGGAGCAAAAGATCTACCAGACCGCAAAGGGTTACTTCATCTTTACGCCAGAGTGAGCAACACACACATGTCACATAGCTTCTGCATGGTTTTAACTCTCTGCTAAATCTCTTTCAGACGTCGTCGCAGTCGGTCGCGTCCGCGCAGCAATCATCATCAGCTGAATGGCGGCCATAGCACCAATGGCAGCCTGGCATACTCGCAGCTAACCGAGGAGGAGCAACACCAAGACGTGGTTCCGCCGGAGGCGCGCACCATGCTCATGTCAAATGCGGAGGCGCTGCATTCGCTCTATGGCGAAATATCCACGGAACGGGATGGTGATCTGACGCATCAGTGCATACAGACCAATCTGGCGGATGTCATCTGTGGAGGTAAGCTTCGGCAAAGGGAGATGAGTAGAAATATGAGCTTGCCGTTTTAAGTGAGATCCTCAAAGCGCGACCGAACTTTGTCGAAGGCCTTAAATACTTAAGAATATTTTCCTGTTTTTATGCGCAGGTAATCCCAATGATAAGATCATTTATCCGCGTGCGGCCAAGCGACGCAGTGCCTCATTTCCGACGCCGCGCAGCTTGGAACGTCGGCACAGTTTGCGGCTCTTTGGTTCTTCGAAGCGCCTGCAACGCTGCGCCTCGACCCGCAGCCTGTCCAAGACCTATGCCCAGACGCTTAACACGACGGACAGCAGCAGCTCGGAATACCAAAGCACAGATTCGTCATCACCCAGTAAGTACCGAAGCAACAGCCAATTTATATTCCTTGTCTCTCTACATCTATTTTGCTTGCTGCAGAAAAAGGATCTTTGCTCTCACGGCTGTTCCGACGCAGCGGACGCGCCAAGCAGCGCCAAATAGAGACCTACTCGGCCCAGTTTCCGCCCGCCGAATGGTTCAACACACGCGCCGTGCATCTGCACAGCGTGGGCACCCAGACCGCAGATCACGTGAGTTGCGGGATACAAAGCGTATGATTCTTTATAGTATAATTCTTGCTCTGCTCCGCAGGATATGCCCGCTGTTCACACGCTGTCCAATTCGACGTTCTATGATGGTTCCGAGCTGAGCCAGCGTTCGTCGACGCTGCCACGCCGCCATCGCCGTCACATGTCCAGCGAGTCAACGTTCCTGATATCCTCCAGGGACTGCTCGCCGATACGCCGCCGGTCGCCCGTCTACTGCAGCAGCTCGCTACCTCGCTCCACGCAGTCGATACCGGCCAGCAGCGGCAGCGCCGTGAATCACACCAAAATCAATCACTCATCGGCGACGTTGTCGCGCCTGCAGGCGGCCACGCCTACGCCTTCGGCCACGCCCACGCCCATGTCGCAGAAAACCGCACAAAAGTCGGTGATAGGCAAGCACATCTTTGAGAGCTCGCCAGCGCGCTCCTCAACGCTGAAGTCCGCCACGTCGGGCAAGCGACAAATGGACGGGCTGATCATAAATGGCTGCTCGACCGATAACAAGAGCACGTATCGCAGTCTGCAGAGCAGCGGACCCTCCAGCCTGGAGTCCTGCAAGACATCGATGCTGGCTAGCGGCCCATCCAGCATTGACAGCGGCAAAGTTTCATTCAGCCAGAAGACCAGCGGCCACTCTAGTCTGGACTCCCAGTGCTCCACAAACACAGCTGTGGTAGCTCCTAACACAACAACAACAACAAATGGCAGCACGCGTTCCATACTGCTGCTGAATGGCTCACCACGTGGCACGCCGCGTCATCAGGCGATGAGAGCGCGTGTAGCAGAGGCGCAGGCGCAGAGGCAACGCGCAAGCACACCCAGTCGCATACTGGAGGAGCTCACGTATCCCACAAATGGCACCGCCAATGGAGTACCCCATTCGAGCAGCAACAATTCGATAACACTGCAGGTGACCACCAGCTCCAGTGGCGGTGGCCAGAGCATACCCAGCACCAAAATCTTTGTGCAGAACTCGCCGGTGCGAAGTGTGATCACCCTGGAGAATGGCAAAATGCTGGAAAACTCCAATGTGTTCATCATTAATAATGAGACCATGACGAATGAGAAGGGCGAGATCATCAAGAAGACGTTGTCCAAGCAGACAACCACAGCAACATCTGGAACAGCTGCAACTGGTATGCCAGTGGCTTCATCGACGCCAGTTAGGCCGGAATCGGTGCCCGAGCAGCCGCTGAGCGAAACGGAGGCCAACTCGGAGACCTGCGATTCCATTTCATTCATCAGCGAGAGCTCGCCCGAGAATACAGCGACTGAGACGCCCTCCTATGATGGAGGCAAGTATGCCAAGAACACCAACAACGATGCCACCATGAACAACAGCCGTAAGCTCTGCCTGCAGCTGGCCAATGGCATTGCCTATAAGAACAATGTGCTCAAAAACGAATCCCAGCCGAATTCGCCATGTGCTGAGCAGCAGCAGCATCCACTGAAATTGGCTGCCCTGGCCAAACAGGACTTTGAGATAGCCGGTTCGGTGGGCAATTTGCATTTCTATGAGAAGCACTCGAAGGATTTGGCACCAGCGCAGAGCAATCACAAGCTGATGAACAGCAGCAGCGATCTGAAGAATCTCTGCTATGAGTCTGTGTGCCAGCTGCAAAAGTGCACCATGAATGGGGATGAGCTGGCGCTGGCGCATCTGCTGCAAAAGTCCAGCAATCCGCTGGGCAGTGAGCCCAATCTGGCGCTGAAGGATCATACGAACGACAAGTCCATTGACAAGGAGGCCATGGATAGGCGTCTCAGTCTGACCAAGGAGTCCCTGGAGCAGCATGGCATGGGCAGCGTTTTGGCCGCCGGCAATGAGGAGCTCTATAATTTTCCCAGCCTCACGGATCTATCCTTTAACTTTACGTCGCTAGCGGCGCGCAAAATACTCCAAGGCGTCAGCCTCAACAGCATCGATACGCTGGTGGAACTGAACATGGCTGCAGCGGCGGCGGCGGCAGTGGCGGTGAGCAGTGCCCAGGAGAAGCAACAGAATAACCAGCCGGCGGCGACGGCAACAACAGCCCCCTCCGTGTGCACGGACTTTGGCATGGTCTAGTTCCAGAGTGTCTCTAGAGATTAGTGGAGGCGCCTCCAGCCAACAGAGCAGCTCTGTTGACCCCGGAAGCCGCTTTATCTTAGCATAATCAAACGAAACCTTAGACGAGCAGCATCAAGCATAATTCGATTAAAATTCTGTAACTTATTATCGACTATCGAATATCGGTTATTTAAACGTTTCCGTTTCCGTGTCCATTTTGTAGCAACAAATTGATTCTACTTTTAATTTTTGTATGCGTTTTACGAATTTTCTTACATGTCAAAAGCAGTTTTTTTATTTACAGTGCCAAAATATGTTTAGTTTAATTTTAATGTTTATATTTTGTATCCCAACAACAACAACAACAACAGGAGCACCCAAAAACACCCGTGAATCATCCGTATGCATCTGAAAGAATTTGCAAGTGCAATTTATTGTAAGAAGAGAACAGCCCCCACAACTTGATTGTAAAGTTATTCGTACCTCTGCTTAAGTCCCTCCCTTTAACTCTTAGTTTTTGTATATTTGTTTAAAGCAATAGACGTTTAGACTAACATGCTGATAATGCAAACCTACGTACATACGATACACATACACACACTCGACACACACACACACACACAATCACACACATAAGAAATTAACTACGAATATAGAATTTAGCACCTACAACAGAAATACAATAATTTTGTACAAGGCCTTAATTAGTAGAGTCAGCAATAATATAAATAAGTTGAAAACACTAATAAATATGAAGTATACAAATTTATATTAAGTATTATCATTCATTGTAGCTTCTAGGCATACCGTTAAGTCAGGAATGTCACATTTTGCTGTATTGTATCATTCTCGCTGTAAGCAGCATTAACAGGTTGTGTAACAAGCAGTGCACAAGCAGTTTATACTGTTACTATAAAATACATTCTGTTAAATAGCAGCTACAGTGCATGTTAAAACGATTACTGTAAGTAATTACTGTAAAAGTGTAAAACTGTAATTCTTGGAAAATTTAGATTCACCTGGAATATGGAACTATGGCTATAAGAGTCAACTGGGAAACATCGGGGAGAGGAATATGCTAATTATTTGGTATTATTTCTTTCATTTATTTAATTTTTAAGTCTTTTGCTTTATATATATATATAAGTATATATATCGGGTGTTTGTTTTCCGTACACTTTGCGTTTTATTATTATTATTATTATTATTTAATATTTTAGGTTTTGGGTAGTTTTGGTTCTATAAATATGAATAATTATAGCTAATTGCTTTTAAGTTAATATTCATGGTATATACACACACACGCGGTATATACGATCGTTTTTAGTTACACAAACATATTTGTGGGATAAGAAAACGTAATATACAAAGCGCGCACTTATTGTGGATTGGTTTTTGTAATATAACTACATTTATATGTACTTGATAGAAGGGATTAGATACAAAAGAAAGCAACTAGCTGCTGAAAGGTATTTCAAAAATTGGTTTATGCTAACGGGCCGCTATCCGAGTTATACGAGTATGCGGCGATCATAGAGGGTATTTGAATAGATATTTAGTTATAGATAAATATAAATTGTTGATAAATGTTGTAGTTATATGTACAATTAGTTTTTTGAAAACTTACTTAAACCGTATTTCAATCGCGTTGATAGACAAAAATGTAATTATGTACATTAATATTAGCAGAGAACGAAGGAACATTTAAGAATTCAAATTGTAGCTGCAGAGTGTGTTAGGTATTGATTTAAAAAAATGGCTTTCGGTTCGGTTCGTTTCGATTTGGGTCATACAAAGAAGATCAAGCTACTCGTATGCTATATAGATGTGTGTAGGATGCGTATTATATATATATATATTTATCGCTTGGTGAAGAACTGAATGTACATAAATTGCGCCATATTTAGACCTCGGTGGAGCGTGAGTCATCAGATCGCGATGCCTTGCGTTCTCGTCCTGGTATGCGTCCCATGACCACAGCTCCCGATTGGGCTTGAGCCTGTGCCTGTGCTTGTGCCTGGGCCTGGGCCTGTGCTTGCGCCTGCGCTTGGGCGTGTGCCTGCATTTGGGCCTGCGCTACCTGCTGCTGCTGCAGCATTTGTTGTTGCTGCAGTAAATAAGCCGCCTGCGACTGTTGCACAAAGTTGGCGTGCGTGTAGGCCTGCATACCGGGTGCCGCATAAACATTGCTGGTGGTGGCCTGCAGATTGAATCTGATCTTGGATGCCGCATTGGCCGCATTGGCGGCAGCTGCAATGGCAGCCGCGTTTTCCCGTGACGCACTCGACGTGGTTGTCGACTGAAATGAGATGCTCATGCCGCTGTCCAGGGAGCCAACACTGCCGCGTCGCTGTGGCTTCTCATTGCCAACTGGAATGGAGGAGAGAAAATGCCAGATAAGCAACTAGTTGACAGCTATTTCACACACTTGTAACTTACATTGTTCGTGCATGTCCAACAGACTGTTGCTGAGCGCACTGCGCTTCAGCTGCGTGGAGTCCGCCGAGTTGGGCGCCTGTTCGCCGGCAGCTTGGTTGCCCGGCTGATAGGGACATGGGCAGACCTCGACATCAGCGACGCCGCTGTCGCGATTGTCTGCATTGCCAGGGGCACGATTGCGCGCCGATTTCTGGCGCTCAAGTTCAGCCTCGATGCGCAGCGATTCCATCTCATCCATTTCGCTGATGGACTCCTTGAGGTCCTCGGCAAACTTGCAGCGATCGTGCTCGTTGCGCGCATTGAAGGTGATCAGGATTTTGCCGTCAACCTTCTGCGACAGCTGAATGCAGAACGGATAGTTGGGCAAGTCCAATAGGCTGACAACGGCGCCGCAAAGCGGGAAACTGTTGCGGAACGTGTACGTCACAGAGGTCTTTTTCTTGCTAAAGATTTTTGTAATGACCAGCAGATCGTTGAACAGGAACACCTCGCGCTGATGGACGCCAGGGCGTTCTTTCTTGTTCACATCGGGAATCTCGTACAGGCGACAATAGCAGACCAGCCGGCGATGCGGCAGCGCCAGATTCGGCTTCTTGCCCACAATGGTGGCCTGGACCTTCATCACCTGGGTGACATGGTCGCTGCCCGGCTTGAACTCGTCGGACTTGACGCGCTCGAAAATGCCGCTCAGCATATCCTTGTCAATGTCATGGCAATCATCGATGCCCCGTAAGTTCTTGATAAAGTCCTCGACGCGCATGCGCCGCTCCGGCTTCAGATTGGGCGTGTGCAGATCCGTGTTCAACATGATGATGGCAAACGCCAGCACAAAGATCTGCAAGAAGAGGGAGAGACAGAGAGATTGGGTTAAGTAAAATACTCGGGGATTGCATTTAGATTCGTTTGGCTTACCGTATCGGATGATCTCAGTCGCCCCACAATGTCCGCATTGCACTCGCAGTAGCGCTGCGAGAAGATCTCCATCAGGCGCTCGATCTTTTGCGCCTCGCCGGGCATGCGGAAGTAGGCCTGGAATTTGCGCAGCGCCACATCCACCTGTCGGCCGGACAGATCCAGTTCCATGGCAAAGCAGCTGAGCACCGCCATGTTGAACTGATTCTGGAGATTGCCCAAATACTCGCCGATCATCTGCCGGGAGAGGCCCTTGCGCGTGATCAGGAAACGTGCTACGCCCTGCGGCGTGTTCTCGAGAAAGCCGCGCCTAATCAAATACGTAATGCCCTTCTCCGGCTTCTTATTGAACAGATTGAGCCCGACTCGATACTGACGCTTGCGTATCGTCTCCGACATCTTGTAGTTCTGTGCAACGCCCGCCGCGCTGGCCGCCGCCTGCAGCTGCTGCTGTTCGTGCTGCTGCTGCTCGTGCTGCTCGTACTGGGCGGCACTGGTGTGCGAGGAGATGGCATGATCGTCTGTGGGAGGCACGCCGCCAGGTGCTGTGGCCGCAGCCACGGCCACCTGGATTTGGCCTGCGGCGCCGGCGGAGTCCGCCGAATGCGTCGAGAACTGTTGTGAGCTGTTGAGCGCTGTGCCGCGCTTCCATGTGTGCGGCGAGTTGCTGCGATCCGAGCCCAGGTCGCTGTTAATGTTCCGCTCGGCGGAGGTGACGCTTGAATCTGAGCCGGAGCTCTGCACGGATGTCAGGCTACCATTCTCGGCCGTCTTGCAGAGCCCGTTGGTGCGCAGCAGCGAGGGCGGCGGCGGTGTTTGGCGCTGCATCATCAGCAGCTGGCTCTGCTGCTGAGCGGTGATCGAGGAGGTGCGCTTGGGCACCTCCGGCGGTACCTTCTTGCCGCTGCCGCTGCCCTGGCTGCCGCAGCTCGGCGTGGGCGTAGTGCTGCCGCCCTTGGGCCGCATGTAGATCTGCGCCGCCGAGTAGTAGGGCGTGTGCGGCGAGTGGCCGCTGGTGTTCACCCACGAGGCATTCAGCGAGGTGTCCGCCGAGCTGGCATAGCTCAGATCGTGCGGCGAGCCGTGGTAGCTGGTGTAATAGGCGGCTGCCGTGGGCATCGCCTGGGCATTGTAATAATGCGGTTCCGCGGCGTGCAGCAGATTCACGTGTGGATGCGAGGCCAGGCCGGATACGGAGGTTGTGGAGCTGGCAATGGACACGGGTGAGGCGCCTGTCGGGCAAAACGGAGGCAAATTGTTAGCGTAAAAGCTAAATTCGAATTGACAATTGTTTTGGCTCAAAACTCAACTCAAAATCGAGGCCAATTTGGTTTGGGGCCAAACACTTACCCGACTGACTACGTGGTATGGGACTGCAATCCAGCTGGCGACGCTCGCGCATCGACAGCGAACGTGTGGGCGGCGTCCGCGAGAGGCCCGGCGAGCCGGCGCCTGGTGGACCTGCCATTATTGTCACCCGTGGCTGTTGCTGTGCCGCCTGCTGTTGCTGTTGCTGCTGTTGTTGTTGCTGCTGCTGCTGATGTTGCTGTTGATGCTGATGCTGCAGTTGTTCCAGCTGAGATTCTGTGGTGCTGCCGTAGGCAGACGATAGGGAGGCATTCGCCGAGGCGCTCTCCTCGGCCAGGGTCAGGCTCGAGGCCGTGACGACCATGCGCCGGCTAAGACGCTTCTCCGCCTTGGCCATGGCCGTAATGGAGGCGAACTTCTTGACCATCATATAGTGTCGGAAGGCGCGCTGTATGGTAACTGCCGCGTTGCGTGCCCGCACGCCGCCGTACTTGCGTTCCAGCAGCTCGATCTGTTTGTCCAGCAGATCCTGCGATAGCTCGTAGCTGCAGAGAGTGAAGCAAACGATTTCAATTTAAATAATTTTCACTTAATGTAAACAATTAGATTATAATTGTTATTTATACAGCAACTGCGCCACTGCGTGTCAATACACTGAGCGAATTTGCGCACAACTGGCGCAAGTCGCTGCCAGTTTCTGCGCCCCAATGATAAGATAGCGTCTGCTTTTGCTCTAAAGCGGCGTGTGTGTGTATGTCCGTGTGTGTGAGTGTGTATCTTTGAAACACAACTCGAGCTATCGACCTGATTAAAATGTTGCCACGAGCAACCACAACAAGCCAAGCGCACTTGTCGACGGGGGCGGGGCGTTGCAAGGGGGCAGCAGAATTTGCTTATTCTTCTAAACAGTTTCCCCCATTTTTAATTTCAAGCATTTTGATTGTGGCTGATAGGAAAGAGCGCAAAGTCATGAGTGCCATTAATTAACAGTTAGATCTAAACCAAAATCAGAAACTTCTAATAAGCCAGTTCGAAATGAATTCTAGGCAAAATCAGAGCGTAAAAATATATGAGCAGAAATCAAAGTTAAAGTTAAAGAAGAATCTAGAATTTATAGAAACCACAAAATTCTTTGACTAAGGTAAAGGAGAGCTGTTTCTGATACAAAATATGAATACTTTAGTTTAGAGTTAAAAAATAAATAATAGAGACTTCTGCTAGATCCGATACCTAACTAGTTTCTATGCCAAAAGTTAGACGGAAAGTGTATCTAACTAGTCTACATTTAACTCCTTAACTCTTGGGATACTTGAGTTAAAAACTTTGTATAATGTTAGTTTGTGTCTTGATTGATTCATGATTCTTCTTTAAGAAGGAGAAAAGAATTAAACATGTTTAAGCATAATCGGGATGCATATTGGGCAAGTTTTAATAGCCTCCTCGAGCTAATTACCGCTTGTGCTTATAATTCTCAAGCTGTTAACGCATGTAAAATCTTTGCACTAGTTTCAACGAGAACTCTGAAATCAAACGTAAGACTTTGCAAACTGGCTCGAGTCTTTGTTCTACAAGAGAATCAGTGCATCGTCTACAAAGGGGGGATATCAAGAACAACAACAGTTGCCCGTTTATCTGAAGAAAAAATAGCTGGAATTTCTGTGCCTAACGTTTGTTCCTGGCAAAAGTGCAGGTGTCGCCGGTGAAAGTCAGCTGTCAGCTGATACGCTGCCGAGGCGCATTCTCAAATATTTACATACGCCCCACGTTATCGTGCGTCAGTGCCCAATCTTGGATATCGCGCGGGGTCTACAAGCTGTTTATCAGAAATTGGCGCAGTGCAAAGTCCAAGCTCGTTAGGCTGACGGCGAAACTACGCTGTGGGTCTCTGCTAACTGATCGCCCGCCTGTTGATCGGTCAAGATAACTACCTTTGCTTCTTCTTCTTCGCTGTCTAGCTGTTAGCACCTGTGGAACACTTACGCTGACTGGGCGCGCGTGCGCTTGAGCACATCCCCGCCGTTCCGTATGGAGTTCTTCTTGTGCATGTTCTGCTGCTGCTGCTGATGCTGCTGCAGGACAACTGCTCCCGCTGCACCGGCTCCGGTGCCGACGCCGCTGCCGGCAATGACCACAGCGCCGCCATGATGATGATGGTGCCCGTGGCTGTGCAGCAGGTGGTGGTTGTGGTGATGATAGTGGCCAGCGCCCGCTGGTCCCGCCTGCACCTGCATGAAGTGCTGCTGATGCTGCTGCTGCTGCAGTTGCTGTTGCTGTTGCTGCTGCTGCTGATGGCACGTGGGATACTGCTGGATCTGGTAGATCATCTGCGGATGTTGGGGCGCGGGATAGTTTATGGTCGCGGCGGAGTTGTGACCACCTCCGGCACCCGCATAGTGGTTCTGCAGGTAAACATAGCCGCCGACGCTGTCAGCGGCTGCGCCGGATCCGTGGGCGGCCACTGGCGCTCCGGCCAGATCGTATTGTGTGGAGCCGCTGCGCTCGATGCTCTTCTGGGGAAAGCTGTAAGCAGAGAGAGAGAGAGAGCAATTAGTAAGGATCACAAGAATTTAGACACAACTTTCGTTTGACCAAACAGATTTATATGAGCTCGATGCGTACCTTTCGCCAATTATAAAACCCGAAATGCAAATGATCATCTTGACTATTCTATGATCTTAAGTTTTTGATAGAAAACACGCACACGCACACACACAGATCACACACATAGATCACGGCACAGTTATGGCCAGGTAATATTCATAATATTCACAAATAAAAAAATCGACGAACGTTTGTTTAAATATTATTCAAATTGAAATTCTCTTTTATATTCTCGATTTTCGTTACTCTCGGTTAGACCGAAGGGAGGAAGCACCAGTCAAGCATTTGGAACAGGCGGAAGATCACGTCGTCGCTCGGCAACGTTCGCGTTTCAACTAAACCGAGCGTTTGGCCAGAGCTCGACAAGCTGCTTGTTGGGATCGGATCGAGGTTCAGAAACGTGTTTCGCTTAGCTCATTTGTGTGCGTGCGTGTGTAGGTGTGTCAGCTGCCTACGCATCCAGAATGCATCTGTTTTGTTTGGCTCGTCGGGCTCAAAGCCGAAGACAACAATTGCTACCCTTACGAAGCCATAGACAATATGAACATACAACAAAGAGAAGATCCTAAGCGTAAAAGGATCCATTATACAAAAGCAAGAAGAAAAAAAAGGAAAGAGGGAGAATGACAGTAGTTTGAGGCGGGGGTAGGGGAAAGATTTAGAGTGTCAGTGCCATATGGCGGATGGATCAACAGCTCGCATGGATTTCGACTGAAGGAAAAGTTACGGAAATGATTAGCTAACGATGACAAACACGAAAATTCCCCTAGATCATGCACCCCTAAGAGTAGAAAGTGTCAATAATAAGATTGAAATAAATATGGAAAATCGATGACAGATCACACGAATTTGTTAAGGTAATAAGTAATTGCATTATTAACAAAAAGTTGCTCAGAGTTCGCAGACATAAAAATATTAGATAATAACGAGAGATATCGATCGCAACTTCCTTGATTTGGATATCTTTCATTAGAAATCAAGGCATCACCGGGGTTCGAACTTGGAACTTCTGTGCTTTTATCGACTTGTAATCGAAGGTTGAACCTGAACCGAACCATACTTCGACGAGCAGGGTTCACGATCCTAGCCTGACAGCGAGGACTTTGCTCAAAGTATGAATCAAAGCAACGTATATGATTGGGATATATGTACGCACATAAAACGGCTGCATAACTGCCTTAAACTAAAAATCTATTTACATTAATTGATTCTCCCTGCTGGAACTGTCTGTGGAATTGTGTAAATCGATTTGCATTGCAATGCTTGAATCACTGATTATGCGATTCGTATAGCTGCCCTCGAACCGCCTCGAATCATGGCTCAGCTGGTGGCCTAATAAGTTTCTAGCTCCGTAGTTATCTACTCTAGCCAAAACCAAAACTGAACAAAGAGCAGCTGCAATTCGCACCCAAGGAAAAAACTTGCTTGCAGGATCACCAAAAAGGGACAGGAACACGCACAATACGATTTTCCATAGGCAGGGGTATATCATCCTTGCGCGATTGTTTCCAGTTTCCAAATGCACCTGGCGTTCATTTTGTGTTGTCCTTACGGCAGGTACGGCTGCCTGACAACAACAACAACAGCTTGTTGTTATTGTTGCCAGCTAAACAACTTGACGCATTTGCCCTCTCGCTCTCTCGGGCTCAGTTGCTCTGCCTCTCGCTCTGCTCTCTTGCCCCATTCTGTACCGATTTAAGTGCTCGAAAGTCCTGCCTTGTAAATTGAGTCCAAGCGAGAAACATCTGCCACACGTCGGCCCTAATTGTTTGCCGTTGCACATGTGTCCAGCTGTTTGTTTGCCTGCGGCATAGCTGTAGCTGTAGCTGTATCTGTATCTGTATCTGTATCTGTATCTATGTGCGTGTATCTGTTGGATACACGTGAATGTATCTTTGTAGCTTGCGACGTCACACACTGCGCTTTGCTCGCGAGCCAAAATGTTAATGTGTAGTGCCCCCGGCTATTTCCTCTTGCTGCCGCGCATTCACTTCCTCGCTGGCTGCTTGATATGCAACAAGTGTCGCCTCCGTCCGTGCTGTCCGCCTCTTGGCGACTTGCGTGACCCGCACGACGACTGCGGCGTCGGCCGCCTTTTGCCAAAGCGCAACCGTAATTGTTATTGATTTTACATTAGTGTTCTTTTGAGGACTTATGCTTTATGGAGTGTGCCCCCTCCAAAAACAACAAACAAACACACAGATAGACGGACAGACAGCTGCTAGACAAACTGACAGGGTTTTAGGTTGTCATATTAATTCACACTCAAATGGGCGCCCATTTCCATTGGAAATTCAAGATATGATTTACCACAAATACATATATTAAATTAAAGGGCCGACTGGTTTACTATTTAAAAAAAGGAAATATCAATACGAGTTAACTTGATATGCAAGATTAAGATTTGATCTTGTATTTTATTGACATTTCTAGATTTTATAATTGTTGATTATCAAGCAGCAAATCAGTTTTAAATGTAAAGCAATATATTTAGGCAATATAAATATAAGACATTTTCTTCAAATTATTTCCATTAATATTAAGAAAGCAAAATAATATTTATAAATCTTAAGCAAAATCCACAAACTAGCTGACAGCAAAATGTTAGCTAACAGAGCTGTTAGGTTTACACTACCTTAACATTGCCAACAGCAGCCCAATGTTATGCAATGTTTTTGTATAAACTGTATGCCAAGTAATTTCACCTCTGCAGAACACAATACACAACACAACATGTACCACTGGTTCCACACAGATGAAACGCAATGAAATTGGAACAGCAACTCTGAGCCGCAGTACCACAGGTTCCACATAAATGCCTACGACTGAAACGCAATGGAAATGAAACATCAGATTCTGATCAATACATCATAAAACAGGTTCGAGAGCACGGCCTACAACTGCCAAAGTTGAATCATAGTGTGAATGAAACTGCAGCTAAACTAAGCTAAACTGCAATACAATATAGAACAGGTTCCACAGCAGCGCTTATCATTGGCAGAGATAAAACGCAGTGGAAATAAACCCATAATAAGCGTCAAACAGCGTATTTAAACGCTTTTAGCAGACCAATTGTAAAACAGCTATTAATATATTTTAATACACCCATAAGCAGCAGATCCAGCGATAACGATAAGCGTTGAGTGCGCTTGCTGCCGGTTTCCCTTTTGCCAGTGTCCGGTGGGCGCTTACCTGACGGCCGTCACATGGTGCGAGGTGTGCGTCTGCGTCTCCTTGTGGCGTGTCGATAGGCTGACAACGGTCACGTGACGCGTGGCGGTGCGCACCACGCGACGCACTCGACTCCGTCCATCGCCGACGACAACAACAATCGGTGGTGGCTTCTTTTCGCTATCGTATTGCAGAAAGGACTCGCCGCCGCTGTCCTCAAGGGATGCGGGCGCGGGCACGGGCAGGTGCCTGCGATTGTTGTTGCTGATTTTGTGGCTGCTGCTCGTCTTTGACATGATCGGAGTGGGAAACAGCGACGTCGCATTCGACGCGTTAGACACACTCGAGACAGGCGCACAATTGAATTGAAATATAAACAGTTACAATATCGAGTGGTTTGGTAGGCGTGGCTACACTTTCGCCTTCACTTTCCGTAAGTTTGTTTTCTTAACTTGTTGCTTTTGTTGTCGATGTTGTTGTTGTTGTCGTTGCGCTGGCTGCGTATTTGTTTGTAGGTTTGCTTTGCTTTGTTTTGCTTTCATTCATTTGCAAATTGATTTCACATTGTTGTTGTTTATTTCGATTTTAAATTTATTGTTCTTGCTTTCGTTATAATTTATGTACATATTTGATAATTGTTTAGCATTTTTTGTGCATGTACTTTGATTTCTTTGCCATTTAATCTTTGGTTTAGTTTTGGAATTTTTCGTTGCTCCCCTCTCCCGCTGCGCTCTCTACATTCCGTTGTCGTCGAGCGTTTAGATAACGTTTTTATTTCGCGTTTGGTTCTAAGCGATAATATTAGTTAAATACTTTTAGTAGACATTCCAAGCGCGTTTTGCAGTCTTTTGCGCATTGCGCACCCCATATTTAAGTTAACAAGCCCAAAAGTTTGCTGTCGCATTCATTGTGAATGCCCTTCAAAAAACGGTGTAACAAAACAGCAGCAGTAGAAGAGACACAGCGAGCGAGAGAGGGAGAGGGGAGAGAGAGAGGCAAGTGACAATCGCTAATGAAGCAAGTGGGTTGCGTGACACTTGCAAAATGTTTGTTTGTTTTTTTGTTGTCGCGCTTTTGTGCTTATTGAGAGAGGGAGAGACTTGCAAACTCACGACTCTCTCGAAGCGCATTCAATCAGCTTTGTGGCTTTTTAGGTCAGCGATCGCCGATCACAAGTAAAAGTCGCATAGCTAGAAAATAAATGAAACTGCCGCAGCGAGTGCCAAGTAAACAATATTCAAATTGAATGCGAATTGTATGCGAATTCATATGTCAGACACATGCCACACACGCCACACGCCAGGGGAGGATGTGAACAGTTTGGCATCCGTCTGCGTCATGCGCTGAAAAGCTTGCCAGACCGTCTGAGAAAGCTTTTTGGCACTGCTGCCAGCTGACCTGATCCACTTTAATAAGTCCATAAATCATATGGAAATTTACGTGAGAATATTGTCAATGCGCGGAAGGGAGCAAGGGGGAGACTGAGAAGAGACAATGGTGCATAGAAAGGGAAAAAGATTCGTTTGTTTATCAACTGACAAGATCAAGATCGAAATGTAAATTTTGTCGCATTAACTATGTATGCATGTAGTACAATCGAACAAAGGCAAACGAAGAAGTATAAGAAGAAGAAGAAGAAGCCATCCCCCACACTTTCCAGCCATAAATCTGTTGTCTTGTTTTTGGTTTTGGCAAGTTCAAGAACCTTTGATGAGTGTCTCGAGTGTTTTTTGAAAACGATCGCTGATGGCTTCATCATCATCATCAGCGTTAACAGCGTCAAGTCTCTGATTCGTTACAATTCTGGACAAATGTTGTCCGAAGCACAGATGACTGTGACAGCGGCGATTGTTTCGTCATTTGTTGTTACCCAGAAACACAAACACACATATACACACACATATGTATATATGACATGAAAAGCTGTTTAAGCCAACGAATTTCGCTGTTTCGATAATCCAAGCACACCCCACTAGCCCCCTCTGTGTCGTGTATTAGCCTTGCCTTGGATTCCACAACAAGTCATGGCGCTCTTGGCCAAAACAAGTCGCCTACAACCCAAACACAACTGTTGTTCTGTTCTGGCTAGAATTCTCCAGCCAAGTCGAGTCGAGTCGGGTGTACACTGTGAGAATGCTGCCCCCGAAAAACCCACTCATAAAAGCCAATTCTCAATTTGTTTTCTTATTAAACGACAAACGCAAAGTTGTTGTCGTTTTGTTGTTGTTGTTGTTCTTGTTCTTGTTGCTAAAAGCATTCAACTTGATCTCGTTTAAACATATTCTAAAAACAAAAAACATTTATTGTAAGAGTCTGGCTTTGTCTGCATCAACATAATCTGCTATTGGATTGGATTATTTCGTTGAACAAGTTTTAAGTTAAGCAGCAAAATCTGGCTTGGTTTTTAGCTTGACGTTGGTTTTAATTTTCGTTATGCTTAAAGCTGCTTGCATCCGCCACAGCGCACGACAATGGCAACTTGTTGTTGTTATTATAATTGTTGTAGATAGATAGAGCTGCCTTTGTTTTACAGGTGTTCCACTGCACGAGCAACAACAGAGCAGCAGCAGCAGCAGCAGCAGCTGCTGCAGCAGCAACCGCGACAACTGCAGTTGCAATCAGTTCCAAGTTGTTTTGTTGCTTGTATTGTATAATTATTTAATTTATAATTATTACACACACAAGCACACGCACACGCGCGGAAGGGAGAGAGAGAAAGAGAGAGAGAGAGAGAGAGAGATTAGCCAAGTGCAGCTGGGTGCTGCGCTGGGCGGCACAGTGGCAGTTCACAATGGACTTCGGTGCTTTATTCACTTTCGTGTCATTAGTAACGGCGCACGTAATCCAACTCTCTTTCGCTTGTACTCTTTCTTTAACACGCGCTCCTCGTCTAACAAATGGCAGGCGGCGTTGCGACTGCAACCGGGCGGCTCAAAATGAGCGGAAGAGGAAGTGGAAACACAATATGCAACAACGCTAACTGCACAACTCGACTGCGACGCAGCGTAATTGGTTGGCAAGTGGTTGCACAAGCAAAGCAGCAACAAACGCAGCTACGATCGCGCAACGCCTGCGCGCCGTATAAATTTCGTGACAGAGCGAGACAGTTTTGAGAGCAGCAACGGTTCACTGTGACTTAAATTTTGTGCTTTCTCTGCGACTGCATACCAGCTGCAGCTGCGTATAATCAGCTGTTAAGCTTTTGTGCTGCTCAAACTTTATGCTGTACCAAAAATTAAATGGCATAATATGAAAAGCTAAAGCTTTGAGCTGTTGCGTATTTAATACTCAATGGTTTTGAGTATTACGATCTGAGCTTTGAGCGTGACAGAAGGACTTATTGACAGAGCTGATTGCAGCTTTCGGCACATTGAGCGGTCTTATACAGTTATTTTAATTGCGCTCTTCTTTTTGGGAGCTGCTCTTTTGAGGGTCTGCATCTATGAGCTGTAGCTTATGCTCTCAGCACTTGGCTACAGTTTCAATTAAAAATGTGTAGCAGAAATTTCCAGTCGAGTCCACAGATACACACCCCGTGCAAACACAAACACATATGCACAGAAACAGACCGACAGTGGGACGCTTTAGTCGTGTGTTTGCCGAAACGTAACGGGGCAGTGGCCGTGGCTTTTGTTGCTGCTGCTGCTACTGCTGCTGTTCCCGCTGTCGACGCCTGTTTTTTGTTGTTGTTGGCGGCACTATTGTTTTTGTGATACGCGCAGAGAAAGGCGATTTTCTCTTTAATTATATTTTATTTTTTTACATTAAAAAAATTGTATGCAATGCTGTTGTTTTTGTTTTTCATGCTATCGTTGGGCTTTTCGTTGCTACTGTTCTTGTTTTTGTTGTATTTGTTTTTTGTGGCAGGGGAACACGACGATGTCAAATTAATAATAAACCGGGTCTGACTTGACAGCGGCCTCAACAAACAAATTGGAAATTACAGCAAAAACAACAAGAAGGCACACGCTTCCAGCTCGTGAGCTGTGTGTTTTTGTACACACATATATACTTTCGGACATATATGCGTGTGTATGTATGTGCTTTGCAATTTATACTATTAAATTGTTGTTTTATTTCTTATATTTTTCAACACTCAACACTCACAATTCACACACAAGCTTTTGTTTGCAAATCAATTCGCGCGCTGCAAAATTTGTTATTCAATTTCCAAATTTTGTTTCTTGTTTTGCGTATGCAAAGTGGCCACAAAAACAACAATTAACGAATCCATATTCAAAAATAATATTGGATGCCAACAACAAAATGTGAGCAGTAACACCCAGTGAGCGAACCAAGTTTATATATTAACAACAAAACGCACGATCGGGCAGCGACTGCGACGTCGACGTTTTGAACAGAAAAGCGCGCGCACGGTTTCTCTGTGCCTTTGCTGCCTGCTTCGACGAAACTTTGAGAGAGACTAAATTGGCCGACAGTGGCGGGCGAGCTTCCAAGCCGTAAATCGACGGCCCGTTTCCACGACTATCAATGTGTGCGAGAGAGAGTGAATGAGTCTGTATGTGTTTGTGAGCATGTGGGTATGTGTGTATATTGCCAATAGGCAAGTTTGTGTGCCAGTTATTGTTGTGGCTGTTATTCAGGCTCTGTGTTAAGCTGTTCTTTTCAATTTGATCTACCGAAAACAATTGTCAGTTCGTAAGCGAAACACTTGCAGCATGGCTAAAACACAAACAAACAAACACCTGCAGCTCAATAAGCGAGCACTGACGTATGTGCTGTGACTGGCTGGTAGCACAGTGGGACTAAGACTCATTGCATTTAAGTGCTCTTAACTTATATTCGTTAACATTGAAAACATCTGAAATGCATCAATTTGTTACTAATTTTTCATTTCGATTGTCAAATTGAGTAATTGCGAAAACAGAGAGAAACAAACCCGAAAAACTACTATGAAAAAGTGTAAATTTGTATGCAAACGACACATACGCATACACTGAAACACACTCACACTCGCAGAGTCACTGTCAAAAAGGCGATCACAATAGCAGCATATTTGTGAGGCAGCCCAAAACAGCTGCTCACACAACAACACCGCAACTGCATTGGGAGAGCCGCAAGAGCGAAAACGTACGAATGAGCGCTAAAATAATAACGAGCACAAGTACCCGACGCGAGCCACATGAGCGCGAACAATAAGCTGCGCTTACGTTACGCTCAGGTGACTCACGACCTGACGTCTGGGCTCTGAAGGGCGGGCGAGGGCGGCATTCAGCGGGGGCGCTGCAACCGCTCTCCCGCTCTCGCTCTCGCTCACTCTCTCTGCATGCGCTGTACGTCTGAGTGCGAGTACGAGCACATTACGGCCGCTGTAAACGCAAACAGTGAGGCACTTTTGGTAGTTAGTCGTATGCGGCGGGCTACTAACAAAATGGGCTTCGTAATGGCTGACTGGGTCTGAGACTGAGCCAAGCGTTAAGCGTAATGATGAGTGTGCTTCTGCATAAGGCTGTACTTGTATGTGTGTCTGTGAGTGTGTGAACAACAAACCATTTATATCCGGACCTGCGGCTTGTTTCGACTTTTCATTGAAACTTGCTTATTGTTGTTGTTGTTGTTGTTGTTGGTGTCGGACATTGCTGTCACTGGCATCGTTAAAACTAATGTCATAAAAACCAAAACTTGTGCCCACTGTGCCACACACACGCACACACATGTAAATAGCATAAGCATAACTCACAATACGACTATCTGTCTACACATGTAAGTTTCTATGAGCCAGCTTGATGATGATATTAACGCATTAGGCACAAGGTACACCAAACCCATTTACCTTTTGCCTGACTTTGTCTCAGCTGTTATGAAACAATCAACAACAACAACTACAACAACAACCAGCGCTGATGACAAGCAAACAAAAACAACAATAACTTCATACGACTTACGAGGGCAGTTCAGTGCAATTGCCAGAAACAATGATTTTATACTCGTTCACAAAGATCTGTTATCCCCAGTTGCTCAAAGGAAGCAACTCTCCCAAAATAGTATACATATATTACCACTGAGGCTCATTGGAGTATTCGCATTCAAGATCATTGAGCAAAAACATATATGTGTTTATCTAATAGATAAGTGTCTTTTAGTTATCTAATCTGTGTTTACACACACCTCTGTTCTTACTAATAAAAAAGCATATAGATTATATAGCTATATTTCCGCTTTTCTTTGTGTACAGGTCTATTCCAATGAATATTGAACCAGACTTATCTTATCGCGTTATTTCATCAAATATTCGTTTACCTTAGTTTAACCAGCTTTTTGCCGACAACTTCTTAAACGACCCGCGCAGGGTAGCTCACACGCATATGAATCGTTTTGTATATTTCATTAGTAAACATCGCGAATGTAGTTACTAACTATGCGATTACGATTACGTTAACTGACTTTCTGAGTTGTTAAGCTGTTTGTTTGTTGACTTGACCTTATGCGTCTGAGCCCAGTTAGTTGGTAAATGTGTACATGTGAGTGATGCATGTATATGCCAGCCCTATACGCCTGTCTAAAAGACCTTCTACCCGAAACCCAAAAGCCAGCAACGATTGCGAGTGCTGCCAACAACCCACTGCCCTCTGCCTCTCTCTCTCTCTCTCCCTCTCTACCTCTTCACTCGCGTTACCCTCTCCTCACTTGCCATATGCGGTTTGGTAGTACCTTCAACTTGCGTGGCCGTCGCTGATTGCATTCGGTCATGGCTGCCAGAGTTGGCAACTTGGCAGCCACATGGCGACGGCGACGGCAACAACGACGACGACGACGACTTGATGATTAGAAAGTGAACGCTGGGCGCTGGGCGCGCTGAGACAATGGCTGAGACAAGCGGCTTCGGTTAATGAAGCGTGCCTCCAGTGCCCCCTCCCTCGTTCCGCAAAGCTAGCGAAGGCCATGGAGCGTGCTTTCGCTTCGTTGCACGATATCAATTGTGTTTGTCAATAAATAAATGTCATCAATTAATAAACAATCAATGGTTAGACTTGGAGATATTTCTGAATTTTATATTCTTTTGCTAGATGTACCTTCTATATGTGTATTCTATATACCCAAGCAGACATACATATATATACTTCTGATCTTAACAAATTAACTCAGTTTTCAATCGCTTTTCTATTGCTGCCATATGATATATTTGCCCGATCTTACAAAGTTTTCACAAAACGATAAAGGCGGGGTCTAAACTTTTGATATTAACACCTATGTGACATAGTAAAGAGATTTATTGCTTTGTCATATGCACTGTCTCCTCATATATACTCATCTAAGCTTACTTAATGGGTTCAGAGTTGCGTTTTTAAACGCGTTATGTGAAAAGTGTCGTGACAAAATAATAATAATAATAGCCTTTAAAAATCGTGTTTCATAGGGTTCAACACATGCCCATCTCTAACCCAAGGTGAACAAAGATCAACACAAAGTTGCGAGACGATCGGATTCACTCTCACTTGGCCAGGCATTTAATTAAATGTGTAACAAACACACGGGCGCCGATGATGAAGATGAAGCTGAAGATGAGCAGCAACAATGACGATCCGCAGCAGCAGAAGCAGCAGCAGCGGCGAAGCACATCAGTCAACAGCAGCAGCAACAAATGGAAATGGGCAACGTTTTTTTCTTCTTCTGTTTTTGTATACCTTGTACCCATTGAAAATGGGTTAAATAGACCATGATCGATTTGTGCGCAAGTATGTAACAGGCAGCTGGAGGCATCTTCGAACACTAGGGAAAATATATCATACACAGCTCGGTCGATCTTGAAAGTCAAGGAATTAGCTCCTGTAAATTCTCCACAGATAAAGGTAGGTCTCAATCATTGATAAGCCTGTCCTTTAAGAAATATCTCTTGACTATATCTCGGAGTTTATAAAAGCCATTGCCATCAATCAGCACCCAGGAATTTCAAAATGATCGGACTATAAATACCGAAGTTATTCAAGAACGCAGCTTGTGGCATACAATGTAGTTCGAATTCGATTGTGACGACAGCACAGGGTATCTGTTAGTCAGGCACACTCTTTTTTATTTTATCTTTCGCTTGAAAATTATGTTAGTGGGAAATTATTTTGTGGTTGCCAATGAAGTACACGACGAAACGCCGCCAAAACTTCACTTTCACTTGCACTTCACCGACACAACACACTTCACTTCACTTGTTTCTTCTTGGCCATGAATGAAGCGCTCGCTGTTGGCAGTCGGTTGTTATTTGCGAGCTTTGGCTGCCCACTGGCGTCGCCTTCATCAATCACAAAACAATAACGCGGAGCGTGCGCCGGGGGCCAAGCGGCAGCAACCACGTCGTTGGCTCGGCTCATGTGGCACGATTGTTGCTGCCGCTGCCGCTGCTTGCTTTTTGGGAAAGTGCGCCCACAAGGGTTCTATGCTCGTTAGGCTCTGAATCACGTAGACAGAGCAGCGCAGGCCCCCTCCTCCTCCTCCTCCCAGCAACGCTCACCCCTTCAGGTGCGGCATTAGCTCCGTCTGCTTTCTCATTGATGTTTTCATTGGAAAAATTCATGTTTACAAGCGATTAGCAGCCTATTATTTACTTATGTATATTTCATGCAATTGAATCTCTCTCTCTCTTCAGCTTCAGCAGCAGCATCAGCATCAGCGGCAGGCGAAGATCTGTGATTAAGATTATCATCATCATCATCAATTCAAGTGAGCCAAAACAAATCGCCAGCTTTGCATAATCAGTTCCCAAATTGGACATCATTATGCGAAATAGTTTTTTGTTTTCCTCTTTTTGTTTTTTGTGTTGAATGTCTATTTTTGGCAACACGACACAGCTTTCCACAGAAGCTAATGAACTTTGCGGCATGTAGTGTATGCTGTAAATTACAACCCTTGCGCAGGCGTCTGCGATTCGATTTGGAAATTTTGAGTACAATTTCGCCATGGGGCCACTTGCCATTTCGTCAGCTTCCAATTCAATGCAAATCACTGACAAAGCCAACTCCACGCTTCGTCGACAAAGCAACAACAACAACAACAATAACAACAATTGACGCTATTGTGCAACCAACAAAAGAAACAAGTCAAGTAAGAACCTTACTTTGAGTGTAGGGTGCTCTCAGCGAGGAATATGCGTACAGACGAAACTGATGGCAAACCAACTTCCTCCAAGCACTAAGAGCTTAGTCTCAAGTCTAAATAGGGAATTGAACCTAAGCCACCGAAGCAATAAAGCAGAAATTGTAATACAAGAGAGTGCGTCATGGAATGAGTAAACTAATTAATGTTAAATTTATTACAAGAGTAATTCATTTATATATATATTATATTTATACATATATTATTACTAGAGTTTTCAAGTTTCATATTAAGGCATCATTTTTTCACCTATTTAGCGCTTGAGAGCCTTGAAAACAAGTTTAAAGAGAATTTGCCTCTGACATTCTAACCAAGGGGATGAATTTTTCGTTAAGTATAAAATACATCTCAAATGAATTTGCACAAAGATCTTTCAAATCAAGTTTAAGGCAGATCGAATGGTATAAAAAAAAAGTTGTATACAATCTACTTCCACCAATTTTCCACAATAGCGAGTGGAATTTTCTGAAATTGAATTCAAACAAGTTTCGTTTCGCATTTAAAACTCTACTTTTATACAAATCTAAATGTACCCTCCCTAAATAGAATGCACATTTGTACACCTTTTGATTACAGGGCATGGACAGGGCAAAGCACTTTGGTTAAGTACTTTATTTAGCATATTCATTCATGGCGGGTATCCACAGTAAAGCGCCGACCGACTAACTGGAACGCAAGAAATTTGGCACACAACTAGGACGACAACAACAACAATGACAACAACGGCAACTGCTGCAAGAACTGGTAACTGGTCTGCCGGCAAGCGACAGTCAACACCTCCCTCTCCCACTTTGCCATCAACACATACACACACACACACACTCACACACATACACACACACACACACATGACGTCAGCCGGTTAGCCACGCTTGCAAGTCTTCTTAACTGGTTTGCACATTAATTTAGATGCTTTCTTGATGCTCGTCGAGTTTTTGGCTGTAACATTTCGGAATTTATTCACACATTTTGCGTAGGCCTACAAACCCAGAAGCCTACTAAGGCGCCGGATACTGAGCGGGCAGGAAAATATCGGCGCCCGCTCTCTTATCAGCTCGTTGGAGCCACTCAAAAGCTGGCTTTCAATTAGCGCACGACTCCGAATACAGCCAGGGGGAGAATTGAGAGAAACTAAAAAGATCACGTGAAACCCATGAATCACCTGGCTCACTTGCTGGGCACACTTTGAACTTGAAATATGCAGCTCAGAAACAAAGCCAACAAAACTTAAAAAACAGGAAAGAACGCGTGTCTTCCTCAAGCCGAAGCTTCAATACTCTTGCAGCTCTTGGAATGATATAAGTGTAGAGCGATTTATTTTAGGAGCATAAAGAAGTTAGAGCTATGCAAAGACTCATTTTTGAACAAATTTGTTCAGAATATATTGAAAAACAAAAATAGTTTTCCCCATATTAAGAAAAAAAGATAGTTTTGCATCATATTCACCATGATATATATGATATAGCGCTCTGATCCGGTCAGAATATACATACTATATTGATTCGACTTTTGATATGGATCAAGAATATATCTATATACTTTAATGTGGTCGGAGACATCTCCTATCAAGCGTTACACGTTCTGCGACAACATTATAATACTCTTTGCAAGTGTATACTAAAAGCGTTAAATATTTAAATAATATGACTTTCGGATTCAGCGCTGAGAGCTGAGTGTACAAGCTGAACAGATCAGCTATATAATCGTATGCATTGCTTGAGATACGTTTCAGATGATCAAATGCCAACTACATAGAAACTGCCATTGCTTGATATTTGTGTAAATATGCAAAGGGCAATAAAAGTGTTAATTGTTGCCGAGCAGGTGAGGATGCGCTCACGTTGTTGCGATGCCAACAAAAGCATATGATGAGAGTATATATCTATATATCTAGCTTTGTGTTTCCATAGTTGAATCTAGTTTGCTTTTATTGTGGATTTATCAAGATGTTCAGCAGTTCAGGTTTCGTTTTTATGAGACTTCGCAGCAGACCATGCAGTTCCTTATTAGTTTTGATTTGATTTTAGGTTCGAAATCAAAAATGCACAGCCAGTCCGGGCACATAAAGATAATTATCATTTTCATTTCTAGCTTTGTATTAGTATTGAGGTCTGAATGCCATATTTCGAGTATGATAATTGCAAAAAAGTAGTAATAATTATTATAATTGTAAGCCTCAACGTAAGACAAAAAGCCATCATGGTCATATCGTAAGGGCAATAACAAGCAAAACTCTTTGCGATGAATAATAAAACCAACTCAATTATAGTATTATATTAGTTGTTATGCAAATTGTTTAATAAGCATATGTTAAGACTTATATTAAGCACAGGTCTCTGTTTCTGTATGCAGGTCTCTGAGGATTATATTTATATTTTGTATGAAATGTTATATGAATTCGTTGAACCAATCTGTTTAGTTGCCACAATCTATAATACCAAATTTATCTACAATAATACATTTCCGTACACCAATTAGACGACACAGGTAAATTGCAGTTCTTTGTGGCCTGGCTATTATCACAGCTTAAGATAATGCTCGTCTGTTACAGTTGCATTGGCTCGAAGACCTACTGACAGTTATGTACATAAAATCACGTGTTTATCATGGAATTTTTATGCGCGTGTCTCGGCGTGGGAGACGCAATGCCTTGGACATACAAATCTGAATATTGGTTGTATGTATGTATACCTATCGAAAATATGGACACACACACACATATATATATATTCATGCAGCTATGTAGCTGTCTATGTGTGCCATGTGGGCTGTATTGAAAATGTCAGAGTTCAAGGCTTTTGCAACTTCGTATTTATGTAACTGTTAGCTGGCACACATACATTATCGTACATAAGTATAGATGGAAGTCGAGGGACATGATACTTTTTTGCCAAAATGAATCGATTTTTCGCTGAAAATGAGATTATGGAAAAATTCAAGCTCTCTATTTAATTAGAGCTCAGAGCATAAAGTGAGCCCAAAAAAGGTTAATACATTGTTTAGCGTTTTAAGTTAAACATATATTAAAATTATAAGTACTTAAAATGAAAATCAATTCGAAACCTGCTCCTATGTTGAACGGGTGTTGAAATTGTGAATGGAGCTGCATTTGTGGAACTTGCCATCCACAAATAAATGCGCAGCATACTTTTGGGCTGGCAATATACTCACAAGCTGAAATTGTGAATGGAGCTGCAGTTGGGGCACTTGTCATCCACAAATAAATTCACAGCATACTCTTAGGCTGGCAATTGCCATAGCTGCTAATTAAAAAAGTGTTGCCTACTTGTTTGCGTTGTCTAGTCCAGTTTGACTATATACAAAGTGCATTGTGTGGAAGACGCCTTGTTCCCACGCAGTGCGCGCTGTGTGGGCTCAGAGGAGAGTGGGGCAGCGTGGGCGAGCCCGTGTATGTGTGTGGGCAGCTATACAAATAAGCTGGACAGCTAGGAGGGTGGGGGAAGGCACCCGAAACAGCGGAGATATCATTGATTTTGCTGCTGCAGCTTCAATGGCGTATTGTAGGCGTCTATTGCGTCACAGCGAACCTTGAACTGCCGGTTTGCAGCAGAGCAGGGGGTGTATGCGTGTGTAGCTTGTTGTATTTGTGGGCGGATGCCCCACAAGTGCAGCCAGGCAGACACAGAAAGGATAATGCAAAAAGGGAATAAGTACATACATATGTCTAAAACTTACCAGTAGATCTCATTCGAGGTAATCATATTGGTGGTCTTGTAGTACTGGGCTGCCGTGTAGCTGCTCATTGTGTAGATATATATATTTATGTATGTATTGTATATAAATATATGCTCTTTATATATGCTATGTAGCTGATACACGGGTTGTGCTAGTTAAGGCAGACAGAGGCCCTTCAGTGCTGCGGGCAGTGTCTAATGAAACGGAATTGTTGTTGTTGTTGTTGTTTTGGTTATTGTGGAACTAGGTTCTGATTTTTATGGACGGTTTACAACACTTTGGCACCAGCGAGCGATTACAGTGTTAATAATGATGTTGATAATGATTTTGACGAAAAATCAATAGACAGCGGCAAACATTTCACTTGGGTATCTATTTATGGCGGGCCAACAATTCGCGATATATCCGAGTATAATCGACTAGATATATATTAACATGTATTGACGTACAAGAAATCTCGCATTATTAACGCCCAATGGGCAGGAGGAGGCGACGACGACGACGAACTTGCCGGGGTTGGCCGCAGACAAACGAATACATACACAGGCCGCGGCGACGAAGGGGCGGGCAAACGAAATCGCAAAAAAAAAATAATAGGAAAAAGGAAAAATGAAAAGCGGGGCAGGCTAGCCCAGGCGCTAGGATACGATTACGAACTGGTATATGCACTAACTAGACGCTCGGAGCCCTAGTAACTAGGCACTAGCACGCACTAGAAGTTCAGGTTACATGGGCCAATGTATATGCAATTATATATATAGATGTAGAAAATGTTGCTAGGCGGAAAAGCGTCTGCGAAAAACTAACGTCGGCTAACTGTATTGTGAGACTGACTACTGAGCAGCGCGCCGCCGAGCTGGGAGCGTTACTAAAGGCGTCGGCAGAGCCAAAGCGGCGTCAACTGCCTCCAGATGAGAGAGCGAGAGAGAGAGCAGTAACGACCCTCTGGCGAGAGAGAGAGACTGAGTGCGAGAGCGAGCGCCCCTTTGCCCAACAGATGTGCGGGTTGTTTTTGTATCTGCGTCTCAGTTACTTCTGCCTGGTGGTTGCTTCCTTAAGCCCCTGACTTGCAATTTGCAACTGCAACTGCAACGGCATCGGCAACTGCAACTGCATTGCAGGACAGCTGCCGCAGCTCTTATTATGGCCGACAACAATTGCAGTTCATTGACGAGCTCTCTCAACTAATATCGCAATTGTCTGCTAAATAGTTTTATATGTCCATTAAAATCATTAAAATTGAAAACGAGTTCCATTAACAACAATTGCCGAGCGCAGCTGAGAGCCAAATTGTGGCTGTTGCTGTTGTTGCTTGGGGCTCAGGGGGAGCAGCCAACCAAAGAGACGGCAAGAGCGAGAGGCAGAGAAAGAGAGAGCGTGTGCAATTATGCATAAGGGTGGCTGCAGATGCCGTCGCACATTAGTCTACGGCATGCGATAAACATGAGCAAAGCGAATCCGGAATGTTTTTGAAGGAAAACAGCTTTGAGTGTCCGTGTCCTTAAGATGCTGCTCGCATAAGGGCAAGACTTTAGGCAAGGCAATTTATGGCCCACCCTTATTTGCCAAAATATTGGGGTGAACTGAGAGCGTGTGCCAGACAAGTGAGAGCGCGCACGGCACTGCCAGGCCAAAATGTAGGCACATACACTTAGAGAAATCACTTAAAAGTAATTAAGGAGACATTTTGTTAGCTTCTTTGTGGAACTATGGAACTATGGAACTATAGCGATTGTTCGCTATATTCATATAGATCTCACTCTGCTGCAAAATTATTGAACGTAAAAAATGTGTTGCAAAATATAAAAAAATAAAAGGTACCGAATGATTAAAGGAGGATCTGGATTGTAAAACAATCGCTTTAAAATATTCTTTCTACAAGTATAGAAAATAATATACATTTATAGGTTTTTATTATCCCTTTTTTCATATTTTCCCAATTTTCTTATAATACTCCAAATAATTTAAATATGCATTAGATAAGTCTAATCTAGGAGAAAAGTTATTTCTCATATATGACTCTTACATATAACGTGTGTTTTTCCCTAAATTTTGCCATAGCTCTTACATATTTTGTGGCCTTTATCACGCAGCTTAACAAGGCTGCAAACGGGTTTCTTTTAAACGAATCGGTTTAAGCCCGAAATTCCAATTTTTGTGTCTAATATAATCCGGATTAGTTGAATCAAAAACAGTCAAACCTAAGCCTCAACTGAATCGTATTTACAAAACCACTTTTTTGATTGATATTTTGAAAATATTAATTAATTAAATTTAAATAAATGTATTTTTTCTATTAAAAACCAAAACAAAATATTGTTCAGCCCATTCTCAGACGTTTAATTCTGATTGCAAGCTGGGAGCTCATGATTTGGGCGCAATGTGAGGCCCAGAAAAACGACGAATTGAATTGAATTCTTTGAGAACTCCTTTCGCTGGTCTGTGCGTGCTCGAGTGTCTGCCATTGGTCGGGTTTGGCGTCTGTCTGCACTTTCTATGGCCCCGTTGCATGCAATGCACCCGCACCAACAACAATGATAAATAATAACAAGAGCAACAACCACTTGGCGAGGTTAGCCCAATGCAACTTCCACATTGACTTTGGCTACGACTTCAGTTCTTGTGCGCGCTTTTCAAATAAACAGCCAGCAAAAAGTATTTAATAATCGCTAAAAACAATAACAAGAAGTGAGCCTCGAACAATTGCCAACTGCAAGCTGCAACAACACCTACTACCTGCACCTGCCCTCCCCTCCCCACCCTCCTCAAGCACTACCTGGTTTCTTTGTGCATTTTATTGTGTGAAAAAAAATGAATAAAAAGAAGTTCAAACTTTGAATGCGCTTCTCATGGATTCATTTATTTCCATGCTCTTTTATTTTTGTTGTTTTTGAAGCGCGCACCAAGCCGAGTGGATAAGTTACACAGGGCGGAGCAGAGGAAGGGGGTGAGTGGGGGGAGGGTATATAGTGTGGGAGCTACATGAGCTGGTTGCACGCCCCCACCCATTGAAATGGGTCAAACGCATTAGCCGCACGACAACGCAGCGCATCAGGAACTGCAACTTGCAACCAACTTTGAACTAGATAAAAAGTTGAGCAGCGACCCCCCGCCAGCCCCCCTCCTCATCGCGGTGTGCGGGAAAAGAAGACAAACAAACAAACAGTAGAAGGAAAAACAAACTCAAAGAATGCTCAAGTGTAAACAAAAGCGCAGCAGATCAACAGAACGAAGAAAACTAGCAAGAGTATGCTAATCGTGGAGATACCCTGTAAGCAGTGCCACCTTCTCGAATATTCGAACTTTCAGGTCTGTAGCTGTTCAATAGATCGACTCAGCTATGCGTCTTCTTCACGAATAAGAATACCTTAAGCAATTGGATGCGCCTCCTGCTGCCTGTTACATACATTAGCAACAAGCCATAACACCCTTTTACCCATTGTCAATTGGGGTATAGGGTATAGGTATAAGAAGATACGCTGAACGCATCTCACAGAATTATCATCGAAATAAACTCGCAATGAAAATGGAAATGAAGGCAATCGGACAAAGAGACATCTATAGAGCGGGAGACGAGCAGCTTCGAGTAGGCAAATGCCAGAGCTTGAATAATGCAGATGATATGAACAAAAGAAAATTTCCATTTTCGGTGCTAGATGACAAGTTATTAGCTAGCAGAGTGCTATCTGAGATGAGAAACAAACCAGCCAATTGCTGGCATCAAAAGTTGTCCCCGTTCGAGCCAGTTAATTAAGTAAGAGAAATAATCAAAAAACTGTTGCAGGCAGTCGGAATGAGAGCTGTCAGTCAGTTGCACAAATTGTGAAAATGGAGCAGCTGCCGCCGGAGCGAATCCCTTGGCCACGCTGTGCCTCTTTGTCATCCGTGTAAAAGTCAGCAAACGCTAAAGAGCACACCACAAGTGCCAGAGTGGCAGAGCGGGAGAGCGGGGGAGTGTGGGAGAGCGGGAGACGACGTGCAGTGCTGGGGCGGAGTGCAACAACGCGAAGTGTACTTCATGATGCAGAACATGCTGGATAACATGTTGGGTTGGAGGCGCCTTAAAACACGGTCTTTGACACATTATAAAACCAGAAGCAAATCATTATGGACTGTTAAATACCCTTCCCTAGCGACCCTGATGAGTTGAACTTGTTCGGCAACTGAAGATCTATGATATATGCATATCCCCTATAGGGCGGGGAGTATGTGGGTAGAAAGCTATATTTGCAATCCAAATTCTTTTCCTATAAGTAATGCCAGTTGTTGAGCTTGCAATCTAAATAAATATTAGCTTTTGGTAAAACCAAGGTATTGCAAAAAAACTATGAGTACTTATAACATTTTTATCTTGTAATTATGTGGACTTATGATTGCCTTTTTGAAATACCCAATGGCACTTGTCAGGAATCTTATCTTATCCCAACAGCTAAGTTTTTTATGTCTAAGATTGCAAACTAATAATAACCCTTTAAAACAAAGAAAACATTTCTGGAGCTAAGTATCACCAAATAAATAGATAGTTAAATGTAGCAAGAATCAATTTGTTTTCATGTTATAATCTCTAAGATCTCTAGAATCGAAGAAATGCATATGATCCCAACTAAAGTTAGTTAGTTTTGCAAATTTGATATTACAAATTGCATTCCCCAGGCAAACTCTCAGCTTGAGCCTACTCTCAAAGCCCTTAGGCCCCAATAGAAGGGTAGGGCATCAAGAAGTTGCACAAAAACAAAGAAAAGTGCAGTGGAGAAAAGTGCTCATACGCCCGAGCGTTTTTCCAGTGGGAAAGACGCATGTAAACGCCCGCGCAGCAACAGAACCCGCACGCCCCCCGGCCCCTCACTGGTCGGTCAGGGACCCTCCAGAGAGAGCGCTGCAGTCACTCAGCTGTAGCTGCAACCAGGGCAGGATAAGAGTGGAGATGGCTGGAGAGGGGTGCGGTTGTGGGGGGGCGCACAGGACGATGACGTTTCGGTAGGCATAGGCAAAATTCTGTTGAGATTTTTCTGCATATTCGCAGTGCGAGTCGAGAGATGGAAAATGGGCACAGCGGCAGTTTGTTTGGTTGCATCAACGCGTCATCCCCAATATGTCATTGTGTGCGTAGTGTGTGTGCGTGTGTGTGTGTGAGTGTGCTTGTGTGTGTGTGAGTGTGCTTGTGAGTGTTTTTCTTTTTTGGATGCGTTGCCGCCGCTTTGTATGTGGTGGAATACTTTTACAGTTTGTTAAACTCTATTTTTAGAGCGTTTGCGACGCGGCGGCCACAAGGAAAATCTGCGTTGCCTTGATGTTGTTTTAGACACAGCGCTTACGTATATCGTGTAAATATATATATAAACATCTGAAGAGTGTGAGTGCGAGTGTGTGTGTGTAAGTGTGTGTGTGTGTGTTTGTGGGGGCGCTTGTTGGCTTAGTTATTGGGTCTGCGAGACCGTGTTGCATGCTGTTAATACGACAAACATGAATCGAGACTTTAAAGCTAGTCAAAAAACATTTGGGAATGAAGCTTGACGCTCTAATTTGTCACGTCGAGTGGCAGCAACAGCAGCAACAGAAGCAGCAGCAGCAGTTGCAGTGGGGAAAAGTGGGGGCTGTGTTAATTGGGTGGCGTAATTAAAATGCAGAGAAAGAGACTGAGAAAGAGAGAGAGAGAGAGGGGAAAGGAGAGAGAGAGAGAGAGACTTTGCAAGGTGTGTTTGCTTGCCACTGGGGGGTGTTGCAGACGATGCTACGCAATTAACGGTAACTTGATTTTCATGAAAGTGCCAATGAATGCGGCATGCAACAGCTATAAAAGAGCACTATATATACATATATATATAGTATATATATATATATCCTACATGGGTGTGGGTGAAGCCTGGCAAACGGTCTGAATCGATATGAGAGTTGGTTTGCCTTCCCACGGCCACACGTCGAATTCAATAATGACATTGTTGATGCTATTGATGATGATGATGATGATATAAATGACGTTGATGATTTCTTGCCACAAACCGAGTCCACAGGTCTGTAATATAATCACAAGTCCGGCAGGCAAAGCAACTCTCTAAACAGCCGACTGCACCAAAGAGAGTCATAATACGGGCAACTAAGTAGAAACAACATTTGCAACTGCAACGACAACGACAACAACAAACAACAGCCAACAACTGCAACAGCAATAACAAAGGAAAACAGTAACAAAAACAGTAACAAGAAATCAAAACAATTGATTAGAGCTAACGACGTTTAAATGCACTTAATATTCTTATTGAGTGAAGATTGAATTTCGAAATTCCAACTACGCAAAGGCTAATGAATTGTTGACTCAGATTTGAAAAATCAGCACCTGAAGTCATTTTTTAAATGGCAAATGAAGCAATTGTTTAGAGAACAAGAAAAGATGAATGGGCGCTGATGTTTATACAAATTTAGTTTATAAGCTAATAAATGAAATAGTAAATAATGTTATAGACACATAAGAGTTTGTGGTGATGACTATTAAGTGTGTTAGCATATTTATATTTTCAACTATAGATCATCATTTAAACTGATTTTAATCATAATAATGATGATGAAATAATGTTTACAATAATTGTTGATGTTACATCTCTTAAGTTTCGATATATATGCAATTAGGAATTGAAAGTTCCATTGAAATATAAGGATTGTCTGCTTTAAAAGCAAGCAACAAACTTTAAATCTATTATGAGAATAATTTTGAATTGACCCGAAATCAACTTTTCTGAAAGCAATTTCCCAAAGTTGAACCTATAAAAAGAAGTTGGATCTACATGATTATATATTTACTGATTGATGTAGATCATTTTAAGATCTCCCTTTCTTTGCACGCATCTCAATCGCCTATTCATTAGAGCCTAACTACAAGTTAGGGTATTCAACAACTGGTTGTCAGCGCTGGGCAGCATCAACTCGGACGGACGGTCGGACGGTCGAACGGTCGGCCAGAGTGGCAATCGGGCTATATACTTGTACTATGACGACGTCGCTGACAATCGATTAATGGGCCACATAAATGGCTATCTTCTGGTTGGTTAGCCGATTCGTTGGCTTGTTTCTTGTTGTTGTTGCTGTTGTAGCTGTTTCTGGTTGACCAACTTGGCGTTTTGGCCGGGTCGCTCGCTCGCTCGCCCAGTGTCTCATAAATTGAATTCGCTTTCAATTTGCATGTTTTCGTTTTACGTTTTCGGTTGTGGATTTCGCTTTTTACATTTTTCGTATGAATGAAATAAACATAAGCGGCATTAACAACAAAACACGAATATATGCATGTGTATATGTGCTTAAATATATATTCATATTTGAATTTATTGTGGGCGTTATTTGAATGCGTTCAGAGGCGCCGTTGCGACGACGCTTTTTCGAGTGGTCGCTGTCGACGACGACGCCGACGACGCCGCCGCTGCTGCTGCTGCTGCTGCTGGTCACCAATCTCTTGGCGACTGCGCGCAAATGGAAATGGAGATGGGGACGGGGACAGGGGGGTGGAGGATGGCGACGACGGCCGGCTGCGTGCATTGACGTTGGCGAGTGGAGAGCAACAACAAGTTGAGGCTGCAACAGCTGCTGCTGTGAGCTGTGAGCTGGGAGCTAAGGTCAAGCCCCGAGTGCCACGGGCGATGAGTGATGAGCAGCGGCAGCGACAAGGCAAACTTTGTTGTTGCTGTTGTTGTTGTTGTTGACACTAAGCCCAAATATTGAAACAGACAAGAAACCCTAAAAATATAAATCGCAAAGCGATCGTGTTGATGCGCCTACACACACACACACACACACATGCACACATGCACACAATACACATTCAGACATTTAAATTTACGTGCTTTTAATTTTCGAAAAATTAAATTTGAATATGCGGGGGGCCCGCTGCGTTGTCGCTGCTGCACTCTTAAGACCGATAAAGTGTCGAAAGGGCGCGGGGTGGCAAGCAGGCAGTGTGTGTGTGTGTCTGCGTGTGTTCGGGTGTGTGTGTTTGTGTGGAAATTAAGCAACGACGCATTTTCTTGGCACCAGCAGCAGCAATTGGGGCGTGCTGTTGTGCGTTTGGTTGGGGCACATAGAGTGCCTGGGGTCAGCCGAAGGAAGTACCCAGATACTCGCCCAAACACAAACGCAACGAGGGGGAGGCATCGATATTTGGGTCAAAGTACAATGCGTAACAGAAATCTTTTTCACATTCTGCTCTTCATATTTTTGTTCGGAATGTTTTTTATAAATTTTACAACAAATTTTTATTTTTCCGTCTTCATTTTCCGCTCTGGGGCAGTGCCCCTTCGAGTAGCAGCAACAAAAAGTCAATGCATCTTTTTAATTGCTGTTTTGAAATACATTTTTGCTGAGTTTCGTTTTTTATGGTGCGCCGTTAATTGATTGACGGCTTTGCCACGGAGCCACGCGCCCTCAACAAATGACCCCAAGAGCAAAAAACGAAAGAAAAAAAAGTGGCAGCTGCCGTGGCATGAAAGTGGAAATGGAATTGTTGGCACTGCAAAAGCACAAGAACGGAAGCGCCTGTCACTTGACAGCCACATTCCTAAAGATTTCCTACAATCCACACAGCATGCCGCAGTTAAGATATATGCCAGATTACTCATGCATGTTCACATCTCGAGCGTTATAGAATTAGTTAAACAAACTAGACGTAGTTTCCGCTTAAAAGGCAAATAAGAACTTGATAAGTTGAAGCTGCAAATATAATCTATAATTCGCAGCTAAATTGTTGATTCTAATGTTGAACAACAAATAACATTGACAACTTATCAAATTGCAAATCTAAAATCTACAAATTCTGTGAGCTTTCTCATCAATCAAGGTTAGCTAACGATGCATATACAAAATGTCTAATAAATTCCAACTACAACTACTTAAAACGTCTTGAAGCCAATAAACACAAAATGATGAATGAATCTTGTGACATACTAAGTTTAACTATTTTTAGTCTTTATATCGAATGGAAACATCGCTTTATAAGTTTGATCTTCTGACCATAACAATGCGTACTACGAGTAGCTGCCTGGAACTAAGCTCTTCCATAATGAAATCGAATCAAAGGCGAATCCCACATATGTTTGCACTAAAAAGAAACTTGCGTAGACTTTTTTTTTGCCATTTTTGGGTCACGCATTTGCGCAGGCGCATGAAAAGAACAAGAGGAGCACGGGCTGAGGGGATGGGGAGTCGATGATCGAGGAACTAGTTAAAGGCAATGTTATGGCCATGTTGGCTTGTTGAACTGTCAAAGGCTCAGTCGTGAATTGATTTGATTCAAATGCTGCACGAGTCGGAAGTTGGCAGCGACGATAACGAGCTACATTTTTACAGTTACAGTTCAATTTACATGGCCATCAATCATCGTCAAAGCCGCGCAAGCTCAACATGACAAAACAGAAAAAAAAGCAAAGTTTTTACCAAATTGATTACACTGTGCGTTTTGTATAGTCCAAAAAGTAATCCGTTAAGACTGAAGACTTGAGCTGTGCGCTCGCCAAAGCGTTTTTGCCATGTGAAATTCGCATATGAAGGCCGCCAGCAACAGCAACAACAACAACAACAACAACAACAACTTTAACAGCTCCAGACGCCAATGGCATTGTTTATTAAACATTTCAAAAATGATATAGCCAAGTGATTTTAATTATTATTCTTTGCTGCTTTGCTGCCGCTCGATGATCTCATTTTTCAATTGAAAACTTTGGCGGCTCATGTGAAAAGTTTTTGTTTATCGCATGCGTAATAAATACACATGTTTGTGTGTATTTACGTGCTTGTAGTGTAGTCTAGCCGGAGCAGCTGGATGGGAGCGATGGGGGACTACCCAGGGCTTCCACAGACTCTCCACTGGCTGCACGCTCGGATCATCTGACCCCGTCCCACACACTCCCTGCCCCCTGTACTCCCCACCACCGCGGACAGTGCATGTCCATTTAGCATAAGTTTTAATTAAAGAATATACATTTGCAGCACGCATGTTTGAAAATTAGAAGCCACAGTCAGAAGTCCAGCCCCTCTCCCCCCACGGCAACAGCAAATGTTGCATGCAAATGAACAGAACAGAGCGAGCCACCAAAACAATGAAGAGAACCAGGTAAGTCGGTTACGCCCCACTTTAAATACACTTTTCTTGTATTCTATTAGCAAGCGAAAATATACAAAATATGAGACTTCTTTTAATGTTTTCAAGAAATCCACCTTGTTAGGTGAATTTGTTATTCACACTTATTGATGGAAATAACATTTCGCCACGGAATGGCTTGGATTGTGTTGCCACAACTTGAAGTAATGAAACGCGTTCGAGCCTCAAACGTTTAAATATGTTAAGTACTATACAAAAACTTCGTATTTCAGTTAATAAAGCTTGTTAATGCGGGAATTTAGGGTATTACGAACTTCATAGAGCTTAACACCCATCAAAGTGGGCCTAAAAGCCATCTAAAATACGTACAGATATTACCTAATCTAGGAATAGATTATATGTCATTCAATTAAAATCACAAACGAAGTCTGGGCCGGGCAAAGCCGAGCATTATCCCAGCTAATATAGCGTATATATGAAATTTGATTAATATGAGTTAGCATATCCATGCGAAGTTACGTAATGTAACTGTTTATAGAACCCGCAAAGATCATAATTGCAGTAAAAATACACACTCCCATATACTCTATCTAATTAGGCCTCCATAAACAATCGACTGAGAGCTTTAACATTATTTTGTGCTAAAAATGATTTTCATTTTCTTTCTACTTAAATTTTTGGCGTTATTTATAGGTGCAAAGTCGTGATATATGCAAATGCTTAACAGTTCCAGTTATTTGGCACAGTTGTTGGACTCTTCACCTAGTTGAGACGCAGCTTGTTAGCTGGTAAATAGTCCGAAACCTTTGCTCATCCCTTTACCCTGCCAAGCCTCCCTCCCTCCCACTCATCCGCTCACCCTTTCTGTATCTCCCCCTCTCTGACGGTCGCGATGACCAGCTTAAAAGGGGCGTATGAAATTAATAGACTCTCCAACTCGCTTAATTATCTCACTCTGCAGACATTTTAAAATGGGCAAATGTGTTTTTTTTTTTCAGTTTTCTTTTTTCTTTTTTTTATGCAGCCATTTTCATCGCAGACGGAGCTGTAATTGTGTGCGTGCGCCTGTTGTTGCTTTTAGCGTTATTAGATGATGATAACTTGGCTAATGAGTTGTTGGACTGACAGCGGGACTGGGCGAAAAGCCAACGACATTGTGTATTGTGTTGGCTGACCAAAAGACCAGCAGAGCCACAAGCAAATATAGCCACACGAGACAACAACAACAACAACAACAGCAACAACGACAAAAACAACAACAGCAACAACAACAACAACTTATTTGAGCTGCCCGCGCATTTTCAGCGTTTTCATCTTGAGAATATTTGTGCTTTTTGTTTTACTTTACGCTTTCGCGAAGGTGAACAGCGCAAAAATTTGAGCATCAAAAAAAAAAAAACAAAATAAAAAACAAAAAGAACATTTCGTTAAGATCTGCTTAAGGTTAAGCGGGCAGCTATTAAGAAGAGAAAAACGGTTAGAGTTAACTGAACTAAACTGAACTGTGCTGAACACTTGCGCTTATTTGCGTAAACGGGTTCAAAGCAAACCCAAAGCATGCCAATTAACCCAAACCTTTGTATCTGTATCTGCCGTTGTACTTGTATCTGTATCTCAATGCCAATATGTGTCGCTGGGTCGTTGTCAATTTATCTTTGAGTACTTTGCGTGTTTGCTTTGCATTTGCTGCGAAAAGCCACCGATTTAATATGTCTTCACATAGAGATGGGCGGGCAGGGGCGTGTACTTCACTTAGCCAAACGAATAAGATAGGAATTCAGTTTGTTAAAGCGAATATGACATCCGTTCGAATTACATCAAACTTATAAACTAACTGTTTTCTGGATAATCTACCCCCAAGTGAGGAAACTGGGTGAAAAGCACGTTCAAATTAATACCGAGATATACCAGCTAGTATATATTTGGTATTTTATACTCTAAGCTTTATCCGGGACAAACGAACAGCTGTCATATTGTCCTAGCCTGAGGTACATATGTGGTAAAACATGTTTTTATTATAATAATGATAAGAAGTTTAGCTCTAACTCTGAAGCTTGTTGTATCCACCTGCCTCTTACTTTGGAATAGCTTTCTGCTAAACATTTAACATGCACCACGGTCGCATAATTTATGTATGTTATTTAACTGATTGCGTAAATTAAACATGATATTTATAACACACACTATTTTAGAACATTATCGTGCTTTTAGGTCAGGGCGACGTTCGTAGAGGCCCTTGGCACGGCCCGTGATCATCTCTAGGTGCAAGCAGCAGCAAAGGCAGTTGCCCCAAACTTGCCATTGAATTTCCGCTGTTGAATTCCTAGTTTGAAGTTTTCAGCCCGTTTATCAGCTATCGCTTGTGTATCTCTAGCGGCGCGGCGTGCTTATCAGCAAGGCAAAAGTGATAAGGTGGGAGCTAGGTACACACACACACACACACGACAAGCAGACACATGTGTGTGTGTGTAGTACAGACGAAAGAGCAAAGCAAACAAATGGGGACTGCGATCGATAAGCGTAAAAGGTGAGGTAAAAAACATAACGAATGCGAACTGCGGTTGAGTCAGAGTTGCAAAAACAAATAACAGAAAAAAAAACACAAGGCAAAATATGATCAGGAGCTGGTACAATATTTTGGCCATGACTGTGAGACGCATACACAGGTAGCAGAAATGTACGTGAAATGGGGTTGCAAAAACCAGAAGCAGAGCATGTTTAGCCCTGCAGCCGGGCCGTGAGGACATGACGCAGCGCTGAGTCAGTCCCCACCCCGCCCCTACCTCTTAGCCCCTTAATATACATGCCTTAAGGCATAAAACAAGTGACATGGCTTATGCTACTCACCCTTCGTCCAATTCGAGTGGCAGCCGCTTCAGCTCGGCCATGTCCAGTTCCAGGCGCAAATTGGAGACCTCGCAGAGCAGGCGATCGCGCTCGATGCTCAGCTCCTTAAGCCTGGCATGCAGCATATTGTTCTCGTGCAGCAAGTCCTCAACATTGAATTTGATTTGAGTGGGCGGGTGCACGGGACCGGGACAAAGCATGGAGCTGGCCATCAGCAGACTCTGTGTTGTTTGATGCAGCAGCAACTGTTGCTGCTGCTGCTGTTGCTGATGCTGTTGGTGCTGTTGTTGGTGCTCTGGTGCAGCATCAGACTCGCTGCGCTTGGGTGACAAGGTCTTGTGCTCGGCCTCCGACATTGTCTTAGTTATATAGATGGAAACAAACTCGACTGCACTTCATGGACTGAAACAGAACATCGCGCCACGCAAACGCACTCGCGACCAGAAGAGGGAGATGGGAAAACAAAAAAAAAACTACTTTGAATATGAAAAAGCGAACGAAAGAACTACACGACGCAAAGCGACGCCGCCGCAGTGTGCTTTGATTTGAACTTCACTGGATTTGCATTCGCGCACTGCACTTGGCGCACACTTTCTGAATTAATGATCTTTTTTATTTATTAACTTATTGTTTCACTTGTGTCGATTGCTGTTAGACAACTCTTCTTGATTTTTGATTTTCATAACATGCGCGACCGACGTGCTACTTGTTCTTCGGACACCAAAACGAATACACGAATACGGCGAGCTGTGTGACCAAGGCATTATTTTTGTAATATGCTGATTGTTTTTTTAAACATACCAAAAAAATATACTGATTTGACAATTCATTTTCTGCCTATCGTTTACATTGCCATCTCTAAACTGATATTGGCGCCAAATTTTGTCATGCAACTTATCGCAGGATATTAACCAAATAGGATCTTATTTAAAGAATTAAATATTTGATGTTTGCGTTTTGCTTCCAAGTATAACAGTATATTGCCCAGCATCAGTAACCCATAAAGTTTGAGTCGAGCAAGACTATTTTACTCAAAATGGTACAGTGTATAGTTCACTGCGAACTAGTTCAAATTTGGCGCGCGGATGCACTAAAATGATCTCCATAGAAAGTACAGGGTGCAATTACCAATCCCCACACAGTTGTTTCTTCGAAAAGACTACATTATTAAAATAGTATTTATAATAAAGAAAACTGATTTTTTCATATTTTTTTTTAATATCTGGAACTTTTTGCTACGCCTCTGTGGGAAGGTGCGCTGCAGGCGGCGGCATCGCCATTGTCGATTGCTGTTGGGATTCACTTTTGCGCGTAGACCGCTTGCGCACACGCTTTGTTTCCTTGGCCCAGTCCATTTCATTGTACGATTGCTCCGTGGCGCGCCAATGCAACTCCTGACGTTGAACTAACTCTACATGCTTTTGTTCAAACTCCTTGTCGGGCGGCAGCAGGAGTTCCCAACGTTTCGTCGCGTTCACGCGTGCCACAGTACTCAGCACGTCCAAAGTCTCGGCGGGCGGCAACTGGGTTGCGGTCATTACCTGGTTGCGATACAGGCACGGGGTGCGCGAGAATCTGTAGAGCTGTTCGGAAATAAAGAGAAATTGTTGAAAAGCTTAATCTGATAAATAAATGAATGCGACATACTATGTAATCTCTGGCACGTATCATTTGCTCCGCCGAGACTCCATTGGCATGTGATAACATCTTTTCGGGATAAACCACCTCCGACTTGGGCACCCAGTTGCCGTGCAGCAGTATTCCCACTTGTGGAAGTAGCGCTAGCACTTTGTCGGCATTGACTTGTGGATCAATGTGTTCTGAGAGGATGTGCAGTATATCCGTAAACGAGAGTGTCTTGGCATCCTTGAGCAGCACGCGAAGCTGTTCCAGCAGCGGCATCGTCTTCAGCATTGCCTTGTTATAAACGGGCAGCACATTGGCCACATCTACCTGTTGGACATGCTCATCATGTGGCAGCAGCTTGAACAGATATTCGCTGGGCGGCAGAGACAGTGACTGATTGGCCTGATGGTTCGTGCTGTACAGCTTCTGTCGCTCGAGCTCTGCGGTGGGCGTACTCCTTGCATGCCAATAGCTCTCACACCAGGGCTCATCCACAATGCGCTGGACAAAGTTATCGTAGGTGCCGCGCTGCTCCTTGGTCTTCTTTGCAGCGGCGCCAGCGCCAGTGCCACGAGCGAATTTCACCGTTACTTGCTGCGCCACCTCATCGTCGTCCACATCCTCCGTCTGCGCTTTTTGCTCTGCCTTACGCCGCTTATCCTCCTTGTCAAAATAGCTGAGCGAGGGTCGCAGTTGTACAATGCTAGCCAGCGGCGACAGATGTACCTCCTTGTCGGTGTAGATGCCCACCACGTACTTGGAGATGTCCGTCAAGGAGCGCGTGCTGGTGAACGCTTGTTTGTCCACGATGCCACGTTTGTAGGTAGGTCGTTCCGCGCCCTTGGGCGTGGCAGCGCCGTAGGTGTTCTTGCCATCGGAGGCTACCGCAAATTGCTCACCCTTGAAGCGGTCGTAGTGGTTGGACTCTATGTTCAGACCGAAATCCACCTTGACCTCCTGTGTAAATGGTTTCACACAACAGTTGACAACAACTGCATCATCGTGATTTAGCAGTTGGGTTTTTGTGGGGTATTGAAATAAATACAAATTGTCCTGCAGGTTTTTTGATAGAAAGACGGGTATCTCCTCCACGATGGGGTCCTCTTCATCCTCCATTTAAGTAAGGATTTAATACTTTTATTTGTTGTTAGCTGCCTGCTGTGCAGGAATCATGCGGCTTTGTCTGCAGAGTGACCAAGTTTCAAAAGCAAGAAAATACTGATTTATATTGGGAATAATATACTAAAAGCTTACGATATATTCATATCGGTATAATTATCGATTGTTTTATACGCAAGTCGGCAAGGCTGCCAGAAGCAGGAGACTAGTCGATTTATCGATCAGCTTTAGCTGTTTTGAAAAAATCCGTTGCCCGCGTAAAGTCAATAACTTTGAACAATTTGTTCGCTTGGTTCAAGCGCTTATCCGTTATGGGCATTTTATAGCTGATGAAGTCACACTTAACTTTAATTGAATTAAATTCAAGCTGTTTCAGATTTGCATTCCACTTCTGACCTTGCGCCAGACGACTGTGAGAAGTTGCCCCCGAGACAGCACACCCGTTTTTGAGCGTGCATAACTCATCAATCAACATGCATATCTACGTTTAAAGTCATGCAACTTGCGCATAATCTACTTTTATGGTAACTGCTGTGCTTATATTGCCCCTTCCAATGAGTCGGTCGTCGACGGTGGCGACGGCTCGCTTATCAATTCAATTGAAATGTTATTAATAACAATTGCTGGCTTTATATTAAACGCTGTTGCATCAACACGGACTTGGACTCGCACGCCCCTCAATGAGTAATCGCAAGCGCTGCTCAAGTTTCCATCTGCTTGGTAACAGCGATAATACAGAGACAATGTTCACTTTTTACCATCATAAAAAACATAAAAAATAATTTATTTGCTTATTAATTTGTTTAATAAATATACAATATATAAAATTTCTGGTTAGTTTGCAAGCATTTGCAAGGCCACTCGAACGGTTTTGATACCGGGTTGATAAAAAAAGAGTAGTACAAAAAGTCTGATTAACTACGTTAAAATACACTGATAACGAGGCACATTAACAAGTTTTTTTTGTAGTTTTTTTTGTTTTGTTTTAGTACACACATTGGACACGGATTGACTTGGACGTGCCAGTTAAAATGAAAAGTGTTTCGCTTCAAGGCACAACGTGGATTCCGTTAAAGATATTACATATTAGTCTAGATATTAACGTTGACAATAGAAGCCAATAGAAGCGAGGCTCTATTGCTTATATAACATTTACACACATCAATTATTTAATTCAGATAGATATTAAACGTGCGACAGTTTGTGCTTGGCACTTGTAAGACGGAGGCCAACAAACGTCGAGCTTATGACCAGCCACCCGTTAGTTTGTGGAACATTTCCTCGTTAAGCGTCTGGTTGTTCTCTTTGGAGCGCATGGACATAAAGATATAGCCGCCAATGAACTCGTGCACCACCTTGCAGTCGGCGGATAGGCAAGAGAAGACGACGTTCTCATCGTGGAATTGAATCATCATGCACTTGATGCCCCAGTTAACGTTCCAGGCTTTCATTGTGTTGTAACGCCAGGTCTTAAGGTGATCGCCCGTATTCAGATCCATGCGCATGATGCGATTGTGCGCTACGCCCAGCAGCTCCTCCTTCTTGTGACCATCGAATTTAATGACAAATAGCGTGACACCAAAGTCAGGTAGCGATTGCCAAGCCTGTATGTACTTCAGTTTGGCTTCCATTAGCTGCAGCTGGCGCACATTGGCGTGTGCCTCCAGGATACGTTGCACTGCCTTGCCGGAGAGCTTGCGCAACATTTTAGGCGAAAGGTAATCGTTGGCGTCCACAACGCGCGGATTGATGTTCAATGGCGCCGCCTGTGCCTGCGGCTTCTGCATTTGGAGCAGCGAGCGTATGCTGCTTACCTCACTTTCGTAGCTGCTGTCGGCCAGCGAGCGTCCCTTGGCAGCCAGACGACAGGCAGCCATCCATTTGGCATATTGTTCCTCATTCTCGCAGCGCACCCAGAATTCGCTGTTTGGTCCGTTGCGTCCCTCCGGCGACACTTCCAGCCTTATGCCAAACTTGCCTTGGGCCAAATGCACATCGGGCGTTACCTCGCAGCCACGCAAATTGATGGTGAAGCTGGGCGCCCCACGACGCGACTCCTCCTGCGATTTGTACAGGTGCAGATGCAGGTCGCGATATGTGAAGAAGTAGCGTTTGTAGCCCCTCAGAGTGAACAGCTGTGGCTTCAGGAAACGCAAATAGTCCGACAGCTCGGGTATGCGTGTTATGTTGCCCGCATCGGTTCCGGCATTTGGACCCTCCAGTGTGATTTGCAGCTCATTGAGCGCCGAGTCGATGTCATCGTCGCCGCCGTTCTTTTGCTTGGAGTTATCCACGCCGGAATCAATGCCGGGAGGATGCAAATCCGTTTGATGATTGACTTGAAATTGCAGCGCGGCAAACATCAGTGTCTCCTCCTCGGTGCAGTCCAGCTCTTCGTTGAGTATAGACCATTTAGCCTGCTCGTACAGCTGATTGATGCGCACCTGATCGTACTTTGGATTCAGGTCGAAGAACGTGTAGTACTTGAAGCGCAAGCAGAGCGTATCAAATTCACGCACACCCTGCTCCATGATGGACAGCGAAGAGTCCAGCCAACCGACGTTTAGGCGTGCCTTTTGCACCAGCGTCTTGGGCCGCACAAGGCGAGCGCGCACATCGGGACTAGGCGAGCGTGGTGAGACGGCCAAGTTCTCCTGCAAATCGCCAAATATTGAACCAGAGTCGTAGGCGACATAGCCATTGTGGCTGTTGTTATGCTTCCAAGTGCCTGTTGGCGAGCTAATTGGCGTGCCAGGCGCAGTGGCCGAACGCCGGGGCGTCGTCGCGTATGGAGACGTTGGTGCGCACAGCAGATTGCCGTTTCCGTGTGATCGGTCCAGGCTGCCATTGCTGCCATTATATGCATTCGTGATGGGCACAAAGGAGTTGGTGTCCGCTGCAGGTTGCACATAGGCGGTGCCATTGGCCTCTGCGACGGGTATCATCTTTTGCGGCAACTTGGAGAAGTTCTTCTTTAGATGCTCCTGCTCGACGGGCTTACACAACGACAACTCCTCCGGGTAACGTATATCCAGATCTTTGCATAGATTCACCACAGCACCAAATGTTTTGATTGAGAAATTCACACGATAATCTAGATAACGCAAGTCCGGCATCTGCACACGCAGCGTTTTGTGCATGGGCGTAAAGTAGAGAAATGAATCGGATTGTACACCCGCCTGGTCGAGGGTGGAGCGCGTGCGCGTTAGCCAAATATTCTTAGCGGGCCACCAGAGCGCATGATCGGACCAATCCTTGGGCATCTCTGGATCGACCAGCTGCAGCATGACGCCGCCAATGTGCTGGTCACCGCGCACACGCAACGTTTTCTCCACCTGCAGATCTGTGATAAGTATCCGCAGGTTCCAGGTGTTTTCGCCCACATGAATCATCTTGCCACTGTTTTCCTATTTTAGGCGTATTGCCAGCACTCATACACACAAATACGCACACAAACAAGAACTTGGGCGACTGGGCCAATATCTAGAAATGAATAGCGAACAGGAAAATTACTTGATTTTTGAATAAAATTGCTCGAATGATGACGTAATCGACCTACGTTCGTTCTATCTTGGGCCTTCTATCCAATATGCGAGCTGTTTTTGCAATACACACAAAACAAACGAGAATATGGTATTTCTGCTGGCGCCCTTATCTCGCCAGATGTTTGCTTTGCCGCGCACAGCTCCAGCTCCAGTTCCAGCTCCACTTCTAATGGCCGTTCGCTCAACGGGGCTCAATTGTTTTTTTGTTTCCCCCTTTTCCCTGTCTCAGTAAACGCTCAAGGTTATCGTTAGCGTTCTTTCCGAAGAGGTGGAGACGTCGTTGTCGTCCCACGGCACAACAAATACTAATGAATGCTGCAAAATTCCACACACATACGAGCGACAGCGACTGCGACGGCGACGGCAACGACGAGCAAATCGTGAACAAAGCCCAAACGCCAGCAGCTACGCGAGATACGAGAGAGAAATTAATTCATAAATAAATCAGCACGAAACGGCAACGACGCGACGTGTTTTCGCTTGACTTTGCTTACAACTTGTATCTGGCAATGTGTATGTTTGCTTTTGGCTTGTTTATTTAGCTATATACAACTTATATTTGGCAATTTGTATTGCCCAGCTTCTATAATGCGACGCTTAATATCGTTAATTTATTTTTAGAATATTTTTCACGTTCGTCATCAGCCTTCGTCTGTCGCTACAGTCGAGTGCAGACTATTTTGGTTATCGATTGCGCAGCTATTGCTGATCATGACGATAGTATCGTTAAAACAATATCTAATTAAAAATGATAAGGATTTGAAATTTTGCGTTGATAGATAACTAAAAATAAAAAAGTATGTTTATATTCATAATGTAGATTAGTGTTGAATAAAACTGGTAGTTAATTATTTTTTTATATTAATATATATCGACACATAGTCAACCCTTTTTAGCCATCGATATATCGATAACACGGCACAAATCTGCGCGGATTTCGTTGCTGCTTGCAATTTACCAATCAAAGTTATAATTACATTTTGTTGAAATAGATTTCGAATTGAAGTTACATTTTTAACATAACTTTTAATTAATACGAATGTTGGACGTACACGGCAGCGACTGCCATTGACACTGCCACGCACGCACACATGCCAACCGTCTTTGCGTTTCGCACAACATTCGTAAACAAACACAATGAAAGCTCCCGTTCAGCCCCAAAGCGCCAGTCGATGCGGCGCTGTCTCTTCGAGCGCACGTACTACAGTAAGTATCTCTCAGATACCCGAACGCCGACTTTAGTGCGCGCCGTACGCCATCTCGCTCTAACACACGTAGCCAGCCAATACGAATACCTGTAAACGAGCGCGCCAGTGCATGGGTGTGTGTGCGAGTGTTTGTGTGAAAAGTCAGCTAGGAAAATTGTGCATGAAAAATCGGAAAATCTTTGTTAAAACAACATCACAACACAGGCAATGAAACAAAGATAGCGTACTCAATTTGTGTCAAATAACAAAACTCTAACATTGCACAAACTGATATATTAGATGTATACTAATTTATATCCATATATATATATTTCGACATCAAGTTCTATAGTCATTTAACAGACGAAAAATCGATCCAAGCGATGCGATACAACCAAAATTTTTAGTCTTTACTGACAAAAGGAGTGCAAATATCATAAAATAATATATAAAACTAAACGGCTAATTTCATTAGTAAAAGTTGTGCAGACAAACGGGAAGAAAGAGAAATACATAGAGGCGCTTAAAAAAAGTAAATTACGTTAATAGTTTAAAAACGCGCAATAGTTAAAGCAACAGACGCTGCAATACGATAGAAAACAAAAGCAACAGAGGCAGCAACAAGGCGCTTAGTCATCCGTGTGAGTTACGCCAGCGCAGTTCCAGCTTTCTGGTAGTACGTAGTGCAAGGCACTGTTTGTACCTGTTCCATTTGCCAGATACAAAACGCTGCGCAGGAACTTGTGATTGTTAATAATTGCAGCTCGCCTACGCAAAACGACTACGCCACGCTACTGATTTCAATAATAGTAGGAACAACAACAATTATCGTAGTAACCTGTTGTATACGTTTGTTGTTCACCTTTCGTTGTCTAAAAACGGTCAATTCTAAACACACACAAACAGACACAAGCCGAGACAGTCAAAATTCAGTTTATATACAAAACATACATACTTACAAAATCCAACCCCGGGGCACACCTGTTTGCAGCCACTATACTCAAATAGTATTTACATCGTTTGCTATTTAGTGGCCAACAGAATTGAATTGTTAAAATGTCGCGTCTAACGGAGGAAATGGTGATCGCGCGTGCCAAGCAATCGGATCTGGGCCTAATTAAGAAACTAAATTGCTGGTAAGTTGAGCGTATTAATTGTTAACCCATTGGCTGCAGTGAAAGCCTAGCAAAAGTGCCCATGATCTGGGAGATCTGCCCACTTTGACGCTTTCACTACACCTCCAGCCTGACTGACCCGAATCCCTCGATTGACAGCAGCCACCTAGCAGCTCTCAACCAGTTTGGCCCACGTTGTCCACTTCGCCCGACTGCCTGACTGCCTGACTGCCTGACTGCCTGCCTGCCTGCCTGCCTGCCTGCCTGCCTATCTATGCCAAAGCACGGCACCCCAAGGGGTTAAGTGGCAAACGGCTTAGAACTTTGAAGCCTTTTGCTAGTGGTGCTCGTGATGCACTTCAAGGCTTTTATGGCTGTAAAAAAGGAGGCATTTGAAACCGGTTTTTCAAATGCGTCTTTAAGCTTATCAGCTTGAAAAAGTTGCTTACAGAAATATATTATTTTAATGGTTGATTGTATCCGAATTTATCGGCTTATTCTTCGAACTGATGGATGTTAAGACCAAAATGTTCCATATCAAAATCTTTGTCTAAGCAACGACCTCTAACTTATCCGATGATGGCGTCAAGCTTTGTATCTGAATTTTATCCGCTATAAAATATATGACTTTCTGACGTTTAAGTAACAAACTTCCAAAAACAAAAATCCACAAGCTCTGGGGAAATAATATCCGCATTTTATCCGTAAATGTCAACTGTTATTATAAAATCATTATTATATCATCTTTATTTTTGTTATTTTATTTAAATTCCTTCTCTTCTCTTTATAGGGGCAGTGATCTCAGCGATGTTAATATAATCAAACGCATGCGTGGTGTTGAGGTCTTAGCGCTCAGGTAAGTCTCTTATTTCTCGATATTTTATCCAATTTGGGACTGTTATAGATTAGACAAGCTAATTTCCTGTGCTGCGCTTTGATTGATTTCAAATTCAATTAACCGCCTGCCGCATTTGTAAGAATCTTTTCATTGTGGGAGTGTGAGAGAGAGAGGGAAAGCTATCTGGCGTAAGTTTCTAACCGTCAGATACTTGTGTTCAAATGATGTCATTCGCACAGCGAGAGGCAACGGCATCATCATTCGCAAGCAAGCGAAAAAACTTTTGAACGCTCAAGCGCGTAATTAATGCAAAAAGCAGCAACAATAGTAAACAGCAACAGCAACAACATCAACATCAAACATAACAAAAGTCGTGGGAGCACCAAAATTGGCAACAGCGACTTGGTGTTTTGTAGGTTTTCAGTCTTGCGTCCAGCGAGTGCCCAGCACACTTGCGTGGGCTTCAGCGCCGCAGCAGCAGAGTGCGTAGGGGGTGTAGCGCACTTGCTGCTACAGATACAAGATACAAGATACAATATATTCGCACACAGATACAATGGCACATAACATATACATGTGCGCTTGCATGTAGGTGATGATTATGTGAAGTATCTTTAAGTTTTCTTCTGTGCATGTTGTTGTTGCTGCTGTTGCCTTGTAGATTGCGGCCTTTTAAGGCAAACATCATTGTTTTGACTGTCAAGGTCGTTTCGATCGATTTGCAAGCCAAGTGTCTGTCATATGGACAACATATTGCACAACTTAAAATGTATATATCAAGCTTAATAATGAGTTTTTTATGTGCCTGCCTTATAAGAACCGAACAGCAGCAAGGCTTTGCAATAAACTTGTGGCAAGCAGATGGCTTATAATCGAGCTGAATGCAAAGGTACAGGAAAAGGAAATCGAGTTGACAAACTTTCAAGATTTTCCCATCAAAATGAGTAGGCGTGCTCTTCCTCCTTAATGTAGACAGCCGTAATTTCGTATATTATATATATTCATACTTACTTTTAACCAGGTTGCCAAAGCTTACTCGATTTGTCATGCCTGTATATCTTTGTTTGCTTTTATTTAAAGTATCTCGATAATTTAACTTGCCTTTTTGTTGCAAGCAGAACGTGCATATATCTTTGTGGGTACAATGGAAGACAATCACGTATCTGTCATACAAACGATACACAAAAATAGTTCATTTGACATACAAATTTTTTGGCTTTTTGATAATACAATTGACTTTTATAAAGCAGCCATAGAAATTAATAATCTAATGATTAGTTCTTTCATGAGTCAATACTAATATTATATTCTATATGTTATATCTGCAAGTCTTTACTGCGCGGCATCTATTCTTTCTTTTAGAAATCTCATTTGCATTGTATATTTCAGATACATTAACATTCTTGTCGTGCCTGCTCAGCTCACACTGCTTTTGTTGTATCTATACGAAACACGATTCCATATTATAGAATTTAAAAGCTTTCAGTTGTAACCTACTTAATCGTTATCAAAGAACTAATTGACACACTCGAGGGAACTTTATGTATTAAACTTATCAGTCGATAGATAAGCAAAGTCTTGGGACACGCCACGAGTCAAGGGCCCTGACTCTTATAACCCAATCGGTGCATTAAACCAGGAAACCCTTTTTGTTGCATGTGGCTGAGCAGGCTTTACAAACATTTTGTTATGCCCACTTTGTTTGCCATTTCTGGGCGACTCGATGGGAATCGTGAGAGTTGTTTAGATTGTTGTGCTAGGCTATGGCAGGCGTGGGTCGTCGTCGCCGCCAGGCTGTCGGCTTGGAGCTTGGAGTCGACTATCCATAAATCAGTTCTTGCCCCCACGTAGTATATTCAAGTATTACTCATTCGCCTGCGTTGCATGCTTGGATAATTTTCTATAAGAAAAACTTTGTATTGATTTGCATTGCGTGCCGTTGGCACTTAGCTGGATTCTCTTAATAATTGCTCCCCGACCCGGCTACTTGAAAACCAAGTGCCAACCTTGAAAGATATTGATAACTCTAATGTGGCGCTAACTATGCATATTAGTATTGCACTTAGGTTTATGGTTTCCTTTGAGTATCGTGTGCCAGTTTCCGACTGACTCTATAAATAGGTTTGTTGGAATTACAGTGCCTCCAAAAAAAAGAGAAGAAAACTTGCCGTGGCAATGCACCCGTGTGCCATTTACAAACGGGATAGGTATCGGGTCTGCTAAGTTTAGAAGCGTCTGCTGTGATTTTATTTTTATACTTATACATTCTCGTTGCTGTGGCTTCAATTGCCCGAGACTCTTGCAAGACATCACACAGCTATCAGTTGTTATCTTATCGCATAACGAGCGGCAAGGAACAGCTAAAAAAAGAGACAATCAAAGCACGCGCAACGCCGCCGAATCGTCAATTTTATCGTTAGTAATCAGCGTTGGAAAAAGTGCGATATAACAATGAAAATTGGCGCTGAAACTGCGAACTGACCTAGACGATGACTATCTTCCAATGATAAACGACGACAACGACGACAACGACGATATAAATGATATTATTGCCCAGCTGGCAGAGAGCTCAATATGCCATATTCTCTGGTAGCTCTAACGGTATAAATTAAGAACCTTTTAAAGAAAGTTGACTACATGGTGTTAATGACCTCTTCCAGCAGCCGCTTGGCTACCAAATCTTTTGTGTCTTTTGTGTGGCCGCCGCCTGAGCATTACTTTAAAATGATTCATGGCACTTAAGCGGGGCGTCTTTGTCACTTAACAAGGAAACAAACAACACTGAAAGAAAAAAATGACAACCACAATCTTGGAATGTTCTAGTGCATTGGTATCTGAATAACATACGATATAAAATTTCTTATCTGATTGTTCACATTCAAATAATGCATTTTATCGTATGCATTTAAGCCCCTCTTTATCCGCGAGGTTTGGAACCCAGCTTATTGCGAATAATCGAAAGTCCTGTTAAAAGTGCTCACATATAAACAAAGGACAAATGTTATTATATTTATTTATTTTTATACCTCTGTTAACCGGCATTAATCTATATTATCCGTAAGCTACTCTTTGGCTTACGGATAATAAAGATATAACATCAACCAATTAGCGTCCCCGCTTAACAGAGTTCCGGATAATTATGATTAAATTAAATTTCTCATGTATTCGCTTAACATAACTACACAAATGTTATATATGTCCAAATTGTAATTTCATCGCAGCGTCAATAAGATAAGCACTTTGGCACCCTTTGAAGACTGCACTAAACTACAGGAGCTGTATTTACGTAAAAACAATATTCAAAATATCAATGAAATTGGTTACCTACAAAACTTACCGGCCCTCAAATATCTGTGGCTAGAGGAGAATCCATGCTGCGAGCGTGCGGGACCAAAGTAAGTATTGTGAGATGTGTGTGTGGTGTAGAAAGTTGACAGATAACACCTACTGTAACTGTTAACTGTGCAGCTATCGGGCAATGGTGTTACGCGCATTGCCCAACCTCAAGAAGCTCGACAATGTGGAGGTCACTCAGGAGGAGTTGGACGATGCCCTACGCAACAGCAGCTCTCAAATGGCCGAGGAGGATGTCTATGAGGATGCCTTTGAGGCCAGGCAGCAGCAGCAGCAGCAGCAACAGCAGCCGCCGCAACAGCAGCGCACATCTCCCCAGCAAATACAACAGCAGCAGGCGCCGCAGCCAAGCTATCCACAGCACTCACCGCAACAGCCATCACCACAGCAGCAGCAACAGAGGGGCAGTCCGAGTCCCATGAAAGAGGTAACTGAATTCCAATGCTGTTCGCCAAATCACATTGAGGGCGCTGTCTAACACACTGACTTACTCACAACACACCTCTTAATTTCGGCTCTAATAACGCCTGGCATTTAACAAAGCATATTTTCTTCCTAATTATTAACAAGCCGCCACAATTAGCAAGTCCGCTTGCTAACAACATCGATGGAAGCAATAATGTCAGCGATTTATATAGCAATCAATTGCAAAACTCAATGCCCCCAACACCCACAAAGGTAAACGAACGAATAGTTTCAGGTCGAGCTGTTTATGACTGGCCCTAATTGAGTTTTCCAGCTAATAGGGATTGGGATAAATGAGTGGGCCTCTCGGGGGAATAACCGATAATAGCATTTAAATTAGGATTTGATACTAAAATTTATTAAAGGAGCTGGGAACTGGGTAATATTCTTGACTGAATAATAAGGTTGACAGACGGAGTATTGTTGTATTAGTTATCAGGTTATCAGATGAAAGTCTTGTTAAATTGAAGTTTAGTGTTGCACAACGTATTATGCATCATGGTTTTGGGATGAAACTCAATTGTTTACAGTATTTGGGTCCGCCGTGATATGCTGTTCTATCAGTCAGTGAATCAGTGAATAAGAAATAAAGGTAGAAGAGTGTACACACTAACAAATTTGGCTTTCCATATTCTTTACTATTTCCCAGGAACCCGCGCACCCGCCATCGCCCAAATATAATACCATTACTAAAGAGCAACGCACTTCCTTTCATCAATATGATGTAAGATCCTCATACTATCAAACAGCCTAGCAAATCAGCCAACCATTTTACCATTTATATTATAATGATGAGCTTGTTGCCGAGCCTAGTCAATGTATAGCTAGTTGGGTTTTTTGGGCGTGTACACGTCACACTTGAGCCCTCAGCCCTATTGGGCGCCGTGTTACGCGTGAACGAGTCACGCGATGTGGCACTGGCATGGTTAAGGTTCTTCAGTTTTTCATTTCCAGCCATTCAGCCAGCCATTCGGCCCATTGTCGGGCGAGGGCTTGGGATTCTGGGTTAAGTCGTGCCGCAACAGCAACATTTGACTTTGAGCGAATGGCGAGCAGAGAGAAACTGAAACCGAGACGAGACGAGACGAGAAAAATGACTAGTTCATAAAATAGGTCATTATGTATTCAACAAGCAACAAGCACAAGAAATGAAAGAATAAAAAAAGGGGTTAGGCCCCCGGCCCTAGTCACATTTTGGAGATTTAAATGCTTGTAGTCTCAGCAGCGCTTGGCAACGGCAACAAGCTCGGCATTATTCGAAGTGTGAGATGGCCTGGTATACAAGTGGCAGGCAACATAACTAACCAATTCTTTGTGCTCCTCTCCCGCAACTAAAACAAACGCACCACAACACTAACCAACACAACAACGATAACGATAACGATAACCACATCGATTAGCACTCGCCGGGCTCTGATCAGGAGAGTCCACATGTTGGCTACAGAGAGACGCGTCCAACGCCCCTCCCGCCTAGCATATCCTCACACTCGATGAAGGTAAACATCGCAAATAAAAAGACGAATGGAAGGAGAAGGATGGTAGACATTAAGCTAGAATAGTTACGCGTTTTAATTATGGTATTCCTTCCTTTCTCATACAGGAATACTATCAGTCGGATCGGGCAACTTATCCGGCGCATTATCGACACAGTCAAACCGATCTAACCGAATGGGAGGAGCACCAGCACCAGGCACCACAGGTGCATCACAATCCATACGGCAGCAACATGCAGCTGCATTATCCGCAGCGACGCAGCGCGGGACCCGAGACCGGAGCCGAGCGTTACGCTTATCGGAATGGAAGTGCTCGGGAGAATGGTGGAGATTGGGAGGTCGAGGAACGCACCAGAACTAGGTAAGCTCAGCTGATAATCTCAGTGAATAGTATAGCATTTTGTAATCAACAATTTTTTTGTTATGCAGGCGCCCCGAGGGTCGCTACAATGATGCGGTTAGCTCAGTTTCGGCCACCGTCATGAATCATTTTGGAGGCTGTCATCGACGGCCCGTCAATCGAGTGAGTAACCGCATACGAACCGTTGAGATACTTCTATATTAACTGAATCTTCATCCCTGCCTTCTCAGAACTCAAATTTATTGTCTGCCACACTGTGCCTGGTAAAAGAACTGGACTACGGCAGCCTAGAGGTATTGGAGCACGCTGTGCGCTGTCGCATTGACGAACTGGCGGGCGAATGATGAAGATGTGTAAATAATCGCATGTCGATTAGCTAATACACCTACTGGTCTTGGTAGACCTCAGAGTTAAAATACCAGTTGGGGGATAGTTGATAGACTAAACTCAAAGACCAGACAAAAAGACACTCAGCAATATAATGACTCGAAATTTTCTACTAACAACTTAACGAATTACAACAACAAATATTTAAACTAAACTTGCCAATTGTAACTGTAATAATGTTAACTTTTGTATGCGTCGAATAAGCAACAATTTTTACTACATGAAATATACGTATACGTGAGATATACAACGTACGTAACATATGCATATGATAATTATTACACATTGTATAAACTAATCAAGAAATTATTATTTTTATCGTTATCCTAGCGTATTTAGTTTTATCTTGTTTTCTACACTCGGCATTGCAAATATGTTAAATGAGCAATGTAACAAATGAGAAAATCGGAATAACATTTAATGCCACACTAGCCTTATTTTGTACTTAACAAGAAATATGAAACTCACGTCTAAGGCGTAAAGCACAATACTTGCATCTTCCTTGTTTTAATAAGTTAGTTAATATGTTTAATTCGAGAATTATGGGCATAATTTTAAAGCTTGCCAAGCCTTTTTGTTAAATAATTGTACACAACACAGTTAAACACTAATACTTATACAAACACGTCCATTTTAAGTATATTTTCTTTTAAAAAAAATGCGTATGAAAATAATAAAATAAATATATTAACAAAGCAAAGGTCATTTTGTTTTAATAAAAACTGTTCGTTCAGTGTAAATTTTAAGAAATTTCCCTAAGCTGTTTATTCTGGACATTAGCCTGCTTGAGACTGCTTGCTTATCGTACTGCGGCAAGCAGTTCTTTATCGTACGTGGTGCATGGCAAAGCTGAAAGCTTTTTAGTACTTAGTTAAGACTACAACCAAAACAATTAAAGCCCAAACAATATTCGGAACTACTCCGAACGGTTTTGTTATACTTATTTTCTTTATCTTCATGTACATTCCCAATGGGCAAGAGTCCAAAATTGTCTCAACAACATTAGGGCTAGAAACCCAATGATTCGAGTATTGGAGGGTATATGTATGGTACATATGTCCATTAAATTTCAAGGAGTGATTGCAATACGAAATTCGTTTGGATAATGTTGAAATATGATATCCGAATTATTCCATTTCTATCCGACAAGAATATATTTAATATATGCATCGATAACTTCTTCCCTAGTTGCATAAAAGTGAACAAAATCAGAAAACTGTTGTTACCGCAATTCGATTGCAGGCAAGAGTTTTCTCTGCCTTCATTGTACACTTCAAAATAAAACTCGAATTTTTAGAGGGGCTTTACAACATTTAACACATAATATATATTTATTTGACTTTTATGTAGGGTTGTTCAGTAGTATGGTTATTAATATGTGGTTGTCGTTAAGTATCTCATTTCGGTTGTGTTTACAGTTTATGGATTTCGACTAACCTATTCAAGCTTGTCTTTGCCATAATATTTATTTACTTTTCTGCTAATTTGTATTAGTTATAGTTATATTTGTTGTTGCTGATGTTACACACTCTGGCATCAATTCTATGCCAATTACTCAAACTAAAACGTGAAATACATTGTTTAGGATTTCCTTTGTATTTTTCGTAATTGATGATGATGTTGTTCATTAAATATTCTTTTATATTTATTATAATTATAATGTTTGCATTATTATTTTGAGCTACTTTTGAAACTCAGTGATATTTGGCCGCTGTATTCATGGCAGAAACGCAACACCTATAACATATACATATACATAAATGTAAAGTGCATTACGATATACTAGAATCTACGATAATGAATATTGATAATGTTTATTTTTTTATTAACTTGCTACACATTGATATATTGAAGCCGCAGTAAATTTTAAACAAGTGTGCTCTGAATAAATTGTAATCTCTGCTGCATTTTTCATTCGTAACTAATTGTGCAATTACAAACATTTAAGAAGTGCCAGATTATAAATATTTGCTCTAACATGTATATACGATTTGGTTTCAGTGTAGCCAATGATGTTATTGAAAGCTTTACTTTACACATTTAAAACATTCGTATTATTGTATATTTAATTATTGTCTGTCACAGCGTCGCGTTCGACACAACAACGTGTGTTAGCCTTTAAATATAAATAAATTAAAGTTTTTTTTCAATATTTTGAGTTGTTAATTTATGCTTAAGCTCTTAAGAAATAAGTTGCAAGAGATGTTGGTATTGCAATTGACGCATGTCTTCCAAAATGCTTGTTGTTGTTTGCTGAAATTGTCTTCTATTTCAAACAATGCGAAAAAATGTCTTCCAAACATTTTTTTCTTTGTTTTTCGAATATTTTACGATATATAGTATATATATAAATATATGTCAATATATATATAGTTATGCACATCGAGATATTTGCAGTTAATACACTTATTTAATTAATGTCTTCAGCGAAAAGGTTGGGTCGCTTTTACTTTAATCTGAGCCTCTGATTCGCAATCGCAACTCATTTTGTATAGACCAAATTAGCTATATATGTATATTCATATGTATGCATATATATATATTTCTTTATATATATATTCATGATTCTTTCATATGGGTTGTTCAAACACTTGATTAACATTTATAATTGTTGCACATAATTGATGCTGATTTGTTTATTTTAGACAAAATTATAGATATAAGTATATTTGAAAATTTAATGTTTATCAACTTTTTCTTCCGCCATTGTTAAATTGATATGCTGATTCCATTAATTAAACAAAAAGCGATATTATAATAGTTTAAGTTTTTCTTTTTTCTTTGATGTAAATAATTGGTTTACGACGATATGTTGTGTACTTTTGATATTAATTGGTTGTGATTTCTACGCTTCGCTCCATTCCTCCGCCCAACTGGCGGAGGCTACAACTAATCCTTAGGTTTTGGTTTTTTGTGCTGACATCTGCATCTGGATAGCCGAATCGACCTTAACCCATGGATGCCAATGCCGCACTGGAAGCCCTTTTGTGATTCTTGCTGTTTCTCTCCTACGAGCTGAGAACTTTAATTTTGAAGTGTTGATTTTTATGTTTTCTTTTTTTTTCGCTTATTTAGTTAACTATATTGCATAGCATATTTTGTTTTTAATTGAAATTAATTACAAATTAATTGATTCGCATAGGGAATTTCATTTTGTTTTTTGCTCGCGGCGGCTTTCTGGCCCGCACACATAATTGTATATTTGTTTTTTATATAGATTTCGGTTTTTGCCTTTACTCTTATACAATTCAACGAAAGTTTCGCAATTAACAACAGTGAATATATAAAGACAACACTAGCATAAACACAAATGGAAATTGTCGCAGAGTGCGGCAAAAAAATCAAAATGTATTTTTTTTGTGTACAACAAAGTAACAACAGAAATATTATATAGTTGAATATATATAATTGGGTTGTGATTTATATACCTTCATCTAAGCTGTGGGGGGCTCAGGTGAAAAACGGCGATAAATCACAGTTGCACAAAGACCCGCCATCGCCAGTTTTGCAGAGAGCCTTGCACATTTCGTCCCAGTCCGGCGTACCATCGTCCGTACGGCTGGCCTCTATTTTGCCCTTGGCCGGCACCTCAGTTGGCCTGGCTTTGCTTTCACCGGAACCATGTGTAGTCACACTCTGCTTTGTACTGACCTCGTCCAAAACATCCAGCAACTGGCAAGGACTGCAACCGTTCAGCGTGCGTCGTCGTTGGTGGCAATAACTTTTGCACAGTCGAGTGCCATAGGACTGAACGGACTCAACCGTATTGCACTTAGAATCTGGAGTATATGGGAGAGTCTTAGGATAAGTATATCAAGTATCATATATCTCACTGCACTTCTGTATGCTTGTCTACTTGATTGCAAAGTTGAATTTAGCAAAATGTGTATAATATAATAATATATTATTTATTAAATATTACAAAAAGAAAATTTAATATGATTTTTAACTATCTATTTTGCAGCAACATTTTTACCATACACACTTAAAAACATAAATGGATAAATATGGCTTTCCACCCGATTGTTTCTTGAGGCAGACATAGTAGTAAGATTTAAGCGGCTTGTAGATATGTTAGAGGACAAGTAAAGTTCGCAAGGGCAAAGTTCGGTGAAAATATAATGAAAATCAGAAAAGTTTTCTATGCAAGTGATTCTATGACCGATTCTTTTTATTGAGATATATAATATGCCTTAAGTCTTATTGAAGCCATATGATATAGGGATCCGATCCGGCAACATCTCACTGCCAGCAATATAAAGACGAAGCTTTGACTTAGCTTTAGAATTGAGAGAGAAGTGTGCTTTGAAAGAGACGGGAATTTCTACATCGACTCGGTTGTTGATCAAGGATAAATATATACTTTATGGGCTTGGAGACGTCTCCCTCTAAGAGATTCGTCACAGAATTATAATACCTCTCTAATAAATGAAGTTAATGTTATTTCAAATCATTCTAAATCAGATTATAGCATATAACTTATATAAACGACTATAATAATACATTAGATTTGTCTTACCGGTTGGCGATCCAGGCAGTTGCTCGCATTTAGCCAAATCAAAATCTTTGCTCAGTTCCGTGATTGCCTCGACTTTGCCAGACTTGGCGCAGTGTTCCGCACATGGCGCTACGCCGAGGCCAGCCCTGAAAATTGAATCGAAAACAACAAGAAAAATATGTCGAACGTGTTAGCACTTGAAACCAGAATAGATATAGGCCAAGTGCTTCGCATTTTTTGCTAATAGCCACTGTCGATTGGCTATCTGGATTTTCCCAGCACTCAGAAGCTTCACATATTTCACTCGTCACAAGGCGTCAAGACATGTTCAAATAGATTTCACTAGTTTGTCAATCATTTTGACAACCTTTCGCGTATGCTTATCGACTTTGAAAATAATATGTACACACTGGATTACGCGCACACAGCCGAGACACTTAGATGCCTGATATGGATAAGACTTGGCCTGGTCTGAATCCGGTCTGGTTTGGCTGCAGGCGAAAGTTTAATGGAAACTCTTGACTTACCCGCAGAGCTCTTTACACACCAAACTCCAATCCTGAACTACGCTGACGGACGTCAGAGCTGGCGACGGTGGCTTTCGCAGCGCTTCTTCAAGGCTTTGCTGTGCTGCTTGCAGCGCTTTTGTAGCATCCCCCAAAGCCTGCAGCAGTCGTGGGTGCTGTGACGTCACGGCGCTGTGAGCCTGCGCACAGCAGAGTGCGGCAATAACCAATAGCATTCGAAGCATGCTGAGGACCTCAGCTGCAGAAAGAGAGACGGAGAGAGATAGCGTGTGTGAAGAGCTAAGCATATATAACGGGAAAACAGTCATGGCCGTGCTGCATGTGGTATACTTGATATTATTTCTAGGTGTGCATGTGCATGTGTGTGTGTGTGAGTGTGTGTTTCCGTGTGGGCAGCTGGAGGTGTAGTCCTTTGGGCACAATGGAAGCAATTGCGCTCAAAATGCAATTATCGCGCGCCTGAAAGTAGGCAACAAAGCGCCGTTGCATAGCTTCCATTGTTGGCGGTTCCATCGCAATTGAAATTTTATGCGCTTGATTTGCCCAATTCAAAGGACTTTCATATGCCTCCTGGTTTCGAAATAGCTGCAGCCTAGATCTCGCTGGCAGATTGTCTGGTTGCCTAAACTATTGATTTTTCCAACAATCTCACATGGCTTACCACTTAATTCACGAATTTCGCTGGCAATTATGTTGTTGTTGGAAACTCCGCCTGGATCTCATCCGGGCCACAGTTGAAAGTTGCGAACGAGCGCGGATGCGTGAATAATTTGTACAGTTTTTCGTGCATTTACTTTGCAGCTAAGTCGGCCATTTAATTAACTTTTGCAATTTGTCTGCGATGCTATCGTGAGGTTTTTTTATTGTGTGGGTGTGAGGAATTTGGGTATACAAAAACGATTTAAACATTTTGGCCTATCTGGGATATCGAGCCTATCTGCGCTACGTGCAAACACAGCCAGGTAAATATTTACAGCAAGTACATAAGCAGTACATAAATGGGTTGATGACAGGGTAAATGGCAAATTCTAAAGAATTCTCTGGCCGAGCCACAAAAATGTACTGTTAATTAAAACTACAAACTTTAATTTCCCAAGATAAAGATCGCATTCTTGATTGGATAGCAGAGCCCACAAAATTCTCGAACTTCGACACTTTGTGGACGTTTCTCAAATTCGAAACGTTCGTTTAAGCAGATTATTTATGAATTGTAAAAAGTGGTCTATTTACTTACATTTCACTTGGAATACATACAAATTGAATTTAGTTTTATCAATTTTGTTTTATGAATGGAATTTAACTTATTTCACTTGTTATGTGCTTTGTGTTTCAATGCTCAAATCAAAATTGGGCTCAATGCAAAATGCGCTCATCTTTTAAAAGCTAAACCAACTGAAATGTGAGCCGGTAACAAACTGAATGTCGCGTTCGACCAGCAGATCCACAACGAAAGCTATTTGTTATTAATATTTATATAAACGTATATAATACTTAGCACTATCAGCGCACAACGGTCGGCTAAAATCATGGAGCTCGGGCCTTGAGTGTTCTGGCTGTGTGCATTTCTGACACATGTTGGCTCAGTTGACACTTTGGCTCTGCTGTTGCCTTTGATCACAGATAAGCGCAACCAGGAGTAGTTAATTATTATTGGTAGCATTTGGCTTTCGAGTGCGCTTTTGCCCGATAACGCTCAGCCTGTCAATTATTACAGCAGATAACAATTATTGGGCGAAAAATATAACATAATAAGCAAAGCCCTACATCAATATAAGTGCGCAGTTTTGATGACAAGATGAACAAAATTTGGTTTTTCGCAGGAAAATTGGCAGAAATATTAAAAATTTACTCGATTTGGGCAAAGTTGAGCAATGTCTGCTATTGTTGTTATCAATATAAGCTCCGGGGACCCATTATATTTCAATTGATAGATAAGTTATGGGACGAAATACATGCTATTACGATTGTAGATATATGCTAGCCTTAGGCAAACCAGGTTTCATATCGTATTTCCATACTTGTCTTGCCTAAGTAGGCCACTTGCGAATAAAATATCTATAGCCCATCTTCAGAAAATCGTCTTCTCATTGTTTAAGCTGTGACTGTGAAGTTTTAAAATGATAGGAATCATTGGCAGTATTATTCAGTATAGATAAATTCCTTATAAATGGAATTTGCTAACACGTTCTTTGGGTAAGAGCTACGATTCTCGTGCTTCACAGTCACATGGATCAGTTACTGATGACCGCACACAAAAGCAACTAAAGCTAATTAGAGCTCAGCTCCTTGTCAAGAAGGGATAAACAAATCTTTAAGTCATAATGACAGCATACTAAATAAAACCGAGCAGGGCTTTTAAAGACTTAACAACGTTTTGTGGGGCAAATGCAATGCCAAAAATGTCGCCTGCATGTTTCCAGATAAGAAAACTAAGTTAACAAAGACACGGCTTGGCCGTTGTTTGTGTTGGCAACTTGGTCAAAAGTGTAGGCAGTTCCCTTTGTACCTTCTAACTTTTTCTTTTTGCTGAGCTGGAAGCCTAGACTGGGGCCAGCATCGTTCAGTGTTACATAAGTTACACCATGTGCCACTCAAAAGTATGCTATGGAAATCATTCAGTTGCACGTAATGCAATTGAACTGCGTGGGTTGTATAAATGAAGTTGTAAAATGTATCTATGTATCCAAAAGCTGTGTAGGTGTAAGTGTATTTTTTTTTCTTTTCTGCTCTGACCCAAATTTCTGCGTGCCTTGAAAAATCCATAAATTGCCAAAAGGACCCACACATACTATGTGTGTACATATGCAGCACATGCTGGTTTTTTTTGTATTCATTTTTATGCAAAGTAACTCTATGAAAAAAACTTGGCTTTACATAATTGCACAAATTGTGTTTTTCTTTTAGCCAAATGGCAATAAAAAACTTTTGCCATTGTAAATGTCAAAAACAGTCAGAAAATTAGTTTGTTAATTAGCTTTTCATTCTGCCACATCACATGGCAAAAACAGACAAAGTGCCTTGACAAAAAAATATATATCTCAAACAACAACAGCAACGCCTGGCACTTAAATTGTTAAAAAACACACACACACACGCACACACATACATGGAGTCCATGCTGGGAAATCTGGGATTGGGGGCGACATCGCCTCGCCGGGCTTGCGCAATGGCGACTTCTGCGTTGTGTATGTATCTGTTGGATACGTGGATACGCTGCCGCCCATAAATGTAGCTCCGCCCACAAACATGCAGCACAGAGTGCCAAGATGGTTGCCAAAAAAATATCTTGTGACGTCATCGTCATCGCTTGCCTGCGCACTTTGGCGCCCAAACACGCTTACAAATCTGCATATATACGACATGCCCATACATAGCTGCTGGGAATGTCTTTGCTGTTGTGAAGGTTATGCAACACACAGCTCAATGTTGTACATAAATGTAAGCTGCTGTGTGTGTGTGTGTGTGTGTGTGTGGGTGTGTGGGTGTGTGGATGAGTTTAGGTGTGTAGGTGGGCAGCCATTTTGTGCGTAACATCGCAAGCTTCGTAGGCAACCCAAACGGATGCTGCTGCTCATAGCTCCGCAGATCGTCAGCGAGTGTAGCTGCTTTTTGCAAGCATCCACAAATTTGTCAGTTATCGAAACTATATCGTTACAGTTAGTCAAGTGGCTCCGTCCCGTTCGGTTCAGTTCAGTTAAGAGTATACAGTTTACAGTTTGCAGTTTGCAGTTTGCAGTTTACTGTTTACAGTTTACAGTTTGCGCGCGTGTTGTATAAACGAGATTTGTAAGTTGTAGCTGTTACATTCAGTAGTTGCACATGCCACCAAATCTATCGCATTCCAGGTCATCTATGAGATATCTGAAACAGAACCTATATTAACTAGTCAATTAACTAACTTAATCTAACGCTCATTTCGCACTCGCTCGATCGCAAACGCCATTTGTTGTTATTCTTGTTTACTATCGCACATTTTCGCTATTCACACGTAATTGTCAACAAAGCAGCCAAAGTGAATTATCTAAAGCAATACATCGACGATATCCGCAGGATAATCGGTAAGATATCCTATATAACACATAAACAGCGTCTACCTATTTTGTAAACACACTCAACATAGTATGAATACCCTTTATCCGAGTGTCTGTTACATAAGTTACGTCCAGGTTTAAGGTTTTCTATACTTAATGCAGCTGTCGCATTGTCTGTATCCTGTATACTCTGAGTATATAAATACCAATACACACACACACACACAGGAAATAAACTTAACACTCACTGCGCAATTGCAGATGTTGCTCAGCTTTATGTATATCAAATCTGCTGTCCCAGTCTCCTGTTTTAGCATATGAAATCTGTGTACATTGGATGCTTTATATATAAGGCTGTGCCACCCACGCTCACTAACCGATTTTGTCCTTCAGTTGTCCTTGTGCCCAGCTGAAAGTTTCCCCACCTCCACCTCTACTTCCATTTCCTTTTCTGTTTATTTACTCGCCCATTGCATTTTCACGCAGTTTTCCCTGGTGTTGGTTATGTAACTTTCGGACATTGTGTAACACCTCGCTCGCAATTGCTATATACATATGCATCTTCCCCTTGCATATTTCCCCCTTCCATTTATATAATTGCATAACATTTGCTCATCGAACCATTGCCTACTTCAAGGCGTTACCGATACTAGATTTAGTACTAATAGCTATTTCTTTTTTGTTGTTTTACAGAGGAGAAAATGTCACTCAATCCGAACGGGTATAAACTCTCCGAAAGGACGGGTAAATTAACGGCATATGGTGAGTACAAATAGAGATATTTATTCTTAGTTGGATCATGTAGATCTAAATATGAATATATATATGTTTTATTATATAGTTAATATGCATATTTAGATATAAGTCTTCAAACATAAACGCACGAAAAGGTAATCATTTAAAATATCATAATAAATATCAAAATATCTATTTAAGAATATAAATACCTAAGTGAAAAAGATATATTTATAGTTTACATTTTTAACTGGACGTTAAAGTAGTTCAACTTTTCATAACTTTTCCAATCGATATTTAATTTGGTTCAGGACCCATAAGAAAACTTTTATGTACATCTGGCCGATTTTCATAAAGTATTACTACTATATACAATGCATTGATAAATACATTAGTCTATATTGATGATGCGTTTTTTTTGCTTGAACCGAACCAAATTACGCGTAAAATATTGTAATAGTTACATTCATCTTAAATAGTTGTCTAAACAACTTCTCAGCATAACTGCACACAAATCTATTTGCTGAGCAAATGATAAATGAGAGTGTTAAACTGACACTTGCATACAAAACGCTGTAGAGGACAGCCACAAGGCCGTACTCTCACAAGCACGCACACACTCGACAAACACATAGGACTGTCCAGGACACTCGCTGCCAGTCGCAGCCCAAGCAGGAGGCCTTGATAAATTGCTGCGTCGTTTGACTTCGCTGGAGCGTGAAACTGGCGAATGCCTTGTAACAGATTTTGGCCAGCAAACAAACAGACAAACAGTCGTACAGACAGACGAGCGGGCGAGCCAAAGTCAAAGGCAGCCACCACCAATCTGGAGCCAGGACCAGTAGAAGGACACATGGCAAAAGGTGCTGCCAGACGCGTGCCCGAAATTGAAAGCACAACAAACATAAACCGTTTAGTCACAGGATATTACGCACGCTTACATGTCAGAGCAGGATGGAGCATATAAGTACACACGTACATATATATGTATGAGTAGGATCAGGATCTGTTGTCGGGGTTGAGGCTGAGAGCGCTGGCCACGGCTGTAACTGACATTAAGCGCACACGACACAGCGCAACACATTAAATTTTATTTAACTTTGCTGTAAACTTGAGGAATTTCGAAATTGCTACAATTTGTCTGGTGTCCTGGCGGGGCTTATCCGCTGCCCATTTGAATAGAAACTTGCCAGGCTTCACGAAATGCGCTTTTAATGGCAATCATGCGCAACGTTAACTTTCCAATTGATTTCAAGCGTGTCGAAAGAGAGAGAAGACAGCTGCGTAGTCCTTCTTATTGGTATTTCAGTGGCCAACATTAATTTCATTATTAAGGCAGGCAATTAATAGCAGCAACCACAGCAAAGGACACCCAGTAAAGCCACACGCTGAGATCCAACCTTGTCCGGGAAGTGCACCACCCCCAAAAACCTTAGCCAGCATATGGCGGAGGACCATTAAAGTCCAGGGTTTTGCCGTTTGGGTACACTTCCAGCAATAAAGTTTAACTAATGCTTTAAACAAGGATGCCCAACTAGGAAATACCCTGCAGCAAATACCTCGTATATAAAAATTTCGTGAAGTTGCGCTTTACACATTGGAAAGGTCGTTACATATATGCCACTGCCCATTTATAGGGTATTAAAAGAAATCTGTTTTTTATGGCTCAGCCCGTTTCAATTTCAAACAAAGCCCGCCCACAAATCATCATCACAATAATAATCATATATCATAACAAGGTACTGTGGCTAGATAAGGCAAAAAGTCATTTAGACTGTCAGCAGCAGTGCACGCGCCACCATTTTTTATGTCCAACGATAAGAGATAGAGTTTAAGTGAGAGTATGAGGGAGAGCTTTAATCCTCACCTTTTGTGCCTCTCCTTATCCAGATCTGATGCCGACGACAGTCAGTGCTGGAGCTGAGACACGTGAGTTTCTGCTGAAAGTTATCGATGTGCTGTTGGACTTTGTGAAGGCAACGAACGATCGAAATGAGAAGGTGCTGGATTTCCATCATCCGGAGGACATGAAGCGTCTGCTCGACCTGGATGTGCCGGATCGGGCGCTGCCGCTCCAGCAGCTGATCGAGGACTGCGCCACAACGCTCAAGTATCAAGTGAAGACGGGTAAGTGCGGCGCGGCTTGGGTGGTATTGTCCTTTCCCAGGGGTAGCTTATCATATGTTTGCACAGTCAGCCAGACGGTGTTAATCAAATTTGTCTCTGCATAAATTTGCATAGGCCGCAAACACAAAGCATATGCTTGTTAGAATGAAACATACTTTACAGGGCGCGTGCCCGAGGAACTTGCGGTCGCATTAGGGCACAAAGTGTGCAGCCTTGTAGATAAGCACATTAGCTTCGAGGACATCGCAACAGACAATACCATTTTATGGCCCATTGAGCTGTGCTCGTCCCAGCATATAATAACAACAACACCTTTCAAAAACACTCCTCTCCTGCTCCCGCCCGTGCCAACGCGATGTGGACTTAAATTTCCAAATCTGACTTGCCATCAATCATAAATCAGCCAAAGGGTTCTGACTGCGGCTTTAGCAGCCAAAAGTCATTCGCACGTTTCGCTTTTTGTTGGTTTTTCTTTATTGTACGTGAATATGCGCCTGATTTCATTGAAAATTAATGCAAGGGGCGGCCAGGACACTGGCAGGAGCGCGCACGTGACCGCAATTCTGTTTGGAGTATCGATAATAAGCATCACCCAACCCCGGAAGCTGTGGCCTTGTCTAGGAAACTGCGTGAGCTTCCGTCTGCCGCCGCCCACTTTGTGAATGCAGGAAATTATGCTGGCTTCTAGCAAGAGCTGAAATATAGCACAGGTTTTTTTTCGTTTGGCTGAAAATCGAATTAAAACTGGTCGAAGGCGCGCCTGGCATGGCGATACAATCAGCGAGTAGCTGAATAAACAAGGATCTGATTATATTTGACTGCTTGATGAATACAATTAAGCGCAGAATGTGCTGTAAGGGAAGAAAAACACGAAAAACTCCTATACCGAGGTTTCTAAATTCAAGACTAATTGTAAATGTCTTTGTCCACAACTATTAACAAGTCTTTTCTCAGATTTACTTTCAAAACTTCTCGCCAAATACAGTTTTCACATATTCGCATTGGCGGAATTTTCTCTTTCGCAGCACAAGCACATTTTTGCGTAAACTGGCAAGATATAAATCCCATTTATGATCCATAATCTCACATAATGCGCACCCTGCCATTGGGGAAACATGATATGGCCGGGCGAGTGCCAGGAGGCTTTCTGTCTATCTTTCGCTCCTGGACGACTCTATAAAAAGGGAAGCTTTAATCAAAATCCGTTGTTATTTTCTGACTCGCTGCATTCCTGATCCTTTGATGCGAATGAATGACTGACTGCCTGACGCTCTGCCTGGCAGTCTTGGCTCGTGTCTAGGTCGAGGGTGACTCAGGTCCTGTGACGCGAAAGTCCTGAGTCGTGGCAACAACTGTGTGCGTCTGAGTGGGAGTGTGTGGGGTTGTGTGGGTGGATTTAGCCTTGTGGCGAATGGGATTTTAATCACACGACTTATGGCACTCAAGATGTGAACTGACAGACGCCCAGAGCAGCAGCGAAGGGTTCGCTGGCCAGGACACATTGGCGAGGGGCTTTCGACAGCTTCCTGATGCCGTTCCTTCCCGCTGTTTGTACTGAAAGCATTTTGTGATTTTTCGTGGGATTTCCCGAGCAGTCGCAGCAAGTCGCAATTAGCTGCAATAAATGAACAGTTTAAGACACATCAAGATTGTTGGGCTTACAATGGGCAATGGGCAAGCCGAGCGCTTTAAGGACTCGCCCCTATTGATTTTCCTGACCCCGAATAGAGCTTCAAAAAATGTTTGTCGGCTCGTCTGCCCTTGAACGTATGCACATCCGGCCTTGTATTGAACGCCAGTCAGCCGTGCTTGGGTGGGGTGGGCGAATTGTTGCTTTGTTTCAGCTGAAATATTTTTAATAAAACAAAAAAGTGTGGCACAGGAGATGGCAACACAGCTGCCAGGCACATCTGCTGTCAGCTTAACCGGCTCCAGTTGACAGACAGCCATGTCGAAATTACGGAAGGCATTTTCAGCTACATTAAACAAGGAACCCAAACTTCTGCTCCACAGGCCATCCGCACTTCTTCAACCAGCTGTCGAACGGCTTGGATCTGATCTCCATGGCTGGCGAATGGTTGACCGCCACTGCCAATACCAACATGTTCACATACGAGATAGCCCCGGTTTTCATACTCATGGAGAACGTGGTTCTAACCAAGATGCGTGAGATCATTGGCTGGTCGGGCGGTGACTCGATCTTGGCGCCCGGCGGCTCCATTTCGAATCTGTATGCCTTCTTGGCCGCTCGCCACAAGATGTTCCCCAATTACAAGGAGCACGGCTCGGCTGGCTTGCCCGGCAATTTGGTCATGTTCACCTCGGATCAGTGCCACTATTCGATCAAATCTTGCGCTTCTGTCTGTGGTCTGGGCACCGATAACTGCGTCATGGTGCCATCCGATGAGCATGGCAAAATGATAACCTCCGAGTTGGAGCGTTTAATACTCGAGCGCAAGGCCAAGGGCGAAATTCCGTTCTTCGTTAATGCCACGGCCGGCACAACTGTGCTCGGAGCCTTTGATGATCTGAATACTGTTGCGGATATCTGTCAGAAATACAATTGCTGGATGCACATCGATGTGAGTAGCAATTGGCTTTAGCTTGAATATTTAATGGAGTTCTCTGTTCGTGCTCCAACAGGCTGCTTGGGGCGGTGGCTTGCTGATGTCGCGCAAGCATCGACATCCCAGATTCACAGGAGTTGAACGGTAAGTACAACCTTCAAATAATTAACTAATATCTAGTCTAATCACATATTATCAAAGATAGATCATTTTCAATCAATTCCAAAGTGGTCTGTGCCCATTAAACATATACATATATATATTTAAGGGATTATCATGATAGAGTAAATGTATGCCCATTAAACATATATATTAAAGGTTTATCAAGAAAAATGTATGCAAATGATAGAGTTCATCTTTGACTCGATCTATACATGTTTTCGTGATCAGTGTGAAGACATTTTATAGATAAAATCAAAATGCTGAAACAAAATGCAAACAAAATTTATTGTTAAAAGTTACGTTTAGCAAAATATACAAATTGTGTACGTTGAAATATTCATAAAGTAGATTTGATGTCAGAAATTCGGTTCATATTTATATGTTTTCAAGAAGCTCGAGCTATATACTTCCTGATGTATTCCATAGTCATCCAGTGCTGTAAAAGGTTATCATCCGTGGTTGGTGGCAAACTATAACAAGATGGAATATATAGCTATAGATTAAATAATCTTATGGAATATCTTGCAAAATGGCAAATATATCTTAAATTTGTTCTTCCCAGCTGTATTTTTGATGAACTTTGGTTATTGATATTGTGTTCGAGTTAAGATAAGATATAATGTTTTACTTTAATGCTGATAACCTACATCAGCTAGAAGATATATTGTGGTCGACTTTGAATTGTGTAATGCCCGCAGATAAAAATATGAATATCGCATAACAAAAAGGTAATATTCTTACCTATTGAGAAGATGGTCTAATCATCATTTGCACAAATTTGAGCGATCTTCCCTGCCATGTTTTCCAATGAATACCATATTGATCGGTGGCATCCTTTTGATATACTCCATTTAGATTGCTTCAGGTCAATAAAAGACAATAAAATATTTAAAATGTCAATGAAATGTATTCTTATTGGCGAATTTTCACTTGAACGCTTCGAGGTGACGATTTTTTATCGTCTTTTTCAAAAACGCGATTGTTATGTTCAAATCAAATATACTTCAACAGTATGTCGGCAAAAAATCGAACCTCAAACCGGCTAAGCTCTTGCATATTTATAGAAATTTAAATTTTTACCAGCTATAACACTTATGAAACCACCATCCGGAATTGAGATCTCTGGCGCAATTTCCCAGGCTCAAATCATTATCTCGATCTGGTGTTGAAAATTTCATGTGTTCATGATATCTGAAGGCGTCACCCACATTTCCTGAATATTTACCAAGCTTTTTCAGCTCATAGGATTCTGCCTCATTTCCAATGAGAAAATTACTATAAAGGGCGAACCGAGATTCATTTCCAAAATCCATAAGGCTTATATATAGATCGTGAGGTTGCGATTGCGTCAGCAGATGGAGGTTCTCTAAGCCTATAAAGAACTCTCCGCCCTGATTTCCAAAACCTGCCTTATACTCTTCCCAGTTTCGGTTAAATCTCACTTGGCCATTCATCCGGCGTAGTACCACGATCCATCCGGAACCGGCCAAGTCCGAGTCACAGACCACGGAGATGGTTTTCATTTCGGAAACTTTTATCGCGTACACTCCAGTCGATTTTCCTAGGCAGCTGGCAGATTTAGATAGATCTTCGGAAGCTGAACACTTCGATGAAAGTTGTTTATTCAGATTGATCAGTTGCAGGTCTTTGTCATTGATCAAAGCTTTTAATTTAAGTATTTCCAAATCTTTATCAGTAATATCCCTTTCATTATTTCGTTTGTATAAGTTTATCAGCTCCAGTTGAAGAGCCAATTGCATATCTTTACTTCTAATAGTTTCTCTATGGAAACTAAGATTTGCCTGCATAACAAGTTCCTGTGTCTCCATATATTGAATAGCTTGTTCTTGTTCACGAATTTTAGCTTCCAATTCAATATAGTTTCTCTCCTTTAAAAATACGGAAGAGGCATGTTCAAGAAGAGGCCTAACAATCTTGTAGCAGTAGCCACCGCATTGGCTATCCAAATTTCTGTAAACCGTGCAGCTCTAATAAATGGGGATATCCATTAGATATGAAAAGCTGGATTGTATTGAGGCACAGCAACTAACCGAATCTTCCATTGTTATAAAGTTCACTTTATTGAATAAGAAAATTAAAAATATGCCAAACACTCTGAGGTATATTTGCATTTTGAATAATAGATTCGACTTCGCACTTCGCACAGCTAAATTCATACTGAGCAGCAACTGAATACAGAAATCTCTGGTTTTCAATTTCAGAATATGTTATATTATGCACTTATAATTATTAATAATCAACGCATTCATATTATCAGCTATTCCACGATTGCCCTCGACTTTCATATATTCTTGGGTCAAAGCTTATCAGCCTTAATGTCTGCCAGATGGCCCGACATGGCGATACCCTATATCCAGCTTCGAGTTAAATATAGTATTATATTATTATGAATGAAATGTGCAACGTATAGGAGACATTTCCGATCCCATAAAGTATATATATTCTATATCAGCATTAACTGCCGAGTTTATAGAGCAATGTCCACTTGTCTGTTTCTATGCAAACTTTTTTATCAGTTATATAAGCCAAACTCAACCTTTAAATGCAGAATCATACCAAGATCCGTCGATAATAAAGTTCAAGTGGGAAGAAGTTATCTGAATTAAACTCTGCATTAGTTAGTTTGACTATCTCAATTTAGCGGAACTGTCTGGAGGTATCTAAATACTCTATATATAGCTCTATCATCTATATATACCAATACATAATATATTTCCCAATGTTGACAGTTAATTATAAAAAGTACAGATTCTACATCTAATCAATTTTTATAAAGATGTTAGAAATTAGTCTTAAATTCCATGAGCCTGGCGACAAGCATGCCCAGAAGTCATCATATCTTCAGGACTTCGTGTCCCATACAATAACTCGTCTCATTCATCTTCTGGGCTGGCCCTTTGTTCGGCCTTGTTCTTTTGCCCTCATGTTCAGGGCAGTCAAAACAAAAATTGAAATCTCTTGTTGTGCAAATTTAAATCTAAATGCTCCCAAATGGCCCGCATCGCTCAAAACTCGAAGGACTCACACCCGCGACAGCGCAAGCCCTCAGCGACATGTGGCAAAAATCTCAATTTGTCATTTAGTGCCTCCATCAGGTGTTCAGAGCTTAAAGGGATTACAAGGCCCAAAGCCGAGTGCACTTTCGTCTACGTAAAAGACAAACAAATGAACAAAGTGGATATACAGCCCGCGCCCCTGCAGCACTCATACGGCCACCCTTCTGCCCGCCCTTGATGGATGGAGGCTGGCCGAATGGGTGGATGGGTGGAAGGGTGGTGGGCATTACTTACACAACAATTACGCCAAACAATAGGCCGCAGGCGGCTGCTTCTCTAGATTGTTTTGCAGGGAATTTTTAATTTTAAAGTTAAAATCGGAGTACCTAAGTGCACTTTACGACACCAACCGCTACCCCCGGCACCCATAAATGAAAATCCCGCACAGCTTAGGCAAATGTCGTCACTGCAGCTGTCGTATTGACAGCTTGCGGTCAAGGGAGTGTCCCATAAACACTTGCAAATTGATGGCCCCATCCATCAAGTGGCTATTCATGCCGTTTGGCGGCGAACACTTCTGCCACCAGATCTTGGCATGCAAATTGTGGGCCCTAATTGAACGGCTCACAATCGCTCTATAAATTAATCATTAAATGCGCGTGCAGCTGACAGCTAAGCCCAAGTTGATTAATAGCATTTGGCCCTAGCCGCTAGGAGATGGCTCTTAATTCTGCTGAGCTTGTGGAAATGCCTAAAACAATTGCAAAGTTTTCGTACTCTTCGAGTTGCACAAGCACAAGCACAAGCACTGATAAAATTTGTGGCATGCGCCACATGCCGCCACTCAACCTGAAGCCTACTCACTGCCACTCCATAAGCATCATGTTTATAGACACCCACAGCCTGAACTGTAAATAGCTTCCCCAGGGGGATGTTTAGCGGCGACAGTCGAGCCCTCGGGCTTTGGGGTTGCGCTCGCTTTGAATTCAATTAAAGCTCTGCGGCTTGAAATTGCCACAATTTATGGCACTTGCCCGTATAGCTCTTGTCCTTGTCGTTGTCCTTGCGGGGGGTGCGACTGTCAATGGGGGGTTGGTAACTCGCTACACAGACCACATAGCGCGGCAGCTTAGTGTTAATTGTTTGTAATTTGTAATTGAATGTCATTTAATATATTGTTGCACGTTATGATTTGACTTTTGCAGCGCCGATTCTGTTACCTGGAATCCACACAAGCTGATGGGCGCACTGCTCCAGTGCTCGACTATTCATTTCAAGGAAGATGTAAGTAGCAAGGATATATATACATATAAGTCTTGGACAAATCGAATGTTGCTGTAAGCTTTTCAGCCTAAACTTAAAACTTACTAAGCCAAGTAATCGATTTATAAATATATTTAAACACATTGACTCTTGAATTTACCCTTTCCCGAACTGTTTGTTGAGCTATTCTCATTTGAAACCTGCTCTTCCATCGTTCTGAGTCTAACTTCCCCATGCATTCTTGTGCATATCACAATGTTTGTTGTTTGTCTAAAGAATTCCAATTGTGTTGCGAACAATTCCTTGTTATTTTTCATGCCAAACAACGGGCCGACAGTCGGACAGACAGTCAGACAGCGCCAACACAGGGGTTGTCGCAGCCCAAAGCTACAGTGAGTGAGCAAATGTTCGACAACCCTGTTGCTGCTGTTTAGCTCGGCAAATGCGTCCAGTAAGAGCCACCCCTCGATTGGCCTTTCTTTCTTTCTTTTTTTAATATTCTGTGCAATATGTTGCCATCGGTCACAGTTGCGCCTTTTGGCAGCCGGAATTTTAATTAAAATTTCAACTTGACTTATGAGCAAAAGATAGAAAATTCTTCTTCCATTTACGTTGATAGCAAAAACCTTCTTCCATATGCAGGGCCTGCTCATCAGCTGCAACCAAATGTCGGCCGAGTATCTGTTTATGACCGACAAACATTACGACATTAGCTACGACACTGGCGATAAGGTCATCCAGTGTGGTCGCCACAATGACATCTTCAAGCTGTGGCTGCAGTGGCGCGCCAAGGGTACCGAGGGCTTTGAGCAGCAGCAGGATCGCTTGATGGAATTGGTTCAGTATCAGCTGAAGCGCATACGCGCCCAATCCGATCGCTTCCATTTGATCTTGGAGCCGGAATGTGTTAATGTCTCGTTCTGGTATGTGCCCAAGCGTTTGAGGGGCATGTCACATGACGCTAAAAAGGAAGTGGAACTGGGCAAGGTAAGAAAAGCCAACTCTTTCTACTTCTTCTAGGTGAGACTCTCTCGATTTGACACCTTTACAGATCTGTCCAATTATCAAGAATCGCATGATGCAAAAGGGCACACTTATGGTGGGCTATCAGCCAGACGATCGACGACCCAACTTCTTCCGCTCGATCATCTCTTCGGCTGCTGTGACCGAGGCGGATGTGGACTTTATGCTCGATGAGATACACCGGCTGGGCGATGACTTGTAAGCGATTCCAGCAGAAAATCATCATTTTCTCCAAAGATAAATCTAGATACTGTTGCGTAGTTCATACAACCAAGAAGTATCTTTAAGGTAAAAAGCATATCATAAGAACGCAAAATGAATAACTCCCAACTAATCAAAGTTAAATGTTGCTGTAAATTTGTTTGAATATATTACCGTATGTTACGTTTGATTTCGTATTTGTGTTATTCCATATTAAGAGTCGAGCCAGTGCTGGAAAACTTATAAAATATGTACTCACATACTTATAATCAAAGTGTTGTCAAGTTCAATTTATGTTTCACTTTGAAAGTATTTCAAAAAGGTTATTACGACTGTTGCACATAGCATATATCAAAAAAAATTATATAGTAATACTTTACGAATATCTAGATGTATATTTATAGCTCAATACAACTACAAAAACCACCCGCCACGCTCACCACCAAAACGAAAACAAAGTAAAACCCCAAATGAATTTGAAAATCAAAGTTCGAGCACCTAAAACATATGAAAAATACTTTTGGATTGCAATGTATGTTTTGAGGCTGCTGATTGATAAATGCCTATTGCTAGTGAGTGTTAAAGACAGAATTTAAGAAATGTTAAGTGTTGGAAAACGATATGCTATATAAACATATCATCAAAAAGAAATATAAAGATATACGTTGAATTCCGGTTAAATTGCTTGCAATTTTTGAATTACATAATCAATTCTGTTGCTGCTATATAAAAGTATATTTAAAGTTGATCTATGGCAAAGTTTATGCTTCAGGCAATTGTATGTACCTTTACACCATATATCAAAAGAGACCTGTGCTTGTTAAACCGGACAAATTTCGTCCAAGAAGTTGGTCAACTAAAAAACGCAGTTCATCAACATCAATTTATTTCAGTTTGTGATAACGAAGGCTCTAAGATCCGTTAAGGACAGCTTTATGCCCTACATAAAGTATGTTTCTGAAGCTTGATGGGATCTCGGGCCAAAACTAGTCCAATTATCGAACTGTGCTATATACATGAATACGTACAAATTAATAATTTAGTTGAATTTTAGTTTTTAGACCTTGCTCATTGTCATAAACGTCTGATATATATATATGTATGTATATGAGATATATTCGGTGTCAATTAAATGCAATTATATAAACAAAAACTAAGCAAAAAAATTTAAAAAAAAATGTTGGAAAATTATAGATAAAAAACTTAAAACAAAAACTTAAGTGCTGTTTAGTTTAATTCTAATATTGTTTTTGATTTAGTACAATAGAAATATCCCATGGGCAAAGGACATAAATGATACAACAAAGGACATGCTGTACACAAATAATCCCTATCATATATATAAATATACATTTATGTATTGTATTTTAATGTGCTGTTAACTAAGTTCGGTTGAAAACAAACTAAAAACATTCTATGTGTATATTGGATAATTGAAAAATTAAAGGGAAAAATCAAAAGTCAAATCAGTTGTTGTCGTGTATATTTGAGAATTCCAATAAAAACTATTATTCCAGCATCTAAATATATATATATATAACATATAAATATACGAGTAAATTATAAATAAAAGTAACCAAAGAGCAAGAAAGAGTGTTTTAATGGCTTCTCTGCGATTGATTACGAATAATGGGGGCTTGTTTTCTTAAGAGCACACACTGTAAACCAGTCCAACCGGCTTAAGAGCGGCAAATAGGTTGTCTACAAACGATATATAAAGACGATCTGTTGCGAGCTGGCGCTCAGTTGTAATCGTCGCTCTGGCGCTACGCACAGTTCCCCTAGCTGCGGTCGTTCTAATCAGTTTGCTAAGCACACAACTGCCTAAAAGTTGTATATTCTTTAGTAATAAAGTTCACACTAGTGAGAATTTGGATAAAATGTCAGTTAGCTTTGTTCCAGTGCCAGCAGGCAGCGATTTCCCTTTGGAAAATTTACCATATGCTGTCTTTTCAACCAAATCTAATGTAAGTTAAGCTCCTCTCTGCTTGAGTAAACAGAATGCTACATATTATTAAGTATAAGATGTTTCCTTGCTTGCAAGCGTCAATTTTCTAAAACATACAGAGATTTCCACTTTTTTAACGTATTTCTAAAAATACATATTGGCTTAAGAGCTGCTTAGTGTTTTTCATATTCCATGTGACATTCGGCGGAGCTTCACATGTTTTTGGTATATATCTCTATAACAAAGACCACATTGGTGCATATCATTTGCATAAATCATATATCAAACTAGTTTGTTTACAAAAACAATCCGCGATTTCCATAGTCATACTAGCTCAGAATGTATAACACCTGTCCCAGCCCCAGCTTATCTTTGAATATCGTAACTAAACATCGTATAATTTCTTTGTACCGTATTTGTCGCTTTGCAGCCCGTTCATCGCCTGTGCGTAGCAATTGGAGACCATGTGTTGGATCTAAAAGCTGTGTCGCATTTGTTTGCACCCCCGCTTCAAGTAAGTATAACGCACTGCTTGTCGAACTGCTTATTGAACTTTGCGCTGCTTTAACACTTTCTATAGGCTGCTCTGCAGGCAGAGACATTGAACTTGCTGATGAGCTTGGGACACGAAGCGTGGGCTGCAGTGAGGACTCAAACCCAAAAACTGCTACTCAAGGGTTCCGAATTGGAGCAGAATGTGGGCTTAAGACTTCTGTTAGTTACCCAGAGGGCTCGCTAAGATTCAATGTGCTAATAAAGTCATTCTTATTACTTCTTGTAGTGCTCTGGTGCCCCAGTCGGAGATACAGCTGCATCTACCAGCGCAAATTGGTGACTACACGGACTTTTACTCCTCCATTCATCACGCCACCAATGTGGGTATCATGTTCCGTGGCGCTGACAATGCTCTAATGCCCAACTGGCGCCATTTGCCAGTCGGATATCATGGACGCGCCAGCTCTGTTGTCGTCTCTGGCACGCCCATACGCAGGCCTTTGGGACAGACATTGCCAGAAGGCGCCGATAAGCCGGTATTTGGTGCCTGCAAGCTCTTGGACTTTGAGCTAGAAATGGCGTTCTTTATAGGCGGCCCTGGCAATCAGTTGGGCGAATCCATCAAGGTGGACGATGCTTGGCAGAATGTGTTTGGATTTACGCTGATGAACGACTGGAGCGCTCGCGATATACAGAAATGGGAGTATGTGCCGTTGGGCCCGTTTACAGCCAAGAATATGGGGACTACCATATCCCCATGGGTGGTAACGACGGCAGCGTTAAAGCCATTTTTGCTCGACAACTTTCCACAGGAACCGGAAGTACTGCCATATTTAAGACAATCTGTGCCCTTTAATTTTGACATCAATCTGGAAGTTTCCCTAAAACGTAAGCGTCAAACAAATACATTACCATATACATTATACCAATACCATATACATTTTCCAGCTGCCAACGATAACGAGACGCTCATTAGTAAGTCCAACTTTAAGCATTTGTATTGGACTCCCCTGCAGCAGATTGCCCATCACTCGATCACTGGCTGCAATTTGCGACCTGGTGATTTAATGGCTTCCGGTACGATAAGTGGCGAAACGCCCGATTCGTATGGCTCGCTTTTGGAGCTGTGCTGGCGCGGCACAAAAACGGTGGAGCTGCAGGGCGGCAAAACGCGCAAGTTTCTGCAGGACTACGATGAGGTCATCATTCGTGGACACTGCGAGAAGAATGGCCTGCGCATAGGTTTTGGCAGTTGCGCGGGTCAAGTGCTGCCGGCTCACCCGGTGGAGCAATAAAAATGTGTATATATATTAATCAATAAAGAATTCATCCTGAACCTATAACTACATCCGTGGTCCTTTTAAAAATCAACTCGCAATCAACAAGTGCTTAAAGCTTTCTGCCGCTCTCGCTTTTTTGCGCTCTTTACGCTGTCGCTCTCTGAGAGCGCCAGTCGGCGTCTGTGCCTTTACTCGCTGCTTCGTAAATATGCGCATGCTGCTGCCGCCGCCGGCGTCGACGACGCTGCTGGCGCCTAAGTCGCAGTCAGTTAGTCAGTTCTCAGCGAGCGACGACGAAGGCGGCGTCCAACGGGCAGCAGAAATTTCAAAACGTCGCGCTGCAAACAAAATTGTAATATAAAATAAAGAGGGGAGAGTAAAATTCCTCAAACAAAAAAAAACAAAGGAAAACATAATATAACAACAGAAAAGCGTCTGGCGCCGGTCGCAATCTTAAATGACAACAGTGCTGTTTTTTGTATAAGTAAAACCAAAGGCATTACAAAGAAAATTAAAAAAGTAAATAATTTGTATTAAAGCAGTGCGTGCATGCCCTGAAAAACCGTTATGAGTGTAAGGAAAACCAAAAAGTTTTGTAAATTCATTCTCAATTTAAAAACTCGACACAAACGCGACAAGTTTAGCGAGTTTTTCGTACAACTTAACGATATTATTTTTCGTATTTCATTTGCGGCAATAATTCGCAATGACTGGGAAAAATCAATTTTGTAGCAGGTCTGCGCACGCACTCACAGCACACACACACACACGCGCTCACATATTCACGCACACACATACATATGACCGTCTGAGCTTGGCGCCCACCCACCCTGGTGCACACAAAACCAGACTCAGGACCCTTTAAAATACCGAACAATCCGCATCTTTGTCGTTTTGCTTGCGCTGTTGTGTTTGTGCGCTTGCATTGATTTTCTGCATACACACATCGTCAACGACTCTGCCGCAGATGCACTGCAAAATACACACACACACACACATGCACAGAGACAAAACACACTCTCAGCATGCAAAAAGTTAATCAGCAAACTGCACAGTCCCTCAACAACAACAACAACGAGTCAAAAGATACGCAACAGCAAATGGCTATAAAAAAAAGTTTGCAATTAACTGGCGCCGTCGGCTGTCATGCTGGAACAGACACCCGCCCTTGCTCCTCGGCGCTCCCCCTGTACTCACCTAAGGGAACCTGTTTTGGCGCGCCAGTTGCGCTTCTCGTTTGCCTATGCCATGCAGCGTGCGCATGTGCCAGGCAGAGTTCCTGAGTGCCATGTCTAGACTCTGGAGTGGCCGGCTCTCCCGCTCGCTCTCTTTCACGTTCTCTTGGGGAGCACGCGTCGGCATCGGCATCGGCGTCGGCGTCTACTCTCATTGGCGATAACGTGCGAAAACAAAGCATAATGCAAAAGGCTGCACAATTAATTTCCATGTTTATTTTTATAACATCCGTAGACCGTTGCGTTGTCAACGTGTTTATGGATCGCAAATGATGAGAGATAAATGCATATAATTTTGTTAAATGCAATGATAAGATAGATTTTCTTATCACCTTGTCATAAATTATACATAAACTTATCACAATATCAAGTAAAAATAACATTTGACTCAACTAACTAAAATTTGAAAGATTTGTTTTTGACATCGTGAACGACTCGGGCAATAGCTCGGCCATCTCCGAATTCCTGCCAATTCTTATCAACAATCAGTCATAAATTGAGAGACAACGCTTTCTGTTTCATTCTCAAAGCTCAGACGGCGTCAACCTCATAAATATGAAAGAGTTAAATACACGTACATTTGCACCCGTTTGTGTACTTAACTTTGTAGTCATGCGCTTCATTTAAATTATTTTTAGTTTATTATTATAGAATTCTAAATTGCATCTAATTTAAAGAGCCTGTCCCTGTTAGTAACATCTCAAAGCCAATTAACCCAAATTCCGACCACCTCTGAACATAATTTACTAAGCCAAAATTTGTATGTGTGCGCATGTGAGTGTGTTGTGTGTGTGTGTTGTGTGTGTGTGTGTGCTTAGATAAGGTGAGCCACACAAACAACGTGTGCTACTCGCGTAATATATCAAGACACATTTAACCATTTAAGTTCAGTCGACCGCATAATGAAAGCCACAAGCAAAATTTCTAATCAGCGTCACAGACGGCACTTGAATGGGGAAGGCGAATACAAACATACATACTACGTATGCATACATACATACACACACATACAAACTTACATACATACATGATGTGTATTCGTACAGAGAGAAAAAATAACGTACTTGATACAATAATAGAATCAAAGAAAGAAAGCTAAGAGCCTTCATAAATCAAGCCAAAAAAAAAAGAGTTAACTGATAAAAGCCACCGAAGATTATAAAAGTATTCTGTTTTGTTTCTATAAACTATCTATAGATGTTATCTATGGCATTCTAAGGCATCTTCGACACCATAAATTATATATATTCTTGATCAGGACAACCAGCTAAGTCCGTCTAGTCATGCTTGGTTGTCTATCTTGGGAAGCCACAGACTTGAAATTCTAAATATACCTATATTCAGGACGAGTTTATCACTTTGATTATTTAGTCCAACAATATCTGACTAGAATGCATCAGAATGCGCTTAAAACATTTTATTTGCTCAGTGTATTTATTTTTATAGTTTTTGCCCACGCTGAGACTCAATTTGCACAGCAGAATGCGGCCCCAAATGATTCCAAAGTGCAACGTAGTCCGCGGAACGCCCCCCGTTTCAGCGCCAGCTCCATTTTCAGAAAAGTGGGTGGGCGACAGACCGACAGAAAGACAAACTGTCTGATAAAGAAGCGCCAGCCACAGCGACAACGACAACGACAACGACAATGTTGTTGGCGATGATCAGCAATTGCGAGTGCTGCTCCTCGGCCAAGTTGATTGAGTATATTTTTTAGTATTTGGGTCTCGACGTTATCGTTGCTGTCGCTGGCGTCGCTTTATAGAGTTGCAGCGTTAGCAAAATTTACTGTACGCCCATAGAATACGGAATCGGCGGCCAGGGGCAGATAGAAGCCGGAGCTAAGACCGGACCGCAAAAATGTTGAAGAGTCCAATAACAAGCGGGCAGACATGTCGCTGCTTTTCATTTCGCTTATAAATATTTTTTGTTGCCATTTATACAAAAAGGAAATAAATATATATATAACGTTTTTATTTGTTATTCAATAAATGCTTATTTCACCAGAATATTTGTTATTGATCTGCCAAAATGCCATAAACAATAAGCGTCAAGGAGTTGAGAGAGAGAGAGAGGGGTGATAAAAACCACAAAATCAAGCAAAGTGCACTTGAAAGACGAGTTTATCTTAGATTCGCAACATGACTGGGCGATTGTGGAGCTGGAAGCGCAGCATGCTGCTTATCTTGGCCATGATTACCATGGCATTGGCATGTAAGTACCCAAGTCAAGCTGAAGACTAAACAGATAGTAAACCTTTCAATTTATGCTAGCGCCTGCGCCAAGTCGACAGTATAGTTGCATGAGCTACAAGGAGAACGACAATAGCCAGCACGACGATGATTATGAGCAGGAGAACAGTGAAGGCATCAGCACGGAGCAGCAGCAGCAGTATCTGGAGACGAGTACGACGCCCAGCGTGCCGCACAAACGCAGCTGCACGGAGGGTTATACCTTCTGCTTCACCCTGTGGAATCAGACATCGAACGGCACAAGATTGGTTAAGCAGGGTAAGAAAGTGGATCTGAATATATCTCTAAGATGCTCATGACTTTCGATCTAGGCTGCTGGAAGGACACTACGGATCGCAATTCCATTTGCAGTCAGTCGGAGTGCACCAGCTCAGCGCCCACGTCTCGCAACAACAGCCTCTACTATTGCTGCTGCTCGGGGGAACTGTGCAATGCCCAGGTGGCCATTGTGGAGCCGGCACCACTGGAGCTGGCCAACAATGTGCAATCGGCGGTGTCCAATCGGGCTGCATCCCATCAGCAAAACTCCGTCAGAGCCACAACGCTGCTCAGCTGTGTTGGACTCCTAACGCTCATCATCATTGGCATGTTATTGGCGATGCAATATTGCCGTGGGGTGAAGGAAAAAAGCGAGCCAGAAGAGTCGCCATTAGCACCCTCGGGACCCGGCTACAGCTCCAATCTGCGCAATGTAGATAATATGAATTTGATTGGAATGCTGGGCAGCGGCAAGTATGGCACTGTGATGAAGGGCCTGCTGCACGAGCAGGAAGTGGCTGTCAAGATCTATCCAGAAGCCCATCACCAGTATTATGTGAACGAAAGAAACATCTATGCATTGCCTCTGATGGATTGTCCGGCTCTGCTAAGCTACTTTGGTTGGTCTGCTCGCGACTTTTACTCTTATAACAATAATTGAACATATGTTCTCTTGACCAGGCTACGATGAACGCCGCACCATGGATGGCCGCATGGAGTATCAATTGGTTTTATCACTGGCACCGTTGGGCTGCCTTCAGGATTGGCTAATTGCCAATACCACAGACTTTGCCCAGTGTTGTGGCATGTTGCGCTCCATTACGCGTGGCCTATCCCATTTGCACACGGAGCTGCGGCTGGGTGAGCTGCACAAGCCCTGCGTGGCCCATCGGGATCTTAACTCGCGCAACGTTCTGGTGCAGGCAGATCTTAGCTGCTGCATTGCGGACTTTGGATTTGCACTGAAGGTATTCGGTTCAAAGTATGAATACAAGGGTGAGGTGGCCATGGCCGAGACCAAGAGCATCAATGAGGTGGGCACGCTGCGTTACATGGCGCCGGAGCTGCTCGAGGGTGCCGTCAATTTGCGGGACTGTGAGACATCGCTCAAACAAATGGATGTGTACGCACTGGGCCTGGTGCTGTGGGAGGTGGCCACACGCTGCTCGGAATTCTATGCGCCTGGCCAGCTGACGCCGCCCTATAAGGCGCCCTACGAACAGGAAGTGGGTCCGCATCCCAGTTTCGACCAGATGCAGGCATTGGTAGTGCGTCACAAGGCACGTCCGCTGTTCCCAGCGGGCTGGGGCGGTGGCGCCGCCGCCAAGCTGGTGCGCGATACATGCGAGGATTGTTGGGATCACGATGCAGATGCCAGGCTAACATCCCTTTGTGCCGAAGAGCGCATGCAGGAGATGTCTAGCCTGCGTCCACGGCTGCAGGCTCAGCCGGCTAGTCCGCTGCTAAATACCAACAACCTGGCGTTGCCTGCGACACAGCTCCATGTAAGCACCATCAGCAACACCACAACCACTGCGGCTGCAGTGCATCAGGCACAGACACAGCTAACGTCAGCCGACGGTGGCTTGCTGCAACCGCCACCGAATCAACAGTTTCCCACAGAAAAGAACCACTTAAACTATGCACAGCCCCAGCTGCAGCCCCATCTGCAGGGTCGCAATCCCTGCCAGGAGCGCAATCTGGCGCCGCAGCCGTTGCGTACGCCACCTGTTCTGGTGGAGCGCAGTAAGAAGCACAGCTTCCAGCCCCAGCAGGAGCAGAGTCTGTCCTGCCTGGAGCACGATGTGAGTGTAGAGGAGCTCATTGCCAGCCATCAGCAGAAGCAGAACTCCAGCTTGGGTCAGGGCTTTCCCAAACAACAAAACACAGATCACATGCTGCGCGGCTGGCATGGCGTGCGCGCCTTGATCCACAAGAAACTCTTCCGCAAGGAGCACGCCGAGGAGCTGTGCCGCCAGCTGCAATTGGGCGAGGAGAAGTCGAATCTGGTGGCTGCGCTGAAGGGCATGGACAATGCACACTTGGCGAGCGGACTGAGACGGCCCAACAACCTGGACTTGAGTCCCTTGCCGCCACTGGACAGAGCCAATCTGCTGCAGCTGCGCAGCGCGGAGCAGCATACGGGCACTCCAGCTCACATTGTGCCCCGCTCGCTGTCCAGCAGCCTCATCAAACACATTAACAGCAATGGCAACAACAACAACAACAACATCAACGAGAACGAGCTGCACACAATGTCTGGCTCCCGGGCACCAAAACGTCGTCCTGGACATCTGCGCACAAATTCACTGCTGGTCACCAGCAACAGTGGCAGCAATATGCCGCCGCCCACGGAGCAGCAGCTGCGCCGCCAGCACAGTCTAGAGGTCTTTCGTGAGGTATTTAGTGGGCGTGGCAGCAGCGAACGACTGCGCGATCCCAGCGAGCGGGTGAAAACGCCCGGCGATGTGCCGGCATCGGTGCGAAAGGCGCGCGCCTCAAAGACCCTGAGTCTGTACGATGATCGCATGATGGACTCATCGCTACTGAATATACTCTAGCATGAGGAGGTTCTGCTGCTGGAGCTATAAGGCCTGGCAGCGGAACTGTGCAGTTAACTCATATCTCAACCATCATCGGACACAGAACATGCAACATATTCAACGATAGCCATACGAGTAGTTGATAGGACCCTCGACCTGATACTGAAATCCGATCTTGAAAAAACGTATATATATATATATAATATAGTATTTTTTCAAAAGCAAGATCCATAAGTGTTCCCGCAGCCGGGTCAACTCCAGAGAAATCTAGATGTATATGTATTTTTTCACCAATCAATCATCCTAGCGTTTAGTGCGGCAAACAACCAAAGTCCTTATAGGTTAGAACAGGATACAACAGAATAGTACAGAGTAGCAGAAGAGTTAGAAACAGGAGCAACAGCATAAGCGACACACATATTTTTGACTTGACCTCGACCTTGACCTGCAGCAGTCTGATTATAGTGAAACGATAGTGGTTTAGTGGTTAGGTTCTCAATAGAGTTTAGCTTACAGGGCATAACTGTACCTCGGTTAGGTTTACAGTCGGTTTAAGATCAGAAGCAGAATGGGGCTTTTAGTGGGCCAACAGGTTAGGAACTTTTTTAAAACCATATACACACACAATATAATGCATATAACTATAACAAAAACATATACATAGATATTACACAATTATATATAAGCTAGCGGCTGGGGCTGTCACTGCCACAGAAATTCACGATAAATAATATATTAAATAAAAGACTTAACAATAAAAACTACATTGAAATTACTCTAAAACAAATCGCAACTTGATTTTGTGGCCCTTATAAACAGTGATAGCCCTGTGGCCAGAGCACACACACACACCAACATACACACACACACACCTAGTTTGGAGTATTATGCGAAACCATTCTAAAGCAATTTTGGCACCATATAAAGAATTTCATGCGTTTGCCTTTTTATTGTATTCAAACATGGAGAACTTTTTTGTAGTACTTGTAGACCAAAACACCCGCAGCCTTTCAATTATAACTAATAAAATATATTAAAAAAAAAAATAAATAAAAAAAACTTTAAAAAACATACACTGGTCATATGATTTACACTAACTATAAATTTACTAAATAAAAGTTTATTTAAACTTCATTTTTTTAAGGTAAATAAACAATGTACTAAACGTGTAGCCAGTCGGTGCTTCGGTTTTGAATTGCAAATCACGCGGAACGCGATCTCAGCTCGATCAGCACCGGCGCATTCGGCTTATTGATCAGCAGAGTGACAATATCCAAGTCAACATCCGTCCGGCCGCGCCAGATGAGCTCGTAGTTGCGCAGCAGCTGTGTCCGAGGGAAACGTTTTGAATTGCAAATGCTTGAACTGCTCGCTGGAGCGCAGAGATGATCGAGTTGTGGAGAATACTCACCCTTAAGAGCAAGACGTGCATATTCTGTTCGGCCAGGCGACGGGCTATGCAGGCGCGCATGCCGTGTCCAAAGGGCAGCACCAGATAAGGATTCAGAGCATTTCGTTGCTGCAGCCAACGATCGGGCTGGAAACGCAGCGGATTCGGGAAATGCTGAGGCTGACGGCAAGCAACCATATTCTGGGTAACCACGGTGGTCTAACAAAAAGTGTTTATATAACATTTACTTTAGAAAGTCTTGAAGCACCTACCCCTTTGGGCACAAAATAGCCACTCAGGACAGTATCCTGATTGAGCACACGGCCAAACCCAATGGAAATTGGATTCAGGCGCAGCGACTCCTTCAGAACTGCCCGCGTGTAGGTAATATCCGTGCGCAGCGCATCGGCGCTGAGAGACTGTTCGGCATTGGGCAGCACCTTGAGCGCCTCTTGGTGCAGTTTCTGTTGCACTTCGGGATGACGTGCGACATGGTAGAGCAGAAATGCGGAGGCATACGACGTGGTATCAATGCCAGCCAATAGCAAATCAGCCGCTGTGCCCACAACATCCATGCGATCGAGTTGGGGATTCTGAATGTAGCTGGTAATCAGCGAGGATCGGCTAGTGCCTGCCTGCACATTCTGTTCGAGCAGCTGCAGGGCGACACTTTCCATATAGGATTGAGCGTGACGTAGCTTACGATAGCTCGGTGTCTCTATAAAGCGCCACAGCTGTAGACCCTGATCTGTGGGCAGTATGCAGCTGTTCGTGGTTTCGGCGGCATGCATCAGTCGTGTGGAACGCGAGTGGGAGTGCTGCTCCTCCGGCGAAAAGGATTCAATGCGTGCTCCAAAGGTCAACAGGCAGGTCACTAACGAATCGAAAGTTTATCAATAACGGAATAAGCATGGGGTTAACTTCTCTCACGTTCCAAATTCAGTCTGGTTAGCTTGGGCAACATATCGATGACAGTTCCAACTCCGGCTGACTGCTCCAGAAATGTTAGAAACTCTTGTGTCACCGCATCCACTTCGCCAACAAAGCTGCGTACACTTTTCGGCGCGCTCAGCTCCTTTTGCAGCTGTGATCGCAGACGCCACCAGTCTGGTCCATTTGTGGGCAGCAGTCCCGTTGTCTTGTAAAGATGCGGTCGCTGCTTGCGATACTGGGCCAGGGCCAGGTGACTGCGTCGCTGCGGACAGTCACGTTCGTTGAGCAGTGTCGCTATGTCCTTGGGATCGTACAGCCAGACAATATCCTGGCCCGGCACCATAGTCTCTCTCACAATAGAGCCGTACTTTTCGTACTTGTCCTGTCCAGCTTTGTGCAGCTGCAGCCAGGAGTAGGCACCTATGCCAGGCATATAGTTATACAGATTGCCTAATCCAAGCGGACCTCGTGGCCCTGGCATCGCCTCAAATGGCTTGGCAAATGTGCATTGCCTGGAGTTGCAGCAGATTTTCAATAGCTTCGACAACATTCTGCGCCGTTCCGTTTCGTTCCGTTCGCTGCCAATTCTCGAAAGATACTGAGAGGCGCATTTTTATTATGGGCAGGCATTTGGGTTTTCTATGTATTGCGCCTTCTTTTGTTTCACTTGTCGCCAGAAAGGTAACTAAATTCAACAATCTGCTCGCGTGCGAGTCGTGTTTACCTGAGCTGCCGACTTAAAACCATTCGTCTACCTGATGAGAGCCTCAAGCGTGCTCTTAAATATATCCAGAGAGTTTCCAAGACATCTTAATAAACTGCTGCATAATTTTAGGAGGCGAACAAAACTATTTTACATTTTCTATAGCATTTTTACGCTCATTTATATCTTTATATGCGGACGTTCGACTTAAAAGACTTCCTATTCTATGATGAAACAGAGATTTGCGAGGTTTTCTCATCGAAATAAGTTCTGTTTTCGCACAACTTTTTATGCATTGCCAAGGTTGATTTATTGTTAGCACTTTTTGTTCTTCCTTTATTATTAATTTCAACGTTATAGCACCCAAACTCTTAATCTTAATAGAGAAGTTAATCTTCTTTCTGTTCTTTGTCGGGACTCTGCTCTTTCCCTATTCCATTTAACTTTTTAACTTGCTTTGCTGTTTTCTTTTCGTTGTCAATCACAATGCTTTGCAAAATCGCGAGTACAACATTGCCAAAAAAGAAGAGGAAAAAGAGAAAAGGTAGAGACAGAACATCCAAGGATTTTCTAACAAAATAGGAACGTTGAGAAGATTCCGGAACCGATATCTGGTTGAAGATATCCGGCTGGCTAACCAGTTGCTCTGCATACCAAACGGCCAAGTCCACGGGTTTCGCTTGGCGCGTGCGGAAATTGAGCTGTGCCTGCCGCAGTTCTTCCTCATAGATCTCCTCACGAATTATTTTCTTGAGCGCTGCTGAGAAACTGTTCACGCTGAAGTTATTAGATGAAATGCAAACTCCCAAATAACGTTCCTGCACACGTTCGGCGTTCTATGATGGAATAAGGAAGTTTTAAATACGCTAATCTTATTTCGATTAGCCCTCACATACATTCATTTGATCCATGAGCAAGGGTAGCACAACCATCGGCACTGCATTGTAGATAGCTTCCTGGATACCGAAGCTATCACCATGGGTCAGAAATGCCATCACATGAGATTGTGCTGTAAGCGAATACGAAAATTGAGACGCGATCGGAGCTGAATTGGGTTTTGTACTAACCCAATATGTTCTGCTGCATATTGTCATACACATTGATGGCTCTTAAATTGTACAGACTCTCCGAGAGCTGGAGGTCTTTCAGATTGTTCACATTCCAGAGGAAACCAAACTGGCTGAACTCCTTGATCATGGTTTCGATGGCCTTTAGACCCAATCCGTACATGAGCTCAATATGCGGCAGATTTATGTAGACAATTCCCTCGGAGAAGCGCTCAATAAACTCTTGTAAACTGAAGAGCAAAGGTTCCGACTCGGCTCGAATATGCAGGCCACCCACCTCTATAACGTTTGGTGGCATATTTTGCACATAATCCAGAACGGGATGAGTATTAAGTAACACCACCTGAGCTTTGATTGGGGTAAAACCGCTTTCCAACATACCATTTAGAACGGGCTGAACCACGGCCCAATGAACGCTGCAACCATTAAAAAAGGTTGCATAGATGAACATCTGAAGATGCAGCATTTAAATATTCGACTTACAAAGCTTCGGCCAGGTACATGGCATGATTCTGTATGCGCTGCCAGTAGTTCATTGTTATAGGCAGCCGGCTGATGAAATGGGGTATGGTTGCAGCATTGATTGTATCCTCGCCCTGAACCAGATCAATAAGATCCGTTGTGAATTTACCTCCACTGAGGCCCAGCACGGGCACTGATCGATACCGTGGCAGCGTAGAGAGCAGACAATCCATCGAAAAGGTGGCATCATAGATAATCAAATCATATTCCAAAGCCTTCATATCAAACGATCTGTAGAAATTTGACTCCATTATGGAGCGGCAGCCGCCCAGCAGCGCCTCATACCAAATCAACAGGTGCTTTATGTCCCAGTGCTGTTGATAGTAGCCCATTTCGTTTGTATAATGCTTCTTCACCACATCGTGTTCGTTCGGCAAGAAAATTTGCCGTACGTGCGGAAGCCCTAGATCCGCTTGTGTTCCTATAACTGTCAGTGAATGGCCACGGCCAGCAAGAGCCTCAAAGAATGGCTTTGTCCAGCCAGGATTATGATGCTGTGCTGTGCCAATAAGGCACAAAATGTTGGCAGCATGCAACTGCTGCCACTTGTGGCAAAACAGCAGCAGCAACAATGCCGCCAAAGTCTTCATATTACCAAACCGTTGCACTTCAAACAAGCCACTGAATCAGCGATGGTTTCACCGGCCGTGATAAGATTGCGGTTATCGACGCTACGTTAACCAACTAACAAAGTCTATTCTATACACTTATATTTTTGTTTAAGAGCTGTGTGCCGAAGAGAATTGTGTGCTCTCAAAATAAACAACAAAAACTAATGAACAATGTATTCAAATAGAGAGTATGACGGGGTTGGCAAAGCCACCTACGAGAATCAGCAAGCCCTGAAGCTGATAACAGCTATCAAACCGAACGTGATTATGGGGTCGGTTTACGATAACCAATGTAAACTACGACTACGACTACGACATACCGACTACGACATACCCTGAATCCAACGTCCTTAAAAACATTTTAGATACCAGAAAACACACACTCACAGACACAAGCACAAAACACTGGCCACAGCATAATTATAGCATCATGCATATACCTTTACATATATAGGTATGTGCCAGGCACGGCCATTGTCAAGCCGTAGCATATGTCTTTTAGTTAATATTTATGTTTGGGTATTTTTATTATAATCGGGTTCAGAGTGTGTTTATTTGAAAGTAAGATTATTCTTGAGTATGGATGGCACAATAAAGCTGGGCCCGGGGTATCAACTCGTCGGGCAGTCATATAAAAATGCTATAAAAACATGGAAACGTACCTGGCAATCAGTCAGTCGTCGTCGAGATGTGCAACATACAATATCTTGGCATTAGTATTTTAGTTGCGACGCAGCTGCCCGGCTGGGCGATGGGTGCGAATATATTAGCTTTGATGGGCATGACCTCCCACAGTCATCATATCTGGTGAGAACATCAAATTGGCATATAATCGTCATTGCAGAAAGCTAATGAAAGGAATCTCCCTCGTCTGTTTATAGGAATAGTGTGCTGCTGTATGAGCTGGCAGAACGGGGTCATAATTTGACCATACTATCCGTGAATTTGCCACGGCCCGAGGATAAGGTGCCAGCCAATGTTAGCTATATCTATCTGGAACGTGCCTACGATTTATATAAAGAGAGTGGCGATAAAGTTGATATAAACTCGTTTATTGGTATTGGCAACTATGAGACCATAACGCAAACTTACGATTTCGGCTTGAAAACTGTGAAATATATTGCCGCCTCTCAGGGACTGCAGCAGCTGCTGGACTATCCAGATGAGTTTAGGTTTGATCTGATAATCAATGACTACACCCTGGGTCCATATTTGCTCGGGTTTGCGCACAAGTTTCGCTATCCTCCCATAATTGGCATTACGGCCTTTCACAATGCGCCCATAACACTCGATTTTATGTCCAATCACTATTTCCCCGCACTGACACCCTATTTCTCGACCCTGTATAATCACAGAATGAGCTTTTTAGAGCGTTTAGACAACACGCTAATATTTGCCGCCGATACAATGTGAGTATTAAATAAATTTCTCATATAAATTATTTATTTAATTTAGCTTTCATGATTAGCTATCGCCGATTGTTTTACTATCCCCAGCTGGATGAGATAATGCGACCCTTTTTTGGACCCGAAATGCCGTCTCTGTCGAAGCTGGCGAAGCTTACGAAGATTTCACTGGTCAACTCACATCCAGCCACGGATTATGTGGAGGCCTTGCCGCCGAATGTTGTAGAGGTAGGCGGTCTGCAAGGCAGACAGGGAAAGCCCTTGCCCGCCGACTTGGATCAATTTATGAGACGTGGAAAACGTGGGGCCATATTCTTTTCGCTGGGCACCAATATGAACCCAGAGAATGTGGATAAGATGCTTAAACTGCAAATTGTAGAGGCTTTTAGGCAGCTGCCTGACTATAATTTTATTTGGAAATTTGACGAGCAGTACTTGAATGATGTTCAAATGCCGGGCAACGTTTTGGTTAAGGATTTTCTACCACAACGGGATATTTTGTGTAAGTCGTAATCATAATATATTGGGATTAATGTATTATGTGATTATTAATGTTCCTTTTCATTTCCCAGCTCACAAATCTTTGACTTTGTTTATCTCGCACTGCGGTGGGTTGAGCATACAGGAGGCTACATGGCATGGTGTGCCCATCGTCGGAATCCCCTTATTCCTGGATCAATATCGCGTAAGCAAATAGCCCAAACTGTTAATTTTTCAGTTGTTTAATCAATGGCCTTTCGTTGTAGAATCTCATTCTAACTATTAATGCTGGTGCTGCTGTTCAGGTTAACTATTTGAATATGACTACGGAACAGTTGGTCTCCGCCATACGAGAGGTCGCCGAGAACAAGCGTTACTCACAGGCTATGAAAATACGATCTCAACGCCTGCGAGATAATCCAGTTCCCCCCTTGGAGCTGGCCGTGTGGTGGGTGGAGTATTTGCTACGTCAACCCGATCCCGTTCACTTGTACTCGGCAGCAAGGGAATTAAATTATTTCCAAGCGCATTCTCTGGACGTGCTCGCAGTTCTGGTTATGATTCCTTTGCTAGTCCTGTACGTCCTGCAGCGCCTGTGCACTGGCAAGCGACGTTCGATGCGAAAAAGACATCAAAAACGCGACTGAGCGAATGTACTTAAATTACCATAATAAAATATTTTATTTACTTGTAAAGCTAAATATTATACAATAGATTGTTATTGCTATAACTTCTTGGCAACGGGTGCTCATTTTTTATAAGAAATCGAATCGCAACACGAAAAAAAATCAATACTTTGCTTGTGTGATTTGCATAATGAACAACTATTGGCAAAGAAATTACTCACTGATTTTAATTCTAGGTGTGCTCATTTGTGTGTGTGTGTGTGTGTGTATGTGAGTGTGTGGGTGGCTTTTAGTGTGTGTTTGTTAAGTGTTTATTTACGTGTTGTTAATATGGCAAGATTAATAAATGAAACTATTTCACTTTACAACAGTTGCGGGCACGGCACAACCGTGAAAGTTCCTAATGAAAGTTTAGTCTAACTAAATCTAGGCGCAAATTGCACAATGGATTATTCATAAATTAAGTTTTAAATATATATATAAGTATTAAATTAATTAACACAGATATTCGTTTTGTTTGTTTTGTCGTGTGTTTGTGAAAATGTTTAAAGCGTGGTTATGTACAGATTAATAAGTGACGCCCTTCCGTTGAGGGTATTCACTGCTTAATGTTGAAAATTTGTAACATGCTTTCAATGAGTGAACACCCCTCACACATGGGGCTAGTCACTTCTTTCTAAATTTGAGGCTGTTCGGTTAGTTTTGGTGCTACGTGAGGAAAGTGGGGCAGTTTGTGTATTAATATGGATTGATTGTAGCACCGCTAGCGCTACGACAAGGACACTTTGCAATCGTTTAATCGTTCCTATCACATTCACTCGTTCACCAACTGCGCTGGACCGGGATCATCGTAGGGCGCACCATTGGCACCCACATATTGATTGTTATTGCGATGCACAAAGCCACGTCCTGGCGATGCATTGTAGTAGACGACGCGGCGTATGCCGAAGGGGTCCACGTAACCAAAGCTACCCGCTCGCTTGTCACCCACCTGGGCTTCCTCATGATACTGCTTGGGCAGCACATAGCGGAAACCATTGCGCGTTACGCTAACACCATCATAGTCTGAGGCATCCAGATTGTTGCTGTGCAGCGGACGCAGACGCCGGCGGTACGCTCGATCTGGCAACGGTGGCAGCAAGGAAGCATCCAAAGCATTCACATCCAGCGGTAAGTTGGGCGCATAGTAACCATATCCATTGCTGGCGGGCGTGGGTGTGGGCGCATAGTGATAGCTGGCATCGGAAACGGAGGGCGGCGCAGCGAACGGCGCGGGCGTGGAGTAACCAAATGGATTCTGAGCCGCAATGGGCGCTGGTGTCGTGGACACAATGCCTATGGCCGTTGGGCGTGGCCGGAGACGTCTGCGCTGCGTGCTCAAAGGCGGCAGCATGGATAACGCGGGCGCAGACAGCAGAACTGGTGGACGAGGCGTCGTTGAGCCAATCACAGAGGCGAAACGACCCGGCGCAAAACCATGATCTGCCTCCTCATCGTATACATTAATTGCATTAATGTTATCAATGGCCTCCGCATTCGGCTGAATGTGCACCTTGCCGCTTAGCAGCTGGTCACGTGCTCGGGGCAACTCGTCCGGATAGTGATCAAATCCCAGCTGCGTTTGTGGCTGTATCTTGGCTGCCTGTTCGGGTGGCAAATAGTTGAGCTTACCTACGCCTGACCCCAGATTTGCAGTGGCCAAATTTGGTGGCTCATACAGTGGCGGTGGAGGCGTGGTCGTTGACGTAGTGCTGCTATAACCATATCCATGTTTTCTATAGCCGCCGGCTACGCTATTGCCACCCACATTACCATCAACCAAAATGCCAGACTGAGCCGGCGCCGATTTCGTGGACTTGATGGCCTCCTGTAAATGGGCGGGCAAGTTAGAGCTGTAGGGTCTTGGGAAGTGCAAGCCATTTTATAGTTACCTCAATGCCTCTGCCTTGGCCCACAAAGATAGTCTTGGATTTGAGAATACGATATCCCTCCTTATCGGCTATGTAATCCTTCTGTCGCAAAAAGCCAGCAGCATCGATCCAGGCTTCAGTGCCTAAAACATATAACAATATGGATATTAATAAAGCCAAGAGGACTTAAACTAAATATAATTAATTATGGCGGAAGTCCAGACGAATGAGTTGGAGTTTCCCTTGCACTCTAAATATGCATCAGTTGAGAAAATATTCATTTAACTAACCACCAACTAGTCTATAATAATTTTGCCTTATTATGGACTTACCAATGACTGTGCCGTCCTGCAGACGTTTCTCCTTGCGGAATTGTCCATTGTCGGTCTGAAAGCGGAAGTACCTCTCGGGTCCCTCATCCGTTTGAATGTGGTACTGACTTTGACTCGCATCACCCCACGATGCGGCTGCCAACGCTACCAATGCCAGCTGCAAAGAAAATTGTCGACAAGAGGTCAGTAACTTGCCACTTGCTATTGCTACTTGCTACTTGCCACTTGCCACTTGTATTTTGACTAATGGCATATGGCAATAGCCGCATATCCGCTGATAGCGGCAGCTAGAAATGCATCTGGATTTGGCCAAACGTAGCCATTTGGGGGCCGGCCACAACAACTATTAGACGAAATGCCAACAGGTAGCAATTTGGCCAAAACGAGTAGTCATCGCTGCACTTCAGTTTCAGAGTCAAGGTGACATGAAGAGATGCAACCGCAACTGTTGCACAACGCACAACACGTTGCGAACGGAAATGTGGCATGTGAAAGTGTATTTGCAGTTGCAACAACCGCACCGCGCCGATTCGAACCGGTTAGAGCGCACGTTGCGTATACGCTACGTGGCGCATAGGTGTTAATGCCAATTCAGGGACAAGGTTGTCATTCTCTTGCCATTTGGCTCGATTGCCGCATTGAGATTCTTTTGCCAATTATTCTAATGCCGCCACCCGCACGTAACCACATTAACGCTTCAATTATTTTAGCGTGCAGTCATAAACTACTCGCAACAGCCGCTTGGTTGAGGGGGCAGCGACCGGCCGCGCCGCCTCGTCGTCTCTGTAGGCGTCGTGTACTGCGAATTGTGGTTTGTGCGCTTCAATTAAGCTAATGTTGCTGTAGCTGACATTTTTATTATAATTTTGTGCTTGTTACCCGATTCGTATTCGCATTCGCCAGCCGTTTTATTTATTGTGCTTTAATTAATTATTGTTTGTATATTTTAAGGTGTCGCCTTATGACAGGCTTCGCTTTTCTGCTTGTGGGTTGTAAATATTAATAATAAGTCTTAAAAAAATTGAGTTCAAAATATTTGTGGCGTTCATCTCTGGATTTACTGAACTGAAACTGCGGCTGCACACATTATTAAGCGTATTCTATAGCATTATTTACCTACCTTTAACTTAACATTTGATAAATTAAATTTCTGACTGACTGCTAACAAAGTCATCTCATGCCTTAAAAATACAAATGCAGCCATCAATCATGCAAATCAGCCAGAAATGGATTACATCATGCATGTGCCACACAAAAAAGGTATACATATTAAACGCACACATGCCCCAAAAAATACTTTGCCACTTTCTAGACACGAAAAGTAAGTCCCCTTCCCATTCAATTACAATCAATTTAAATATTTGGGCATAAACGTCATAGTCAATCAACAGCGAATTGCACAGCTAGAAAATTTATTTCATTTGCTAACGCAATGTAATAAATTGTGCAAAAATTATTATGGCCATTTCCGTTATGGGCCAAACGACTGCGAGACGGACAGCAGTGGCAGTGGCAGCAACGAGAGTAAAAGTGCCAGCAACAACAACAACAACAACAACAACGACGACCACTTTAGCTTCGAGAGCAAAGATCTGGAAGAAATTTTAGTCCAAATTGGCGTCGCAGTTACTCAACCGGTTGGCGTTGGTGTCGACTCCAGCCGCAGCCTGGCGGCATGTGTTTATGTTGCGGCCGTTGTTGTGGATGCTGATGTTGCCGGCTGCTTGCCGCATGTTGCTGGCGTCGGTTACGTGAGAATCACAAGAGTCAGGCGACTCCTTTTGGGTGCGAGCGCGCCTTTAAAAACAAAACCAAAAACAAAAACAAAAGTGGAAAATCACGTTTTTCTTGGCGCGCAATTTAAGCGGCGCTTTTTGTTTACGTTATTGTTATTGCTGCTGGTCGAAATGGTAACAAAGCCCGTCAACTGTTGCGCAACCTTTTTGGCGTAATTTACGCAGCGCAAGCATCAACTTAAGCCAACAAAAGATATTCGCCCAATTGGCTGCCTGACCCCAAAAATTCTACAAATTTTCAAGCTGCAGCCTGCGAGAGCCCAAGAAACCAAATACCTGAGCAACTATCTCGCTTTGTCTCTGGGTGCCCTCGAGGGCGCTGCCTTGCTCCGAGCTGACCTTCACTATTGGAGTTTTTAATTAAAAATCACTTCAATTATATTTATGCGCGCGCTCTAAATTTATTAAATTAAAGCAAAGCGAAAAGAAAAGGAAAAAAAAAACAAATAAATACAGTAAAAATTATGATAAATGATCTGAGAATGTGTAGCGCAGCTTGCGATTTTGTGAATACAGACATTCTACCCGCAAACTTTTTCAAATTGATTAAAACAAGGCGCTAATGAAGCACACCCATAGCGATGTCGGTGAGCCTTTCACATTATGTTGGGCTGCGTGTTGGCCTTTTCCTATATATATATGCGCATGGAAAATACATACATGTGTCGACAAGCCCACACTGTCTAGTCGGATAGACTGATAAACATATGTATAATCATGTTAATTACAATTTTTAGCTGCTTCCGTCTTTAAATATGCCAAAACATTGAAATCAAAGCTAAGCAAATGGGTAAGTGTAGCGCAAGCAAAACGAAAGACTTAAGGCACAAACTTGTTACATGGCATGCAAAGCGGTTGCTGTTGCTATTGTTTTGTTTTGTGGTTTTTGTGGGTTTGTAGGCGTATGGGAATCAGTTGGTTACTAGTTTGTTAGTCACAGACCACAATGATTAGATTAACCATATGTTTATCCAAAAACTTGTATTTCCCATGTAATTTATTGTTTGACATCAACATGTCGCTGACATTCAAACGAGGCAATGAAGCAAATAATAATTTCTAATTGCTCAAATTCCACAAAAACAATGCCCCCGAACAGCATTACGAACATGAAATTCTATATTAATATGCGGCGATTAATGAAACATTTCATTAGACACAATCAATTCCGAGAATGTGCCCGACAGCAACAACAACTGAACCGACTGATCGAGTGTCTCTGGTTGCCTATTGAATTACACATTTCGCCGAGACACCCACACCAGGCACAGCAGAGGGTCTCTTATGTGAGCTTATGTGCTACTGACAGACCGCCGTCAAATTTCGAGCATAGCCCAAATTGCTGTGGGAGCAGCAACAGCAACAAAATTTGAAAAAAAAACAACAACTGCTGTTATAAAATTGTATTAAATTTCGTTAGTTGATTGACTTTTCGTAACTGCAAAAAATAAAAAAATAAATGATTGCCTTATTTGGACAACGTTTTTGGTGCTGCCATTTCCTGTTTCTTGGGGCACAAACAACTCTGCACAGCTACACAATTTGCTAGAATTTCAATTGAAAATATGATTTGCCAAATTAAATAATAATAATAAAATAAGTATACACAATGTGTGTTGGTGTTTGATCTGTTGGAACATGTTTTGAAAACTAGCACCGCAAACCACGCGCTTTTGAGCCAATGTCCGCCTGGCTTGTTAGTCCAATTCAAACGTGGCCCGCAGCGCAGTTGCCGCTGCATTGGACAACCCCTTTTGGGTAACCCAGTTAACGATATTTGCATTTGGCAGCTGTTGCTACTCGGCTACACAATTGCTAATTTCTATAAATAAAATCACATCCGACGCACTCAACTGCAGCATTCAAATAACTTGCCTGAATACTAGAGTAAACATGCAAATACTCTTTTAATATTATCTAGCTTTCTTATGCTTAATCTTATAGGCAACTTTTAGCAGACATTCATTTTTTAACAATTTCTTCAAATGCATGAGCTAAGCTTCATTTTCTGTACACGAAATCTACAACAAGTTAAAGTATTTATTTTCTCCTAGTATTTTATGATTCTTGTATAACAGCATAAGCAATTACTCTCTTTCTCACTCTCTCTCTCTCTCTCTCTCCCTCTCTCTCCCTCACTTGTAAGGGCATACAAATTTCGTCATGCGAAATGCAACTAATTTCTTACAGAGTAGTTTTTGCTGTTTTTGTTTGTTACTGCGCGACTGCCATAGATCATTTAACAAATAGCGAACAAAACTGCATTCAGACAGTTTGACTTGCATTTGTCGCTGTCGCTGTTGCTGTCGCTGTCGGCATTGCATCACTTTTAGCCATTTTTGTGGAACATGCCAAACGCGTAATACTTTTGGCATGCATGAGGTGTGAAATGGCGCTTACGTGTATTACTCTGTAAATATTATGAGTGAAATGTGATTGTTCCACTCTGAATGAGCAAGCTTCCTCCCACAATGCAGCTTTGACGTGCGTGTCGGTCATGCATACAAATACACATATGGCAGATAGATAGAATAGAATTCGAGAGCTTTGTAATTATGCAATTGGCATGCAAATGCTCAGGCAGGCTGTTAAACAATTGTACATGCATCATAAATAATAAGCCATAAACATTATTATGACTTTAATGCGTTTTCGTCACGGCGACAAGGTCAGCCACGCCACTCACAAGAATCAATTGGGCAGCGCACGTAGGCGGCTAAGTTTTTCACGCGCTTCCGAAACATTTCACTTTTTTTTTTAATTTTTTAATGGCATTGGCTTTATGATTATGAATATTGTCGTGTAGCTGTAGCGGCTTATTAAATTAGATTGCATAACGCAGATAGAATTGTAGGTGGCGCGCCCAAAATTTGTCGAGGCGTGAAATGTTTTGTAATCTTTGGGTGCCCACCATGAAGTCTGTTGTTCGCTGCTAAAACTGCGAATTGCATGAAGGCCGTTTGCAATTAGGCAGCCAGCTATGAAGTCAACTCTTAACAAATGCCCAAAAGGCACATAAATTTGCTCGGCGCTCAGCGCTGACTCATCAGAAATCAGCCCATAAACAATTTGAAGGCCAGGAAAATTTGACTTTGACTGATGGATCATAGGCAATGGAAAGCCAAGTAGTCAATAAATTGCCATAAATCACAGACAGCACTGGCCAAATGTGTAGCAAAAGCTGTCAAAAGTGACACTTGCACGCCCCAATGCGTTGCCCGCATTGGCTTGCCAAGTTCGTGCCCTAAGTCTTTTGTTATGTGTGCCGATTCTTCAGCTTTTCAGCATTTCAGCGTTTCAACGCTTCAACGCATCAATGCTTTGTCGCCTTGGCGTTTTGCTGCCAGTTGGAAAATTTGCATTGTGCAAAGTTTCCGCATTTTGGCGCTGCACTTGGCTGCTCCAATTTGTCACAGTTCCAAGTGGGTTACAGTCCAAGTCCAGCATTTTGTGGCCAAAGAAACCCAAACGCGCTCGTGACATTCGGCCCCACAAGAGAGTGAAAGTTGCACGAAGAGAAACAACAACAACAACAACAACAACAACAACAGCAGCAGCAGCAGAAGCAACAACAATATTGAATTAAATTCAGCTCAGCTTCGACATGGCCCAATGCAACTTGGCATAGCTACAAATGTTGTTGCTTTTTGTGTTTGTTGTTTTTGGCCATGTTCAATGTGCGATCGTGTTTTAATTTCGTGTTGTATAAAGCTTTTTTCATTGTCAGCGGCGTGCGGGCATGCAACTTGCATTGTTTGGCCAAGTTGGATGCTTCTTTTGGTGCCTGGCTAAAATGCTAAAACGTATTTCATAATTGCTGTAGGTTACTTAGTGGCTGGCGTCAATGTACATCTGAAGCTATGCAATGGTGTTTCGTTTTACCTATTTAGGTTTTTGCTTTTGCCCACAAAAAGCCAAATTAATCAAAGTAATTGGCCAGCTCGGCCGGGGGTGGAAGCGTGGGCGTCGGCCGCTTTGCCGCTTGGTGTATGAGCTGCGTGTAAATGAACTTCATATGCATGCACGTATGAGTATCTCACAGATAACGCCATGTGGGAAAAGCATTTTGGCAGCGCTTACAACGCTCCGCTCTGCAATTGCTATTGCTGTAGCCGTGGGCTGGGCGCCGAGCCGTGAACTGTGTCAGCAATGTTGCATTTTATGCAAAATGCCGCCGCGACAAATTCCAAAGCCTTTGATTAAAACGCCAAACTATTTGCTAGCCAAATGCAATGTGTGATAATGGATGTATTATAATTATTTTTTACTTTCCAAAAGGGCCAACGACAGCGTGACTTTGGCATAGTTTTAATGGCTGCTCACTTTGATCATTCCCATTGTATTTGAGACTCATTTGTGACTGCGTGGGCTGCACCTTGGATATAACTTCTTGATAAACAAACCCAACAAAGCCCGGCAAACTGGCGACACTGTGGCACTGTGTGGGCACAGGGACACAGCATCGGCATAGTGCCATGCGGTATCATAGCGCGTGGTTGTCTTGTTTGCACTCTAACAACTTCCAGTTGGGGCTGTCAGTTGTTCTAGCTGAAATATTTGAGACAGAAGTGTGACAAGGCGTGTGCCGCAGACGGCATAGTAATGAAAAATTATGCCAAAAGAAAATATGAAAATATGAAACAAGGTACAAAGTACATTTACAGCATTTTGTGCTTTGTTTACAAAGTGCAAGATATTTGACTGATGTCTTGCCACCTCCATCCAACTGAGCGAGACTCTCTGACAGTATGAATTAAAGCTGTATACATTAGTTACCTTAGTTTATCAGTGCCTCAAACAGACCTATTGAGGAATCTGTCTGAGGCCTACACAAATCATATTGCCTAAGGTCGTCGTTTGACAACCATTGCTCTTAAGACTGAAAACAGAGCATTGCATAGTCCATTAAGCCCGATTGCAAAGCTGGCATTTGCTTAAAGCATAATAACACCTACTTAGGTGCTTTTCAGCTGTGAAAAGTACCCCATGTACCCTCGCCATATATATATATTATCTATTCATTATATCAGGTAAATACCTTTAATTATCAATTATCTCAGCGCGCTGCATCGTAACAAACAGCTTTTAATTATGCAAGTTGTCCTTTGAAATCGCGTTAACATTTTCTTCACACTTTTAAAGATCTCAGCCATCTCATATCAGGTAGTCAAAAAGAAACAAAAACATTAATAAAGTGCGCCACAAATCACCCAAAAATGTCGACTCCGTGCGCGTCATCTTCCCACATTACTCAGAAGGCGCGCAGTTCATGCATTCGAACGTGGCCATAAACACTTAAACAGCAGCTGCGGCTAATTTGTTTCGAAGCACCATTAAAATTTTGCAAATTGGCCACAAATATTGTGCAGCTAATTGAGTTAAGTGAGAAATTCCATTTATAGCCCAGGCGTGTGAACCAGCTAATTAGAATTCAAATTTTGGGCGGCATTCCTCGGAATTTCTTTTGCCCATTTCACATTAACCGCACTTTGGGCATTTGGGTCAGTTAATAAAATGAAATTGCAGCATCATTGTTACCAAAAAAAAAAGAAGTTATATTGCTGTTATTTTTCGTGGGCTTTTTGGCTATTCATGAAACGCGATTTTAATCAAAGTTCATTAGGGGCGTGCACAAAATTTATGGCCAAATAATTTATGCGTAAAATGCAAAACAAAATGGCAAAAAAAAAACATGTTCATTCATTTGCCCGCGAGCTGCTTTGGCGGCATGTTACATTTGAAATGAGTTTTAATAATATGTAATTGTGAAATGCAGAAATGAGAAATGTGCAAATTCAATCTGGTCTGGGCAACTACAGGTCCAGTTTTGGGAGAGCTTACATAATTGCTAGACCGAAACAGCGAACTTTTTTTTTCACCTTATGGCTGTCACTCAAACTGATTGCTTGTCTCTGGCTCTGCCGGCTGCTATCTCTCTCAAGGTCAGGTAAGTAATCTACAGTAAAAACAAATGCTTCAGTTGTTAATTAATTCAGTTGCGCTAATTTTGCTGCCCTATTTACACACACACACACATATATAAATATGTATCTTATTGCTTTGCTTTGGCCTCTTACAGCTGCTCATTTGCATTTTTAGTGCTTGTCTTGGACCTGTCTTGGACTTGTCTCGGACTTGTCTTGAACGCGTTACCAATTTACGCAATTGCTGCTGCAATTTATTTGATTTGTTGCCTTTCAAGGGAAAGGTCTGCCCTGCCCACGTGCTGCCTGCCCACCATAGCTAAGACTTCGCACGCTTTAAAATATCTATAAATTTATACAATACATTCATCTAAAAGCTACATAATCATCATCACGTACTCATCGTCATCATCATCACGATCATTATTATCAACATTGAATCTTCGTTGTCTTGGCGCTAGTTTTTTGTGTGTTTTTTGTTTGAAGACGATGCCAGTGACCTCTGGTATGTTTTTCATATTGTTATTTTATTTTTCCTCACTCAATCTTTCTGTGCTGTGCATCTTACACGTTTACACAGTTCCGAGATCAATATCGGGGGATGCCCGAAGCCGCTGCTGCCTCATCATCAACGAACAACCGAAAAAAAAAACTATAGCACGATTTTTGTTGAAATTTTCATGTTTTTCAGATTGATTGTTGCCCCCCTGCCTACACACGCCTATTTGCCCGCTAACTGTTAAGAAATAACGTTTTGCCTATTCACCGAATTCTTTTCATATTCAAATTCAACTAGTCAACTCTAATATGGGTCAAAAGCTACAGGTTTGTCTATAGCGAAAAAATAAAAATTGTGTTAATCGTTTGTTTTGTTTTTTTTTGTTTTTTCCTAAGCCTTTGCATATTTGTTGTATGAGTAGTACGTATGCCCATAAATTATTCAAAAGGTTTGTATTAGCGTAAAGCACAACAAAAACAGGTGGCATTTTCGCATCAAGTGAGAAAATATATTGGGACATATTCTATGCCAAGCACGGGCTTAAAACATATTTTACAATATTGAGTTGCCATTAATTAAACAAGATTTAACACTTGTTGCGACGTTGAGGCAGCTTAGAATTGCTTTGCAACAAGTTTGTTGCTTAAGTCTTTCGTTTGACAGCTTATGAAAATTTGTTTAATTCCCAATTGCCAAATACAATTTAGTGTACATTTTGTTTATTGCACAATTAGCTAGAAAATAATAACAGAAAATATACAAAGTCGTAATTCAAGTAATTAAAAACATGCCTCAACTTGTTGCCAGTCGCATTTTTGCAGCCAACAATAAATCAACGTAAGTGCAACTTTGCTCTTAAATCTTGCAACCGACTGCGACTGCTGATTGAAACAAAAGGCTTTGATAGATTTAGTGCTGTTGCTTGAATAGAAAATGAAATTGTGGGAACCATTTAAAAGTGTCATAAAATTAGCATTTTAAGTGCCTAACACTAATGCTCAGATAAAACATGCTTAGATCTGCAACTTTTCCCTGCCTGGCCTGGTATTTTGGGCATCAAAGCAGGCAACGAAATTGTCAAGAGTTTTATTACATTAGTAGGCCCTGCAGCTCTTTTGTTGTAACTATTCTTAAAATATAGTCATTCGTGTTACAATATTTAAAGCAGACACATCTGCAGCGGAAGTTTATACAGAAAAAAAGTACACCAAAATTGATCCGATATAAAAATTATATATATACATATATATTAGGTAGGATCAACATAATTGTACGCCTTCTGTTTTACATATCTAACAAGGTTAATTAGTTTAAAAACAGAAAAAACAAACAGAAAGAATAGAAATAATGGCTGACGATTTTAGTACGATGAAGTCCTCGTTGAGGGAGCCTTCTCTCTTGCCTCCCGAAATGCCAACTGCGCTGCCCATTTGCCGGAAGCCACGTCCGGATCTCAACTCGCTGACAGTGCGCCAGTATCTGGATCAGACGGTTGCGCCCATTTTGCTGCATGGCCTACAGGCGCTGGCACGTGAGAGGCCCACGGATCCCGTTAGCTATTTGGCAACATATTTGTTAAAGAACAAGAATCGCTGCGAGGAGATCAACGCCGATGCAGTGTAAATCGTTTTGTTCCTAACTTTTATACAAACGCTGATATTCGCTGGTTTTTTATTGAACCGATTTCAATGTACACATTTTAGAGCTGTCTGCCCACTTGTCTAACATACAAAAAAAAAATATCCCAATCGTTACACTCACCAAATGTATGCTCTGCAGCCACATGATTTACTCGATGTTCCTTGTTGCGGCTTACGACCGACGCACAACAATTAAAAAGCACACTTTTAGTTTACACTAATAAATATTAATTTGTCGCTGTATTTTACACGGTTGCTGCACCAAACAATTTGTTTTTCTTTTGATTTTAAACAAACGATAACAGTGCGTATACACGATTTTTGGCAGAGGCTTCTCTCTCAACTGCCAGCCACATCACGCCAGAGCGCGTTGAAGTCGAACGAAAAATTGCGCCTAAAGATGCGCCGTTAATAGTCGTATTTAATTGGTTCCGCCGACTGCTGCAACCCCACGCCTGCACTTCCGATGCCCGTCCAACGATAGATAATATATATTTATGTATGGGTTGATTGGCCCGATCTCTTAATGCTGTTTGCAGCGTCTCGCACGTCCGTTTACTCAGCTGGCTCGATTGCCACTAAAATCGCAGCGCTTTTAGTTGACGGTTTAAAAAACTTCAAATTCAAAACGCCAAACGTTTCGGCGCACTTCGTTTCACAGTTCGGTTCGTATCGGCTCGCCCGGCGAATGCCACAAAGCGTAGCGGCTGACTCTTGGGGCTAACTGGAGGCAGCACATGGGAGGGGAATGGAGGCGAGTGGAGGGGAGTCTAGGGCATGACGCTGTAAAAGTGTCTGTTGTCATGGCTGTTAGAATTAATCTACTTTATGAGCACTCTTGGACACTTTCAGGCCGTAAGCCGATTTCAGTTTCGGTACGCATTCTGACCACCCGCAACAGTCACGCGCCAACTGGATTGTGTCTAGGTTTATTTTCAATATAACTTAGATTCCATTTAGAATATAGATTCCATTTAATTATAAGTTAATTGCTGCATATGTTGCCGTGTTCTGTTACAAAGTTCAACATTTAGATTGCATGCTGTTTTTAATTTTATTGATTGATGCCACAAATTCAAGTGCAATATAATACTCGAGACCTTGTTTGCTTTTCAATTTAGAAAGGGTTTATCTTGGGCTCAAGTTGCCTTGATATTTAAACTTTTGAAATCATTTTGCTCTCATTTGAGCTTAAGTTTTTGACAGGAGACGGTTAAGTTGAAGCTGCCTGTGAATGTATTGCAAATCTCTTGATTGACGGGCAAACCTTTATTAAAAACCCTAAAAAACAAATCGTGCACAGATCGAAATTTACTCAAAATATGGGAATAAAGTTAGCCAGAAATACGAAATACGGGAAATACGGAATAATAAAATAAAACACAAAGCTAATTGAAGCCTAATATAATGAATTTATGAGAATTACATAATAGGGCAATATTTAAGACTACGTTTCTTGTAAATTGCAAAAGGAAAGTAAACTTGGTCTGCATTCGGTATAAGGGAACATGCACATGATTTACATATATATATTCACATTCACATCTTGGTATTGGCCGTCAATCTGTTTGAGTATGTGTAAGTTTTGAACCACATTTCGACTCTATTACTTTAAACCCACGTTTGCACCCACCGGATTTTGGTTAGTCGATGAATCACGTTAGATGTTTACATAGAAGTTAATTCTCAATTTGTCAACAAGCGAGATGAGTGTACCGAAAACTGAGAACTACGTCTTTAATGAATTACTACGTTAATTCTAAATAGTGAGGAAGTGAAATGGAATAGTAAACAAAAAAAAGTCTCCTATAGTTGAATTCCCTAAATTTTTAAAAAATTTGCGATCGTTAAAGTTGCATTCCTCAAGCTCACAAGTTTTGGGCTCTGCACCTCGCAGGCAGCAGCTTTACATAGATGATTATAATTGCATGACAAAAACAATAAAATATATTTATTAAAATAAGAAAACACAAACACTTTTTTAATTGTACAAATCAATAAACAACTCACATTTGAGTCAGCGGCATTAATTCGCTATAGAAATAGATATTATTATGATATAAATAATCCATTAAGGAATATATGGCGCCCACATGTGTCATATAACTACGGCCACATAACAGACATATATCTATGTATGTTATGTGTATATATCCACAATCAGGCATTGCCTTGTGGCTTGATTTAATTAAAAAATCAAAATCGTTGTAATTATTTGTCTGCAGAAAAAGATCTCTCGGCTCAAATAACAACTTGAGCTCTTAAGCTCCAAAGTGGAGTTTGCAAATTGAGCATAGTTGATTTTGGCGCCAGTGCGTTTATTGTTGTTGGAATTGTTATTGCTGTTGTTGTTGTTGTTGTTATTGCTGTTGTTGTTGTTATAGTTGTTATTGTTGGGTCTGGAGTGCGTGGGTGACTGACAGTCGAAGTCGCTGTCGCTGTCGCTGTCTAATGGAGCGACGCATTTCAAGGCTGTCGATCGGTTCAACTTGTTGCCGCCGGCTGGCGCTTGAGTTGCCACCAATTTCTTATAGACACCGACTACGAATCGACTCGTGGCTCACTGCGCCTATAACGCTTGCAATGTTGTGGGCGCTGCTGCAGTGACGTCACACATTGGCTTTGCCATGATATCATTTTCCACCACACTAAATCACACGGAAAAAACCTAAACATTTCATAAATCTAAAGCTATGCGCTGCTCACAGGCCGAAATATATTTGCGATTCGCTTCAATAAACAAACGAAGTCTATCTGATTAGCATGCAGCTCGCAGACGCGCGTACCTCGGTGCGTATGAGCAACAGCCAAAATAAAAGGCAACACGGAACAGATTCGAGTAGTAGTTGGCTTATTTATGCGTTACAAGCGCAACATCATTTCAATATCTAACATGACGCATACGACATGCTGTCCAAAAGTGTCACTCAGCTGGTTACGCCCCCAAACCCCCGCCGTCCATGACATTGCTGTGCGTTTGACAATTGAAATGAAATTGATCGAAACGCGATTAGCAAAATTAATACAAAGCAACAACAACAACAGAAACAACTGGCCAACTATGAAGTATTATAAATGTTATCGTATTTGCGCATTGTATAATCCATGTGCGTGCACTTATGGCGCACACTGTACACAAACGCACAGAGGAAATAAAACGCTTACGGCCAAGCTGTTGAATGTAACACGGGGCGACAACGTTTCCAATTGGACGAAGATGGAGAGGGAGGAGAAGTTGGGGCATGAAGCAGACCAAATGTCGCTTTGATTTCTGCATATCGATTCGGCCAATTTGTCAATTTATAGTCTTTCTCTCTTTGGATACATTTGCTGATACCCTAAAAGATGCCAAGAGGTTATGCCTAATCTTAGCATCGAATCGCTACAAAGGCAAGCGGAAATCTACACAGAATTATTAATGTAAGCAATCGCAACTAAAGAGATAAAATGTGTTCACAGAACGATGGGTTTCCAATCTATGCTAGTTATTAATGTGTTTCAGATTGGATCTTGGCCATTTGCAGTGAAAAAAGTTAAGCAGAAGGAATTTCTAGTGAGGCATAGCAGATTGTATACAAACATAAAATTTTAAAGGGTATTAAAGTCACAGCAATGTCTCGGAAGAAAGTATGGTTCACATATAGTTTTTCAATAATATTCCTGCAAAGTCACGAACTGTTCACGCGATCTGACTTTGTTTTGTTGGGTCTATTTATTATTTACGTAAGCCACGTTGTAGCGCATAAGATAATAATAGTGTTATGTCAACTGTTCGGTGCAGGTGGCAAATCGATCGAGACTGCCTCAAATCCAGGGCATTAAAATGACCTCATGCGGCTGATCCAAACGGCGAATTGGGTTGTGAAAGTTTTGCCCCACAAAAATTGGAGCCAAAATCTCTCGCACCCACGCATGAACAGAACCAACTTATAACGAGCATTAAAAAATCGCCAACGCTTCAGAATTCGATGCAAAACTACATTTGGCTAACAGACTAACAGTTAGTAAAAATGGGCAAAAATAATAAATAAATAAATTAATCATGGAGAAAAAAAAATAAAAAACAGCATGACCTACGCTAATAGAAAAAGCAAAAGAACAAAAAGATAGTTTACAAAATTCAGACTAATTTTAGCAGTTGCGACATCAGCGAAGCATCGCAACAACAAAAGTTCGCTGAACTGCACAAAGGCGGCAGCAGAAGATATAATATGTAATAACAAAAAAAAGAGAGTTAAAAAAGCAACCAACAACAAAAGGAGACAAAGCCAAACTTCATTAGTTGGTTCTCGCATCATCAGCTAACTTGGGCAAAAAGAAAGCAGCTGATGATTTTGGCCACAAAAAATGCACACAAATCAACGTTCGAATTGTTGTTGAACCAAAGCACAAAGATCTGCAAAGCAGATGCTAAAGAAGAAGCAGAAGAAGCGTAGCCAAATTCCAAGCTAAAAATTCGAACCATCGAAAACAAATTGACTTTTTATAGACAGTGACAACAATTAATTATATTTTAATATGCCTGCAACCGACAGCCTGGAGAGAGATAAAACCCCAGACTCTGGACTCCGTCTTGACTCTGGCTCAGATTGGCAGACACCCCAGAGCCGCTGAGCATGGCCGACAGCTTATTAGTTTATAGTGTCAACAATGCGGCTTAAAGACCATGGAAGGGGCGGCAAGGGAGGGGACGGCGACGAAGAAAGGTCGTCGCAGCTGCCGAAAGTCATCGAACTTTCACCATGTTCCCTTTGTTTCGTCTAATTTCTATATTATGTTACAGGTGTTGTCAGCCACACAATAATTAATTATGATTTGGCAGACGCCAGAAACGAGCCAACAACTGCTGCAGTCTGTCAGCCTATCAGTTGGCATCTCGAGCTGTAAATTTGTTTTCATTAGCTGAATTCACAAAGGTTGATCAGCGTTTTTAGCCAGAACAATGGGTAGCACTTAGCCAACTTTTAAGTACATATTTTAGCAAGTACAATTGTGCAATTGGACAAAAGACTTTATTTAAATTTTGTTATTTCTAATTACATATGAGAAGAACTTTAAACAATCGCGTGTCTCAGCGTTAATCAGAAATTCCCAAAAGCGCAGAATTGCTTTTTTTTTGCTTTTGTTTCGGCTGACTGATGCGAATAGAATAGAATGGTTTCGGGGTAGATACTTTCAAAAGCTGCGCTGTAATTAATAGCAGCTTACGACTCAGTCGCAAATTAGCCAAATGACATAGCGCCCCAAGAACTCAAATTTGTCGTTGTTCTTGGCCTGAAGAGTTGCCAACAAACTGCGTAGGAGTTCTTAACTTAACTCCCGCCAACTGTGTGGGCTGCATAGAACTGACCAGCAAATTAACACGGTCCTGTTACAATTTGTGTCAAACCAGAAAAAACAACTTAGAGACTCTAATCGGTAGTTCCCGACTAGGAGATACCCTGAAGCTTCTTTTCCAGGACCTAAGTTCAAAATTTCCGACGGACAAACATAGCTAGATCGACTAGGCTATTGATGCTGATCAAGAAGAAAACTACGTTATGGGGTCGGAGATGTTTCCTTCTGTTTGTTACATACATTTGCATTAAACAGTATAAAAACATGTAAATGTGCTTTAGTCGGGAGTGCCCGGTTAGGATATACCCTGAACAACAAAAACACATACAAGAACACACCCTCAGTTAGCTACGACATGGTATTTCTCTTATGATCTCATGCGTCATACGGAATGCACTTAAGATGCTGAGCAATAATAAGCTAAGTACATTTGCATTTAGCCACAATACATCCCTTTTAGCCACTCACGAAATATTCCGTGATCTATAAATACCAATCAAAATAATGTCAACATTTGGTCGGACTGTTAAATATACATTTCACCTTTATAAAAGATATATTAGAATCGGAATATATGCATCAGGAAGGAATAACAAAGTGAATATGCTGTTAGGTAGGGTATTGTTGGCTATTTGGGCGTCTTGCTTAATTGCGAACTTGTTGCTTGCTTCCGCTCGATGGAAGGCGTGTGAGCACATTGACTTTGCAAGTCAAGTGGGCGGTAAGTACTCGTTTATGCCATTGTTTATGTCATATAATTCCAGAACTTGTTTCTTATTGGAGATTAAGAATAGAAATATATAACAGCGACCTACCTTGTGAGGGACAGCTGCTGTTGTTTTTAAATGTACACTAGGCTAGGCTTAATTTAAATGATTTGATGTCTTGGCGCTCTCCTGTCGTATGGCATTGATTAGCTCATAGTTCACAAGAAATGTAAAGCGGAGTCCGGAGATTTCCACAGTGCAATTGTGGGCCAGTCGCGTCTTGTTCCCATTCAGAAGCGGAGTGCCATCAATGAAGATAGCGCGCTTGCCTTCATTGGCAATGAAGAAGTCGCCATTGCTGCGCATCTTAATGGTGCCCTGGCGTCGCGAAATCTTCGCAGCTGGTCCCTCCAAGGACAGGTCGACATCCACACCGCACTCCTTGGCCTCGCGGCCAAATGTTATCTCCTTGGAGCGCATTAGATAACGCACCAGGCGTCCGCAAAGGCAGGCGAGTGTTTGATTATCAAATTCGCTGGCCGCTGTGGGTCCCAAGACTGAGTCAACCAGCACGCCCCAACGTGACAGCTCGTTCTCCAGCAGACGTATATCGCGCTTGTTGCGGCGATCGGCCAGCGTCAATTCAATTTCCAGTGCCTCATCGCGCGGCTCGTGCAAATCCTGATCGAAAAGCTGATCCTCTGCATCTGAAAAGCTGAGTGGCTGATCCAAACCTTGCAGCGGCTTGACCGTTTGGTCCGGCAGCAGGCAGTACTGCTTGAGCAGCAGCCAGTGATTATGCAACGATTTGGCAGTCCGTGCACAATAAAAAATGCCGGCGTTCTTGTCAAGCAACTCCTGGAACTGTTCCAGCTTTGGCGTCTCCGCCTGTTTGAGGTGAATTCGTTCATGAACAAGCAGCATACAGGAAAATTGAGTACTTACACTCTTAATGGTGCCCAGTAGATCTTCCTCCTGCATGCTGTATAACGCCTTGCGCTGCACGGACTCCACCATCTCTGGATGCAGATTACGCATTGCGGACACGGCAATCCGCGACACGGCTGGTTCATACAGGAGGGCATACCAGCGCTGTTGCAGCTCCTGCAGGGTAAATTTACAGGAGAATTTGACGCCGCGATGAATCATACGTAGATCATTTGTTTGCTGTATTCCAATAACAAGCGCCAGGTCATCAATGGGCTTCCAGCGACCCAAGTCCTTCGTAGCCATCTGTGCCAGCGGGCGACCATTGCGTCGTGGCTTTTTGTTGCTTGCTGGACGCGAGGGCCGCGGACGACGTTCAGTGGCTGGAGCACGCTCCATAACAGGTTTTGGCTTCGGCTGCGGCTGCTGCACGGGAGTGTTAATTGTTGGCACCGGTAACGTGGGCGCTGCTGGCGATGAAGGCGTCGCAGGAATTGCAGCAGTGACTAAAGTCGGGGCGCCAGGTAGCGCTTCCACTGCTGCTCCTGGAGTCTGAGGCGTTTCCGTTGCTGTAACAGCAACTACTGTTGGAGAAGGCGATTGCAATAAAGTTGGCGTCGTCACAATTCCAGGATGGTTTTGCGATGTTGTACGCGGCCGATTGGAGCGGTTAGCATCGGCACCGCCGCGGCTCGTCGGTATTGTAAGATTGTATTCCACTATTTCGTCGTCGAAGCGTTTTCGTTTGATTGTACGCGAGGAACTATCAGGCGAATGGCGTCAATAAACAGTTTACAGTTAACTTGAAATGTCAAACTCACCTTCGACGTTTTGCTGCGTCGTTTTGTAGCAACTCTATCGGCAAATTGTGAATAGGAGTTTTACCCGAAGGCGTTGTTGTTGTTGTTGTTGTTGCAGTCGATATTGTTGGTGTTGCTGGGGCTGCGCAAGTGTTGACAGATGTCGATGACACACTGACAGTGGCAGGGACGTCTACTGCGTGCGAAGCAACTACAGGCGCCATGGTGGTTTGAACACTTGCAGACGCTGCAGTATTTGTAATTGTTACATGTGACTGCGTGCTTTCCATAGCTATTTTATGCAATATATATTATTTTTCTTTTGCGACGCACAAAGTATTGGTAACGCTGCGACAAATCGATATACATCAACTATTCGATAAATCACAATCATCGTGTCACAATGTGCGGCGTAGTGGCAGCACCTAATAACATTATTACTGTGTACTTAACATTAATACTCCTCTTTAACAGAATTTATTTAACATTGATGTTAGCCAAAAGTCCTAACTAAGAACAATGAAAAGCGTTCCTTATTTTTCTAACTTTAAATTTCTGTATAATTCATGTCTTCGTTGTCGTATTTGAAATAATGGTAACAATGGTTATCTCGCTTTTAGTTTCTGTTATTTATTGCACAACTATCGATATGTGTCAGAAGATAAGTAAAAAGTGTGCCCAGCGTACATAGAGTTTATGCATCAGCCCTCAGATTGCTAACAAAGTGCTGATGTGAAACTTGGTAATAAGATAATGATGTGATGCCTATTCTTAAGAATGCGCTACATTAATGAATGCGGAACGGCATTACAGAATTGCTAACAACTCGCTAAACCTTTGCCAAACTCAACAAAACTATGAGGTAAGCGCAAAATGCAAGTACAGTGACGAATGTGATGACTAATCGATTGCGCCTGCAGTGGACACTACGCGGAGTCGGAATCTTCGCAGTCCGAGAGCAAAATGGACATCTCGGAGACGCCCACGGACTCGACAGGCGTTTCACCGCTGGCTGATGAGCGTGCCAATGCCACGGTGCCAAACAAAGCAACAACCGACTCGCAGCAAACGATCGAGGATGAGCGTGAGAATAACGAAAACAAAACCTTGTCAACGCTGGATAACCGAATAATACGTCCGGAGTTACTGCTGCCAGTTGAATCGATGCCACAACGTCAAATGACGGAGCGCACGTTGGCAAATAGCCATCCGCTTATGTCGCCCACAAACACGGACTCCGATTCGGAGCCATTTCTGGGCAAGTGCAAGAATTTTCCCGACGTTGTGCCGCGCACCGAACAGACTGTAACTGAAGCTGTACGGAACACATTGAACCAACAAAACAATATGCGGGTGAAACCACAAGACGCCAAGGTCAGTCTGCTGCGGGCAAATAGCCCAGATCTGCTGAGCAGCGAATCGGATGCGGATGTGTCACAGTATTTGGCTGCTGTGGAGTCTAACTTTCAGTCGGTTTCGCTGCTGCCGAACGCAAACAACAAAGCGTCGCGCAAAACAAAACGCCCAATGGTAGCTGGTGGTGAGGACATATCCAGCTTGGATTCCATATCAAATCATAGTTTTGACGATGACGAAGACATCGAGCATAATTTGGCCTCGCTGAGCCCATCCAGTTCCCTAATTGATGGCCTGGATGGCGAGGACGATGATGACGACGAATGCGAGGGCCCGGAGTTGCTGCCCGACAACGATGACGACCTGGATGATTTTGGCATGACGACTACACCCACACCGCATGCCTCCGCAGCAACAGCGGCTACAGTAGCAGCCTCCCCAGAGCTACCACAGTATACGGCGGATGAGGAGCGACGCGATTCACGCAATTGGCAAAAAATTACGCTGCCGGATGGACGCACGCGCGAGATAGACATGCGTGTTATTGAACCCTACAAACGTGTGCTTTCGCATGGCGGTTATCTGAAGGCCGGTGGCCAGAATGCCATTGTCATATTCTGCGCTTGCCATTTGCCGGACAGATCCCGAGCTGATTATAGCTATGTCATGGACAATCTTTTTCTGTATGTGGTCAAGACGCTCGAACAGCTGGTCACAGATGACTATGTGCTCATTTATTTGCATGGCGGGTCTAACAGGCGAAATGTGCCGCCCTTTCCATGGCTCAAGCGGTAAGGGCTACAAATGGCTTCTATTTTAAAAACTAAAACCTGACCATTAACATTTTAGTTGCTATCAACTGCTGGATCGTCGCTTGCGCAAGAGTCTGAAGCACATGTATTTGGTGCATCCCACTTTTTGGATCAAATCCTTGGTATGGATGGCTCGCCCATTTGTCAGGTATAAGCTTGGAACTATCCATCCTTTACAATCCTTTAACTTATGTCCATTTCTCTACAAACAGCACAAAATTCTGGCGTAAGCTCATTTATGTTAAATCTCTGGATGAACTGGGTCTGCATGTGATTGTTGAGAAGGCAGCCATACCGGAGAAGGTTAAGCAATATGATGCCAAGCGACATTGAGCTGCACACTCGTACCGCTCATTTATTGGGTAACTGCTAGCTCACGCTTGATTCACTCGCAACGCAACATTCATACACGCTCGCATTTTTGTTTCTGCATTCCTCGTTAGGTCTACTTTATTTAATATTGCTCTCAGTCTTTTTTATTTATTTAAACTCTTACTATGCTTTAATTTAAGATCTCAATCTATGTGATACTTTATTTATGCCTTCTCAATCCATGTACTTTAACCCGCTATGTGCTATGTAATGTAATTGGCGGCGTTCAGCAAACATCGAACAAGTTTTTGATTGCTTTTACTCACATATGAAGTATGTAGTACTAAACAATACAGACAGACGTAATCCATGTAGTTATAGCAGACCACAAACGCATATTTATAGATAATCATGATCATGTAGCTTCCGCTTGAGTTCCATATATACATACATATACACATAACTAATCGTACAATCTACAATACATATACATATTTTAAGCCTGGTTTTTTAAAATGTTAACAAGTAAATAAGCAACTTGAAACCACCAGACTTCCGTACATGTTACCTTCTTTGTCGTAGCAAAATACTATAAAATATAACGAAAGAAAGCCCCCAACTCAACTGAATTTAAAATTAAGCGAGTTTATAATTGAAAATATTTAGCTGAATTTTTTGTGTAAAGCTTTTGCATCGATTGCATTGTATACTCAAATCGTTATCAATCGAAAGCACCAAAACACCGACCACTAAGAGATCCCATGCCAGTCACTACTCACCCCCTATCCCATAAATAGATGTTTAGCCTGTAAGTGAACTAGTGACCATTGTATTAAAAGAAAAAGAAAAATAATATTTGATATTTAACTCTACAATCTCACGTACACATACACGAACATATGAGCGTAGTCGTGTAATTAGTTAAGCATGTAACCGATTGATATTAAGGAGCGATCTTTTGTTGGTTTCCTTATTGCTTCAACGATAATAAAAAATGCAAAAAAAAAGTTTTTATATTCATTTAAATGTTTTAAAAAATATACAAGTAATATGTTAACAATCACGAATAGCTGCTTTGATCGCAATCCCACAAGTCCTGATCCTCGTGGAACTGTATAAGCACCAGCTCATACGTGACTATAGTGCCCGCCACCTGTTATTATCAGATAATATATGTATATAGCGGAAATCATTTTTATAATTCTCATTTGGCACTCACACTGAGCACCAGTTTGCGTGTCAGATGAAAGAACTTCATGCCACTAAGGGCCACCATATCGCTGCTAATCTCTTCGGCAAAGCGTTTAACTTCCGGACACCATGAATCCTTGGGCACGCAGCGCAAAAAACGCAGTGAGCGCCGCGACTCGTCGTGCACGCTGGCTGCATACAAGGATACAGCCAAAGTGCGCCCAATTAGATATATGAGCGAGAAGTAAAAGTAGACCGAATGAGCGATCGAAGGCATGGTGCTGTAAAGCAATTAGGTTACAATTCAAGCGTATCACGAGAGAAATCAAATATCCTTGTAGGTACATGGCTTTGAAGTGCTTGTGCAGGAAAGTGAAATAATGAAGTAAACAACAGAAAAGTTCTCCATACAAAGAACCATTTGGATCGTTTCTATTGCATAAAAGTCCTTCAATTAAACAAAAACTCAATCTTCTCCACGGATTCACCAGTTCCGACATGTGTACTGCCTGCAACAGAAAATCGAACCTATGAAAACCTTCCTGGCGATAGTCAGTATATCCACAAACAGACGGACCTGGCTAAATGGACTCCACTGATAACGACACTTGCCAAATTATAACACTCTTCTTTGGATTAGGGATGTGTGCTCATGAATTGACAATGATCAACTCTCTACAAGGCTGTATACATACTTGAGACTTCGCAGAAGCTGGACACATATAAAGTAAAGATTGTTGGAGAAAGATACCATAGTTATAAGAGAAATTGCGTTGTCCATGTTGCTGCACAACGTGCATATATTTCGATATTGTACTCGCCTCTCCGACCAGTAGGAAGGCGCCATATGCTAAGATAAAGTAGTTAAAGAAGTTTCCAGAAATGTTTTGAATATGGAATCGTTACTCACCATGCCTTTGAACTTTAGCAAATTGTCATTAAGCTGACGAAATTTGGATGCCAAGCCGATGCTGACTATCATGACTAAAATATCCATATAGTTCCATATGAATGTGGAGTAAACATTTTGCACTTTTCCCCACAGCGCCAACGGCGTGGAGTAGTCGAAAACATAGAAAATCTCATCATTGGTCAGCAGAAAGAAGTTTCTTATAGGATCATCAGTTTTATTGCAATATGAAGCATAATTTATCGCCGAAATCATGCTCAGCAAATGCTCCGCTGTGTATGACGAATAGACAAGAGATCAATTGCAAGCTTAAGTTAAGGATTAGGAATCCTCTTACCAAAGGACAACATCATGCCCACAAACATGACCATTTTGATGGAATGCGCCATGCGCTGTTTCTCACGTTGTGTCCGATATTGCGGCAGATCCTGCTCGATTTCGTACCAGTGCATCATCAATTCCGGCCACTTTCGTGCCAAGTTGAGAGCCGTACTGCAGACCACACAGATGCAGCCCTTGAAGATCAAGGGCCGGACATTGTTAAAAGTAATGGACCCGTTCAGCACTTTGTAAATGGTTAAGCTAAGATTTATCAGCATGGATCCGATGAACAGCAGGCAGCAGCAGGTGCGCACATTGCTCCACGAAAAGCTCAAGCCGCTCGGGTGCTTGGCCGTAACGCCACGCACCGGCATCATGGCAAACCATTGGGCAGTCAGTAGAATCGACCCGACTGCCTCATGGAAACTGCCATTGTACATGAATTGCTCGCGCCGTTTGTAGCTCAGTTCTAGACATGAATAGTTTCAATAATACATTTACTTAACTCAACATATAGTATAGTATATACCCTTTCCGCTGTTTTCGCCATATTCAGTTTGTAGACGCTTTACGTAATCCGCATCGGGTGTTTGCTGAAATGTTTGCTTACGTGCACTAGATAATATTTGGGGCTTTGACTTAATTCGATTCATAATTGTTTTTAGATATCTACCTCGAACAAAGTATATCCAATTTACGCAAAAGCGGCGACTTCTTTAGCTTTTTCCAGCGACGAAATTTTCGCTCTAGTTTGGGCAGGAACCTCATTTTCGGACCGCAGCCAAATCGCAACTGTGTTTAAGGACTGAAAGTCAAACTTTTCAGCGAATGGTCTGTCATTAAAAACACCTGTTGTTTTGCACTAATGTATAATTGATAGTTTAACGTGACATGTGCGAATAAAACTAATAATTGTGGGACTTTGGTTGGGCTCGGGCGCTTAGTGCTCGTAGCAGTCATTAACTTTGTCCTCCTTGTTGAACTGCAGCAAAATCAGCTCATAGGTAACTATAGTGCCAGCCACCTATGCGGTTGTTATTATAAATATAAATATAACTTGTGTAAATAGTTTAGATAGCATCATAAATTATAGACAGCCTACCGCTATGACAACGCCACGTGTAAGCCGAAAGAATTTCATGCCAGTTAAGGCCACCTGATCCATGTGCACTTCCTCCGAAAAGCGCTTGAGCTGTAAATCCAAAAACTTGATTAAGAGACGCTTTTAATAAGGGTAAAAGAAACCTATTTTCAAATGTCTTAGCATTGGTTTGGGTTCGACTGGCCGGTTCGAATCTTTTCAATAGAAAGCCCGATTACCTCACTGGTCCAGAACTGCCTGGGCACAAGCTGAAAGATGCGCAATGGACGCTTGGATTCATCATTGACGCTGGCGCTGTAAAGCGAGAGTATTAAAGTGCGACAGAGTAAATAGCCCAGCGAGAACCAAAAGTAAACAGTATGCGATGCAGAGGGCTTTTTCCTATAGCAAATACAAAATAATACAAATATGTAAGATAGTTATCCGTGTGTCAGACTTACTGCAGGCTCTTTAAGATCTTGCCGCATATAAAGTAAAGATTATTGCTGAAACATAAGAGTGTTATAATAGATATGGCATCATCCAGAACTGAGCAGAGTTTGCAAAGATTGCGAAAATTAATGCGGCACTGAATCCAGTATTCAACGCTTGTGGGCTGAAAGGACGAGACACAACTTGAATCACCAATTTCTATGTAGGAATCTTCTTTCTTACCAATCTGGCTTCACTGAGCATATAGTCGTTTAGCTGACGGAAACGTGACGCTAGAGAAACGCTGACGGCCATTACGAATATATCATTGAAGCTCCAGGCAAAGGTGGCCAGCACATTGATCACTTTCCCAATTAAGCCCAGGAACGCAGTGTAGTCGACAAATACGAAAAACATTGAAAAATTTATATAAAAATAGCTGTTGATGGGCTGATTCGGCAGCACAGGACAGGCATTCACATAATAAATGCTGGACAGCATGCTCAAGATATGCTCCACTGCAAAAAGAAAGAGCTTGATAAATTGCATAGATGAGTATATCTGCAATATACCCTACGCACCCAGCGAGCACATCATGGCTATAATTATAATCATTCTAATATGAAAGGCCAATGCAGAGCGTTCCTTTTCTGTGCGAAATGGTGGCAGCTGTGACTCCACCATCTGCCACTCCAAGGCAACCGCTGGCCATTTGGTGGCCAGCTGAAAGAAGGCCACAGAGATTGCGAATATGGAGCCATAGAAGATTAGAGTTTCCACCGAGTCAAAATCGAAATTGATGCGCATGACAAAGAGCGCCATAAAGCCAGACGTAATGCCAAAGGATACAATGACGATCATCGAATAACAAGAGCGAAAGCTCATCCAGCTAAAACTCAAATCCTCCGCATGCTTTGAAGTTATGCCGCGCACAGGCATTAGGGCAAAAACTTGGGCAATGATCAATACTTTGAAACACAGTTGAAAAGTTATAAAGGGGTAAGATTAGTTGATCATATAATCAAAGCTTAACACCGGTTATGAATCAAGGATTATTTCGGTAGTTACCTGGCTTGATGGCCTCCAGGAATGAGCCGTTGTGCACATAATCCTCTCGATCTGCGCGTTGCAGGACTTCTTTGACCTTACGTTGATGTAGTCTATTGGCATTTGACCTGCGTCTGATCCAGCGCACACGCGGCTTATGCTTAAGGACTGCATTGGATTGTATACCATTTATATTTGTGCTATAAACAGTCCTTGAGCCAAAATTTTTTGCTTATAATATTTCGACTTACTCGCAATCAACGCGTGCCGCACGCCAAAAATTGATGAGGGCCACGCTTTTGCGCCGTCTTGTCGCATCACCTATGGTCCTCGCCATGTCCTATGCCCAACTGCTGCAGTTTTTTTTATTATTTTTGTTTACATTGCGAATAGTCAAAGCCAAAAACTGATAGGTGGGGTTCTCTTTAATGCCAGCCATGCCAATTGAATATCTGTTTTGCTTATCTGTTTACAATCTTTGTGCAAATTGCAGGTCGCTCGCCGACAGCCTTATAAAATATGCAATATGATTAAGTGCGGAACTATGAATAGAAAATGCTCTTGGAGGCACCAGCGCCGCGACTACAAATGCTCTTCTGCACCTCAGAACCGCTCATTTGATTGATTAGCACCAGCTCATAGACCATCAAAGTGGCAGCCATCTGTAAGAACAGAAGAATAATGGATAAGGCAAATCTTTGGGCATACAAATACTATAGCTTACAGAAAATATTAGACGCCTGGTCACAAAGAAATATCCTTTGCCGCTTAGGGCAAACGTATTGGTCAATATAACTTCCTGTATGCGCCACAGCTCCAGGCACCAATATTCTGTTGGTATCTCAAAGAGTGTATATGATATTTCCTGGGCTTCCTGTGGTATGGAAGAGGCGGCAAACATCATATTTAAGATTCGCGTAATAACGTAGATCAGACAGAACCAGAAGTACAACTCATCCATGAAGCTGCCCCTGGCCCTGTACAGAATTAGAAGAATAAGTTAATATGATCTTAACAAGCAAATGGCAGCAATTACTTAAAGCTATGATAGATTTGCACACACACAAAGTACATATTGTGGGCACAGGCCAAGACAACTAGTCCGGAGAGCTCCTTATCGTACAGCTTGAGCAAATCACATAGATCCAGCAAATCATCGCGAACCTGGCCCCAAAACTCGCTGGACATATGTTTTCCGGCATGTTGACGTATGCGCCAGTGCATTTGCTGGAAGCGCAGCTGCAGACTGCGACAGATCAGTATCAAAAATATGTCCACAAAATTCCATACAAAAGTCATGGCCAGTGTGGTCCATTCAATAAAAAGCGCTTGTGGTACATTGAAGTGGAAAACCGAGAAAAGCTCCTGACGCTCCCTCTCGAAATAGTTCATCCAAAAGGCCACGTCCAGCTTGCACTCGTGTATTTGTTGGTAATTACTGTACAGAGCACTTCCAACATACGTGAAGTGTTCACAGAGTGCGGCCACCAGCAATCCCACGCCCCAAAGGCGCAGGCGGCGTCCAAAGTTCCGGCCCACATGGCAATCGTAACCAGGCTGCAGAAAAACCAGCTCACAATGTGCTGTCCGCCGTATGAGATGCGGCCAGCGGTGGGAGAGGGAAAGAAAAACGCCCAAGCACGCAATGCAAATGACGCTAAAGCTAAGCGAGCCTGACGTAAAGTATAATAATGAAGGGCATCCACTATAACGTATATAATTTATCTTACCTATGGTGTAGATTTTAAGGCCATGTTCGAGCACCACTTTCGATGAGAGGGCACAATCCAAAATGGCAAACGACAATATGACGATGCTTAGGAAAAAGGACGGAGAAAGCCAGCGGAAACGCACATTCGCAGCTGGAGAACTGGGCCAGACGCCAGAAACGGGCAGCACGCCAAGAAATTGTGCTAGAACCAGAACTGTATAAGGTAATGGGAAAATTGATTAGATTTATATATCTTAAATAGTTATTGAAATGATTTAGTTAGTTTAAGCAACTAAGCACAAGGATTCGACTAGATCTAGTTTAAAAAGAATAACAAGACAAGTGTGTCTGCTTGAATCTCAGATCCAATTACAATACTCAATGTTTATTTAACTACATTTAACCTGACCATAAATTATATAGTTTATATAAGTGGGTAACTGTTGGGGGAGAACTTACAGGGCCCAATGGCGTGCTGGAGCGTATTTTTATTGCTGCTCTGTCGTTTCTGCTTCATTTGTTGGCTGTTTACTGGCAAATGGGCATGCAAAAAGAATTCCTTCAGTTCAGCGACGATTGCAATCGACGAGCGAATGTGTACAACAGGGCGTATGACAGAAATTTATTAACGTGTTTGCCATTCAGATTTCAATGGTTGGGCATGACATTTGAAAGTGCTTTGTCAGTTTATCAACATAAATCTCTTTGTAGTTTTTCTCAGCAAATAAGATGAACAAGTCATTAGGAAAGATACTGGCTCATATCAGGCTTTTCCTATGGGGCTTATGACGGATATTAAGGTCCTTCCAGGGTTTCGATATGCATATTCTAATTTAGCAGTAGACGGTTCTTTGCCGGATTGTTGCTTGGTTTATGACATCCGATATCATGAGCTCATAAGTGATTATTGTCGTGGCCATCTGCAATAAGTAAAGGCTTTAGAGCGGTTCCAGTTATAAGCACTTTCTTTGCTCCACTCACAGACAGCACAAGTTGACGCGTGACATAGAAAAATCCATTGCCAGATAATGCGGTCATATCATTGCCCAGCTGCTCGCTGAAGCGTTGCACCTGTCCAGCACAGGCTCTATTAAAATGAAGCTGAAAGAGGTAATGAATAAAGGTCTCTTACCTCTGTAGTCCACGCCTTGGCGGGCACATCACGTAGTGCGGTTATAATTTTGCGCTCAAAATCATGAATTGAAGATGCCACAAATATAGTTAGGGTGGTGCGCAATATGGCAAAAATTAACGAGTACCAGAATGCCAGCATTACAATTAGATCAACACCGATGTTTCTATTAACAATAAAAGAAGACTCTTAACTAAAAAACAATAATCAAACACGGTTCAAACTCACTTGAAGCTGTTGAACAGCTGAAAGCATATGAACGACATATTATTTCCAAAGGCCAAAAGCATGAGTGGTGCAACAGCTCCATCGAGCAGTCGGACGAGACGTTTTAATGCCAAATAATGTTGGCGTACCTCCGTCCAAAATATGGCAGGCATCACCTTTCTATGCACGGCGGCAATGCGGCGATGCAGCTGATGAAAACGCGCCGCCAGCCCAATGCCAATGCACATGAGAAAACAATCGGTGAAGGAGCGCGGATAGGCAATAGTCTGATTGAGCCACTGCAAGTAAGATGAACATAAATGCCAGACCATGTTAAACAACCAGAAAGAATCACCTCAAGCATTGGCATCAACCAGACATGATAGGGTAGTATATAATAGAGATGTGGACGCTCCCATTTGTAGGTAATTTCCAGGTAGCTGACATTGATATTGCATTGTGTGCGCTCCAGACTGCTCAAATGGAAAGAGTTGGCCAACAGCAGGCAATGCTCCACTAGAAAAACAACAGACTCCAGATAATAATTCAAATATAACATAATAATATAATACTCACCTAGAGCCGATGACATGATAAGACCGAAAACAATGTTGATGCGACGCTTCATTTTGTACTCGTCATAGAAGCGATAGGGTACGCTAAGAAAAAGCTGTTCCACGCGGTGCCAGTGGCTCATGATGCTGCGCCAGTTAAATGCCAATCTCCAGAAGAAAATATGCTCCAGCAGGCAGACAATATATAGGGCCAGCGAGCTGGACGTGTGAAAGGTGACGCCCACCTTGCTGACATGATGCAAAACGGCACCAAATTCGCATAGGTTGAGTATCAAAATGATTGCCGAATAAAATGCGCGCGGACTAAGCCATTTGAATTGAATATTCTGCACCTGAGGTGACCGAATATTACTCACAGGCAGCAATGCATAGATCTGTGAGATGAAAAGCACTGCACAAAAGAAATATTTAATTTCTGTCGAACTAGAGCTAGAATCGTGAAGGTACCTTGTGAGACAGCGCGATGGAATGTTTCGCCCTGTGGCATGGTCAACAACTGACTGTCAACTCTTAAGCGAATCGTGAACGTGCAGGCAATGAGTGGGCGTGTCAATTTAGCAGCTACTATTTACAATAATTTAAAGATAATTGTGGGCAACTGTCAGCCGGCATGATAAATTATAATTGCTGTTGCCATTTTTCAGGCGCACAAGGGCAACAAGCCTTTGCGGCGGTTGGGTTCATCGAATTGCAACAACACCAGCTCGTAGGTAACTATAGTGCCGGCCATCTAAATAGAGGGGAGCCAGGCATTGTTAGCACAAAACAATTGTAAGACTTTACACCTATACGCACCCCAAAAAGTAGCCTGCGTGTTAGAAAATAAAATTTCTTGCCGGACAATGCTACCGTTTGTGTGGACATTTGGAATATCAGGCGTTCCACCTCCACACACCAATTCCTGCTGGACACACGACGCAGCACGGTCAGCGCCGTCTTGGATTCATCATTGATGGTGGCTGCTGTGAGGAACACGCAAGCTGTGCGACCCACCAGATACAGCACGGAGTACCAGAAATACACATAATTGATGGGCCAACGCAGTTTGCTAGAAGGAAAAGTAAATCTTAGGATACTCCTTGGCTGCTTTGCCGGTTCGGAACACTCACTTGAATATGTTGAGCAGCTGACAGCATATGAAATATAAGTTATTCGCACAGGATAATAGAATGATGCTGGACAAAACATTATCCACACGCTCCAGTAGCTCACACATGCGTACATAATGTTCGCGTATCTCGATAAATGTAGCCTCCGGCACCTGATTATCATGCTCCAGCCGGCAAATACGCTTCGAAATTTGCTCAAAGCGATAGGCCAAAGCCTTGCTGACCATCATGATGAAAAGATCCATGTAGTTCCATATAAAAGTGCAGGTGCCGTTTACCAGCTATAGCGAATGAGGGACAGTAATCTATTAAATCATACAAATTAAAAACAAGAACATACCAGAATATAGACAGCTATGAATCGGCTATAGGGCAGCACTTGGAACACATATATGTAGTTGTTTTGTATATAATCGTCAAAGGATGCGACTACTGTACTATTTTGAGTTTTGGAACAGATATGAATGCGTTGTTGGTAGCTTACAATAGCAGAGGCAAGATACAAACTATGCTCAACTGGAATCGTAACAATTGATTATCTTAGTGTCAAATAGCCTTGGCCAAGTTCTTACCCAGCGACATGGCTATAATGATGAGAGCAGGTTGTCGCACACGCTGATTGAGGTTTCTTTTGAGCACCTCATAGGGTGGCTTGGTAAAGACCAACTCCTGGCGTGTCCAGTAGCGTATAAGTGGAGGCCAATGACGCGCCAAATCTATGAATAAAATGCAAGCGCACTGTACAAAGGTGAAGAACACCTGGCCCACTGCAGAAAATTTGAAATGGTATTAGTTTTTGTCAACCTGTCTGCGGCCAATACGAACCAAAGTTGTTCGCTGTAACGCCAATCCTTAGCAAATGCTTCAGCATGCCAAGTGTCAGCACCGAGCTGGCCGCCATGAAGACCAGCGTCGCTATCATTTGCAGAGATTTGAATCGGAAACGTACATGTCGCGGACTTGGGTTCCAGATGCCAGTTAGAGGCATTAGCGCAAAGCACTGACCCACCAACATGACTGTAAAGTATAAATCCAATAAGGAATAATATAATTAGATACCCTCTTTAGAGAAGCTCAACAGTAGAGTAGAGGGGCAGACCGACAGATAAACTCTTTTCACATTTGCGAACGAGCATAAGAAGTCTTTATAGATTCATTTAGAACATAGTTTTTACTTACTGGGATAAACAGCGCGATGAAATATTTCTAGATTAGCATAATCCAGAGGTTTCTCGCTTCTTATAATATTGAAATCAAAATTCCCCTCGTCTGTTGGCTTGCTTGTGGAATTGTCATCAACTTGCTTCGGCTTTTTGCCGAACATGTGCCGCAGTTTCCAACCTGGCTGTCCGTCCATGTTGCTGGCCATTTGGACACTGAGCCGGAGCGCCTGCGTCTATGCACGACACCAGTTAAAAATGTGCTGGTCACACTGCAAAAGGAAATTACAGGTAAAAAACCCAGTTATCTCACGTGTGTGGGCGTCCGTTGTTGTAAACAATAATTAGAAGTTGGTGGGAAAGTGCAGCTATCAACGCGGCAATCAGAATTCAGTCAACATGCGGCAAGCTGCGGGTAAACATTCTTTTGAACGGAATCCAAACATTTTGAGGTTACAGAAGGCCAAGCGCCGGCGGCAACGTGCTGCAATTGACCAAAAATGGCGCTGTGCTGCTAATGCTGAGGATTTGGAGCAACTGGATACGTTTCATCGTGCCATAAGGCCATGTAGGCAGAATCTCTGGTATCAATAATATGATATTTTACTTCTGTCATTTTACAGATTTGTGCCTGGCGCAGATTTTTGGCATGATGCCCTTGGCAAATGTTCTCAGTCCCAATCCTCAGATGGTCACATTTCAACTACGTTCTTCTGGCACGTGCTTTTCGGTGATCTTTCTGCTGTTGGGCGGTGTGAAGACAGTACGTTTGGCAACAAAACTGTTACAAGGCGGTATTAGTGCCAAGAATATTGGTAAGATAGAATACACTTTAAGGAGGCTAATAAATTGGAGCTTTTCAATGTCATTAGAAGATTCAAGATGATGAGAACCGCATAGAACGGCTCTCTTAGTGTAGTGGAAATGGAAAAGATAATGTGCAACCACATAATTTTGATTTGACTTTATGAAAATCGCATAGAGAGGCTACATTAGAGATAAAGATAGAAAAATAGCGTCTCTGTGACACTTTTTAGAAAGAGTACAAAATGCATTAATCTTAATCTTATATTTTTATTTACTTCCGCAGTGGGCGTCGTATATTTTAGCAGCGGAATGATAATCTGTTTGAATTTCATTTGTTTGGCGCGTTCCTGGACCCGTTTAATAGTGCCCTGGAGCGGTATAGATATAATAATGCTTTTCCCACCCTATGCAAGAACGAAACATAGCCTACGCCGTAAGCTACTTATTACTGGATGTTCTTTGGGTTGCCTGACGTTGGGTGAGTTTCAATTTTGCCAGCATTTGAACTTCTTTTAACTTTTGGTACTTTTATAGTTGAGCATTGCCTATATTATGCATCTAGCTATTATAATTATCGCATGCAAATTGTGCATTGTCAGACGAACGTAACGGATATACTATTCAGCGGGTATATGAAGAGGGAATTTGCGGATATTTTTGAAATGTTGCCCTACAATCCCATCTTTATATTCTATGCGTTTGTAGGTGTTGCTTTAAAATGGCTACTTAACTGAAATTTATCGAAGTATTTGGTTTTGATTTTTCAGTTTTTGAATGGCACCTTCACTTTTATTTGGAACTTTATGGATATGTTTATAATTTTGATAAGCATTGGCTTGGCCGAACGCTTTCAACAGTTGGCAAACCGAGTTTTGGCTCTCGCATATCAAGTAAGAGCTGTACTATATAATATTGCATATATTTTTTCTTAACTTATCTTGTTATTCTTTCAGCATGTGCCCGATGCTGTGTGGCATGAAATACGCATGCATCACATACTCTTATGTGAACTTATGGATCTGGTTGAGAGCAATATATCGCATATTGTCTTGCTCTCCTGTTTAAACAACATTTACTTTATCTGCAATAAGTTATTAACCATTTTTACGTAAGCCTTTTACTCACAGTCATTCTAGGAAGCATCCTTAATTTCGAGTATGTTTTACAGCAAACTACGCTATCCCATCAATTATGCATATTTCTGGTATAGTTTGCTCTTCTTGCTGGGTCGCACCTGTGCCGTCTTTTTGTGCGCCTCCAGAATTCACGAAGCTTCTTTATTACCCCTTACGGTGCTGTCCATGGTGCCCCGCGATTACTGGACCGAGGAAGTGCAGCGTTTCAGCCATCAGATAAGAAATCAGTATATAGGTCTCTCCGGCTTGGGTCTTTTCCATCTGACACGCAGAAGCTTCTTTGGAGTGAGTTTCGTTCTTAATTGCTTTTGTTTTGTTTTAACTATAATGTTATCCATTTAGATGATGACCACGCTGGTGTACTATGAGTTTATGCTATTGCAACTGGATGCGAAGACCAACAAGAATGATCTACCCGCTTTGTGTGTCTGAAATGGAACAAAAGTTGTTAGAAAATTGTTTTCTTACAATCACAGAAGGAACGCCCAACGAAGATTAAATAATTATAACTTCAGCTTAAAAGATTTCCAGTGTCGAGCTAATTAAGGTCTATGTTGTTATCCCAATTGGCACGTCAAATATTATTTCAATTTTCGGGAATTGCGGGCAAGTGCGACTGTTCACATTGGGGGGGAATCCACAAATTGGGGGTAACCGAAGTCGTTTGCCATTAGTTTCAATTATTTGGACAAATGTAAATCTGACAACTGTACAGCGATTGTTACGCCAACTCAACGAGCTGTCAGAGAGCGGGCGGAGGAGCAACCGAAGAACAAAGGAAGCGTCAGGACTAAAAGTTTCTAATTCGAAATGGTTTTTCAATTCGCGCATTTGCTTTGACACTGACACTTTGCCAATTAACACTTTCCTGGTTACCTGCAATTGTTTATAGCCACGCAGGGCATTGCCCATTTGTGGGGGCAATTATCCTGTCAAAAAACTTTATATACACATGCATAGAACAACCGAAGCTGGTAGCAAAACAAAATGCCAACAAAAACAAACGCTGGTGATTACCAGTCGCCGGCACCCCCGTTTCCGTTCCAGCACGTGAGTCAGTCGGCGTCGTCGGCGCGGCCAACCCCGGGACTCGGAGCCAGCGCCAGAGCTGAGAGCGGGTTTGTTTTGACCGAGCTGTCATGACAACGGCTGGCACAAGCATTGAAAAAAGAACATAGAAAAATGAAAAGCGAGCGCTTTGAGCACTTTGAGCACTTTGCAGTAAGTCAGAAATTTTCACTCGCTCAGAACGCACCGAACCGCCAAAACGCACGCAAGCTGCACGAGACGAGAGTTGGATACAGGCATGAGCCAGCATGGAGATACCAGAGACTGTATCTGTGCGAAGGTTTCGCGAGTTCAGTGCCCGGCAAAAGCACGAGCTATACGAGACGCTGCTGGAGCTGGCGGAGACGATAGAGGAGCTGCCCAAGAGGTCGCTGCGCAAGACACTCGAGCTGACCCTGGCCGTCTTGGAGTACAAAGGTCAGCTGGCGCAGAAATACGAGCAGAGCGGTGAGCGACGATTGCAGGATGAAAACGAGAAGCTGAAGCGCATGGTCCAGAAGCTAGAGCATGAACGAGATGCCCTAAAGCAGAAGAACAAAGAGGTGAGTATTGGAATCCATAAAAGCCGAACAATTATTTCAAAACACATTTGAACAGTTGGGCGTGGAGATCAAGCAGCAGCAGCAACAACTGCAGCAGGCTGCCCAGCAGGCTGAGGCTAGTGACAAGGACTCCTCGGATCCACTGTCCGAGCTGGACAAGCAGGAGCATCTGCTGCACAACATCGATACCAAGAACAAGCACATTAAACGGCTGCTGCGGGAAATCGAGGTAAGAGAGATTGGGTCTCATCTTTGACTTGGATTTCTTTTAGCCAATTCCCAACATTCTTGCCGCAGACACTGCAAAATCAGAATATCGCCCAGTCGAAGACTATAGTAATGCACGAGCAGGAGCTGCAGCAGATCAGAACGAACCTGCTGCAGATCTCGCAGGATATTGCCCAAGTGGAGCAGGAACGGAAATCGCTGATGCTGCGCGAGGAGCAACAGGGCTTGGAAATCGCGCGACTTGAGGGCAACATCACCTTCTTGGAGGATGAGCGAGAAAAGCAGGAGCTAGAAATGCGACAATTCCTGGATAAGTATGAAAGCCAAGTGCTTAGCTGGAAGCAGCTGTTAGACCAAAAAGATAAGGAACTGGAACAGTTGCATAAGAAGACAGAGCAGACGACATCAGGCCAAAGCACACTGGAATCCACTTCCAGCAGCAAACAAAGTCCGCAAGACGATGAGCTGATTAATATGCGACATGTAGGTGCCCATGTCTTTCCACATCTCTACCACCCTTTCAATTTTAAATCTTCCAGCTGCTGGAATTACGTGAAAAACGCATTGAAATGCTTGAGGACAAGCTGAAATCCATGACGGATGAGATGGTGAGCTCTACAAAGGTAATGAATCAGTTGTGCGTGCAGCAGGAGGGCACAAAGAACCCTCAAAAACCGCGCGCCTGCTGCCAGCTAATTGAGGAGCGTCTGCGAGTGGCCAATGCCCGGTCGCAGCAGCTATCCGAGCTGCTCGACAGCTCCGAGCAGGACAATGTTCTCAAAGCCAAGCAGGCCCTGCACGCCCTCAATGCCTTGGAAGCGTATAAGCGTGGCGAGGATGGCCTCGTTCCAGCGCTGCGTCGTTGCGCCGGGCTCGAGCAAAAGCTGGCTGAGCGGGATAAGCAGCTGCGCAACTACACGCAGGAGCTGAATTCCATGCACGAGCTGCAACAGGAGAATGATGTGCTGCGACGAAGGCTAAACATACCTGACGATGTTGTTGTCCTATCCAAGCAAGTGCGAGCCAAGCAGCGAAACAAGGACAAGCAGATTGAGCGGTTAACACTCAAGCTGCGCACCTCCGAGGAGCTCCGACTGCAATTAAAGCTGGATAAGTGTGAGCTGCGGTGAGTCCATGATGAGACCATGTCCGTGACCTTTACTCAAGCTAGCAAATTACAGACGCAAGCTGCTGGAGCTGCAGAACAGAGAACAGCCTCAGAAACTGGACGAGTCACTGCATCAGCCCAGTGAAGTTGGCGAGTTGCCTTCAAGTGCGCCGCTAGAAAATTCGCCACGCCGCGGCCAGGGTGACGGTGCTGCCAGCTCCGAGCTGCAAACAAAATATGAGGATGTGCTGGCCGAGAACGAAACGCTGCGCATGGGCATGTATGAGATACTGGAGAAACTGCGGGAATACGATGGTAGGTGAACCCTAGAGGGCGGAGAAAAGCATTCAATTGCTCCATGGATTAAATGTTATCTTCTTCAACTCTTAAAGCTACCTCGGAACACATCACCATAGATTCGGAGCTGTTGCGGCGTCTCATTGAAGCACTGCCCAGTGGCTCAGCCATGCCGCATCTTCACAGCCAGCTGCAGGTGCTGAAGGCACGCGAGGAGGCGCTGTGCCAGTTGTTGCAGCAAAATGCCAACGATTCAGAGACCGGCGAGTTGTCCTCGGTGCACAGCATGCGGGATGTATCTGAAATGCCGGAGGAGCAGACGGATATAATGGTTATTGATTCGGCCACGCGACCAACTACACCAAATGATGTATCTGAGGGACTGCAGTTACCCGTCATTACGGAACAGGAGCTGGAACAACCTAGGCCTGGGTCCACCGAGTTGGCGGAGCTGGCCATTCTGCGCAAGCACTACGATGAGCTGCGTCTGCACATGTCCGCCGATGGCAACGAGCTGATTCGTTGTAATCAAGAGCTGCATGAGCAGATGATCAGCCTGGAGAAGAAGCTGCAAGAGCAGAGCAGATCCTATGGCTACATGCGCGAGGATTACGATCAGCTGCTGTCTGACTTGAAGCGACAGGAACTACTCCACATTGAGAACACAGCGGACCTACAAAAACAATTGGAACAGGTGAAGTCCGAGCTGGCTGCCAAGTGCGATCAGTTGAGTACAGTGCAGCGAACGCATCTCTGCACGACGGAGGAACGACAACAGTTAGAGCAGCGGAATGCCATTCTAAGTATGCAGCTGGCGCAGGCCATGGAACAGCTGCTGGGCGAACTTAAGTTAACGGACATATGTGCGGATTACGGTATCATTGGAGATAACTATCAGCTGGATTATGTGACGGCTGCGGAGTTTGAGCACCAGCGACAGACTTTGACCACTTGGCAGGCGCAGCAGGCGGAACTGCAGCGGGAGAACAAACAGCTCGAGGGTCTGCTGCAGGTGGCCAATGCACAGATACAGTCGCAGCAGAAGCTGCTCAATGAAATAACCGATAACCACATCAATTTGCGTCATCTGGTGTCGGATCTACAGAGCAGTTCGAACGACAAGCTAGTTCTAGCCAAAATGCAGCGTGACTTGGACACAGGTGGATGATGCTTCGCACAAACACAGGCAGTTCATATTAATCCATTTCCATTATTATTACAGCCAAAGCGGAAACAACTCGCTTAGAAGTGGAACGCAAGCGTTTGCAGCAGGACGTGGAGAATTTAAATGCCCAACTGCAGGCAGCGGAGCGTCTGGCGGCACAGACACAACAGGACTTCCATCTAGAACGAAACAACAGCGACATTAAGCAGAAGTAAGTAAATATGGTTTGGATTGGGTTAAGATGTGAGTAATTGAAACAAAGATACAGACAGACAGGCCTGACTGTTTCAACTCGGATGTTGATACTGATCAAGAATATATACACAATATGGGTTGGGAGATATCCATCATGTCTATAGAGATATCTATAATACCTACAGTAGGTGGCCCTATGATCGTCTAGCATTCGCCCGAACTTTCTTTTAGCCTTTAAGTCAACTGTTTCATCTTGTAAATACCTTTTGCTTACAGATTCTTGCAGCGTTCGTTGTTTACCCTCAAGGAGAAATATGCCAAATTTACACCTTTGATCTTCCTGACCAATTTTGTGTTCGCTCATCAGAAATTTAATAAACATGTAAGGGAACAGCAGCAAGGGGAACAGGCTGGCGACAACTCGGCACTTGTAGAGCAAGTGCTGCAGGCGGTGCTGTCCAAAGTGTCTCCCAACGAGGAGAATTCACAGCAGCTGATTAAGCTTATCAAATCGGAGACACAGACCCGGCTGCTGGAACAACGCTGCGAGAGTCTGCAGGCCAAACAGACGGAGCTCCAACAGGAGCTCACCGAATTGCGTTTACAGCATGCCGCCGAGTCGGAGCACTGGCAAACGATCGAGGCGTTGTTTGGACAGCCAAAAGGAGAGCGAACAGAAGCTGCGAGCGTCGATGTGGCTACCAACACGGAGGCAGCAGCACCAGTGCCTGCCATGCGGCGCACAGCACAGCTAACTGATCGGCAGTCATCGCCTATTGGATCGCCGAAAAGGCGCTTATCCAGCCATGACACGACCACACAAACTGAGGATGCGGCAGTGCAGTTGTTGGAGACGGCAGTCCAAACAAATGGCAATACAACACAACAGCAACAGCATCAAGGTGTGCAAACGGCTGTCCAAGTAAATGGCTATAAAACACAACAGCAGCAGCAGCATCAAGCTGTGCAAACGGCCCAGGAATACCGCTCGGCTGATGAGGAGCTGCAACAAGTGCGGGCAGAGTAAGTTTTACAAAAGATTCCGACTGTGTATTCTATATGTTGACATAATACATAATACTCCTCTTGGAGCAGTTTGCAGGCAGCGAACCAGCGCATTGAGGAGCTGGACAAGCAGCAGGAGGCGACCAATGCCGGTAGTGAATCCGATAGTCAACACAGCGGCGTTGTGGAGAAGACCATTCTCTCCTTTCACACGCTCCTGCTGGAGAAGGATCAGTCCATACAAAAGTATCAGGACCTGCTGCAAACGGAAAGGGAACAATGTCAGCAACTGGTCACAAAGCAAACAGCTGAGAATGAAACACTGAAGGCCACGGTTAACAATTTGAATTTCAACATTAAGACCAAAGATCTGGAAATCTTGGATCTGAAAGCCAAACTAGAACTGCAGAAACCGCCTGGCGCTGTCGGTGCCCAGGCGAGTGCGAATTCCCTCAACGAACTGACCGATGAAAAGATTGAGGAAATGTTTGAGCATAGCTCCGTGGACAGAAGTCCACATCAGCAAGAACTGGAGACGGTCGAGCAGCAGCCCTCTGTAGTTGTTGCTGCCGACGAGGCAGCGGGCGAGCAAGAGAAACAGGATACAGAGGAGCTTAAGGAGCTGCCCACCCTGCTCAAGCAAATCAAAGAGTTCAAGGAAAAACTGAGCTACTGCGAGCAGAGTCTGGTGACACGGGAGGAAGAAGTGGAAATACTGAGGGAAAAGTGAGTCCTTAACTAAGCTATAAAAAAAGAAAATTAACTTATCTTTACTTTTACTCGACAGATTAAAACTCTGCCAGGATCGCGAGAAATGCATGGAGAGCACTAGCAATCCTGAGCTTGAGCAACTGCGGGTCTTCCTGGAGGAGAAGGACAAACACATACGTGATCTGATGGACACGCTTAAGAATTTCCATGTCTGTATAATGTACAAGATTATTATAGAGTGTAACCTCACTCCACGCCTTATTCCTTTTCACAGGACGATCAACAGCGATATATCAACGACACTTCCAACTACTCGGCGGATCAGATCGCAAAACTGGCCGCCGATCTGAATCGTATCGAGGCCACCAACAAGATCTATCACACCCAAATGGAGGCACTGCGTCGCCAGCTGGCCAATGTCACACAGCGCGAGAAACAGGCGCGCGATTTAAGCCAATCACTGCGCCAGCAGCTGCTGAAACGTCCGGTGGTATCCATCAAAACGGAACTAAATGCACGCGTTAAGAACGAGAATCTGCAGAAACGCATACAGCAGCTGGAGTTGGATCTGGAAGATTCGCGTGCGCAGCTGCAACGCCAGCAGACCCAGCTGGATGCCAAGCGCACGCGTAGCGCCAACGAGGTGGGTCTCTGGGAGAAACAGAAGCGCTGGCAGCAGCAGGCCGAGAAGTACAAGAGTAAGCTTGACGAGACGGAGTTGGCGCTGGACAAGACACGCACTCTGCTTCAGGCGGCGCGCACAACAATAGCCCGACTAGAGAAGGACAAAAATTTGCTTGAGTCGAAGTTGGGCAAGGGAGGAACAGGAGCCACAACGACGACAACAACAACAGGAAGTGTTAATACCCACAATACCTTGAAATGTTGTCGTGCTCCGTCCTGCCCTAATTTGCAGCATGTGGGCGCGGCAAAGTTTACGCCCTCCCCGTCGGAGAGTCCGGAAACGTATACGGGTCCGAGCAGCGAGTGCAGCTCGCCGGCTCACAATCAATCACAGCCGAATTCTGGGCATCACAGTTTCTATGAGCAAGGCCAATCGGAGTTGATAGAGGCACTTAAGGCACGCATTGAGATGCAGCAGCGCAAGATCATGGCCATGGAGCTGGAGGGACGTGGTAGTAATGCGTTGACAACCGAACTGGAGAAGCTGCACGAACGTTGCCAAGCGTTGGAGGCGCAGAATATACGCCTGGAAGCGCGTAATTTGCAATTACAGCTGGACACGGATCTTCTGCGACAGGGCGATAGCAGCGACCGACTGCAAAAACGCATTAAGCATCTGGAGGAGTAAGTGCAGCGTAGATATCCTGCTTCTGATCTTGTGGTTAAACTTGACTCCCTTTCAGCTATATCCTTGCACTTAAGGAGGAGATGGCACGCACCGAGTCACGCCGTGATTTGTGTAAGTGCAGCGGCCTAAAGGTCAACACGCATCAGGGCCAGTCCGCGGAGCACACGATTCTCTCGTTGCGCAATCTGGTGGAGAAGTTGCGTTCCGAGAACAAGTTCCTTAAAGATGGGCGAAATTCCACAGAGTCGCGTAGCTCGACTGACTCGTTGTCAGCAGCGTCGGAGCTGGCGCGACTCCAACAGCTGCATGCGGATGCGTTGGAGAAAATCGCTGCACTGCAGCAAGAACTTAAGCAGCGCAGCAGTAATGGAAAGGTAGCGTTTTTATAATAACCATAGGCAATCTAATTTATATGCACTCCCTTTTCCAGGATGAGGAGTTGAAATACATTAAGGAGCAGCTGATGAAGAAGACGCAGTTATTGCAAAAAGCAAAAGTTCTGCTGACCCGCGCCGCTGCGAAGGAGAAGGTCCTGAGAGAGCAGCTCTCGGTTTGGAAGCGCAAATGCTCAGAGCTGCAGAATGTGCCCGTGATTGATGAAATTAGCGAATAGCCTTAGTCTTAAGTTAAATGTTGTACAAAAAGTAACCAATAAGAAGGTAAACGCTAATTAATAATGACTTAAATTCAAATTGGTTTTTATGGCGTTGCCAAACTGCTAAGGTGTACTTAATTATTAAAGGTAAGGTAAGGCTCTGACGTCGACGTAAAACAGTTGTTAGTTTAAAATTGTAGCTTGTGGTGCTGCCAGACCATTTGCTTGTACTTTCGAAGATAATCTCGTGACGTCACATTTTCTCTGAGAGGGCAGCACGTAGACGACCTTACTTAATTTAAACTGTGGAGCTACCATTGTTATTGGACGGGGCACAAAATGAGCTGAGCTATTAAATCTCGATTAGATTTGTATACAAGTGTTTATGGACTTCGCTCTCAGTTAAGAAAAAGCCGTTGTGTTGCACAAATGCAAAGTACAAGAGTATAAAAAACATTGCTGTGTATTATATGGTATCTCTCTATTGCATTTTATTAATATGAACTTTTCTTTACAATGTAGAATAACCAATTCATTTAATATCGTACCGGCGACCTTTAAATACGTGAACAAAGAATGTCGTATGAAGATTATAAGCACCTGCTCGTCCAGAAAGAGAACAAAATTCTCGTTATTAAATTTAATAATCCTCGAAAGAAAAATTGTCTAAATTACAATGGTTACAAAGAGCTGACGCGTGTTTTGGGCGCTGTCAACGAGGATGAAGGCGTAACAATTGTTGTGTTTACCGGTGTTGGTGATTTCTTTACCGCCGGCAATGATTTGTCCCAGAATTCTGAAATCAGCGACATGGATGCCTACTTCAAGGAATCGAATGCAACATTCAAAGCTATGGTCAACAGTTTTTTAAATTGCACGAAGCTCATCTTTTCGCTGGTCAATGGACCGGCCATTGGCATAGGGTCCACCATTGTAGGGCTGAGCGATGTCGCCTGGTGTGCCGAAGAGGTTTGGCCACAAGTTGTTGTCACGAATTATAATTTAACCTGGTGCTATTTCTTTTAAGGCCTATTTCCTGACGCCCTTCAGCAAACTGGGACTTGTGCCAGAGGCCTGCTCCAGCTTTACGTTCCCACTGATCATGGGTCGATCAAAGGCTACTGAGATGCTGGTGCTAAATGAGAAACTTTCTGCCCAGGAAGCATACCATTTCAATTTTGTTTCCCGCATCTTTAAACTAAGTGAATTGGAGTCCGAGGTGTGGCCAAAGATTCGCCAATATGCTGAACTGCCTCCCAATTCGATGCGGGAGTGCAAGCGCCTTATTCAGCTAGGATTGCGGGATAATCTTGTCCGCGCCAATGATGCGGAGTGCGACGCGCTGCTCAGACGTATGTACGACGATGAGTGCATGCAAGCTATAATCAATTTTGCCATGCGCAAGTCAAAGCTTTAATTCGAGATATCACTTGCACTACGAATGAATTTTACTATGTAAATATATGTAAAAAACCAAAGGCAAATTTGTCATTATGTACGTAGGAAAAAAAGGTAACGCGCTGCGCGATTCCTTTCACGATGTAGCTCATCACATTCAACATTCTCGTTGGACCAATATTGAACATATCGATATATGAGCACGGTCACTCTGAAAGTGGACAGTTTCTCTAAATAGCGTTCAGAGACGTATTTAAAACGGGAGATTTTCAATAAATTCATATGAAAACAATAGGAACAATATCTAGAGAGAAATATGCAAGTTTTTATCGAGTAAAATTTTAATTATCAAAGTCCATTTGTGCTATCGATTATTCTTGACTTACACAGTCATCGTGTAATTGTTATATTTCTGTTATTATGTACCATCTCTGGATCCGAATTTGAGACTGCGTGTGGAGCCGCCAACTGGCAGCTGTTAATTTTAAACTTGAGTCTGTATCGTTGTTTCAAAACAACTATTTTGTTAACCTTGCTTTCAAATAAAGTAAACGTTACGGTTATAGTCTTGAAATAGCACACACCAAACTATTATAGGCACCTTTTTCAGGAAAAATATTGCTATCGCTGTTATTTAACAGCTTGAGAATTTGTTAATATCTAGTCGCTGTTAATCTTGCTGTTGGTTAACAGGTCACACTGTCACCACTAGTAAAAGAAAAGAAATAAAAGAATTTTTTTTGTTGCACATGCAAATAAAATAATTAAGTGTTTGTGCAAGCGCTAACAATTTGTATAAAACATATTTTCATACTAGTGCGTGTGCGGGTGGCGCAAGCAGGGAGCAACAGTGTTAATTAGATCAGCAGCCGACGCGACTAAAGCGTAGTGGAAAAATTGCCTGCAGAATTCGTCGTGTCATTAAGAAAAAAAAAAAAGTGCCGCGGCAAGTGAAACTTAAACGCGAATTATTCATTGGCAGCAGCCGCCAGTCGCTCTGTCAAAAGGCCGCCCGCACGCATAAAACATGAAAGATTTGCTACAGAACTGAATTACGATTGGCTGACCATTAAAGGTAAGTCACCGCACACTTATTTTCTTGCCCTAGTGTTGCTGCCCGTTCGCCCCCAACCCCTCCCAGCGGCACATTCCGCCGCGCTCTCTTTTTGCCGTCAACGTGGTGTTCGCTTCGTTGGGTTCGGTCGCTGACGCCGCCATTGGACATTGGAATGCGTGCATTTACATGCTTAAGTTACGCAGTCTATACGAATTAGCTAGAATTTCGACATTTATTAAAAGCGTCGTCTACAGGCTGCAACTTTATTACTTTTTTTCCCAGTTGAGTGACGTAGTGCTGTGCCTGTGTACAGGTGTGTGTGTGTGTATGTATGTAAGTATGTGTGTATATCTTTTCCGAATAGTTGTGCGTGTATTTTGTGTGTCAAACGTTAGCCGATAATTTTTTTTTTTGCCAGCCGGCTAAAAGCGTGGACATGCAAAATCGTATTGTTTTGAATTTATATATTTTTGACACTTGAACGCCAGTTTCAGTCGTAGAAGGGTCTTGCGGGGCTGTCACCCCACCCGGTACAGTATGGCCACACTCGTTCTCGCTCTCTCTTGCACTTGCTCTCGGTGTTTATTTGCCTTTTTGTATTTTGTGGTTCTTGCTGGGGCCCGACAGCTGTGCGGTGTTGCCAGATGTTTTGCGGTTGCCTCAACTTAACCTCAAATTTTGGCGCTTCGTTTGCTAACATTTTTCTATTTGTTGTTTCATAGTAAAAACTTCAATGTTTGGCGTTTGTAGTGTTCATGTGCTGTGCATATCCTGAGGTACGTTCAGAAACGCCAAAAACAATTGAATTGCAACGACAGTCGTCAGAGTTGTCAACTGCGTTGCAAGTGTAGCGCAGCCGTTCCAATTATGGCGCAGCAAACGCAGCCGGTTGCACAGCAGCAGCAGCAACCACAGCAGCAGCAGCAACAACCGCCGCCAGCAGCGACGCCTGTGTCCACACCAACGACGCCACAGCCGCCGCCCATTAACAATACCAACAACAGCATTGTCTCACCATCCAACAACAACAACAACAACAGCAACGGTAGCACACTGTCTTCTGTGCCCGTCTACAATCAACAGCCACAAACTCTGCATATGCCCGCTGCGTATGGAGCGCATCATCCGCACATGTCGCAAGGCGCACATGGTCCTGTGTTCCATCATTCTGCGATGATACCAGCGCCCATACCCAACAATGTTTTTGTAAACAATGTGACCGCCAATGTGAATCTCCACGGCTGGCCGCACACCTATATGCCAGGAGGCGGTGCACCACCTCATTATGTGAGTGCACATGGCGAACTGCCACCGGAGCAGGTGAGTTTGGGACCCGCTAGTCTGAAATTATAATTGACTTAATTCATCTGGCGGGACAAAACAAATGTCTTTAAATGAATTTCAACTTTACTGTTTGTATTGCAGGGCAATCCGTTAATGCAACAGCTACCGCCAATCCCGCTCCACCAGGTTAATCCGAATGGGCACATTCCGTCCGGTATGGGTGGACGCGGTCGAGGACGTGGCCGCGGACGCGGCGGTGGTGGACAACGTCGCAATGATTATCACGCACAGCGGCACATGCAACAGCAACTGCAGTTGCAACCCCCACAGCAACAGCTACCACCAGAGAGCGCAAGCCCCGCGCCAAGCGCCATGCAATTGCAGCCGGAACAGATGGGTCAGCAATTGGCACCACCACCGCCGGCAGAGGCACAATTGCAGCCAATGTCCTACTATGCGCCGCACCCGTACGCTGGATATGGCGGTTATCAGGCCGCATACTTTGCGCCGCATCATGGCCCAATACAAGCTCCGCCAAACGCAGCAGCTGCTGCACATCAGGCCACGGGCACGCCTCTGTTTATTTCACCAATGCCACTGTACAACGGAGCACAGATGTACAACTATATGGGCGGCTATTTCTATCAGCAAGTATTGCCGCAGTCGGAGTATCAGTACGTGACCGACGACGGTGGACAAGCTCAGGGCGCCGTTGTTGATGAGCGTCAGGCGCAATTGTGGCATCCAGCACATATGTATGCCGAAGATTATCCGGAAGTGGCGCAAGCGAATGGCGATGAACTCAACCACAATAGTTCCTCGCTGGCCTCCTCCGAAACGTCCAGCATGTTGAGTCCCAACTATCCCATTTACGATTCCCAGCAAATACACGAGATACAGCAGCAAATGGGCGTTATGCAGATCTATGATGATGGTCAGCTGGCGCCTCTACAGGCAATGCATCCAGTAGCCGGTCCAGTGCCACAGGTAGGCGTATTACTTACTTAGCGATTGGTCCTCGATTAACTTTTTACTATTCTAGTATGATGATGAACTGTCGGACTGTGGGGCTGCGCCCGTTGGTGCCATACCTGTCGCTTGGACACTACCTGAAGCTCCGCCGCCGACAATGCTGGTGCAGGCCGCTCCCCCACATCATATCATTCAACCGCAGCCTCAGCCAGCAATTTGTATCGAACAGCAGCAGCAGCAGCTGCCAGCTCATCCTCCTCAAACGGAAACACCCACCCCACAAGTCCCACAGGAAGCATTGGGTAAGTGCCACAAATAGATTATTTTCACTGATAAGCTGCGTTTCATACGTGGGGCCTGTTTCGATACCACCGGATAGCTGATAATGATTTTTTCTATTTATATAATGATTTCCACCGAATGATGAACGATTTGCGATAGCCTCCGTTAGGTATATTATCAATTTTGATTTAATCAGCCGTGTCTCTAGTGACTTGTATGTATCTGAATGAAAATTCAAATTACTTCAGACTGTTTTTTTTTTTTTCAAATGAAATGAATATTCATGTTCGCTACTGTTGATACGAGATATCATTTCGGACAAGTAATGTGATTATTTAAATGCGCATTGATAAAGAACTTTCTAAAGATTCGATAAAACAATGAACATTTACAAAAATTGTTTATTTTCAATACTCGTATTCCTTGTTTACGTCTCAATTTGCAAAAGTCTCATGAGACTAGAAAAGACTGTCAGATACTATGACTATGCCAAGATATTAACAAAAAAAAAAAAACGCGTTGTAAATTTTCAAAAAAGCGCATTCAGATTGTTGATAAAAAATTCAAGTTTCTATCGCAGCAATTCTTTTACAAATTATAATTTAAATCAGATTTTAATTATAAATGTATGTTATTAATTTTATCAATTACTTTCGAGTTTTTTGTTTCAATTACAACTCCTTATTCAAGGCGTGCTTTTATTTTTGTTTTTCGATACTTTTTGAAATTTTTTTGAATACTTCGTCGTGTTTGTCATTTGCAATTTATGCTGATTCTTCTGTCGCCTAGTTTAGGGTTGAGGTGTCGCTAGGGGTTCTTCCCAGCTGCGTTTGTGTCAGGTGTACCCAAAACATCACATGATACGTGTATGGGACGTCGATGCGACGCCTTCCAGTTTTTTCTATCTTGTATACCCCTTTGTAGAGGGTCTTATAATTATGTCGCAAAATGTGTAACGCATAGAAGGCAATGTCATCAACACCGTAAAGTACAAAGCACATATCAAAAGCCTATATAGTCATGTACGTCTGTGTGTATTTTATATAGGAGGGATCGTTCATACATGAAGTTCTTTCAGGAACAGCGTTGTCCATTGCTAGTTTTCTTATACTCGTTGTGTATATAAAATAACTTATCCTTACTTGGCATTACGCTTTACAATGTTCCCTATCTTTGAGCAAAGTCTTAACAACTTTGAGATGAGTTTTTGCATGAAAAACTTTTATTTTCTTCAAGATATTGTGACCAAATCAGCAATTACTTATTCCCTTCAATTCATACAACTATATTAGAAGAATTTAATAGGAACAGAAGAAAAGAAAACTTGAGTATAAAAACTCTGTCACATATCGACAAGGGTATTTAAAGTTCGTCGTGCCGATAGTTAGCTGTTCTTTATTGTTTTTTATACTTTTGTTTAATTGCTGTGGCTGCTCTTTCGGTACGAATTATTCGTGTTGTTGCTAGGCGCTTGCTGTGAGCTGTCTCGATTCAATTGGTTCTGGCCAAGTGCTTGTAATGTCTGCCATGAGGAACTGCAGCTAGGGGAAAAGCTCTTAACAGGTGTTTGGTTTGTTGTCGAGACATCGTTTTAACATACTTGTGCACGTATATATATATGTATATATGTATATAGTTCTCGACGCCTATCCGTTTCTGCCACTAATCAGCTGTGCAAGTGGACGACGTCGCTCTCTGTTTGTGCTTTGTTCTTGTTTTGTATTCTTTAAGCTTATCAATCGGCAGTTTTTTATTTACAGTGGTCATAATACGTCAACGTCGTGCTCCATTTACTGTTGCATTTGTGGCGCATGTGCATTGTTATAGGCTACACACACTTATCATATCTGGTATACTATGCGCTTGTCTTGCGCTATACAACACTTGAAACTTGCTTGTTGAGTGTTAACTAATGTGCGAATTACCTTTGCTTGGGGAACAACATTTTGAATCTATAAAGTTAAATAGATAAACCTAAGGAATTCAAAATTATGGGCACATATATGTCAATTAGAGTTTTACTTTCAAATAGAGTTTGGTTCTTGGAAGTTTTATAATTGTAATAGAAATTTTCCATAGTACATTTTTACTCGAATTCATATCTAAATTATTTCTTTTATCAAACATTTTGCTTACCAAGCGTCTTCGTAATTCGCTTTGACATTTATTAAGCCTTCCGTTGCTAATTTTCTTTGGGTCTTCGCTCCGTTTTGCCCACCGGTCATTTGTGTGATGCATGGCGCCCGGTTTAGTGTTGCCTTCCGTCTTATCAAACACAGTCATTGACATTTTTGTTGGCCACTGGCCACTGACTGCTCGGCATGTGGAAGAGTGAAGCAAAGCGAACCGATGTGGATCACACCACATGTGTACATGGCTCACATATACTTATTATGCACCCGGGCCAAAGTAAAATTGATAGCTCGACTGTCCAGTTGGGTGTGTGAGAGTGTGTGAGAGTGTGTTTACCCTGTTAAAAGGCTGAAACGTCTTGAAACGGCCATTTTATTGTTATTTTCGCAGCACTTGGCGTCCGCGACTCTGTCAATAGTTTGATATCATGAGGAGACATGTGCGCACAGATAGATTGATATATGCCATAAAGTAATCGTAACTGTTTTCGCAATGCGAGCTGTTTTACGGGGCTCTCATAATTCGTAATGCTCATTTAAACGCTATTTATTGATTTGGCTAATCTTGTTGGCCTGTGTTGCGACAGGTTTTTAATCGGGCTGCGATTTCTAGGTTTAGCTCAAGTGGCGCACGACCGACCAACACCCAAAGACCCATTCTCCACAGTACTCGTATTTTGAGTACAAGGTAATTTGATAAGGCGTCAACGAAATTATTATCTGAACTTTGATCGATGATTTTTAGAGCTTTAGACATTACCACTCAGCAACTCTCCAATCGTATAAAATGATACCCTTTTTTATCCAATTTGCGTGTAACTTACCAGTTGTATAACGGTTGCAAGTATAACACTTTTTTGTTTTTTGTTTCAAGTTCTCAAAATATATATGACAAAAATGATTTATTTTCTTTTTTGTTTTTCTAACATTTATTGTTCTGCTTTGCTTTGTGTTTGTTTTGTTTTTCTCATTTTGCTTGCCTTGATGCGTATAACAGTTTTATTTGGTTATCAATTAGGAGCATGTGTAAGTGTGTGTAAATGGTGTAAAACAGCATTTGTTGCTCTTTATGTGTGGTATACACTATATATTTGATTAGCTTTAAAATATATATAACACATTTATATGTATATTTTGTTGGTAGTTTTTAACGCACAAGCCTTTAAAAATTTGTTTTATCATGGACTTGTTTGAATATTTGCATAGATTTTTGAATTTCAATAGTGTACAAAATATGAGCCATAAAATGTTCCATTTGTTTTTTACTGTTTCCTGTTTTAAGCTAATATTATTAGTTAAAATTGAAAACAATTTCATTTTGTTTCTTTTTTTTTTTTGAGTTTTTTCTTTTAAATTATTTTTTTTTACAAAATTTATTAGTTTAGCATTGTGTGTGTTTTATTTCTTTTAATAGTTGTTGCTCCTCTCCTAATTTGCTTACAAGTTTATCGCTTTACCTTCTTTCTATACTTTCCATACATACGAAAAAATAACTAACTACTACCATAGAAAGGTTTACATTTGCTTTTTGTTTTTTTTCTGCTATTTGCTACTTGGTTTTTTCCTACTACAACTAGGCCGTATGACACATTAAAAAACTTGCGGTATAACAACGAATGCACAACAACAGTTATACGATTATAGCAGTAATAATATAGATCGAGAGTTATTATCATCATACATATAACAAATACAATAGCAATAATAATAGCAATAATAATAATAGTAATGGTATATAATAGTATTTTAAAAATCGTAAAATTTAACAAACAAATAATAAAAATAGTTTACAATCTAGTCGCTTTTGCAGTTGCTATTGTTGTATAACAGTTGAAACTATATAATCAATCAGAGTTTATCAAAGTTTTTAGTTTCTGTTGTTGTTCTTTTTTTGCATTTATGAGCGTGTAATTATTATTACTTTTTTCCTTTTCTATATATATTTGTATGTATATAGTATATAGCTAATATTTATATATGGCAGCAGAGCTCTGCTACAATCTTATCGAAGCTAAGCCAAGTTTTCTTCAATTTCCATCTTTGCCATCAAGCAAATCTGTAACATATGTATATAATTAGTTGTATGTATATTGAATAGTTGCTTAGGCATAGTTCGGTATCGGTAACGGTATCGTTATATACATATATATATATATATACTGTATATACATATATGTATGCGCTTTTTGTATATAGTTTTCTTTGTGTGCTCTCTTTACAATACTTTTCGCTTTGGACTTGGACCTGGGCCTGCCCCTGCCTGAACTGGTGCGCTCTTTTATGCTCTCCTGCTCCTACTCCCTTGGCTCTGCTGTGCTCCTCCTGTGCTCCTGTGCATCGACTCGGCTCTTCTTCTTTGTATAAGTTGCTAGAAAAATATCGCACTCTACTCTTATTCATACGCGTACATTCTTACATTCCGCTTCAATCTCTCACATCAATTTATTTATATTATTTGTTTGTGTTTCTGCTTTGTTTTAAATTCTTGTTGCTTAGAGCTTTGATTCCGTTGTTGTTGATGACTTCTGTTGCGTGGCGGGGAATTGCTGGGGCGGCTCCTCCTTCTGCGGGCTGGCTAGAGTTCTGATGATCTTGGGCACTATGGTGATTGGTTGATCCTCATCCTCCTCTTCGGCATCCTCGCCCTGCTCCTCATCGATGGGCGTCAGCGTCTCGGGATGCACTGGCGTCTCATCCGAGCTACTAAAGCGTTTCATACAGGGCGCCATAAAGCTGGTGATGGTGGACAAGGCGAACAGTCCACCCGCCATGTAGAAGGGCAAATCATAGGTATGGGTTAGATCATAGATGAAGCCCGCCAGCGGTGTGCCAATCAGTGCAGCAAATCCTCTGAACAATATAAGCAGGCCAAAGGCGTTTGTTAGCTTGTCCAGGCCCAGCAGATCGACCAGAATAATTGACGTTAGCGAAATGTATCCGGAAATGGCAATTCCAAAGGCGATTGACATAGCTATATAGGCGCTATAGCTGTAGCATAGTGGAGTCAATGTGACGGCCACCGTCGAGATCAGCAGGCAGATGTTGTTGAGCAGCAGCGAATTGACCTGTGGCAGATCCGCCACCCAGCCGCAGGCCACACGTCCCACGGTGTTGGTGATGCCAATGATGGACAGCAGCATTGATGCATCGTTCCTGTCTATGCCATGCTCCTTGGCCGCATCGACCAGGTAGACAAACGGTACATATAATCCAGCCATGCCGAATACATTGGAGACGCCCATTAGCATAAAGACGGGATCCTTGAGTAGGCTGACATCCAGCATGGTGTTCACAACAGATTTAACCGAGTCGGGTATGCACAGGCACGGGCACAGATCGTACTCCTCACGATGCTTGTCTGCCTCCGCCAGTGGATCCAAACGCATACTCTGCATGCTTTTCTCGTACTTGGTGAGCGACAGCACAGAGTTGCGGTAGTTTGTGAGCGACTTCTGGGATTGATATTGAGGCAGATTTGTGACGGACCCGGAGTAGAAGATGTCTTTTCGTGACATGGGACGCACCATGCGCCCGCCACTGCCGCTTGAACTGCCTTGACGCTGGGACAGCGACAATTTTGAGGTATTGAAGTCGGCGCCGCCGCCGCCCGCTTCGATGTCTGCACGGGACGAGGCACGTATGGCTGCCAGCGAGGGCTGGTAACGTTCACTGCCGGATGTCTTGCGGACGCGACTAAAAGATGGCACCGAACCGTTTTTGGGAAGACTTTGGTGATCGCCAGCGAGAAAGGCGGGCTGGGAGGCATTGCGTATCATCGCATCCTGCGACTGATATGGACTGTGCTCGTTCTCCGAGTTGCGATGCGATCGGCGACCAGATCGCGTGGACAGTTGACCATTGCTATCGGCAGCGCCATTGTTTGGAGGGGATTGAGCATTCAGTTCCACCACCTTGGACTCGGTGATGGTGGGCAGCGTTGAGACCGGATGCAGTCCGCCAGATTGCTGGGCCAGCAACTCCAGATTGAGGCTGGAATGGACACCAGGATCGGCATTCAGTGGCAATTTTAACTTACGTTCCATGGTGCCGTCGGGCAACTGGACCATAAAATGTGAGCCCGCAAACGATCCACGTTCCAGCTGCATCTGCTTCTCCTCGTACATGCGCTGCATCAGTGGCTTGACCTTCTTCTTTTTGGGATAGGTTAGCGGCCGCATCATGGCACCAAAGATGGCACAATTGAGTATCAGTCCAGCGAAGATGAGCAGCGCATTCTTCCAGCCATACTCATCCAGCAAGTAGGTGGCCAGTGGAGCAAAGGCAAATGTGCCAAAGCCCGAGCCGCACACGGCAATGCCCGTGGCCAAAGAACGCTTCGTCTCAAAGTAGTATCCCACGGCCACCACAGCGGGCAAATATATCATGCCAAAGCCAAAGCCGCCCATGACACCATAGGTGGCCATAAGCATGCTCACGGATCCACTGAAAGTGCTCAGCACAAAGGCAATGCAGGCAATAATGCTGCCAGCAATGCAGACGGCACGGCAGCCATATTTATTGGCTAGGGCGGAGACGATGGGACCGGCGCTCAAATAGACGCCGGATAGGAGACTGCCCACCCAGGCGACGGTACCTTTGCCCTCGTGAAAATAGGCGACAAACTCGTTCAGGAATATGCCAAAGGTGTACGCGATGCCATCGACGATCATGTTGCACATGAAGCTGGCGAAGCAAATGACCCAGCCGTAGCCACCGTCCGGCGGTGGCGGCAATTCGCCATACACGCTAACCTCGTCCTCATCATCTCCATCTCCTTCTCCATCACCGTCATCGTCCTCCTCCTCATCGTTGTCATCATCGGGACTGTTATAGTTCTGCTCGGAGGTCAGACGTGCCGCTTCCTCGCAGGCTAATTCGCTGTCGGTTCGATCAAATTTGCGCAGGCGTGCCGCCGAGTTGCCAACAGCAGCCGCCGTGGTACCCGCATTGCTATTGGTGTCCACCATAGTTGTGTTTTACTGTTGATTTTGAGTTGCTTTTAATAAGCCGTTAGTTGTCTGAGCGCACACACTTAGCTTTTGCTTTAACTTTAAGTTCGGAGCAAAAATGTCTATTTTTTTTATTGCAATTTCGTTTTTCACTTGCGCGCGCCCACACACTCGCCCCCGCCAGCAGATGCAGAGGGAGTTTCAGTCGTCGATTTATATGTTATGCGTGGCCGAAGTGTCGCGCTCGGCGCCTTTGCGAGTTATGCGAGCCTTAGAACGGCCGCTGTCGACGTCGCTGTTGTCGCTGCTGCTGCTGCTGCTACTGTGTTTTATCTTTGCGCGCGCTCAGCATTTAATGCGCTCTCTGCTACTCCCACACTGTACAATGGCTATGGCGTTGCCGCTCTTAAGTTCTGCTCTCACGGAGTCAGTAGCGAAGCTTTAGTTGCCGTTATATGGGATGTGTGCGTGTGTTGTTATTGTTAGAATTGTTATTACTCAAAGTTCTTATGCATTATCGACTGAGAGAAAGAGAGAGCGCAACTTAATGGAAATATTTTAATTTATTAAATATTTGTGGATATTTGCTATTTGTCACGTTGTGTTGTGCTTGTGCATGAGTTTGTTTTTTTGTTATTAATAATTTGCTTTACTTGTATATTTTTGCATTCGATACAGCTGACTGACCAAAGTAAAAATTGTATTTTTGTTATTGTTGCGGCATTGCAAATTTTGGCTGCACTTTGTTTTTGTCTTTGACTTTGCACTCTTTCGTTTTGCTATACTCTTGCTTTTGGGGCTAGTAGTACATGCTGCTGCTTTTATGTATGGCACATTTTTGCATTGCTGCCCGCCGTCGCCGCCGCGACCACTGCTTTTTGGGGGTGCTGTACGTACTCGGCGACGTCGACGTCGGCGTTGCCGTCGCTGTTGGCGCTGACGATAATGGCAATGCAATTGTATAATTTATTAAGCATTGAAATCTGATTGTTAAATTTGTATTAAATCGAAATTCATAGCGTCAGCAGAAAACAGAAAAACTTTGGCTGTCGACGGCCCCGCAACGTGTGATCGATAAAAGCTGAATTGAACGAAACAAACAGGCCGAGCAGCAACAACAAATCATCCAGCAGAGAACCAACAACACAAGTGCACACGGAACTTGGCTTACGTGTTTCACACTCTGCTACACGTACAGCAAAATGACGCTGAGCTGCAGTTTAGAACATAGCTTGAACTGAAGTTTGATTAATTTATATATATTTTTTAAATATATTTTCTGGGTGTATACAATTTTTTTTTTCTTTGTGCGCCGCGAGAGATACTAACAAAAAGCACCACACACAGACTTTGTCGTCGTCACTGCTGCGCTGTTCGATATAAAATGAAAATTCGTCGTAACCAACAAACGACTGAAACCGACCGACGGGGCAGCTAGAACTGTTATACTACGATATACAAAACGGCCAGCGACAAATGTGAACGCAAACGCAATAGCAACAACTACATATAACCTCATACAACAAACACAATTTCAATTACAAACAACAACACTAATGCAAAAAATCAAAAGAAAAAAAAACTGAAAAAAATACAGCAACAAAAAAGATATTCTCGCCATGCGGTTGCTGACATTGCGATTGCCTCGCCGATGTCTATTTTTCATGCAATGCATTTGAAGTTCAAGCGCGCAAGCTCTCTAAACAAAATGTTGTTCGCTCTCCCGTTTCCGCTCTCCGACATATTGCGATGGCCACCTGGCCGAAGGCGCTCTTTGCCTTTGCGAAGCGCTCTCTCGTCGTGTGCTTGGTTTGCAGGTATGCGGCGCAAGGGTTGCGCTTGGCAGAAACAGCTGATTTGCACATTGGCAACGACAGCGGCAACAACAACATCAACAAAAGCAAAAGCGGCAAAAGCACTAACAACGCCAGCAGGAATGTTGGCTAATGTTACGCTTCGCACAGATTTAACACAAACAACTTCGCATAGAGTCTCATCCATCCGCATAGCAACCCCCTGTGCAAACTACCCTCATTTATGACGCACTTTCTTAAGGGTTGTCTTACTTCATACAATATACATGGATGACCGTTACTTTTTGTTGTTCTTTTGTCAGTTCAAGAAAAACCGGCACTCGTATAACAGTTTTGTCGTGTATAAAAGACGCAACGAAAGAGCGTAAACTGTTGCTCTTAGTTTTGATTTAGGTTAAAGGTTAACTTGTGACTTTCAAACTTTTACTTTTTTCCTGCGTATGTATGCGGATAAGTGTGTGTGTGTGCTCTAAAAATTGTTTGGTGTGCCGCCTTTTAGGCGCCGACCTTCAAAAGAACTAGTGCAAGAACCGAAAATTTCTGCATTATCTTAACAGGTTTTAGCTACAATACAATGTTTAGAACTTTTTCGTTTTTGATAAGTGAAGCGTGCTAATTTCACAGTTTTTACTGGCCAATAAACGGATTGTTTTTAGACTTGAGGTAATAAAAACATGTGCCTTATAACAGTTGTTTGTTAGAGATAACTTTTTGCGTGAAGTTTCAACTTAAGAGAGTTTCGATCGGGGGTTTCTCTTAAGCGTATGCTTTTCTCTTCACAGGATGTACATTTGACTAACTGTTTAATCTATGTGTGGGTGTTCAATGCCATTCATAAAAATTGTAACACGCTTACACCCACGGCACACTCACATACACGCTCCCACTCATGCCCATACACATGCATAGCCATGTGACTAGTAGGTCAACGCCAGAGGGTAGCAGCTCTTGACGTTTTGCTTTTTTGCTTTCATAAGTTGATTTGGCTCTATTATTAGCGCATTAGTAGCCCAGCTCTCATTTCGTGTTAAAGTAGCTTTTATATGGCCAGGAAATTGCACAGTTAGTTTGGTAACATCGTATAATTTTTAAAAGCGAAATGTAATATCCACCCAAGACTAAACTGTTATACCGCAAGTGACACACGCGCCGCTCAGTTGTGCATGGCCCAGTGTATATATATATATATGTATATATGTGTGTGTATGTGTGCTTGTGGGCATGTTCTCATTATAAATGCATCAAATTGTCGACTTGATGTGTAAACCAGGCCTCTGATTCCGACACGTGGCATTAGGCCAAATGTGGGCGGCATGGTTATTGCATGGGTTGCATTTCCACGCCCATCCAACTACAAAACTATCCGTGCATCAGGTGTTTGATTTCAACGTCTAGTATCAACAAGGGCAGAAACAGCAGCTGCCGCAGATTTTCGATTGCACAGTGGGAGGACAATTTGTCGGCCCCCAAGTCAGAAATTGGAACCCATAAACCCCGCAATGGGATCAGAGATAACTATGGGCTTGTGATTTAGTATGAAATCAATTCTAACACAAATAAAACAGTTCATCCAATTTTAAACACTTTTTTGTTCATGTACATAAGATAAGCATATAATCTATACCAAATCTTATCAAATACAGCGAATAATTGTTTGTATGATTCAATATGCTTTATTTTGATGAAGTTTATACCCTAAAATTGCTTTCATTTGCTTTTCTTCCACTGTCTGGTAACAATTTTCATTTATCATGCCAAAGAGTTGAATGTGCTTTTTTAGATACTTTTGTGTATCGACGACATCAATGCCATCGCCTCTGGGCCGGTTCAAGAATTTTTTATCGACCTTCTGCTCAGTCTCGTAGCTGCACTTTCTTTGTTTTGTTTTTGTTTTTGTTTAAATTTTGTTCTTGTTGTTGTTGTTGCTGTTTTTGTTGAGGGAAATGAAATTGAAATTGCGCATACGCCACACTGCGCCTCAGCCAGTCAGTCGATGCGCTTTTGTTTAACGTTGAATTTTTTACGCTGTGAGCTTTCCTCGGTTTTTCTCATTTTCACAGTAGTATATAGTGTACATATACATATATGCATCAATATGCTATATGCACATCTGTATCTTTTGCCAATACAGATACTTACAAAATGACGCAGTTTTGTCGCTGGCAATTTTTATATTTTTTGCTTGCGTTGGTATTTTACTTGTTGCTTTCGCTGCGCATCATTCGTAGCTCATTTCCCAGGTGTACTTGTTATTGTTGGCCTCTGGTGTACCCGTTAGAAGCGTTTGTGTCTAATAGAAGGAATTGCTCATCAGCTGCCCACGTGCCAACTGTTATACGCATTTATATGCCAGCAGGATACACACACTACAAGCGTCAGCCGAAGCGTGTGTCCCTGACGTTCTCCTGAAACTGCTTTTGCTACTTTACCATTTATCCTGTCGTCGAGCTGTCACTTGTCTTTCAGTTGTCCACCCATTCAGCCACTCCCCCTCACCATTCATTCTGCTGTTCATCGATTCTTATCAACGACAATTCTTGCGTGAAACAACTTGCACCTAGTAGATGCTGTCAATAACATTCGAGCTCTCATTTATACATGAATCCGCAAAAACACACACACATACACATTTACAGATATACAAGGACGCAATCTGCACTTGATGCCACGATTCTTCTGCTTTCGCCTCATACTATGGCTCATCTAACCTTCAAAAGCTTTGTTGGTTCTATTTCGATATATTTCAGAAATCCAGATCCTAAATATGACTTCAAAATAGGTGTAAATACTAAAGCCAACTTCAGAAATCTTCTTATAGAGTCGATATATATCGATAATTTGTTTCAAAGTCGATATATATCGATAGTATGGAAATGGGTGATATCGAATGGAAAGTCTCTAGCTCGTATAGTAGTATTTTATGCGCTGCCTGTTACGTACATTTGCATAAACCTATCATACCCAGTCTTATCAGTGGGTGGCTACAGGGTATACAAAAAGCTGCTGAATATACTCACCGCCCACTTTATTGCTGCAAGCCTCAACGTTGCCGTCGCCGCCGAAGTACTCGTAAATAATTTGTTGGCTAGTGCTTTCATTGATAAGAAAACGCTTTACAGTTCTTAGCCGCTTGTTTGCTTTGTGTGTATGCCGCCGACAGGTGGTGGCCGATTCGGATTCGGATTCGTATTCGGGGGCGGTGCAAGGGGCAATCTGCTAGCTTTGTTCTAGACGAAGGTCGCGTGCCGTTTGTCGTCTTAGAGAATTATGCAATTTCTTTGGCTTATTGTTTACTTTGCGGGCAGCCACAGTTCTTTGGCTATTATTTATTGTAAATTGACACAAATGAATTCAATTGAATTGCTACAGCAACAGCAACAACAACAACATCAACAGAGGTACAGGGTGCCCCATGCAACAGGGTGCTTTCAGTTGTAGTTATGTGGAACTGTTGCCAGGCAGTCAAAAAGTTTACGCATTTGTGTGTTTTGCTGTTGCTGTTTGTCATCGAACCCGACCGCCCATAATACGCCGCATTGTTTTCCAGATTCGTTATCAATTTATATAAATATATATATATATATGTATATGTATATGTATTTGTACAGGAACAACAGCAAAACAAACAACAACCAACGAGAACCACGTGTGGCAATATAGTTATAATACGCTTTATTTGTTTATTGCATTATGCTTTCAAGTTTTTTTTCCCCAGCTGCTGATAAGCAACAAATTATTTTTGATTGTAAAAGCATGCTAAAATAATTCAGTTTTACTTATTAATAAACATAGCTGTGTCATTTTGTGCGATATACTTACATACATTGCATACATATGTATATAATTATACACATTTTTCCTTCGTTGCGCAGCTTTTGTGTTGGTTTTCGGACTTTGAATTGTTTTGTTTTCCATTTGTTGTTGTTACTGTGCGTGAAATCGTAAATTAAAATGTGACTAAGCTTAGCTTATTATCATGTTGTAATGCTAAACCATTTTTATCAAATATGAATCATTGTGCACATTGGGATATATTACATGCATAAAATGCGTTAAAATAGGTTCATAAACAGTTAATATATGTTGGGTTATGGGGTTGACATCGACCTGTTGGGTCCTGCCAAAGGATATACATTCGTTACAGCAGTGAAGTTGACATAAGTTATGAATAAGAACAAATTGAACAGATTAAGAAACAAAAACTAACAATTGTTGCTGAATTTGAACCGGCGACTGCCCGTTTGTTAGTTCGACGCTCAAACAGGTGTTTGAGGTTTTTCTCGAAGCTCGAATGTTTCATCTTTGTTCCGCTTTCTAGCTTCGGTTTTGAGGTGAGCTTTGATCTCCAATCAGTCAATGTGCCAGGACAAACTCTTTAATCTCAAGATTAATCTAAAAATATCTGTTTTGTGTTGCTTTCAAGTATGAATGCATTTAACTTAAGCTTTGTTCGACTGTTTTAATGTTCTGACAATTGATATATGACATATTTGGTCATATTTATCTAGCTTTTCCATGGCTTTTGTTACTTTTTTACTCTCCAATTTGGTTTCAGCGATGGGCAGCAATGAAAATAGGTGTCGACTTCTAGTATTTGGTTCAATTGAAATTGATTTAGAAACTAAATTCGTCAGCTTAAAAAAACACATCTCTCTCTCACTCTATTGCTTTCTCTATCTCTCACTCTATTGCTTTCTCTATCTCTCACTCAGTCATCAGTTAAATGGCTTTAAAATTCGTAAATTGTAAGCCAAACATAAATTACTTAAATGTGGCAATCGTTGTTGTTGTTGTTTTTGTCGCTGCTAATAAAAATTGAATAAAATCGCGCGTTCAATAACAACAACTCTCCACACACACACACAGATAGGCCGCTGAGAGAGGATGGGGAGGGGAAATGGGTAAATCGAGACGGCAATAGCCCCGCTTTTGGGGGCTGCTCTCCAGTTGGTGATGACCCCGTTTTGTCAGTTTGTTGCAAAGGAAAATCAATTAAATATCAAATAGACTTGCACAGCAACAACAACAACAGCAGCAGCAGCAGCAATAACAACAGCAAAAGCGACGATTACAAAATCTCGATTGTTCAAATAAAGCGCATTGTATCGAGAGAAACGCAAATTCATTTGCGTAATGTATAACTGTCATATGATATGATGTGCATGTTGTAGCTGTAGAACAGTTTTCATAGTGAAACCGAAAGCGAATTTGTCCAGTCCAAGTGTCGGAGACGTCAAACTGTGCTAATGCTGTTTACTCTGTTTACTCTTTCACTTCCACTTCCATGTAACTGCCCCACTCCGCCCCTGGCCGTTGCTTACACGTGTGTAGAGTATAAAGTACAGTCGCGTTTGTTTTCGATGTTGTTTTTGTTTTCTTTTTTTCGTGCCGTTGTGGATTTCCTTGTTTTGCATTGTTGCATTCAACTTTTGTTGCTGTCTGCTATTATTAGCCTAACATGTTTAACTCTCATTGTTGTTGCTTTTTGTAATTTACCTGTGCACTCATGTCTGTAATTATCCAGCCAACCTTGTCATACTGCAGTTCTCTCAGCTCATCGTCGCTACCAAATCTGACACTTCCCCTGGCACAGTTTGGTTTTTTATTATAGTCTCTAGGTTTTCTATATGATTTGCATGCAATTCGCATTACGAGTGAATACTCTATAAATTTGCATTTCATTTTTCCGAGTTTTTCCCTTGAACTATATACTCATGTATGCAGGTGTCGGATAAATTACCAGGAGGGTAAAGGAGCGCCTGGCAAATCAGGATAATCTCTATCAAGCAACTTTGGAGCGAAGACTAATATTGTTCCACTCCAAAGATCGATTCATATAACAATAATCTTCGTAATCTTTGCATATAGCCTGTTTTATACTGTTATTGGACTGTGAACGATTGATATTATAACTTCTAGTTTTCTATATAATTTACATTTGAGTGGTTTCTAATTGTTGCCATACATAAAGCTGCTCTCTCCGATTTTCAATTCAATTGTGAGAGCTCTATTCCAGTTTTGACTCCCCATCATTTGAGTGTATCTTTATGGTTGGACGCTTGTTAGATGTTAATTGAAATTAATTAACACATTGAGTTCGGAATTCTGCTGCTCTACTATTGTTGGAAATCCGATCCCGTCTGGCGGCCCTGCTGCCCATTTTTCTTCTTTTTTTTGTACTGTATTTGTCATATGACGTTATGGGGTAAATAATATTTAGCACCGCATTTTAATTGTATACTGAAAGCATTTGTTATGATATAGGCGTTAATAAAATTTTAAATAGCTTCGCTCAAAGATATTGTTAATGGTGCATACACATACATATATATACATAATATGCGGCCATGTGGCAAATGAGAGGCTTGTTTCTTACTAATTGTCAGGCAGCTTAGCCGGAGGATAAAATGTTTGCAATTGAATACGTTTTTGATCCGTTTGCAGTTGAAATTAATGTCAACATTTTATTTTTGTTTTAAGAAATTCAGTTTGTCGAATACATACTTGGAAATTTTTTGTCCTCTACTCAAGTGTAATAAACTGGAATCCTGTTCTTTCTTATGTGTACGTATTATATATATTTCTCTGGTAGTTCGGAATCTGGAGTCCACAATATATTTCGTTCATAGTTTGGGCGAGTACACAAATGGTTTCTTCCCTCTTCAAATTTCATTCCCAAACATGGAAAATGGCCTAAAAACTGTGTGCATTTAAAGATTCTAATGCTGTGTCCCACACGTCTTTGTTTTTATATACAAAGAGTTAATATGGTATTTCACGGCCTTGACCGATCTAAGATTTTTGTTTCAAACTTTAGAAATCAGTATTTCACCCTGCCAACGTTTATTTTGGAAGAACTTTCGGTTATACAACCTTTGACTTGGTTCTTCATCCATGAGAGATATCACCTTAAGTACATTTTCTAAGAGATCTTTAAAAATGAGATTGAGGCCAATCGGTAAACCAAGAAGTGTTCCCAAATCCCTTCATAATGTGCAGCTTCATCACATTGGCTAACTACATTAAACAATTCTCAGCTCAGATCATGTCATTTCGTCATGCAGTCAGTTAGTCAATCAATCAGGACAAACACTTTTATATGCCGAGACAGATTGTGTGCTCATTGCATTGAACCCAAGTACTTCCCATGGGAAAAATAACTAAATTTTTTTATTGGATTGTGAAAGTGCAATGTTTTATTAATGCGGGATTTATGTACTTCCTCAGCTGTGCAAACTTAAGTCTGCCGTCCCATATTCTCACAGTCTCAGTCGCACCTCAATGCCCAGTGGCCCTGAGAGAGTGAACAGCCTTGTGGGTCGTCCCTCCTGATGCTCTTTGGGGCCAGGGAGGGCCTTATCAAGTGTTAATATTTACAGCGCGTAATTGTAAGTACTTGGGGCAAGACCCAGAGCTTCAGTTCGCACATTGCGTATCAGTTGGGATTATTAATTAGGCATTTATTAATGACAAATAGGCGGCAATGGCAACAGCATCGCTTCGTTGGCTTCTCCGAATCACGTGTGCGTTATTTGTGCTCTTTTCTTGATAACAGGCAATACCCACCTTATCGAAAAGCATGTTTTGGGCGGGTTTATCGTAAGGCCCATATCAGAGTGAGAGGGCGCAAAGTTCAACTACCGAAATGAGCTCACAGCGTGGGGCACCGATTCTGATTTACTAATAATGTTGTTCGTCCAAACGGAACTTTATGGAACTTCTCTATCTCTGTTTCCGAGGGGCTGCAGCCCACACTTGTAATGGACATGGATTAAGTATTGTTATAGAGTACTTGCTGCAATGGCCAACAAATTGATTGGGCAGCAACACTCAGCGATATGATGTGGGATGCCTTATCGTCGAGTAATAACACCAGTTGCTGTGGCGACTATTTAATGACAGTTATCTCTAATGTTGTTGTTATTGCTGCTGTTAGAAGTGTCCGATTAAAGTGCAGTAAAATCGGCTCCGTGGCTCTATTCTATTTCCTCTATTGTCGGTCAGGCGCATCTCTATTGTCTATGCTGATTAGCGTCGTGTGTACTAAGTCAATATTGACTTTTTGATATTGTGAGCTACTTTCTGAACTGTACATAAATACACAGTATATCCACATTGCTATTGACATACTGTTGCCCTCCATTCGAGTCTTTAATTTCGAGTTAAAAAAGAAACAACAAATCAATTAAAATACAAGTCAAAATTTAGGGAAAGGAAATTTTCGGCGACAACAACAGCAATATCCGATTCAAATAAAAATATCTTATATGACATCAATTGGTATCGATTATGAAGATATTGTAAATTATTTTGTGTATTATGGACAACAATTGGGCGTATTTTGTGTAGCTGTACAAACCACAACAGATAAAACTCAAGTGGATAAAGACGAGGGGAATTTTCGTTGGTTGCAGGGCTTTGTTTATCTGAAAGTTTACTGAACACAGGAAACTCTTCTCTTTTACAGTTGATAAAACGCTACTCACCAACAACAATAATAACAACAACAACAACATCATCAGCAGCTCGAACGAGCTGGCTTTGGATGAAACACTGATTACCAACAGCGAGAAGCAGCAGCAGCAGCAGCAGCAACAACTTGAGCTTGAATATCAACAGCAACAGCAGCAAGTTGATAAACATCAACAGCAGGCCAATTTGGTAGTATCCATTGCCACCGTAGCGCCCCAACTGCAGGTGCAGCATCAACAACAGCAAGCTGCAGCGCCCCCGCAGCAACATCAGCAGCAACAAACTTCGCCAGTTGTGCCCCAGCAGCAACAGCAGCAGCAACAGCAACAGCAACAGCAGGTGCAACAACAACAGCAACAAACACAGCCAGCACACACGCCCAGTCTCAGTGAGCAACATGCACAGCAGCAACACGCCCATCAGCATCAGCAACAACAACAACAGCAACAACAACAACAGCAGCAGCAACCACCTCAGCAGCAACAGCGCAAGCCACCTCAGCAGCAATACAATAACAACTCACAACAGCAAGTGCGTCGCAAATACTCTTCGGAGTACAATCATCAACAGCAACATCATCACCATCAGGGCAGCAGCGACACTGCCATACAAACCACCAAAACAATGTCGTGGACAAACTCCGCACAGCACAAGAAGTCCACGCAGTCGGTGGCGGTTACTGCCTCGCCAAATACTGTAAACAACGGCGCTACTGTTGCTGCTGCTGCTAGTGGTGCTACGACTGCACCACCAAGTGTTGGCGGCGGCTTCAATAAGCAGTCAACCGGTGTTAATGCTGGCATCTACAGTCATCCTACTAAGACCTACACCAATCAGCAACACTATCAGCAACAGCAGCAGCACTACCAAACCAGCCACAACAACAACAACAACAACAACAACAATAACAATAATAACAACAGCAACACTGGCAGCGGCAATAATAACAATAACAACAACAATAACAATCAGCCACAAATGCGTACATATGGCACTATGAAAGTGCCCTCATCGCCTGTGGCAAGCACAGCGCCGCCGCTGGAGCGCAAAATCAGTGGCCAGCACCAGCAGCAGCTGAGCAGCAACAATTCGGCAGCAACAACAACAGCAACTACCTCAACGGCAAGCATAACAGCAACGCCTCATCAGTTTCAGCAACCGATGTCCACTGAAAGTCAGTCAAATAGCACAAACAACGCATCTGTGCTGTCTCAGCAACAACAACAGCAGCAACAGCAACATGGTCAAAACCAATACGCTCCAGCTGCCAAATCCTATGTGAGCTACGGAGCCAAGAACAAGTACGGCACACAAAACTTCAGTGGAGATACATCCTTCAGCGCAGCTGCAGCTCCTGTGTCTGTGTCTGTGCAGCCAGCGCTTAACTTGGCGCCACCAGCGCCGCCTGCCTCGCAGAACAATGCCAGCGGAGACAGCGGACAACCATCGTGGGCCAGTCTGTTTTCCAACAAGAAGCCCGTGGCCAAAGTGGCGCCCTATGATGGCAATAAGGCACAGCAGCAACCACACCAGCAGCAGCTGCAGCAACCACACCAGCAGCAGCTGCAGCAACAGCAGCAGCAGCAGCAACATCATCCGCAGCAGCAGCAGCAGCAGCAGCAACAGCAACAACAACAACAACAACCGCAGCCGCAGCTGCAATTGGCGCCACCACAGCAACAACCACAGCAATTGCCTGCCCAGCAACAGCAACATCAGCAACAGTCACAGCAGCAACTGCCATTAACACCGCCAACACAGAGCCTGCCCAGCGTGCATCATCAATTGCAATCGCCAACGCCAGTGCCAGCGCCAACTGTGCCGCTTATCACACCCGGTACACTCTCGTATTCGGCGGCCTCGGCACAGGCAGTGCCCGCCGTGGCTGCTCCCGCCTCTGCAGCTGTCAAGCCGCTGAAAGCGGAGCCGATGCGTGCCGCTCAACTAGATGAGTGGACAAACAAATATGCTGAGTTTCTGACACGTCATAAGACTAATCTGGCGACCGTCAGTCTGCGGCCGCGTGGTTTGACTAATCGTTCAAATTATTGCTATATCAACTCCATACTTCAGGCGCTGCTCGGCTGTTCGCCTTTCTATAATCTGCTGCGTTCCATACCCAAGCAGGCGGCGGTGCTTAGCGAGGTCAAGACACCCACCGTGAATGCCATGTAAGTGACCCGTGACGCATAACCCATGACCCAGTTGCACCATTAGCCCACCACGCTGCCACAGGCAAGTCAACAGACGCCTCGGCGCCAAAACCAGCTGGCGTCTGTGTTACGCCTGTGGCATAACAATTGGCATCGGCCTCTCAGGCGTGCACTAGTTTTTGCCGTTTTGGTCTTAACCTTTGCTTTGCGTCTAGGCTGATGCAGGTGCATGGTGTATACGCATGATTCACCCATCGATGGCTTCATGTACACCTGCATGCACGCACATTATTACTGCTTTCTACAAACTTAAACCGTGTTTCTAATTGAATTTTCTCTTTCATCTATAGGATGTCATTTATGAGCAACTTTTCATCACTGTCCGGCGGTACCCGCTTGCGTTTGAACAACAACAAAGCTGCCCAAATCAAGGGTAAGGATGAGTTTGCTGGCGTTGATTTGCAGTGCGAACTTGCCTTTGAGCCAACTGAAATATACAAGCTGTGGAACGACAGTCGTGAGGAGCACGTAGAGGGCAGACAAGAGGATGCCGAAGAGTTCTTGTGCTATGTGCTCAACAAGCTCAACGATGAGATGCTCGAGGTAGGTTCGATTATGAGTTGCGCTATAAAATGGGTCTTATTATTAATATGCATGTATTTCTCAATAGGTTATTAAGTTGATTGCAAAGCCAAATGCCCAACAAAATGGCGAGGAACAGGAACAAGATAACGAGGATGGCGGAGACGTTTGGCAGGTAAGAACTTTGACCTATTTCCGTTGATTGAAGTATTTGTAAGCTCTTGTGTGAGAAAATATAAGTGACAGAAACCCATGTGATGTTGTAAATTGGAAAGTTGAGCTCTGTTGTAATGTCTGTGTGTCTGTTAAAAGCGCCCTAATCTCGGAGATTGTACAATACGATACCCAATGAATCACCCCCATATCATATCGCCTTTTTATGCGATATGAGATTTTAATATAGTGAAGTTTAGTGCTTGTGTTTATTTGGATCTAAATTTAAACAAATGCAAATTACCTCCGAGACAAGTACCGCTACACGTAGATTGGATCGGATAAGTTTTGTTATTGAATGGAACGATTGACTACTTTTAGATGATTTGCAATAATCGTAACAAGGGCAGCGTTACACGCCAGACGGACTTTGGACGTACCCCGCTCAGCGACATCTTTCGTGGTGAACTGCGTTCCCGACTGCAGCGCGAAGGCGAACACTCTACGGATGTTATACAGCCGTTCTTTACACTGCAATTGAACATTGAGGTGAGTTGGATGCGTGTCACGCAAAAGGATTGTGCTAAATGCTCTTGGTATGGCGATTGCAGAAAGCCGCTTCAGTGAAGGAGGCTCTTGAGATACTCGTTGGACGTGATCAGCTGGAGGGAGTCACCGGTAGCAAGACCAAACAGGAGGTGGTCGCCTGGCAGCAAATGACATTGGAAAAGTTGCCCATCGTTTTGATATTGCATTTAAAATACTTTGACTATAGGTCCGATGGCTGCACAAAGATATTGAAAAAGGTTGAGTTCCCAGTGGAGCTCAAAATCGATGCCAGTAAGTGAAGATTTTTTGCCTCAAGGAGTTGGATTCATGTGTGTATACCTATTCGCAGAGATACTTGGATCGAAGAAGACATCGCAAAAGCAGCGCGCCTATCGCTTGTTCGCTGTGGTCTATCACGACGGCAAGGAAGCCTCCAAGGGTCATTATATAACGGACGTGTTTCATACCGGCTACAATAGTTGGCTGCGCTACGATGACAGCTCCGTGAAGCCGATCGGCGAGAAGCAAGTGCTGCAGCCGCACACGCCGCGTGTGCCTTATCTACTCTACTATCGCCGTTTCGATACCCTGCCACAGATGCAGACGAGCAATGGCGCCGGCGGTGGAAGCACAGTAGGCGCCACCAATGCCCATGCCTCGGCCAGTTCCGCATCTACCACATCAGCTGTAAACTCAGCGAATAATAAATGAAACTAAGTTGTCAAAATAATGGCATACCCAGCCTAAGGGCATGCCAGAGTTTGATTTTTTATGCATATACAATTTGAACGGTTATATAATATATTTAAATGCCTATGTTTAAGCCCAAAGTCCAAAGCGCATGTACGTGTGAATGGTAGTTGTATTTGTGTGGTGAATGCGTGTGTGTCTAACTTTAATAAAAACAAAAAAACTCCTAGTTGGTAAGCTTTAGCCGTAGACCTAAGTTGATAACAGTTTAGTTGTGCAAGAAAGCAAACAAAACAACAATTCGTTGAAACGAAATCTTTGTACAAAATTAGCGCATGGTATGGCTAAACTAAACAGCGAGCAAATTATCATATACATATATTATATAAGTAAGTTTCAAAAAGCCAGCCAATATTTGTAAATCCCATTTGGCGCCTCAACCTATTCAAAATGGCACAAACAAGCAGAAGCGTGCATATAATAGATAGTTGTAGACCTCTTCGATATGACAAACATTTAGAGCTCTATATGTACATACGTAGCATACATATATGATACATATATATATATATATAACTAAAATTATAGAGTTTAATTTTCTTTGTAATTGTTTATAGCATGCATTTAGGCGCCAGAGCAAACAATCAGCCGTGCATCCAGTTAAAACCACAATATATATTGAAATGCTTTGAATATGCTTTAAAAAAGAAAAACAATTCTATCTTTTGTATACAATACAAGACATGCAAACACATGAATACATAGCATTATTTTGTGTATAAGTCGAAATAAGTGAACACAGAAATGAGAGAAAAAAAGGAAATTAGCGCGATTATTTTATAATTTATATAGTGTGTTGCTTAGTTAGATCCCAAATTCATTTTAAATTCATATATATATGCATATATATATACATATATATACTTTTATGAAAAACTGTTTGCACCCATTATGATATTTTATTGTCTGTTGCGACAAATCGTGGAATTGGCTTACATATAGTTAAAAATATAATTTTTATTCATAAGCAATGCATTGTCAACTTTCATGTTTCCTCAACAATTACAACTAATCAAGAATTCTAGTTGCATATGGAGTTAATATATAACTTAGCTGGCAAACATACATACATATACATGCATATTTCATTTTCTAATTCATATACCATACATATATACTATGAATAACGTGCCAATGTTAAAATTCGATAAAATAACATCAAGAAAGAAGCATGAAAGAAGTTAGTGTCCAAAACAATAACTTTTTGATACTTTTGTGTAGTCGGCGACTTCTCAAAGGGATATTGTTAAAATTATTTACAACTAGTTACAAACTTTTGTTGAATTAAGTTTTATATTTGATAATCAATGTCTATATATACAAAAGAGAAAAATCTATAAAAAAAAAAAAAAGAAAAGCTAAAGAAAATGCGCTGATTTACGATTGTTAGGACTATAATGTAATCATAGACAAATCCGCACTAACAAGTTACACACATTGTTTATCCTATATAAAGAAAGAGTATCGGAAAAACAAGAGAAAGATTAAAAACTTTATGAATTTACATTTGACGCAAAATCTTTTTAAAATTTCGAATGATGTTTATTTGAAACTTCTCGAAAGTCAAGTAAATGCCAGCGCGATTCGATTGTAAAAAAAAAGCAAGAAACCCGGAAATATTATACTATGGATATATTATTGTCATACATACATGTACATATATATCTATATAACAAAATATATGTGTAAATTAAGAAACATATATATTTTGATGTTAAACATATATGAATTAATTGTAAGCCAAATTATAGCAAAACATTTTTTTCTATAGAAATTTTACAGCGTCTGCGCTTTGCTAGTTACAAATAGGTTCCTAGAAATGCGAGGAATATTACAAAGAAAATTATATATATATATATATATATTACAACTAAATTGACATATATGACAAATGAAAAGCAAAAGCAACAACAACAACTAAGAAGCATAGTAAAGTAACGGTAAACAAAAGCAACAACAATAATATTAGGACTTTTAGTTTAAAGCCAAGCTAACAACATATTAAACGTAAACAAAATTATGCATACACATGCATACATATACATATATATATATAAATTAAATTTATACTAAAAAAAGATTAAAAGAAAAACGAATGTCAAAGCGATGGAAATTTAGTGAACATTTTCACTTAACATATTATATTTTTTCAAGCGAAATTCAAATGTTAAACATACATCGCATATATAAAAAAAGCAACCGAAACTAAAGACGTAATAGTTATACACTTTTCTCAAGCATTTGTTTTTAACTTTTTTTTTTTTTATATACATATATATTAATGGAATACTCCAGAAACCCAATTGTAAATTCACATCAAATATTACATTTAATTGTATTAAATTAGTTTTCGAAATTTTTCATACCTTTCTATATATGATTTTTTTTAAATTGTGTTTTATGCGAATTTTGTTGCCTCTTCTTTGAATATTGCTTTTGGCGCTACGGTTCGATAGCCCTCGTATATGTTTTAGTTATTAAGTAGTTTCTAAGGCTGTGTGACTAACTAAATACAAATTAATCATTGTTTAAGCCGTGAATCATTATGAAAAAAGTAATCATTGTGTTGACATTGCCTGACAATTTTTGTTTACCCTTGTTTACCAGTTATTGAGATAAATGTTGTGACCCTAGAAGGAATGAAAGTAAATTGAACGAGAATTGGCAAGTGCACTTACTAAACGTATAATCGAAAGTACGATAAACAAATAAGATATACATACGGAAACATAAGCAAAAGCAACATTAAGTGAATATTAAGCTAAAATCTAAAATATCTAAATAAACGGCATGAAAAACCTAACGTTAAAGTTAAAGTTAAATGTTTTGTAATAATTTTCTAATACCAAGAAGAAGAACACGAAGCAATTTTGAATATACAAACTTCAACACAAATACAAACAAAAAATACAAATACAAATAGAAATAGAAAACAAAAGAAACGAAACGAATATTAAGACATTCAAAGACGTTAACCAAGCGAAATTGATACAAAACAAAAAAGTAAAACTAAATCAAAGCAAATTATATATTAGCCCACATTTAGTCTAAACAGAAACGAAACGAAACGAATTGAAAATGTTGTACTAACTAAAGTTTAAACATACCTATATAAATTGTAATATGATACATCAACAGAAACTAAACTGAAAATTAACTAGCAATAAAATAAATAATACCATTACCAAAAACAATTTGTTTCAAATATCCGGTGCAGCGTTCGATGCGCCGCAGCCGGGAGGCAAGTGAAAGGAGCCAACCGAGAGAGTCGCTAATCATATTCAGGTGTAGGTCAAAACCTGCGCGATACGAAGACACTCAAAACCGGTTCTCCAAAAAAACATAAAACCAAGAAATTGGGCTGCTGAAAAGACGAAAATCGAATGCTCTTCAAACAAACAGAATGAAGATTTTCGAATAGATTTCCAAGAAGTTTTTAAAGTAAACTTTGTTCAAGATATATTCCAGCATCGTATAACTATACTTATAGGGTATATTATGCCATATTTCTCCATTGAGAAATTGATTGAAAATGAGTTTTTGCATAGAAAACTTATCTAATTTATTATATAAGCAGCTCCGACAAACAAAATCTGATGAAAGTTAAGGTTCTGTATAAAAAACAACAGGGTATTTTATTGTTTGACTTTTCAAAGTTGTGGAAACATGTTCTGCAATTCGAAGTGTGTATCAAAATTCGTATATTCCTGCACCTAAAAAGTGAAGCAGAAGAAATCAAATATATATGTTCAGTCGGACAATGTCTTAAGAGAGTTGTGATTCATTTGGTATGCGAATCACAAACGTAACAAAACAAAACTCGTTTTTAGCCCGGAGTGATACTCATTAAGAGACCGTTTTCGAACTGAAAGCAACTGGGCTGAAAAACAGTCGCGGTGTGGCAACTGAATGAAGAGGCACATCGTACGATGCGGTCGCAGTTAAAGATTTCGTAAGGCTTAGTCAATTTTTGGCAAATGTCATTGCTTGCGGTGCGGAATGTTTCGGAATGTGCTGTGCTTGGTGCTGGGCCTGATTGTGGGCATGCAGCTGACAGAGCTGTGGGACTATCTGATGCTCACAGGTGACGAATACGAGAGCACCGCGATTGCTGTGGACACGGCCGCGCCCACGCCGCTGGCGAAGGCAACGCTGGCGGATCGGCTTTACCATAAGACGCGTGTGCTGTGCCTGGTGCTGACCATGCCAACGCAGCACAAGACTAAAGCAGCCAAGGTGATGTCCACATGGGGCGCACGCTGCAACAAGCTGATCTTCTTGAGCAGCCAAGACGATGTCGAGTTGGGCGCAGTGAATCTCAATGTGACGGAGAGTCGAGACAATCTGTATGCGAAGGTGCGTGCGGGCCTGGCCTACGCCTATGAACATTTCGTGGAGGATTACGACTGGTTTCTCAAGGCGGACGACGACACGTGAGTTGCAGAAAATGTTCGCTGACTCACTCGACTCATTCGCATATATGCTAGTTATGTGGTTATGGAGAATCTGAGACTGTTTCTCTATCCATACGATCCGGAGGCAGCCGTTTTCTTTGGTCATCGATTTCGCACAACCTATCCACATGGCTACATGTCTGGCGGGGCTGGCTATGTGCTCAGCCGCGATGCACTGCGTCGCCTGAATCTGTTTGCTCTGAACAACACAAAGTTCTGTCCACTTAATACTAATGCGGAGGATAGGCAAATTGGACACTGCCTGCTGAATGTGGGCGTGGTAGCTGGTGACTCCAGAGATGAGCTGGGCCGTGAGCGCTTTCTGCCCCTGCATCCCAGGCATCTGATGCCCCAAATACAGTCGGGCACTTGGCTGGATAAATACTATTACTTCAAGCCGAATGTAAATACCTACACAAATTGGAAGCGTGCATATTTTGTAGATCTGTTTAATGTTTACAGTTGAGCGACTGCTGTTCCGATTCGGGCATCAGTTTCCATTATACTAAGATGTATGACTATGATATGTACGAGTTTTTTCTATATCATCTGCGAATCTTTGGACTTCCGAAAGCGACAAGTGTGCTGCCGCAGCGCTTGGACTATAAACAGATGGAGGAAAAGCTGCAATATTGGGATCAACAAGTATCTGACAATACTGCGCCAATCGAGGATTAACTTAGCTTTAATAATATTTCCTAGCGTGAAGTGAGACTCATTAATCGATACGTAATTAGTTTATTTGATCAAGTTTGACTGATCAACGCAAAATACTCTGCTTTCCAACAACGTAACATATCTACATACATGTATTAAGACTTAGGCGTTCCGAATACCTTTACTCGTTTATCTTTATCTGCTTTAAGCCAATTTTTATACGCACCTTTTGAACAGTCGGCCCCTTTGTTAAAAATGGAGGATTATGGTTGTAATTTGCTTGACGAATGTTATATTTTCGTTCGAACGGCTTAAGTCTCATTTTTATACCCTGATCCCATAAACGGGTTGAAGGGTATAACGTGATTGTGCAAATTTATGTATCCAGCAGAGGGAAGAATCTTCAACCCCATAGAGTAGTATATAGATTTCTGTTCGGATAGCGCAGCTGAGTCGATCCAGCCATGTGCATCTGTCTGTCCGCTTGTCAATGTGTAATATTTTTAGAGACTTGGTGCAGAACACGCAGAACAACTTTAGAATTACTTTCTTCTTTCCATTGATTATAAAATATGTTTTCTTTATCATAGCTTGAAATTATATAAGCTAGATTCCCTAAACATGTTGTGTAGGTTTCGTATATGGTATATGTAGATTGGGAATAGTTAATTTTAAAATATATGCCCCAATTCCTAACGAAATGGAAACTAAGCGAATTCTTAAAGACAAAGCCTTGCGCATTGGTATATACATGCTTTTGCACGCCATATTTAAGCACAGAAAATTTTATAAATTTGGGATTATAAACAACGAAGTTCATCGAGAATGCATTTTCCATAAATAGTGTGGGGAGGAGGGAAAGAAGAAGCACGTCTGTGCCAATGTATAAAAGGAAGTTAGAATGTTTGACTGGGCGCCGGGTTCAGGGCATCTCAAAGTTGCGCCCTGCCGACTCTTTGTTAGATATTTCAATTATGTATGTATACTCAGACCATTACCCAAGACAATATAATTAATCTTAACTTCTACTATTACTATGTTAGAATATTCTTTTTAATAATATTACTATCTAATGTCAACACAAGTATGCTGTTGAGCGGAAAACAACTGCAAATGGTAAATAATTTCTGGATTAGATAAATTTCCAAGTAACGTGTAGAGAGAGAGTTGTAATGTGGACAGAAGTAAATAAATATTTATCCATTGTAAAGTCCATATAAGTAATATCAAACAATAACCATGGTAGATCCAAAGACGTTGATAAATGATATAGGCGTATTGGGGAACTTAATATAATTGGGCGACTTTGTAAATAAAACAAGAGACACATAGCTGGAACTAAGATTTATTTGACAATGAAGCAAACAATTGCATGTTGTCATGAAGAGGAAGAGACAAGAGGCAATAGACTAAAGCGATAGAGGGAGAGCGAAAGAGAGAGAGAGACCTAAACTTTAGCTGTCCAGTGGCACAGCTTTGGCCATTTGTCAAAGGAGTCGGGTGGGTAGAAGTGCCGACCCCTGCTTTAAAGCCCAATTTATCACAAAGACGTCGGCCGCGTGCCGCGTGCGCCGTCCGCCTCTAAGGATTAGAGGGCATAGGAACAAATACGTATTGGAATCGAGAACCGGAAAATCGAGTGAAACGTGCCAAACACGTGAAAAATACCTGGGGATCCGAGTTGCTTTTATTATTCTGTTCTCTTTTTTTTTCTTTTTGCATCCGCGTCGCTATTGTTGTTATTTATGAGCATCGAAATGAGCTGAAACTGCAGCACAATGTCGATATGTCGAAATGGGGTGGGGCTGGTGGCACGCGAGCCTCGCCTGGCATTGCCTGGCATCGCCTGGCATCGCCTGGCCTCGCCTTACCTATGGACCACACCTTGTATAAGGATAAACATGTTTTTGGCAAAGCCAGCAACGGCAGCTGGCACACAGAAAAACCGAAATGCAGTCGAGCTGTAAATGTTATGTAAAATGTGTAACACATTCCCTAGCCGATTGTGTGTGCTTCTGTGAGTGTGTGTGTGTGTGTGTGTGTGTGCTGCTATCTAACTGAGGGTTGCGTTTGGAACGTGTCGTGGATCGTGCCCGTCGACCCTTGCCATGCCTGCGCTTGCGCAGCGCCCGCTGCGCCTTTTGTTAGCTTAATTTCCATATTTGCATACAAAAATAAATACGTGGCATGTTCATCCAGGGAACTTTGTTGATTGGAACAGTTGGTACGGAGCTTTATCTGCTCGCTTAACAACCTCATGCAAATAGGTCCAAGCGTGTAGAATTGAACACGTGTGTTGGCCAACAAGCCGTGAACATGCAAATGACTGTGGACCTGGAACGGCTCCTAGTCATGCACCGAACAGCATGACAGATTTCTATGCCGGATTGTTATCAGTGGCATGCCACGAGGCAGCAATTGAAATGCCGTGCGGCAGCTGCTGAGCTGCTTAGGGATATGCCGGAGTCGGAGTTATTGGAAATTCGTTTGAAAAGCGTGTTGATAAAGCTTTATGTTTACTTTAAGTTTCTATTTTGGGTGACAATAAGTTCATATACTTATAATATTATAATTATAAAAACACTAACTTAACAGTTAATACCTTTAGATAAAGAATTCCTTAAAAGTTAATAATCAGAATTTAATACTTGTTTTGTTATAATCGATTTTATCTAAGGATTCTTCCGCTGTTTAAAATATGCTTCCCATACCAAAAACGCACTTGTCTCCTTTTATAATGGTTCTCCATTCATCTCTGCTGCCCTAAGGAAACTAAAAGTTAGCTCGGTAATTCCCGTTAACCAGTTTTTCAGTCACAAATTTGTACAAAGGACTTCCTATTCTAACGACTTAATGGCGTCCTTCCTCAAGGAGGTGCTTCAATGCGCAGCCCGGCACGCCCTCCACTTTAGCTTTTACTATTTCCATTATTGTCATTGATAAACCCTTAAGTTGTCGCTTACCGCACAAATTGTCAGAATCATTCGCTGCTTAAAACCCAAGTCACAAACTGTCTACATATATACGAGTCCCTCCTTGGCACTCCCCGCAACGCCCATGTAATTAGTAGCATTCCAGAGCTAACAGTCGAGAGTCGACAGTCGCTGGCGACGAGGCGGTCCCTGCTCGGGCGACAGGCTGTCTGGCAGGAGTGTGTTTACACATTTCGAAGACTTTTTATAATCAATTTAATGGCTTCCCTGCTGCAGAGCGAGCATAAAAAGGAACCACACTCAAGGTAAGGACGCCGAAGACAATATCTTGCCAAAAGGCACATGAATAAAAAGTCAACGCCAGGGGAATGTGGCTTTGGGCATTTCAATTTGTAGCTGCCTAAAGTGAAAACCTACAATTGGCACTTTCCAGCCAAGGAATTGCCCCTTTTTTTCTTCGCTTTTTTTTTATTCTGCGGCGCCGCAACTCAATTAAGTGACGAAAGTTGAATGAAAACCCAAAAGGGCAAAGCCAAGCAGCTCACAAAGGCGGGCACCTCGCAGTTCCTATAAGAAAGGCGGCTCCGACACTGAAACTGAGAAGGGTCGTCACTGAAGCACATAAATGCTGCCGCAAGAAAGGGGCTGCGGTGACTCAACAATGTCTTGAACGTGTTGCTTCGCTTCCTTCGGAATGTTTCTTATAAGGATTTCCACTGACTTGCAACTAGCAACCCCTAAAAGGAAACACGCACACACACATACACAGAACCTGGACTGAGGGTTTCCTTCAGCTCTGACGCGTGCCAAGCCAGCGACTGTAACAGGCTGAGCGGGCATAAGATTGAGTCTGAGACCGAGACCGAGACCGAGGCATACCTGTAGCCGGAATAGGACCTGAGCACTGTTTGGCTGACAAGGCACTGCGGTGACGTTCATTACGCTGTCGTCTGTCTGCCGTCAACGTCGTCGCCTCGCAGTTCCGCCATATAAATTTCTATACTGTGAGTTGCGAGCAGCTCGTGTCCTGTGACTCATTGCCGTGTCCTAAAGCGGAAGCGACTGTCCAGACGGGGGACTGCATTTTCGTTTCATTTTTTTGTACAGAAAATATTGAAAATTACAATAACTAACTAAAAGCTGGGAATTACAGGACACGTGCACATATGCAAAAAGGACTCACACTCACAGGAACCGCGCCGTAAAGGAAGTGGCAGCGAAGCGTTAAATTGAAGCATGCCAAATCAATTAAAAATTTGTTGTTGCTTGTTTTACCAATCGTTTGCATAGCAACATAGCATATTTAGTTTCTTTCTGCTTTTTGCTGTATATTTTCCTTGTGATGTTGCGTTGCCCGCATCGGCATTATTGTCAAGCAGCTGCTGCAACTCGCTTATCATATCGGGTAAAAAAAAAAATCAAAATACCTTTACACATGATTTATCCAAGCACTGCAGGCGTCTGCGTATGTGTGTGTATGTTGCAGCTGCCGCTGCTTTTAACTGCCCCCTTTGGCATTTTAGGGCTGCGATCGCCCTTGGCCGAAAAATGCTTATGCTATTGCCCGAGAGTCCAAAAATCAACCCCCTGTTAGTCGGCCCAAAACAACATTTGGGGTGGCTTCTTATCTATGTGCATGTGCATGTGTGTTAGTGTGCGTGCATGTGTGTGTGTGTGTGTGTGTGCCATACAATTTGGCACAGCTCTCATTTATTTGGTCGTCGTTATTTTATGCACATAAATTGCATGAAATCCATAATTTTCTAGTACATATACCTACTATACTAAAATCTGCCCATGCGAGTGGCTACTGTTACAATTGTAGCTCCTAACGAAACACCCCGTTTCCAGTTCCCTAATTAGCTATCCATCTGGCTGTTTCGGTGTCCTGGGCGCAGTGGTTGCCGTCTGTATGCTAGATTTTTAATAGCCGAGCGCAATGAACTCTTTACCGACAAGTCCCTTCGGGTGGAACTAATGAAAATTGGTATAGTAGCTGTGCGAGTGAATCATTTTGGTTGTGTAGAAATTTAATATTAGGTTTCGAATATTTTAAGTAAACCTGATCTGCGAGCGCATAAATCGGGAAGGGTTTCTTTATACTCAACATCCATATAAGCTTCCAGGTGTAAGAGAACTTATATTCCAATATCCTTAAACTTATGTAAATTGGTGCGAATTTAAATACACCTGATCTGTATAAATTTCACCTGATTTGTATAGGGTATAGAAGAACCCATATACAAATACCCTCTACCTATTGTAGAAGGGTAAGATGAATATAAAAAGCTGTGCAAATATGTAAGCAGCTGGCAGACATCTCGAATATGACATTCAATTAGTTGAAAACTGAAAATGTCTTTTTTTTGTACACATTTCACACTCTTCATTTCGCTGAAGTCAGTTTTTTCCCACCAACTGGCATCAGATCATCGCACACAGCTGCTTTGGGAAGATGACTAAGACCGTAAATTTGGTTATCTTGACATTGGATGACGGGCAAATAGACTTTGTCTATTGTCCAACTACTTTCGTGTATCTGAAGCTTTGGCAAAACAAACGCCTGATGCTGATAAACATCGGATAAGGTAGCCATGTAAATCAAATTTCTTACATCAAATATGCACAAGCAGACAAATCAAAATAAGACGCGCCGCTCTCCAGATAAGCGTCTGGCTATATAAAGAGCTTAACTTCGCTGCAGAGCCCAGAAAATATTCATACGTTCAACAGGATGCAGTGCACCACAATAGCTCTGATTGCGATCTGTTGCCTGGGCACAGGTCTCTCGGCGACCACAATCACGCCTTTAGCAGCCAGGCCCGCAGCTCCCGTTAGCAATTTCTATCTGGATCTAAAGAGCATATTGCGCAATATTCCACATAAACAGATCGAGCATCTGGTCCAGGCCTATCTGCTTAACGATGCCGAGTTCCAGGCAGTAATACGCGAGATCAATGCACTAACCACGTACCGCCTGCGATTGCAGCTGCTCAATCAGCCGGAGCTGCGCCAACTGCTGCAGTGGTTGTCCCAGCAGCTGATCCTGTCAGGTGGCTCCCTCAAGGTTTTCGACGATCTAGAGCTGGAGATCAAAGTTCTTAACAAGTACCCCCATTGGGCGCAGACGGTGAATGGCATTGCCGGTTTCGAGCAAGAATTCAACTATATCTATCCCGTGACATCCATACGCAAGCTGCTGGAGACGAATGCCCAGCAAAGTCCCGTCTTCGGTGAGTTCTGGCGTCGTGTTGTGGCCCTGCAGCCGGTCTATGACCGATTCTGGGCCACACCACAAGCCACAGCATTTGTCAACCGATTGCGCACTTTGGGCGTCGATGTCAATGGCTTGGATAGCTTTGTGCGCTATCAGCTCGGCTGGAGCAATGACACCTCGCCCAGTTACAACGACTATGACTACAATTATGGATTTTATTAAGGACGCAGGGATTGAGAAGGGGGAGGAAGTGATCAAATCATAAGAAAATTATTCTATTTACTCATATAAATAACTCGATATTATAAAATATATATTACCAAAAATATCAAACTATGCCTAAAACAATATTTAATGTGTGCATGGAAAATTAAAGAGATTTATCTTTGACTAATTTCATGAAGGGAAGTTTCTTTTATCGATATTTAACAGGAAGTAGTTGAAAACAGGCATTTATCCTCTTATTTTCCACATTGTCGCGTGGAAAAAACCCCTTCACCCCCGCATATAAGTATCTTATCATATTGCTCCTCCTTAGACAACCCCGAAGAGTGGCTGAGTAAGAAGCAAATCGCGTATCTGTGGAATCTGTTTGAATGTGTATTAAGATGTAGGGCAAACAGATACAGGAAACATTTCGGAAGATCACTTTTATATTCTACCTGAAACCCTTGATGATTTTATGATTATATTTGAACATTTTCATATGTTATAAACTTAAGAATACGCCACATTCTTGGGTATTTTACAAAGCTACCCACTTTGCCAATGACAGCGCAGTGAATGGGAAGCTGTGATATCTTTGCCGGTGGCTGTAGCAGACGGTAATTTTGAAATTTTCTTCTGCACAGAAGCTGAGGGAGAGTTGTAGTCCAAAGGAGAATCCATAGAATAGTAAAAGTTAAAATAAAGGAAATTTCATTTGCAAGCATTTGCTTTAAACTTCATGAATGACAGCAGCGGAACTTAAGCGAGTGGGCGAATGGGCTGTACGAGTGAGTGTATGCACGGCCCCCTGATGTGGTGAGGTATCCATGGCTATGCCATGATTAAGTAACAGATGAGCCATGTGCCGAGCAATGTCCTGGCCATGGCCTGGCACTGCTTATGGGTCGCACATGCGATTTAATTGAAACAAACCAAACAGGAAACGGCGCAGCAGCAAATGGGGTGCTTTTGTAATGAAGTCCACAGTTGGCAGTTGCCACTTCCCAGTTGCCAGTTGCCAGTTCCCAGTTCCCAGCACTCGGATACAGTTACTCATTAAAAGTGGCGAGCCGAGTCGCAATGAGGAGGCGGCGGCAGCGTCGGCCACGGAATTGGAATTGCAACGGAAACTAGTTAATGTGAGGCTATTGTCAAAAGCAGAAGCGCAACTTGTGCAATTTTCACACAGCAGCTACGCCGACGTCGACGTCGACGTCGCTGTCAACGCCGACAGCAAATCTTGCACAGGATCTTTGCCTGCTAGGCGGCGGCTCAACAATAATAATAAAACAAAAAAAAAAAACAATGAAAGGAAAAAAAGGGAAAATTAAAAGAGTCGCCCCTTTTTTTGCGGTGTACGCGTCCAATTGGAATTTTATATAGTAGACAGCGGCACGGGGTAAAAATGAAATATATTTTATATATGAGCCCTGCAATACCCCGGCCGCCAGTTCGAACCCTCCAGCCCAGTGTGCACTGTGACTGACATGCGGATATACGAGTCTGGAATATGCGGCTGCAGTTTTAGCCACCCCTAAAATGTAAAAAGGCGCCCTAAAACATTTTTAAAGCGCTTTGGAAATCAGCAACAGCAACAGCCTCAGCCTAAGAATCGGAATCGGAATCGGAATCGCGCTACGCTTGAGCTCTGGTTTATATTCTGGTCTATATCAAGGGGCTCGAATTCTGTTCTCTCCCCTTAATACCCTTCGCTGGTTTGGTTTTGGCTCGTGTGCGCCCTACGACATTTTGGTTAGTGTTTGAAAATGCACCTGGCTACATTTTTTTTTTGCTTGGGCTTCGATTCCGTTCGACTTTTGTGCGTATGCGTGTGTGTGTGTGTGTTGTTGGGTGGTTGTTGGCTGCTTGCAATGGCTTGCATTGTGATTTCCATGGCGCACATGCCAATGTGTGTTTGCCTATGTGGAAAATGACCCTTTGTAGCATTGACGCTATGCACCGGCAACTATGCGACTGCGACTGCGACAGCGTCTGTGCACAGCAAGGACATTAGCAACAACAATGGCAGCAACAGCAACAACAACAACAATAATAAAGGAACGTTGGTTGCTGGTCGCGTGCCCGAAGCACTTCGACACCCAACTGAATTGTGAATTGTGATTGTTTTTCCTTTTTCTTTGCGCCGCTTTTCCTTTTCGTATTTTGCGCGCTCATGCAAAACGCTTTGACGATCTATGTGTGTGTGTGCATGTGTGTGTGTGTGTTTGAGTGTCCTGCGGCGCATAAATAAATTAATGCATGTGCTCGCATATGTATTTCGCCTTGACTCACACATAAACGTATAAATATGAGTGTATATAATTATTGCTCTTGGGTTTCCTGCCTTGCTCTATTCACTTTGCCAATTTGCTGGGTCCTTTCCAAATGGGGGTTAGTCATACGGTTTTTTGTTTGTTTTCTGTTGTGGATTAGATTGCAAATTCCTTAATCCTAGGCAGACTTACATTTTGGCATGCCCTTGCTGCGCTTGATTCATGGGGGGAATCGTACGTTATTAAATACAAATTATTGAACTGAGAATCAAATTGAATAAATCCAAACAATTTGGAGAAAGATTAGAAAACTTTTGGCGAAACTTTTATGTAAATCAAACATGCCTTACAATTGAATATCCTTCACATTTTGATGCCCTGAAAATATTGAAAATACGTTAAATGGGTAAAATGATTTTGTGCAATTGTATGCAACGGAGAGAAGGAAGCATCTCCGTCTCCATAAAGTATATATATTCTTGATTAGCATCAAAGCCGAGTCGATCAAGCCATGTCCGTCAATCCGATATTCATTGACATTGAAAATGTAGGTCCTTCTAGAACTCTTACGTTTTAAGAGCTAGAGTCACCAAACTTGACTTGACTAGCTTCTAGAATAGTATATACAGATCTAGGGTCTTCCATTATTTAGTTCCCCTAGCTCAAGCTGCATTTGGTGGTGGTAGAAGAAAGTTCAGGGTATCCCCTAGTCGGACATCCCAACTCGAGCACTTCTACTTGTTCCCAGTAAATATGTCTAAAATCTCTCTGAAACCCAAAACAAAAGGAATCTATCAGCTTTTATTTTGGTTTCAACTAAACAACTGCAAACAAATGGCTGTCAGTTAGTCCTTTAAAATTGCATAGCTATTTGAGACCGTTTTCCGAATCAAAGTAAACCTCGACAATTGAAACGAGCTCGCACACAAAGCTTACTAAATAAATAAATACACAAAAAAAAAAAGAAAAATTGCAGCTTGATAAATATTTTTATCAGAGCACCGCAGGCAAAGCCCCCAAAAAAACAACTGAAACCCAAAAACAATTCCACGCTCCACCTAAATTGCTGTTAATTGGTGCGACGCGGATGCCAACGAGCTGTGATCCCGCTCTAATCGCCAGCATATGGCACTCGAAGCAAAAATGGAAAATCAACGGAAAACAATTTTACTCTGAAAATGAAACGAAAAGAAAAAAAATCAAGAGGAAAAATGCCAAATCCCAGCCAGTTGCCGTACATTTTTTGCGAGCCTCACAAAAAATTGCATCAAATTATGAAAGCAAAAATTTAATTACAGCCCAAACCAGAAAAAGGTAGCCCCAGCTGGAAGCAGTTGGGGTTACAGCCAGCGGCGACAATGGCAACATGTGCTACAGTGGAGCATCCTTGAGGAGCTGCCCAAGCAAAAGTACATGGCGGCTGAAAAGCCTTTTGAGACACACAAATGCAAATGCATTATGCCACATAAACGATGCATTTTCGAACATTAATTATTGCCAAGCAGGCAGGATGACAGACGTAGCTGGCCTGGGCCTGGGCCTGCACTTGAAATTACCATAAAAAGATGCACTTAAGGGTTAGCAATGAGCAAGCAACAAACAACAAACAAAGTGCGTAGCTCAGGCAACTCAACAGTCTGTGCCCGGTTTGGGTTGTCCGAGTGGGGGAGAAGTGGGGGTGTGTGGCGGGCGCACTGTCATCTCGGGTCGTCCTGGGTGTTGTTGAGTGTAAATTTAAGCTAAGCGCGCCTTGGAGCACAGAAATCCGAGCAGTCAAAGGAATATGCCGAATCGAGGTGCGAGTCTAGATGGAAATAACGCGGCATTTGTAGCTGACAGCCTGACTGACTGATGAGCCGATGGGTTTGGGTTGCGTTGGACAGGGGGGAAGTTGGTTGCTAAACAGGGTTGGAATTTTCGTCCTTGCCCCGTTGCTGGGATGATGCTGCTGCTCGCGTGGCCGGCGCACTTCTGTGACTTGTTTTTCGCTCAGCTTTTAGCTCTCAGCTCGCATCTCGCAGCTCTCTGGCTTCGGCTGCTCGGTGCGTGTGCTATTAATTCTAAGCTGCATGGCAAACACTGATTCCAGCTACGAAGGGGTCACCACCCCGCAGCCGATCGGCACTGGCAAATGCTGCAGCGGCAACGTTGTCGCTCTGGGAATACTTTAAGCCCAATTGGGGTGGCGACAGCGTCGTTGCCGTTGCCACGCACGTGCCTACCGTAATACTACAACAGCAGAAGCAGCAGCAGCAGCAGCAGCAGGAACAACAACAATGGCGTCATATTGAACATAATATGCCATATTTGTGTTTGGTGCGAGCGGTACGACCAAAAGCCCTTCACTGGGAATCGAAAGTGCATTCCCTTTCATGGCAACCACGAGGACAGCGTCGGCAACGGCGTCGCATTTCGATTATATTAATGTAAAGCACACACACACATACACTCGCACACACTCCAAGCATTCTGACAATCGCTTTGTGGTGGCTGAGCAGACCAAGCTGAGTTTGTGTGTGTGTGTCTGTGTGTGTGTGCCATGTGCCTACCCCACCAAAAGCAAACTTGACAAGCTTGTCTGTATCTGTGTGCGGCGTCTGTGCGTAGCGAGTACGAAGACCGAGCAGGAGCGGGAGCGGGAGCAGGAGCAGCAGCAGGAGCGGGAGCGGGAGCAGGAGCTGAAGTCGTCGACACTGCCACAGCCAAAGCCCAATGAAAACCTGAAAATGCAGCAATCACCAAAAAATACACGTAGAGAAAAAACACATGCGAACATAACATATTTAAGAGCATACACTTATACATAATTTACAAATTTTGAATAGTTAAAACAATATTATTCAGACTCATTGTCGGGCAAGACTTCAAGAAGACTTCAAAAGTATTCCGCTTTATTGCTTATGCGCACCTTCATGATGATGAGAATTAAAATGTTGCCAATTGCCACAGCTGCTTAAGAGTTTGCACATGAAGGTAACACAATATGGGCTCTGCTTCAGGTCATTCTGGCCCATTGAGTTTCTGTTTGTGAGCACATTTACCTCTGGTTACACGCACAATTAACGGTTTCATGGCTATCAGCTGTTTGCCGAGATCTACATGAAAGGAGCCAAAAGGATACCAGGCAGATCTTTTGTGTGTTGCCAAATTTCCATGAATCAAAGAATTTGCACGTTAGACCCGAACATGTGTTCCAGTTCCTGTCGCGTGTCCTTTTTGGATGCGTGGCATTGGCAACCTGAGGCACAGCTGCAACATAAAATTGCTGCACAATGATTTCTCCAAGTGCAGGCAGACACAGTGCAAAGGACTTTCACTGCCAGCGTCGACGACTGCTTCAGCTCCCCCCGCCTGGCGACGAGTGTGTGTTGGTGTGTTGTGTGTGTGTCTGTATGGAAAAAAGGGTGACTAATGTGTGTGATTGCTAACAAAAGATTCCGGCTTGGCGTCGGCGTCGCTGCCAGCGTCAACGTCAGCAGCAGCAGTGGCAGCAACGGCGAGGGCTAAAAGGACAACGACTCGAATTGGGGGATGAAATTTCCAAGAGCGACGCCGTCACAACACACAAACAATGATTTTAATTTCGCTTTCCTTTGGCACACATAAATAGAGGCGGCAGGATATGATGTTAGTCATTCGCAGCAAAAACGTCGAGCCGACAGGAAGCAGCCAAAGGAGCGCTCAACGTTGCCAACGTTTCAATTTGTTGTTAAGTTTTGCTTAGTTCTTCAACTCTTTGTTCCTCCCGTTCACCGTTCACTGTTCACCGATCACCGTTCACCGATCACCGATCACCGTTCACTGTTCACCGTTCACCATTCATATCTCATCTTTAGCCGTTCCCCGTTTCCGTTTTCGTTTATCGTTTCGATCAAGTTCTTAAAGCGCGTTCAATTTCAGTTTATCACCATTTCGTTGATACGCGGAACAGTGCAATGGCCAGCGTCGCCAACCATCAGCCGACAGTGTCCAACCACAGCCAGCATCCGCACACGCACACGCACACGCACAGCATACAGCTGCTGCACAATGCGACAGCTGGGGGGCTGCCCCATGGCCTCGGTCTGCTGACCACAGTGGCCTCGCTGCCGCCCAAGTATCGCAGCCGTTATCTGAACATCAAAACCAAGTGTGAAATTCCGTTGGACCTGTCCGTGAAACCGCCGTCGCCAGTGCCAAGCAGCGATGTGCCAATGGCGACCACATACGCTGAGGTTCACAGCGAGCCAACAGCAGCGGCAGCCGATGAGCTGCCACAGGAGCTCACACAGGAGGTGGCGCAGGAGGTGGTCGTCATTACGGAGAAGCCCATAACACCGCCACAGAGTCCAGTTGGCGTTGAAATCGCAGTGGCTTCACTCAAGCGCAAGTTGAGCGAACAAAGCGAAGCTTTGCCCGCTGCCAAATTGGCCAAATCTGAGGTGAGTCCCGCACTCGTCGAGGCCACGCCCGCAAAGCCCATTAAAGTCTCGGACACGGCGCCGCGCACCGGCAAAGCGACCACAGCCAGTGCCAAATCGACGCGCAACAAAGCTACGCGCAAATTAAAGTTCGATGAGGAGACAAGTTCACCAGTTTCGGGCACCATCATCAGGCCGCTGGAGGACATCACCGATGGCAGCATGCAGTACAGTAATGGCGACATTGATCCCAAGTACAACATTGTCGAAATTACTGAGGAGACCAAGGCGGAACTGGCTGCCATTAGGAACGTAATTGGTGACTATGTGTGCCGGCTGTGCCGCATCAAGTTCGACGATGCCTTTGGCCTGGCACGCCATCGTTGCGCCTGCATCGTACTGCTCGAGTATCGCTGCCCCGAGTGTGGCAAGCAGTTCAATTGCCCCGCCAATTTGGCTTCCCATCGACGTTGGCATAAGCCCAAGAAGGAGGCGGCCGCTGCCAAAAAGGAGAATCGCAACACCAGTAATCAACAGGTGCAAGAGCCACAAGCCACCTCCAAGAAGCCAGCCGAAGAGTTGGCCTTTGATTGCGGCGAGTGCGGCAAGAAGTTCAAGCGGGCTGCCTATCTGCGCAAGCATCAGCAGACGCATGTGAAGAAGGCGCAGACTGTCGGCAAACTGGAGCCGGAATCGGAGTCGGAGCCGGCGAGGCAGCCAGAGTCAGCCAACATAATAACCGGCAGCTTCCAGACGGCGGTGTACAAATCCAATAGCTCCAGTTCGACCAGCAGTTCGCATTCTTACGCGGGCACCCACGACGATGAAGGCGTCTATGTGGCGGGCGCGGCGAGCAGCAGCCACTACGACTACGAGGCCGACTACATGTCCGACTGCAGCTCCTCCACCTCTTCGGCTGGCTATGGTCGCCTCCAGATTGTGGAACACGGCCTGACTGAGGAGGAGAGCATTGCAGCTGCTGCACTCACAAATCTGCGTAACTGCGCCTCCGTCATTCAGCACACGACGATGGCGCATTGAGTAAGTGTGGAATTTGGACAACTTGGCACTTGTATAGTTTGTTTATAGTCCCCTATTGTTAAGTTTAGTGTTTAATTTTTCTCCTGTTTTGGGGAGAACTGCAGCTGAAACAGACCAAAGAAATTAGTTTTTATCATGCGAATTCGACTTGAATTGAATTTTAGTTGTACACATTTAGTTACTAGTTGATTTCTCGAGTATCTAGTCCTTTAGTTTTTACCAATGAGTTTTCATTCTAGTCAGCTCCAAACTTCGATCGACATTCCAGTCTTGTATGTACGAATTGAAACCAAAGACGGCAAACAGTCTAGTCAGTTTAGATGTTAATTATTTACCTTAAAGTATGCTTAGTATTTATTTCTAGTCAGTCCAAACCAAGATTTGGAACTAGTCAGCTTCAATATGATCTCAGTAAAATTGCTTATGCCAGAGCAGGCCAAGGCAATTTTCGTGTAGTCAGTAAAGTTCTAGTCATATAGATAATGTCTAGTCAGATCTAAATCAACTAATGGCAATAAACTATACACAACAAACAAATATACAGACTAAGCTATAGAGTTAGGAAATTCAAATCCCACTTATCTATCAAAAATCCACTCTATTTTCAAAATTCCTTTCTAGATCTTTCCTTTCCATCCAACATAATTACACCAAAGAAATGATACCTTATGTTCTTTCATAAAAATCATTCTCAATCTTCACTTAAGCATTTATTCCAAGATGATCTATTATTCCAACTCATTTTCTTAACTTATCTAAATTCAGATTCTCATTCTCAATATTCCACCACATTATCTAACTTTCATCTATTTTCATATCATATATATTTCATTTTCATTAACAATCTCCACTACATTACTTACATTTCATGTCATCTTTCAATTACTCCATAACATGTTCTTCATACTCAAACTTTCGTCTATTTTCATTCATTCTCATTCGCAATATCAACTTAAGTACCTATATCATGTCATCTATTTATCTAATTCCATCACCTTCATTCCAACTTTCATTCATTCATTCATTCTCATCTTCACTTTACTACAATCATCTTTCACACATTATAGCACCCGAACAATATCATATATAAGACCATAATTTCCAATTCCTCGACCATCTTAACACTCATACCCACTCACACATCGCATTCTAGTCAGCAATTTAGGCAGTCCCCTAGTCAACTTAGAAGCTAGTCAACTTAATTCTACAACTCATTAAAAATTATTCAATTTCATACACAGTCTTAGTTTAACTTTAGGCAAATCATTTATTTACATTTTTGATTTTCTTTTCAAATTTCAAAAACTCAAAATCGAAATTCAGGCGAAATTGTGCAGTACTAGTTTTAAGTTCATCCAAACCAAAAAAACCAACCAAATATCTAAACTAAGCAATGAAATCCAGTTTCCGAGCTGGTAACCAAAGTTGAGTGTGAACTCTAGTCATTTTGTAGAACCCTAAGTTTGAGGCATTAGCTCAGCATCAGTTTAGTTTAGTTAAGTTTAGTTTTTAGTTCAGCTAGCTTAGTTAGTTAGTTATTTTGGTTAGGCACACAAGAACGGACACTGAACCAGCGTTTCACTACCAGTAAAAGTATTTAAAAGAGTACAACTTAATACGTAGACACCATAAATGTACATAAAATAGGTCTATGGTGTATATTCTTGGCCAGAGGCAACAACAGAACCGGCGGTTGTGTACTTAAAAGTCAACTCTTAGTTTATAAGCAAACAATTCAGAGCAATATCACAGCGCTATTGTTCCTTAGTCAGTAGAATGCAATGCAATTGGTTGTAGCCGCAGAGTACAACGAAAGTGGGAAAACTTCGCTCAATCTACCATATAGAACTATATATACACACACACATATATATATACTAGAGATACGTAATATATCACTGATAAGCATATCTAACTATTAGGTGAGATTTTGTGATATTTAAATATTAAGCCTAAAGTTTACAACGACTTGTGCTCGATGTTTTTGTCCGAGCAGAGTGCATTTACAATAACAAACGAATTCGATTGTGTACCATAATTAAGGATAAAGATTGAAACAAATCTATTTTTATACGTAATATTTGTATTTTTGATAACATTTTGAGAAATTGTACAATTTGATTATAAAACTTATTGAATAAAATGTGAAAAAAAAAACGTAAACAGAAGAGAAACTTCTGGTGTTTTCCCTTAGCAAGCATGTTAACGCGCAGTTTATGTTGCCATAAAATTGAATATGGGTTGCCAGGCAAACATTCCCCTTCCCCCCGCTCACCCTTGCGGCATCAAAAACTGGTGGGTAATCACTTTATAATTGTGGCGCTAGTAAACACTTCCTATATGAAGTGCTCATAACCATATAGACTGCTCATGCACATGCCTGACAATGGCTTTTCTCAGAGGGTGGAAACGAAACCCCCAACTGTAACTGGAATTGGTTTTCTGTCTATTCATGGCATGATGAAGAAGGCGTTTTACTATGTTTGTGTCTTGGCAATTTTCTCATCATGTTCAATGGCCCTTTTTGATGGCTCGTAAAGCAACTGCAACTGATGGGTAAACAAAACCGCAGCAGCAGAGGCATAGGCAGAGGCAGCGGCAGCGGCAGCGGTAAAAGCGGCAGCAGTAAACTGCTAACGGTGGAAATGTAATGAAATGCCACTAAAGGACATTGACATGGGCCATCGATCTCCACTACGCAGCACTTAAAAGCAGCTAAAACAAATAACCAAATACACTCACACACACACACACACTCACACACGCATGCAAGCACAGGAAACTTCGATAGCGGAAGTGGACAGATGCAACTTGCGCCTAAGCACACAACAACGGCAACTGCGTTAAGGAAATGCCGCAGCAAGGGGTGCGTATTAGGCGTGGTTGGGCTGAGTTGCCGGCGCGGGTGGAGGCGGGGGTGGTGCGCTGCTGGACCAAAACGTTGAACACGCCAACTAATGATGCCCCGAACGGAAGTGCGTAAAAAATGTTTAATCAAATACAAATGCATGACAGCACGGAAAACAGCCGGGAATAATGCAGCTGAGTGCGCGACTGGGAGATATCCTGTCGAAATTGTGATACAAAAATTAAATATATATGTGGGAGCACCGATAAGAAAATTCACATTTGTATTTACAATTAACAATGAATACAATTGTTATATATGAATATATATATAGGAATATGAGAAAACTGCTTTAAAATGAAATAAAAGTGAGAGCACGAGGGATACCATATATTAGATAGATATTTAATGTACATTTGTACATATTTCTTGTTTATTGAAGCCCGCATTATATGATATCACAAGAGAGGACCAAAGCTTTTCAAAGCTTATCCTTAACTTGAGCTGCCTTATATACCAAGCGAATCCTTGGACTTGTTCAATATAGGGTACAAGCACAGCCGCACTGAAAAAGCCCAACAGGATGCCGGGGGATGTGCGTGGTGGCAGCTCATCGTGTGCGTGTGCGGTGTGAATCAATTTAAAGCGTCAAAAGAGCCGTATACTATTTAGTAGATGTCCTGCACAGAGCGAAACTTCAATGCACACACCGCGAGAAGGGTGTTGGAATTATGTAAAATCATGCCGAAATAAAAAACTACCCTTACCTCCGACCAAGCCGGTCTGACTGACGGCTGACAGGGGGGAAAGGCAGCATCATTCATCGCTTGGTTATAGAATACGGCAACGCGGGCGTGCCCAAAAAGTCAGGCGGGGCAGGCAAAGTCATTAAAATTTGTGGCGATTGGGTTTCAAAAATAATAAAAACGCGGCATGTAAACTGATATCTGAGTGCGTGCAACTTGCATTTGCACCTTGGCACGAGACACACAGCGCAGGACACTTATATGGACATACCTTTGCTGCCAAGCCCGCATATGATGCAGGATCGCAGCCGCATAACAGCACTCACCGAACGAGCTACGACCTATTCTGCGGGCATCGCTCGCGGCAGCTGCTCCTGTTGCCCACATCCAGTGATGTCTAATTATGAGTTTAGGACTGCGACCTGCGGCGGTAATTTGCCCACCTTGAGAGGCTGTTCGAACATTTGTCGCACTTGAGGTCCTTGCGATATGCAGGCGCTTTGTTTGGCCCTAAGTGGCCGTATGCTCGTTTTCTATGCAAAGAGTTGACAGATTGATAAGGCTGATTGGCTTGGCCGATGAGTGGCCACTTGAGAAGCCTTTATGATTACCATCATCGTTATCCTTATGCCGGTTTTAACCGTTACATTTGCTAGCGAAAGCTCGTTCGGCTTTTGCGCAGTGTAAATGTCAGTGCTTGCAACTCTGCCCAGCTGGCATAAAGCAACTCTGCATGGCGCACAGCAAGTTGGCAGCGCTGGGATAACGGTTAATGGTACTTTTACTCACGCTCTTTCGCGCGCTTTCTCTCTCGCTCGCAGAGCGCCAACAGTCAGGCAGGCAATCAGACATAGCCAGCCAAGGAGCAGACAAAATGGAGCCGGAATCCACGCACACCTGACATTCGTGTTGTGGCGACGCTGAAAGTCAGACGTGTTGAGCGCAAGGCAGCAAACAAAATTCAAACCGAGTGCAAAGTTGAGAACAATTTAAACAGTTTGCCCGCTGGCAAAGTCGCGCTTAAAAACGGTAAATTTCTGTGAAAGCTTCGCAAAGTGTTGGCGATTGCCATTTAAAAAATGCAATGTTTACATTTCGATTGGCTGCTGCAAATTTGACAATTGCCTAAAGTCCAAAGTCCGAAAACATGACGTGCTGGCAGCATGTGCTGCCTGTGGAGATGTGGCTAGGACGGGAGCGGGGGGACGGCGAAGGCGTCCATGACGCCTGGCGGGGGGCTGCTGTGCGCGCTGCTCTCTCGCGCTCTCGCTCTCTCTGTCATTAGCGCTCAGGGAAAGCTTTGAAAGTCTGCGTACTTATTGATTGTGTGTCCTCTTACGCTCTCAGTTTCTCTCACACACGCTCTCTCACTTGTTGTTGGCTATTGCGATATTAAATAACGGTACATTTCTGAGATTTGAAAAGCTTCTGGCTTTGCGCTTTGCGTTTGCCTTTCGCCTGGCGTGCGTTTGCGTGCTTTGGATAAATTTTTCACAAATTTTCATTTTCAGTTTTTCTCCCGACTGTTTTAGGGCGGTTCCGCAAGGCAGAGGCCAGCTACTCAGCCAGCATAGAACATAGCTTGGACGCGTCTCCCAACACTCTCTCTACGTACGTGCCACCAAGTGTGTGTGATTGTGTGTGTGATTGCGTTTGTGTGTATGAAAATTTGTTGCAAATTAAAAACAAATTTACAAAATATTCAACAACAACAATATGCTAAAATATTCCGTGGCTGTTTACCGACAGATGAAATGAGCCAAAAAAGGCAACAATCAATTTAGTTGTGAGCGCGTGTAAAGCGAAATCCAAGCACATGAAAATATTATGAAAAAAAAGAAATGTTGTTATTGTGTCGGAGCACATGTGAGTGTATGTGTGTGTGTGTGTGTGTGTGTGCTGGTGTGTTGGTGTGTGCGCATCTGTTAGACAAGCTTTTGTGTGTTTGTGTTTCTGTGTAAAATTCAATAAAATGCGAAAATTGCAATTGCCAAAAGGCAATTACAACAAAAAAATAGAAAAGCCACACAGCAAACACAGACACATGCACACACACACACACACACCGAAAGCACACAAACACACACATGCAAATGACAGGACATACTGACACACAGACTGTAGAAGGCAGCGCCTTTTTGGTGTGCGCGTAGTTTTGATTTTCTCTGTGGCTCTGTGGCTCTGTGGCTTACTTTACCCACTGATTTTCGCAGCGCCTTTGACTTGCCTCTGTGTTGGTGTGTGTGCGCGCGTATGTGTGTGTGTGTGTGTGTGTGTGCGTTTGTGTCCTTCTGCTGCTTACGTACGCAGACTGACTGACTCGATGCGGCTGCCCCGAATGGCTGTCAGGTCTTTCGCACAGTTTTGTGCCTTTGTGTCCTGCGCCCATGGAATGAATGCGTATTCAATGAGCAATGAAATCCGTGACACATTCGCGCTTCAGTCTCTTGTCCTGTCCGTCTTTCAGTGTCAGTCGCCTTTTCCTTTTGCATTTTCCATTTAATTTATTTTTTATTACATCGCTCGCCTTTGTTCTCTGTGCTCTGGACCGATATCCGTTTTGAATAAAGGCGACATTAACACCATAACCTCTGACATTTATCTCGAATCGTTTTGTCTTCTTGCCCGCACTTGCTACGTTAAATGCTTTTCAAGTGCAAACACACAAACACAAACACACACACACGCACACACAGACCGAGGCATAGGCATGCCACATGTGCGGTTGTACTCTCACACAGTCACACACACACACACACACACACACTCAGTCGCATACACATACACGTGCATGCATGTGTGCGTATATATCCCTGTATTTTATGAAAGTATTTTATACATTTTGATTTGGTTGCTCGGCTTTGTTTCTGTTCTTGGCATTCGCATTGGCATTTCTGTCATGCACTTTTGCAGTTTTTGCGGCCGGAACAGGACGCATGCCAGCAGTAAGAACTGATTCTTTATACTCATCCCCCCCATTCCGCCGTCAAATGTGCTACCAATTGTTGAGTTACGCTTTAATTTTTTAGCAGGTTTTCAATAATTGGCAGCCGTGTGCTAAATTCTATTGGAAAATCGTGCAGAGTGTTCGCGTGCGCGGCCCAGACAACGAATATCGCAATATTATCATTAAAAAAATAAAAACAAATAAAGGACCTATCATAATACAAATAACTATGCCAAATAGTGCATGACCCGCTGCAATTGTGCCTTTTTCCCGTCGGAATGCTAAAAAGCACCTCAAATAAGCAGAGACAAACAAAGTAAAAAAAACTTGTTGACTTTAAAAATTGCAATACGGAGCATTTATATCTGTTTCTGTGGAAAAGGGTAAGCGAATATTGCACATATGTTACTTATTATTATGATATTATTATTATAATTTTCTGTTATATTAATCTTTAGATTATTTAAAAGCGTTGAAATGCTAGAAATGCGTATTATCTATAGGCGTCTATCATAAGAAACATATTTTGGCCAATTTTATGATGTTACTTTTGTTAATTCGACCAATTTCGCAGTCGAACATTATAGATACAGATACAGATACAGATACAGATAGATTGATAATGATACGTAAAAAGCATAAGGTATCAGTTTTTTTTAGCAGATTAACTCTCTGCGTTTCTTAACTTCTCGAAGTTAGTAGGAGTTTTCTAATTATGAAATTAATCAAAGTACTTGGCGCGCTCTGTGATTTGTGCGCAAATTTGTATAGGTCGGACCTAAACTTTGAGCTAAAGGTCAGAATGGAATGAAATAAGAAAATATTATACGCAGCAATTTTTTCTTATCTTATTGCTTATGTATTTTTATTTTGTTGCGTAGGCGTCATAACAACATATCCATTTACGGATTAAACATACACGAAATTTCATAGCAACTTATCCTTTATAAACAGCCGCTGGTCGCACTGAGGCGCACACACAAACACACGCACACACATAGAAAGGCAAAAACCCTTTTGATTGAAAAGTGTAACATAATTTTAGGCGCACACTTCCCGTCGGCCGATTGTTGAGCGAAATATTGTTTGGCATTTTACAAAAAGTCTATTAATAAAAATAAGCAAAAAATCAGTGCCCAAACCCAAAAGAATTAACCCAGCTCAGCATTGAAAGTGCCGAACGATGAAATATAAAAAAGCAAAACAAGAAAAACCAAGAGCGCAAAAAAAAAAAAAAAGATATAAAAAGGAAAATATGAAGCCAACAAATGTTAAGCAAGTAAGGTTGAAGGCATCGGCTCGTCGCGGCTTGCCCCCGAGTGCGTTTACTTAAGCAATCAACCCGACCTCAAATACACACACACATAGAGAGAGAGACACACATAGATCAGATATATATTGAAGGATTCTCGTTATTTGTATTATAAAAACAACAACTAAAAGAGGCCGCAAAGTAAAATAAAAAGAAACCCTTTTCTTCGTTTTTGTTTGGATGCCGTCAAAACGAAATTGGCACAGAAAACGCAGTGCATTGCGGTTGTGTGTGACTGTGTGTGTGTGTGCGTGTGTGTGTGTGTTTGTGTGTGGTAGACAAATAAAACATTTGGCTTGTTTGCTATTGCTGTTTTCAATGCTTAGTTTTTCAATTTTGCGAAACGAAATCAAATCCATGAAACATTTACACGCATGCACAACAAAAGACGTGCAAATTTTCACGTCAACAGGCAAGACACACACAGACATACATACAAACGCAAATACACAACGACAGCTGCAGATATAGACACACACACACACACACGCACACTATCACGTACTTAGGCAGCTGCCAAAAATGTGTGGCGCACATTTTGGGGCGCTTTCAGCATTATTTGCACCTTGCCATCGCTTTTGGCGGACCTTTTGTTGTTTAGCATTCTTGGCTTTCTTTATGTGCGGCTTTCTCTTTCGCTCTTTCGCACAGTTTGGCTGTTTTGTGTGTTCCCTTTTGGACGCAGCTTCGCCATCGCCATGCAGCAACTTCAAAGCTTTGACTCCTTGTTGTTATTTAGTGCCTTGGCGTTGCTTTTTATGCGTTGTCCTGCCGCACAAAATTTCCTTTCGTATCTCACGGCTGCGGCGATTGTATCTGCTATCTGTTGTTTGTTGTGTATCTTTTGGGGCGTGCGTGTGTGCGCGTCTCTGTCTCTGTCTGCGTCTCTGTCTGCGTGTCTGTGCCTCTGCCTGTGCCTGCTGCAGTCTCGAGGCTCTTTTATGATGTGCGCATAAAATATTTGTCATACTCCAAAATCTGCCAGCAGGCCAGTATTGAATTTTGTGCGTTGACTGACTGACTGCCTGACTGACTGACTGACTGACTGACTGAGTAACCGACTGACTGACTGACTGACTGACTGAGTATGTTCAATGCGGCTTTCTGTGGCCTCCATTAATGTTCAGTTCGCAATCCTTTTTTGGGGCCACGCCCCAGCTTGCATAACAAACGTATCTATGGCTCCATTTTAAGATGTATGTGCATGTATTTGTTTATATATATACATTTATATGTACTTGTATATATATGTATATATATAGGTTTTGCATGCTCTGCGGCGCCTAACGAACTGTGTCATTTACACTTTTGACTTTATTGTCAAGTCGCGTCGGCTTTCAATCTCGAACTCGACTCGACTTGTCCTCTGGCCTAATATCTGGTGCTGCTGCTGCTGATCCTTTTGCCGTGTCAATGTGAAAATATTTGCCTCAATCCGCTTGACTGCATGCACGTTTTGACGTTGACTGCAGGGCAGCCTCAGCCGTTGCCTTACACCCTTGCCCAGCCCCAGCCCAGTTGCCAACCTATTTGATTTCGCGCTGCCGCCGCGTCGCTTTGTTGACTTTTGCCCGGGACGCTTTGACGTCGATTACGCAAAGCCAATAATGAAATGACTTTGGGGTTTGATTGGCAAAACATTGCGGGCTACAAATGCGAACACCATATCGCCACTGCCACGCCCACTGCCTCGGTGTGTTTGCGCTAGAATTCACGCTCTATTAATGGCGCTCAATATATATATATGAGTGTATGTGTGTGTGTGTGCGAGTGTGTGTGTGTGAGGGCTCATCGTCTCTATTGTACACTGTCAACATTGGCGCTCGGAGCCACCGCTTTGATTTGCCATTTTAATTAGCAATCAAACAACTAAAAATGCGCTACCCTGTAAGCCCCCTTTCCCTCTTTCGATGTACGTTGCTTGTTGTTGCTTTTTTGCCTTTTTTTTTGGCCATTATTTCAGACCCTGCAGATCTAGAACGAGAACGAGGCCCATAAATAAACATTCGAGCACATCGCGTTTTTCTGACAATGTCTTTTTTATTTATGTGCGCGTTTATTTTGCTATAGGTATTGCTGTGTATTTGTATTTGCTTACATATGCCACACACACGAACACACATGCACGCACACACACACACACACACACACACACACACACACACACACACACACACAAACACACTTTTACAACACACAAACAATACACACATGTACACAAAATTCGGTACGCAGAGCACATATCGAGCAGCATATTTGGTATTGTCTTGCCGGGGGGCATTCCACTCGAAGCTGAGCTATGAACAACGATTGATTCCATTTTCGTATGAGATATACGTTTTTGCTCCTCTCTCTCTCTCTCTCTCTCTCTCTCTCTCTGTCTCTCTTTTGGTTGATTTCAATTTATTTTAAAGGCCAAGCCCGCTGAGGGCTTAAAGGTGGTCACATTTCATCGATACTTCCAATTACTTAATGCACTTATGGCATTATTTTAGTCGCTTTGCCAGCATTGCCAAGTGTTATATATATTTAAGCAATGTCTGCTTTTATACAATAGTGAGATACAGTAAATATTATTATATTGAGAGCTTGCGGAAGATTTTTGTTTTAATTAAAAGTAAAAACAATGTTAAACTATAAAAAGTGTTTGCCTTTAAGTGTTGTCTTTTATGTATGTATTTTTGCTTGGTCTGTTCACGGAATGGGAAGTGTGTATGAATAAATCTGGCTGTTCACTGAAATGAGCCAAGCCTTACGCTATATACTCTGCTATATTTACCCGTATAAAGTATTATAATGTTTAGCTTATGGATGGTAGTTGGTCTGACAACTGTACTATTCTAGAGGTAACCTTTCTAAGGCTGGGAAGATTACCTTTAAAGCTAACATTAAGATTCATAATTGTACTGTTTATAGGGTATCGCATAGTCGGTTGTTTCTTTCAGTTTTTATTTTATTTAAAGTTTTACATTTAAACTTACGTTCTTTGAATTCAGCAACATAATATGAAATGCAAATTTCAATAATCTCATAAATGTTGTATTGTTTATTAGCTCAAATAAATATATTGAATATCTGTGAATTAGGCTGAGTTAAAGTTGAATTGTAAAGTTTTTGATTGATATATTTGTGTTCATTATGTTAAAGTTGTACATCAAATATTTGCTTTCAAGAAGCTGACAAAAAAGCAATTTAAAATTGATCAGAACTTCTTTGTTTGTTTTGTTTATTAAATTCTGCTTTTAAATTTGTATATTCATTTTAAATGTAATAACAAAGCTATCATTGACTTTGGCAAAGTTAACTTTATTTCGGATGTCCCTGTCGCTTAACAAATATCTCAGTCTCAGTCTCTTGTACGCAACAACGGCGCCTTTCTAGGTCCTGCTCCTGCCTTAGTTGGCACCGTGATGCGATTTCGATGTCGAATGTTTACATAACGCCCTGGTACAAAAGCCAATTGCTGAATGGCTCAGTCTGGCGCTCAGTCTGTTTGTTGTGTGTCTCTCTCTCTGTGTGTGAGTGTGTGTCCGCCCGTTTGTCTGTCTGCCAGTCTGCCCGTCTGCCGGTCTGTCTGTCTGGCTGTCTGTGTGGCATATTTAGTTACCTATATGATTTCATATCGCATGAATTTTATATAAATAAATCGCAATTGGCTTGCACACAGCTCGCTACGAGTCGGCAAAAAAAAGGAAAAACTCGCGCACTTGCAATTTTTGCCGTCTGCTTTATATATGTATTATTCTTCTCTCTTTTTTTTTTATATAAATAACATTTATTTGGCTCATTTGGCGGTTTATGGCCAACAAGGCGTCGGTCGCGTTGCTACCCTTCCTACGCTAACGCCCCGCTCTTTTCCAGCTCAACTAACCCATACATTCATGTTTATTTTTAAGGGCTTTGGCGCTTGCCCGTTTATCGTAATTACAATCTCATGTAAGCGATTTCGCGATGCTGTTGCACAACTTTGAGGCCATATACATAAAAAGCCAAAACTGGCTAGATAGAATATATGTATATGTATATGTATATTCAGATATGCAAAATGTACAATACGAGTACTGGGGGGCTCGTATAACTATGGGTATTCATAGCACAATGCAGGCAACCAAATAAGACATCATTTGAATGCGGTCCACTCTCCAGTTTTTGGGGTAAGCCATTGGTCAAACGCTTGGGGAATAATAAATAAGTGTGCTCCGGCTATTGTGTGTCTATGTGTGTGTGTGTGTGTGTGTGTGCCAAAATATGCATGTTGTCCCGGCCATTTCATAGTTCATTTGTATAGGTCTATGGCCAGTCAGTGACCAGGGACCGGGCAACCAGTCAGCCAAGCGTGGTACAGTTTCAGTTACGGTTTCAGGTTTTGCCGGGGTCCAGCTTGTTAGGCCTTAGTGCTTTTGTCGATGAAGTGTGACGTTTATTAAACTCAATTTAAAAGAATGGCGACTCATTTATTTTATTACTGCCTGTCAGTTTTGCTGGCCCGGCTAAAGTTACCAAAGAGAAACCAATCACAAGCCCAAAAAACGAACAAAAACCAAGAAAAAACAACACAAATGTTGATAGTGTGGCACATTTCCATGCTGTGCGAGTGTGCTTGTGTGTGTGTGTGTGTGTGGTGAGGGCCTGTGTGAGGCATAACAACAACCAATTTGTTATTGATATTGACAGTTGCAAATAAATGAGCAATTTGCTGGGGCATGTTCTTTCCCATGCTTTTTGTGCTAAATTTAGAAGCCGGCAACCGAATACAACAATTCGTTTCTCGAATTTTAGAAGTGCTGGCTAAAAATGCATTAGAAACTGAGCTGCCTACTAAAATTAGTCCACACAACTAGGCAATGGCTTGTGTCAGAGCTGGTCAAAGTTAATTTTATGGCCAGTTTATGTGGGCCACAAGGCTCCATAGCCGTTGGGTCCGAGAGAATGGAGGGGCATATTCGCATACTCATAAGATGGAGAGAAGAAAATGTTTATTTTCAGCGCAGTTTGTTGATTCAATCTTTTATTTTTAAAATAGATTGCAAGAGATTATTGCCACACAAACTATAAATAAAACCTATAAATAGCTACGGCTGCGCAGACCTTGAGACAACGGCAACGGGCTGTGTGAACTCGAAGCATTAAATCATTTAAGCTGACTTAGGCAACTTATTTATTGAGTGTAGCTTGCCCAGTTTTTGGCTATCATTACTTTAAATTTCAAAATTGTTACACATACTTCTTATAGCTTATTGATGCTCAAGTAATCAAGCAACCGCTATAAGCACTCCCTCTATTAGTTTCGTCTTCCAAACGAGCTGCCCGCATGAGCGTACCACAGTTTTTTGTTTCAGTTTTTCCTTTTTTTTTGGGACAGCATCTCGAATTGACAAATGCGCATAAGTAAACAACGCTTCTTTTTTCTTTGCCCATTGCTCAGTTAAGCAGGCAACACTTTTTCTCTCGTCGTCATTACAGCCCGGCAAAGTATGCTGCACTTTTTTGCTGCTCGCGTAATTTGATAGATGAGCCATGGCGGCCATTATGCAATGCTCATGCAACTGTGTAGGTGTGAGCGCGCGCGCGCGCATGTGTGTGTCTGTGTGTGTGTGTGTGTGTGTGTGTGTGCTTGGTGCTTGACATAACTCACATTGCAGTTTATTTACCAAATGTAAAAAACAGTGCAACAACAAAAACAAACACACAGAGCAAAACATCAACAAACAGCAAAAGTAGAAGGAGACGCTGGAGTACGCCTGGCAGTGACAGCATCAGCGTGTGTAACAATTTTTCAACAGTGCTACACATAAGTCTGTCTACCAGCTGCTATAATGTGTTTCCTGTTTGTGCTCAACGCTCAAAAAGCGGATATGAGCGCCCCTTTCCCCATCGGAAATGTGTTTCAATGGGCGTTCACTTGCTTTCTATTCTCCCTCGACCCCGCATCCTCACCCCACCATCTTTCCTTTACTTATATTTTTGCTTGCTTTTTTTTCAACTATTTGAAGAGGTTGCACCGCTGGCCACACACACACACACACACACACACACACAAGCCCACTTGACTAGCATATGGATCTGCCGAGGCTGTAGCCTCCCCCCGCTTTGCCCGTTATCTTTGCGGGCGGCCAAGAAATATATGGCCAAGCGCACCACATGAGCGAGCATTAGGAGAAAAAGGCGACTGCACACTGGCTGTTTTTTAATTTTTGCTGCCAAGCATATTGCTATGGTATGGCCGTGTCATTGCCAGTGAACAACCGTTCTTCCTCCCTTCTCCAATGCAGCCGCGCCCCTCGCGCAAAAATTGAAAAATACGCGCGATAAAACGCTTGACATGCCACGTAATGCGTTGCAAATATATTGCCAAAGTTTTTGCTCCTCCGTCGCTGTTGTTGCTGGTGTTGTTGTTGTTGTTGTTGTTGTTGTTGCTGGTGTTGCTGTTGTGACAGCACAGCGTGCAACGCGGCAAGCACTGCGCCAGAGACAGCAAGTGGGTTTTAGCTGCTCGAGGGAGGAGCAAAGTTTTTAACTCGGCCCCGTTATTATTCATTATTGAACTGCCAGTTGGGTCTGACATACGCCAAATGCCATCCTCAACCGGTCGAGCAACAACAACAACTCAGCAACAACAACAACCCAACAACAGCAACAACGGCTAACAAATGACTGGAAAAAAAGAACACATTGCATTGATTTTTGGCTCTTTTAATTTTTAAATGCAAGGCTAAAACTAATTTCATATCATTTGGCATTGAACGGGGCCATCGAGTGGTCAGAAACTTTTGCCCGTTGCGGCTTCTGCAACTTGGCTGCGAGACAAATGAATGTCCTTAACAGAACGACGTCTGGGTTATTCAGTGTGCATAAAAGAACAGCTCGACGATTAGTCACAAATCGATAAGTATATTTTATAAGCTCGTTGCATGCATAATCAATGGGCCAGCAGTTTATCAATCTAATGCTCAGCAATTTGTCAATATTAAAAAGAATTGCCATCAATTTCTACTGAATAGGAAAATAATAGCTAAAAATAAAAATAATTAATTGCAAGCCGTTGTCCGTGCTAAATATGAAAACTAAAACTTAGCTCATGCAATCAGATTAACTAATGTGTATTAAGGTGTTTGTCCAGCAATTGCGCAGCCCGAACAGTTGGAGCTAGAAACCTGAGATTTTTACTTTTTGTTTGTATGTTTGTTTTGGAAAATTCAAGCAATCGAGGTAACTTTCGAGAGGTTAAAGATTCAAATCTAGCTGCAATTTGTATCGCTTTAAGGATAGATAAGCTTAGTTTAGTTACGATAAGTTAAGTTTTGTGATATCAATATCCGCTCTCCATACAAATGGGCAGACCCACATTATTAGAGGGTTAGGTTGTATTTTCGGTAAGGATAAGATATCAGCAGCTCATGACGTTCATAAAATAAACACAGCTATTATTCAGCAACATATTTTTTACAGTGTGGGGCGGTGGGAAGAAGAAGAAGATGCATAGCTACTGTGTTGCGTGTACAGCGTTCAGGGGAGTACGTGGGCCATAAGCTGGGAAAGGGAAAACTTTTATTAGATTAATTAATATCAGTTGCCACATTTGCAGTCTAAACTTTAGCATACTTTTAAGAACTAATTTCAATATGGTATGCACATTGTTTTACTTTGTTGTAGCTGATATTCAATTATGGACACGTGATAGTTTTAAGAATTTGTTAATATTAATTAATTAAATGTTCGTTAAGCCGCCATTGCCAGCAACATGCGCAAAGCATAGTCAACCATATGCTATGGGCATTGCATATAACGGCCGGCAATGCCAGCTGATTGGTTGGCTAATTTCGCGGCATTCCTTGCAGTTTTGCAGTTCAACGATATGGCCATAAATATGCGAGTCCTGGCATTTGAAATTTTTGTATGGCCTTCTCTCGGTGGGCTTGCGCCTGGCTTAGCCCACATTCTGTGGGGCGTTTGGCTTTGCTCGTTTTATGGTTTTATCGCTTTCGGCGTTGCCTTTGACGTCACCTTAATTAATGGGTTAATGCGACGCTGGCAGCGCTGGTAATTAAGCGACTTTGTCGTTGGCCTTCTGTGGCAAATGAATTATGCGTCTGCTGGGTGCGACAACAACTAACAACTGCTCGTACACTATATGGCAACCAATTTGGATGCGGCATTGATTTAATATTTGCTTTTTAATTAAAATTTGTGATGCTGTGGCTGCAACGTGCTGTAAGTGCATTAGCATGAGAAAATGTCCTACATTAATTGTATTGCAATTTGCGTGCGTGTGTGTGTGTGTCTGTGTGTGTTAAATGTGCGCTCAATTAGACGCAATCACTTGAAGAGCGTCAAACATTGCGTATACGCAATGTGGCAGCGACGTGATGACGCCGTGAGATACGACAGCTACAGCGACAAGAGACAAGAGACAAGCGACATCAACGGCAACAAACGACAGCGAACAAGGACAAGCAGAAGCAGCAGCAGCCGCATCATCATGAGCGGAACGATGACAATGGAGATAGAAATGAAGATGGATATGAAGATGGAGAGACTGTTGGCTGGGCTGGTGTCTCTTCATTTACGTAATGTAAGCAATTTGTGAAAATTGCTGGCCTGGCCGGCAATTTTACAGATTAAACTGCACCAAAGTGCAATTGGGCGCAAATTTGTGTGCGGTTCTGCAACAAAGTTGCCGCTTAAAAAGGAGTAGATTAAGATAATGAAGCTGCAGTTTAGAGCCGCCTGAATGCCTGAATGCCTGAATGCCAAACTTGCAGGCTGCCTGAATGGCTGGTTGACTGCTTGGCTGGCTGGCTGGTTGGCTGGTTGGCTGGCTGCATGGCTGCATGGCTGCTTGGCTGGCAGCCACTCCATCACTTGCAAATTAAAATTAAGATGAATTATGAAACGTCTCAAGATGCTGTCACAGGCCAGGAGACAGACTATCAACTCCCAGTTGAGCTGGGAATGGCTGTGAGCGTAAATTCAAAATTGATGTGAATTCCATAAATCAGTATCAGGCAGCGCAATGATCAATGACTTTGGCTGGATTGAAGACACGTATCGACTCACATTCTGATGCTTTATGACGTCAACGTGCAAGAGTCACAGACATAAAGTGTTAAGCCAACAGCCAACAGCTTCATCATTGTGCTGGGGACCAGCAGCAGGGGTTTGGGATCTGGGGTGCGAACGGGTTACTTTGAACCAGAATGAAGCCATGAGCTGCCTCTTCATGGCATTTGAGGCATGGCAAGCATTACAAACAATGTGCAAAGTGAGGAAAAAATTATGCCACGCCCCACTAAGAAGGGTCATCAATGCCCCACAGTCGGTTTAAGCTTTAAGCATTGATTTATAAGACTCTGCGCGCAGACAATCCGTAATCCGTTCTTGGCAAGCCAACTGGGCAACTTGGCACAAACTATTCTCTGCCGAGAAGTGCAATAAAAATGTGTGCCCATGACCAAAAAAAAAGAAAAAAGAAAAACTTAAGGAAGAAAACTAAAAGCGGGGCAGATACAGTCAATGTTGCCGCTGCAACATTGTCGGCAGGCGGGCTGCCGGCTAAACGGGGCCGTACATTTGCCCGACATTGCACACTATTAGTTGCAGCTGCCAAAAGTGATGAATGTGTGAAATGTAAACTTTGTTACGGAGAAATAACAGCGCCAAAAGCTGAGCGCCAATTGCAAAGAAAAGCCGGGGAAAAAAGCCTGGGAAAAAGGCAGCCAAAGCTCGCCAAAGACGGGTAAAGTAACGTAAAATGAAACCAAGCGACAGCCGCCTGTCGAAAATTGCAATTCTCGTTTTTTTCATTTTTTTTTGTTGTATTTTTTTTTTGATATTTTTGTTGCGGCCGCAGCAGCGAAAATCCAATTAAAGCTGCTGTCATTGTGTGGGCGTGGCAGCGGCAGATGGGCCAAAGGCAATAGCATGGGCGGATAGTCCTGGTGGGCGTAGGTTGGCGCTGATTGAATGTCAGACAAGCCGACGTACATATGTGTCATAAAGCGGAGATTGTTTAGCGCACAAATTCGGAAATCTCATTTCACCAACTCTTCTCGAGCCTTCTCTCTGGAATACTATGAAATATGCTGTAAGCCCCTAGAAATACGCTTCAACCTATTGAAATTATAATATGCTGAATAAAATCAAGCCAAAATATCCCAGAGGATAACCTAGCAGAATTATGGCTTACGCCTTTACAGATATGTGAGGTAGATCTAGGAATTGCAGAGCTCGATTAATATATCTTGAAAGCCCAAACATGTTTCCTTAAAAAAGAAAGAATACCAGAGCTAAATATGGCAGCTATATTATTTAGCTAAGTCCTGTTGTTGATAAAATTTGTCTTTGATGTAAGAAGCAGACCGAAAGTGACAATCCATATTGAGTTGACGGTTGATTCTGTGGGATTGTAGACTTTTGCTTCATGGCACTAAAAATTGTTGCTACAATTGTTACATCCTGGTTATAACAATAGTGGCTGAATAAGATGCATAATTAATCCAAACGTCGATTAAAACTAATAACTTTTGCGCGACTTTATCATATTTGTGTTAAAAAAGATGCTATACTGTGCCAAATGTTGTTGTTTGCCATCGATTGGTTGTACACATGCACAACTGATTGGCCCAGTTAGTTTTCGGCTCATTAACTGTTTCATTAAAAATTAATTAAAGTCGCAAGTTAATTAGGTCTAAGCGTATTTATCATTTTTAGCGCAAGTTTTACATTTCTTGCCCTGACAGGCAACCAACCAAGCAGACTAACCACCCACCTCCCCACCAGGCCAACAGGCAGGCAGCCAACCATTGAACAAGGGAACCAACAAACTAACGGTATGCCAAAAACTTTTGCGTGCCTTGCCCGTGGAGGCGCCATCAGACCCAGCCCGCTGCAGTGGCCCCCAGCTCCGCTGTCGTCTTTCGCTGCAAAGTGTCATTAGTCTGGCAAGCATTTTGGCATAAATTAGTTGAGCGCGAAGAAAGGGGGCTTCAACATTTTTGTGGCATCGCCTCTAGCCTTTCAGCATGTAATTATTGATGAATGATCTGCCTGCTGTTTAATGCTGGCGCGTGCCTTCAGCTGCAGCACCTCAAACCCGGCGATGAGACGCTGCCTTTGATGTTTGGCCACCCGGGGGTGCAAACAATGGCGGCAAAGCCAGGCAAAGCCAAACAGCCATCAAGTCAAGTTGATAGAGCGCCAACTGAGGCCTCTGAGCCCAACAACAAAAGCTCAGCTAATATTGTAATAATAAACAATGGGCCAAGTGCTTTAATCGCTTTTGCTGATTATATTGCAGGCTAAGTGCTTCAAGAGCTTTGCTCAAAGAGCAAGCCACACGATAGCCAGCTGAAAGCAGCAGAAGCAGCAGCAGAAGCAGCAGCTGTAGGCAACCAGAACAGAAAAGAAGGCTTAATCTGATAAGCAATTCTTACATATAGCCCGTGACTAAGCAGAAAGGTGCACTGCTGTGCTATGGGTACTTCAACTATCGTGATGGCACAAACTGTTCGCTGCGCAAAATGAGGTGAAAAATGTTTTATTTAGCTCCTAATGCGGGTGCAAAGCTAAAGGCATTCGCAGCAACATAGGATGTTGATAGCTCGATAAAAAAAAGTTGGAAGTTCGCAGCAAGAGATAAGTGCATGGCTGATAGAATAAAAGAAAGAAGCCACGGCATTCACGGCAAACAGCGAGCTTTCAGGTGCGCAAATGAGAGAAAGTGTTAATGAGCCTTTTAGAATCCATTCCAGCTCGACTTGCATGCAAAGTCGCCTATTTTAACGTCTTGTTAAAAGGTTTACCTGCAAATATCATGCTAGATAAACAGGTTAAATGCTTTCATTTTGATAAATGACCTGTTATAGAGGCCTTCTTTCGGACGATAATGGTTTGTGAGGACTGATTAGCTGGTGTGTTGTTTAAGACAGGATTTTCGCATAGAGCCTTGCTGTACGCAAGATCAGGATCAGATCGCATGGCTACAAAATAATGATCTTGAGATAGGGTTGGAAGAGGTATACTAACTCTTTTTAGTATCCTCTTCAATCTTGTGCTTATATCGACGGGTTCGAAAAGCTATACTTACTCTTTTTAGTATCCTCTTTAATCTTATGCTCTTGTCTCCATTTTTCAATACTTCTGTTGGAATTTGAAGTCTTAATCCATATCATTTAGTCTGTGTTTTGATCACGAGGCAGTCCGTGACTCAAAATGAAAGTCTTTCGTATAACATAGTAATATTTTTGACTTCGGGTTACCTATCCAGATTAAGAACTGCTATAACACTTAAGCATATAGGGCTATCTGCCTGCCATGGTATTTAGCAGACAAGAACTAATCGAAATGATCATCCATTCATTATCTGAACAATGTTGCCCACAGCTGCATAATCACATAAATGCATTTAAGCATTGAAGACTGAGAGGCGCTATAATCTTTCTTAGCCTCGAGATTTTCATAGCTGTTCATGTCCAATAATTGTTGCTGCAGTAATTCCACATGGTGTTTTTCATGCTTGACCCGGCTTTTAAGCTTTCAATTCATAAATATGAAGTCGCAAAAAATGAAATTGCCTGCTTATGAGTGCCATAAAATGACACTCGCTGTGCAACAACAACGACAACAACAACAACAGCTGCAGCAGCGTCAAAAGCAACAGCAACAGCAACAGCAACAACAACGACAGCAGCTGCTGGTGTTGTCGCTTTCTACAAGCAACGATGATGCCATTGAAAAGCTTAAACGCTCATTACACTGGCAGGCATTAAATTAATTGGAAGCTGCGCAGTTCTAACTGCCAACTATGCACCCAAAAGAGGCAGTGAGCTGCACAGTTGGGCGTTGCAAGTGGTTAGGGTTCGGATAGGCGGGGTGTTACGGGTTACGGTCTTGGGTTTGAGGGGATAGTTTCGGTGAGGGCTGCTTTCGTTGAGGCAGCAAAAGCAAAAACTTTACAAAAGGCCAAAAAGTTTGATGGCAACTTTTGTAACTCGGGCCAAAAGCACTCGAGTTGCATTCATTGCTAATTTGGCTTTAATTGCATAAATGTTGCGCTTTTTGTACACGAATTTTTTGTGAAAAGAGCAAGTGTAAGAAGCCAAACAGCAACAACGACAACAACAACAATGAGCACAGAAACAACATTAAGGCAAAACAACCATAAATTTAGTTGGCAAGTTGCATAAAATGTACACAGCAATACAATTTATATATATATCTATATGTATCTATAGAAGGTTGAAAATTTTGTAAAACTGTTGGCCGAGTGCACTTCAAATTGAAATTTCGTTATAGAGCGTTGGCGGCAATGGGTAGGTGCAGGGGCCGGTCAGATAAGAGTCTGACAGAAGGCAACAGAAGACAGATGCAAATTTTTGGGCCAACAAATAAGCTCGTTTGCTTCTTATCAAGCCGCCCACCTGACTGTTGGCCAAACTGATGGACTGATGGACTGCTGGACTGAACAGTTGACGGACTGACTGACTGGCTGAATGTTCGAATGCGTCGGCCTGCCCATTGGCAAGTTGAAGTATTGCACAAATATTTGAAAAAGCACAAAAATTTGCTACTTAAATAAGTGAAAAAGTTGAGTGCCATCAGATGAAAGCAGCTGGCAAACTGAATTTAATGAATGTTGGCTACAAAATTTGCATATTCGCAAAAAAAAAAAAAACAGAAAGAAATTTGAGAAAAGATGAAAAAAATTGCCACTTTTCAGTTCTCCTTTCATGTGTCCCTTATTGCTCCTGCTCCTGCTCCTGCTCCTGCTGCTGCTGCTGCTGCTGCTGCTGCTGCTGCTAAAAATTTATGAATTGCGCAGGGTTGCCAGCAAACTACGTAAATGGGTTGCCTGCATGCTGTGCAAGTTTACAAAGCTCCAAGCCCCTTTTCATATAATTTATATGCTAGCACATATAGAAAATAAATTGTTTTATTTTACATTTCTTTTTTAGTTTTTTTTTTTTGCTAGTTTTTTGCTTAAATCATAAAAGTTTTTATTTGCTGGGGCAGCTTTTAAGCGTTAAGTGCATTAAATCGTAATGCTCTATAAGGATATACACCCATAGGATAATACCAGGTGGGCGTGGGCTTACCAAAAGTATTGAATACCTTTATTATTTGAAAATTTATTATTGAAAATGATTGAATAATTCAGCTTACAAACGCCTGCAGTTTGGGGTTTGCGTTGACATACAGCTAGTTCTGCATTATAAATGTCTATATAGATATAGATATTTGCAACAGGAGAATATATTGTTTTTATTGCACAGGATGTCTGCAAGTCGAACACTCTCAATTTGCCACCTTCTCTGCTGATTTTATTTGTTTTAAAACTTTTTGTCTCCTGTACTGCTTAAAGTGCGTCGGAAAACTTATTGACATAACTGTCATTACCTGTTCAACAACAACAACAACATCAAAATAAGCAGCAGCAGCAGCAAAAGCCTTGCCAAAGGTAGAATCCCCATTTAAACTTGCATTGCGGCAGGGACGGGCAGGGTGTGCAGCGGAGTGGAGATTTAAGTTAAGCGGCCAACGAAAAGTGTATTCAAATATGCACAGCAGCGTCAACAGCAGCAGCAGCAGCAACAAAAACAACAACAACAACAACAACAATAAAAACAACTTGAAACAGGTGTACATGAAACGACATCATTGTCTCTGTCCCAATCCTACCTACTCCCCGCCAATCTCTGGCCGAATCTGCAGTCCTTGCCTGGGCTCAGTTTTTGGCACGCGTTTTGTTGGTGTTTTTGCACGAAAAATGTTTGCAAGTGGCAAAGAAATTTTTAATGCGATAAAACTTTAATAAAGACTCACTCTACATGTCCACCCCCTCCTCACACTGTGTATGTGTGTGTGTGTGGGAGCGTGTGTGTCTGTGTGGGTGTGGCCTAAAGTAGTTATGAATACAACAACAGTTAGACAAGGCAGAGACGCAGGCACGAACGCACTTAAAAATGTATGTAATTGTGCAAAAGTGTTGCAGAGAAAGGCTTGAACGGGCGCCGGGGAAAAGCGTATGCGCATGCTGGTTCGCAAATGTAAATGGAAGCAAAAGTTGCGTATGTGGATACAGTGCAGAGTTGGATGTGGTGGTGCCTGGTACCCAGTTAACTAGTAAGTAACAGAAGTAGTTATAGAAATGACAGACATGATGGCTGCAGCTGCTCCTGAAGGAGCCAGAAACAGCTTCAAGGAGCGCACAAATACAATACTGCATACTGCCATACACTTACAGGCATACACAACGAGATAGATAAAGACATAGACAACGATGTGTCTCTTCGTTGACAAGCTGAGGATGAAGACGCTTGGCTGGGTTTGGCTCACTGCGGTGACCAAGACGAAGATGGTGACTGAGCACCAGATGGAGTTTGCCTGGAGACGGAGACGAAGACGAAGACGAAGGTGTGCTAACGAGCAGACGACGCCACTTGAATGACAGCAGGGAGAATACAGATTCCGTTTTAGAAGCCAAGTCGTAGTCGTACTCGGAGTCAGAGTCAGAGTCTGACTGTCTGACTGACTGACTGACTGACAGACTGACAGACGGACAGATACGCAGCTGCCTGGCCACGTAAATTGTTTTGAAATGCAAGGTGAGGATTAGAGAAATGTTTTGAAGAAATTACAGAGAAATGAAAGTTTGCGAGTAATGTGTACTGTGTATCTGTCGTGGCCAAAGTGGGCGGGCAGGGACATTGCTGCACCTGATTATAGTGTGATAGCTGAGCTCTTATGAAACCCATTTGGAGAGCAACAGAAACTATTCTAGATGCTAGGGACGATGCCTTTTTAGAAATGTGGCTGAATGTAGAAATTTGCTAGTTGAAAAGGAGTTGGAAAATGTTTTGCATTGCTTGCAATCTTGGTTGTAAGACATGAGATATTCGCTTCATTTCTTTGTATTAATTTTCTTCTCGATGTGCCCATCATAGTTTCAGTTTCTTACTATGCCTTGATTAAATACAACAAACTTAACACATTGCCCATAAATTTATCCGTGGGAAAGGATTTTTTATATTTTTGTCATGCCTAATTAATTTTGCCACATTAACATTTACTGGACTCGCTGGCAATTTATGTCCGCAAGCTAATTATGCCAAAGGCTGTACCGATGAGCACACACACGAATACGCACACACACAGACACAGACACACACATACACACGGGTACACATATATGCATTGTTGCCTTTAGCATTTCCGTTTCATTTAAATTAAAAGCCTATTTAAATGTTAAATGCAAAAAAAGTGGCTTTTAATTTCATATTAAATTGTATAAGCAATTACCCAACGCAAATGCAATAAACACGGCGAATTTATTTTAATTTTCATACAAGCGGCCAGCTTGGCCAGCCCAAAAGGCGCCATTGAGTCCAGTCAACAGCAACAACAACAACAACAACAGCAGCAACAACAGCAACAACAAACAGCTGTCAGCATGTTCGGTGCCGCCATAGTTAATGCTCAAAGCCTTTTACAAAATTAAAGCGCTGAAATTGATGGTAGCAGAAAGACGGGGGCCAACTAGGTGGCCAAGGGTGTCAGTTGCAAGTGCAACGCAGGCTGCAATTGGCAATGGACTGCAAGTGTTTGCTATCAAATTAATTGGCACTAAAATTAGCACGAACTACTGCAGCTGCTGCTGCTGCTGCTGCTGCTGCTGCTGTTGGCAACGTTGGCTGCTTTTGCTGATTTAGTCGCCACTTTTCTGCCCACTTTTATCCACTTGGTTCCAAGTGTCGGCCGCCTGCTGCGTTTTTCCATTTGCACTAAGTACACGGATTTTGCATTAATGCAACAGCAAAATCAACAGCAACAGCAGCCGTCGGCAAAGGGAGACAGCGCGCACTCACATGAATCATTCATTGATTTAATTACAATGATTGCCGAGTGCAGCGGTTCGGGAAGGTGCTCGGCAGTTGCTGCCGGCAGTTGCCACCTCTGTCAAGTGTTTAATTAAAAGTGCTAATGCAAAATAAATAAGCGGGATAGCTGACAGGAAAAATCAATTTGTGCTAATAAGCATAGCAGCTGTACAATTACAATATTAATGCTGCCCGCCAGCATGAGCCAAAGAATTTCACAACTTTTAATCCAATTTCGCTATAAATTTGATTCAAGTACAAGATTCTATTCAACTGCGTGATCACCTAAGATATTCCAAATAGATAGATATTCCCGGACAGGGTATACACTTCTATTAGTCTCTCCCAACTGTGTCTTTATAATGAGAATTCTTCTCTTGTATAAAGCAATCATAACTTCTTGCGAGCAAAGCTTCTTTGGCTTTTCCAAGATTTTCATCATTTTTGTACTTGTATTAAGAAAATATAAAGTAGAAATCAAAGTAAGTCCATATAAAAAGTTCTAATATATCTGCTGTCTATATTAAAAGATTGGATCAACAAATACTTTAATCAAATTTAGACTATGAAGCTTGCTTGCATAACAATGTGGTATAAAATAAGATGTAAGATGTAAGACGTGTCACATTGTGATCTGCATATTATGCCCTTTACAAGTGTAAAAAACAAAGTAAATTCAATTCCATTCACAAAATGCAATCACTGAGCCAGCCACCTTTGTCCATGAGTCCACATTCCCAGCAACCAAAATGCTTGCTAAGCATCCAAGTGCCTAAAAGGCCATGCATATCTGGACAGGTGTAGCAGCAGCAGCCAGATAGACAAACAGAAATTGAACCCATTCAGTTTGGCAGCAGCCACCCCCACCCCTCTGGTCCACTCGTCATTGGCATTTCCTTTTCACACACTGTGCCAACACCTTTGCGAACCGTAACCACTCAATACAATGCATACAATAATATTTTTTTCTAATTTCGTGTAGTTCTACTTTGTGTGTCTACCTCTTTGGTATGTGTCCGTGTTTGCGTGTCTATGTGTCTGTGTGTGTGTGTTTGTGTGTGTTTGTCTAGCTGTGTGTAATGCTCTTTAATAGCATTAGTCGTGTTGCAAAAGGTTTAAGCTATCGCCCATGCGCTTCTTTTTGCTGCTTTACTTGTTTTTCAATGTCTTCGTTGCGCTTTCATGCCACTTTGATTTTGCTTTGTGCATTTACCACGGCAGTTTAATAGCTGAAAGGTAAATTGCACACTATTTTCCTCCTTGCCATAGCAACAGCAATTGAAACAGCAACAACAACGACTAAAACAGCAGCAACTATTGCTATATGAAAAGCAGCAACACTTCCGCTGCCATGTCGTTGCATTGCCTTCGTAGTCGTTGTTGTGGTTGTTGCTGTTGTTGTTGTTATTGTTGTTGTTGTTACTGCTGTTGCTGAGGTTGTTGTCGGCCAGCACGGAAATCATTTGATTTGCAATGTTCGTGCACTGTAAGGCGATCAAAGTATTTTGCCTTTGCTTTCAGAGCAGCAAGCCAGCCGTCGAGGAAAATGCTGCCAAAATATCAAAAATGCATTTGCTGGCATTTTAAATAGTTTACCAACTGCAAAAGGCCAATTCTAAGCTCTGAAACTGGTTAAGAAATTTCTTACTTTTACGATTTGAGAATCTTCAAGCCTTTTATTGGAACAATTATTATGTTTTCACAGCCGATTGGCTTGCAAATATAAATCTATTTAATTTGATTATAGGCAATTGAAGATTTGACGTTATAAACTCACTTCTATTGGGCCTATTCCTGGAAATATTTGTCAGCAAATGCGTAACACATTAAGAGGCTCATCATATACTGCTTCATATATATATATATATATATGAAGGATCAGCTCCCGATCAAGAATATATATATATCAGTTGATTTTAACCATGTCTTTCTCTCTTAGACTTTAGAGATTTCATATCTCTATTATATCCTTGTACATCCCATAACGATAATGTCCTTAAGAATGTAAGATATGTTTTTAAAGCTTTGGAGCAAAACTGGCTGTTTCAGCTCTCGAATAGATTACAAATTGCTTTCAGACTTTAAGCCGATTCCATAGAGCCCTTTGCATAGAAACTTCTCTTGCGGATATCGTATCCGGCAATAAGGTCTGCATCAATTAAGCATCTGCTCCCTGTGGACCTTTCAAATTAAGAAAAACGATAGCAATTAAAAGTAAGTTATTACATTTCATATTTTTCTGTTATTTTTACCGCCGTCGCCATTTACGTTCGGTAAAGCGACACTGACAATTATTGAAAAGATATCGAATATCGAATGAATAAATCGAACGGCAAAATGGAAAATCATCTTCGTCCGTAAATCACCATGGGCAACGATGAGTCGATGGAAATATTTAGGTATCCATCCTCTCCGCCCTCTCCCGTTGGACAGTGGAGTCTCTCGGCTACCTATGTACTGTAAAATATTTAATGGGAGTTTTTCATTTATTTCGATTATGCTGGCAGCTTAAGCTCGTGGGCTGATAGCAGAAATCTGTCGATTCCGTGAGCCAATTTGCAGGGAAAATCGTTTATCAGCATTATCAGCGCGTGCATTTGGCTATCGAATAACTTTTGCGCAGAATAAACGCGTATATAAATTAAATTGCAATGACAGTTGAATGGCAAAGCTAAAATGATTGGCTCGGCTATAATTCAAATTAATGGCAGATTATGCCACTCAAACTCGTTTAAATGGCCAAAAAGTCAGCCGAGCAGCCAAAACCAGAGAAATGCCAAGAGACTGTCTGCTCCGCGTCCCCCACAAGCCACACGCTGTGCGGGAAAAATTGAATGGAGAAAAAAAAACTGCAGCACATTTTCAAGCGCAGGCAGAATCATAAAATGTTCCTTCCCCTTCCCCAAAGAGAAGCGACAAATCTCATGATGTTTTTTGATTTTATAAATTTCCAACCAGCTGCAGGATTAAGGGATGGGCTGTCAGCTTATGCGTGTGTGCGTATGTGTATGGTGCGTGTGATGTTTACTGTTGACTGCGTTCAACGCGGCGTATGCGTAATCTGCGCTTAGCATGCGAAAAGTCAGCCATAAAAAAGCCATCAGCTTAAACTGTTGCGGCCATAAAGGTTAACACTGGCAACAAAGCAAATCGAGAACAAAACAAAAATAAAACTACAACATCAAATGGCTAAACTGCTTAAATTTTAACAAAACAATGAGCTGAAACGGTTCGTCCAGCACCAGCCCGACCAAGAGAGATGCGAACGATGGCTGGGCTGGGGGCGGCGAGACGAACGCATTCCAATGCGGGGCGCACGCAAGTGACGGCCATGAAAGCGTAAAAATGTAAAATTAACACGCAGCTTCTGGTTTTAGTTTTGTGGCGAACAACAACTGCAACTACAACAACAACAGCAACAACTATTAAAAAAAAAAAAACAAAAAAACAACAGCTGCAGCTGGCAAACCACAGCCATAAAAACCACACAAAAGCAAGAATGAAGTTGTTGCCGCTGCTCAGTGCTAGCCGCAAAAGCGCTTGAAAAATATGTTAACCACAGTTAAAACAACGCCAGGTCAAGCGTGCAGCGCACACAATCACATACACACCAACACACACACACACACACCGACATTGTGAGCCAGCAAGGAAGAGACACGTGCGGCAGCCTTAAACGCTTGGCATGTTGACAAATGTTGCAGTCGACGCCAAATGAGCAGCAGTCTGACGTTGACCTCGCAGTCGCAGTCGCCGTCGACGTCGCCGTCGCAGTTGCTCTCACAGTTGCTGTTGCTGTTGCTGGCAGTTTTAGTTGCGCTTGAAAGCGCGCTACACTTTTTAATGCCGCTACTCATGACTGTGAGTGATAAGCTCTGCCAACGCCACCGACTGACATTTGTTTTAATGCAAACGTCATCGTGTGGCAGCTTCTGGTTTGCGCTCTCTCTCTCTTTTTCTCTCTCTCCCTCTGTCTCCCTCTCACCTCAGCTCTGCTTTTTGGCAAGTGTTAAAACCTTAACACACCAATGACATTATCAAAATGAAGGTGTGGCAGGTTGGCCCTGTGAGTGATACGCGCAGAAGTTTTGGTTTCACAGGCACAATACACAAAATGATTTGGCTGAAATTATCAAGCTTGACATGTTGACTGTGCATATAAATAGGCAATTGTGTAAATAGTAGCCGTTTTCTATGAAATGTGATTTAATTTTTGCTATACCTCGTTCTAATTGTTTGTGAAATGGCATAATGATTCTAGGGGAATGCTTGCACAACTGTGAATCTTCCATTTAATAAAGGATACATCTTCCTTTCTAATGCCATCGAATACTTGCAAGAATGTGTATTAATTGTTCAATTCTTTTTTTTATTCTAATACAGTTACCTATTCTATACATACTTTCATATCCTTTTGATGCCGGCAGTAAGAACTCTTCCTTATATCCTTGCTTTAGAAGTATTCAACGGGTCTAGTTTAAGCATACTTGTGGAGAGTTATGCTTCTGTTATAGCACATCGCCGGCGTAATGTGGCTTGCAACTTACAATTAAAAGTGCATTGAAAATTTGCCAACGTCGAGTTTTTTACGATACGTACGCATTTAGTTCCTTGACGGGGGCACCCTGGGCACACGTTTTGTAGCTTCACAATTCATTCGATAATGCATCGCATTTCAATTCGCATTAGATGCACTCATTTGGCATTCAATGAACGTTTGCATTCAACTTCAATTTTGCTGTGCAGTCGATTTTTATTGACGTTTTTAATCAGCAGCAGTTGCAGCTCTCAGATATCAGCCAGCAAGCAATTTTACTTGAGTTGAACTCATTCAAGTTTTATTGCACTGCATATACACCCATATAACCACATATACCCGGACGCACACTCGTATACACACTCGTATACACACTCACATACACACACACACACACACACACGTACTCACACCTATTTCATTAACAAAGTTTCATTTGTGATGATATATGCCTTTTGCTGCTTTGAGATGCCTTTGCGCTCCTTTTAGCCTGGCATGCGTGTGTGTTGCCACGCCCACTCACACACACACACAAGCTAGAGCATCTGTTAGTGTCTGTGTGAATCCAATTTGATTGACGTTACGAGTTTCTGCTACTGATTCCAATTGCAATCAATTTACTTTTGTGCATTTCGCATCCGAGTTGAAATCTTCATTAGAAATTTTCCTTTTTTGCCAGCCTCGACTGCCATTTTATTTTGCCTTTTCTTTTTCTGCGTGTGTGTTCGAATGGGTGTGTGTGTGCGTCTTTATTTTTTCAATTTCATCATTTGGCATTTTCTGCACTCGTCACGTCTGTTTGTTGTTGTTGTTTTTGGTTTGGCAGTTTTCAGCTGCAGCTGCAGTTAAGTAGCCAAACTCACAGACCAAGGAAAATGGAAAAGAAAACGCAATGCAAAAAGAAAACTTGGCGTCATATGTGAAAAGTTTGTCTGTGGCTTGTGGTTTTTATTTTGATATGGGTAATGATTATAGGCGAAACTTTGGCTTAATATGCAGCAGCTCTTCTTGACTGCATTGCCACGAACTCTGGCAGAGCTTTTCGCATTTTCCGAGCAACAAAATAATGTCCCACTTGCAGCACAAAGACAATGTTAAAAAACAAAATGGAGCATCCAAAGCACACATTTTGTACGTTCTGTGACCAAAGATAATTGTTGTATGGAAAGAATTAACAAAAAGAAAATATATGAGAAATTTTCCACAAAATCTCATTGAGTATTATTGTTCTATTATGTTTGTTTATTGAATTGATTAATACAAATTTGATAGATATGCTAGATTTAGCTTATAAAAATAGCTGTGCAATTGGGTGTTTCACTTCAATTTGAAATTTAAAATTAAATGGATACACAGCTGAAAATTGACGAAATATTTTGCATTGACAGGTCACAAATATTTTGCAATCTGCTGTCGCATGAATTTTCACGCTCGTTAGCTTCATATAAGCAATATATATACGAAGTTTTCCGAGCCATATTTGCCGGGCAAATGAAATACTCCAGCGCGTATGTTTTTATTTTTATTATTTCAAATTAAACAACATGTGTTGGATTTTAATTTGCAAAGCAAATAAAAAGTGAACTGCATGTATAACATTTGCCAGTTGCCAGTTGCCAGTTGCCAGTTGCCAGTTGCTGTTGCTCATGTTGTTGAGTTGTTGTTGCTGCTTGGTCAGGTGTCACATCAAGTTGAACAACGCGAACAACAAGCGGCAATAAGCGCCCTCGCGTTTTTTGTCGCATCGCTGCAAAATGGCAGCAGAAAAGTGGCTCTAATATGTATAAACTGCAATAGCCGCTATAAACGGCAGCAACTGCAAAGGGAATGGGCGGTTGGCTACGCCAGCAGAGAGTGGATACAACGAACGGTCAGGCAATTGACATGCCTATGAACCATCAATCACTTCAAACTGATCCGCCCGCTGCCACCCGACGCGTCCTTGCAGTTGTCACTGCAATCAGCGGTCATGGACAGTGGGCAACTAGTATACACTGCCAGTTGATATACGGGCATATTGTGCCAAAGGCTATCAACTTTTTGTGCAGAAAAATGCAATCTTTATGCTAAAAAAGATAAGCTAGAAAGGTTGTAGAAACACATAATGCGTTTTAATTAACTTATGGGACACGAGTGATAAGTTGTGCTTACCAAGCTACCCAGTTTTTTATGGATCGGATCGCGAATTGGGATTAGCGATTATCTTAACCAAAAGCCATAGTTCGCTTGTTCTATATGAAAAACATGTGTTTTAGGATTGGAACAAAATTTCAGCTATAAAATATTGACATTTAAGATTTCATTTCTTTTTAAATGTTGCAAGAAGTTACCTTAGTAAATGTGTTTAGATAGCTCTTTGAAGTATTATGAAGCACTTAACAGAAATCAAATAGACTTTCGCGCTCATATGAATGTATTTAGAAAGCTCTTTTTACATATATTTTTTGTTGGACACTTTCATATTTGCCCTTTGGCCGCTCAAGCGTGAATCGTTCTACACCATTTTAAGAGTAAACCAGCCTCGACGCTTCGAATATTATTTCCCTTTCCAGTCGACTGGATAACCGCCGGCGCTGCCACCGCAAACAATGTAAATTATAAAAGCAAAACGAAGGCAGTTGACCAACGTTTATTGTTTTTTTCTATATATTTTTTTTTTCTTATATTTTGAAGTGCCGACAGGCAGCCTCTGTTACCCTTTTCGCACTGCTGCTTTTTCCTTTCCGTTTTTTTTTTGTCAACTAGCTATTTTTTTCGGGTCAGCAGCAATCATGCCATTCTGCTGTCAATAAATGCTTGCCCCGTGCTGGCACACGGTGACTGTCAACATTTTGCAGTTATTTTATCTCGGTGCCCAGTGACAATGTCATAAAAGTGCAGCTCAGGTGCAGGACAAACATTTACGATTGCTTTTTTCCCCTTTTCATTTCTGAACCCTCCGTTTCATCGTGTGTGTTGGAGTGTGTGTGTGTGTGTGTGTGCGTGTGAGTTCGTATGCTCAGTGACTTTTTGTTACATTGCACATACGCACTGTTGCGTTTTAATTAAGGCCAATAGATTCAGCGCTAAAAACACACAAAAACCAATTAAACCAAAATAACGGCAACAACTGCCAAATAAAATGCAATTACAGCCCCGAGCGGAGCCACTAAATTAATAGCTAGCTTTTAGCGAACTGCGTACTGCGCGTGCACCAGTACGTGGAGGGTCTATCCAGGGTCTATGCGTCGTATGCGTAATGTGAAACGTTGACGGCGTATTATGGCCGCAGCTGAGTTGCGCTCGGCTGGCAGCCGCTACAAAGCGGACAATTTGCAGCGTTAATGTTCGTCCTTGTGTCTGGCAAATGAATGCCGGGACATGCTCGGAAGCCTAAGTGCTGCCGCACAGTGCGACTGCGAGTACTTGCAAGTAATTACAATTGACGATGCCAGCGAGGTCAGTGTCGCAGCCCATTCATAAATGCATTTAACGTGTCGCTGCGGCTGCGGTGCTGCAATTGCGGCAACGTTGGCAACGGTGGCAGACCAGGTGAACGTGCCGCAAATGCAACTAACAAGGAAACAATTACGCGTTGCAGCTGCCGCTGATGCTCCGCCCGGTGATGGAGGCGATGGCACACTGGGGATGTCAGTACGGAAAATCGCATTAGAAATGTTGTAATGCAGCTCTACCGCAAGGACACCAAAGCGACACGCAGGACTATCTACCTAATGAGCAAATGAAGTCGATTAAAGGTGTATATAGGTTGGGTGTGTGCATATATATGTGTGTGTGTGTGTGTGTGTGTGTGTGTGTGGCATTCGCAGTTTTAAATATGAGAAATGTTGATTGCTGTGGCAGATAGCAAACGTCTGGCAAAAAGCGGGGCGTATGCGTAATATGCGCATCTGTCATGCTCACGCCCTGGGTTATTATGTGCGCCTCGGGTTCGGTAAACTACCCATTGTGCTGCACCCTACGCCAGGAGCGTAGACCAGCCCTGGGAATGCATAATGAGGGGCACTAATCGCAGCAAAACTTGCCACGCAATGAGGGTAACTGCTTTTTATGAATACGACCAACTCGTGGCATGTGGCAAAGTTGTTGTAAGAATTTGCAATATGAAAGCAATTTGATACGGAAATATGCCATGGATTATGGGCATACCTTGCAAATACATTTCATTATTAGCTGCATTGTCATCATAAGGCAACTACACAATATAATTAATTTTCAACCAACTGCAAGCTGTTGGCTCCTATCTGTGCGTGGCATAAATGTTTTGTCAAGCATTAATTGCAACATTTTGCTGCACACAAGCCACACACCTCATCAAATCGACGTCGAAATTTACAGCACTCTTACTTAAGCTTATCAGCTAAAGTCAGTTAGCATCGTAATTATTAAAGTAAGTGCAGCTAATTTAAATTTTGATTGCGATATGGCCCAAAGCCTACTTATTTGATTAAATGCGCCCAAATCTAGCTACAGTTACAGGCCACAACTCATTTAACTGTCATGCACTAAATAACGCTAGTGTAAATCTACATGGCATAATCGCACACGCACACACTCGCACACGCATTCACTCGCACACACACACACACACACACTCGTGTATAAAGCAGCCATGCATATATGAAGCTTATGGCTATGCATAATACATATATAGAGTTACGAGCTAAAACCAGCTATGGTATTTGCCTGGCCAGGCCTGGCCCGGGTGGATATAATGAGATCACATGACATATAATGAGGTGCGCTGTTAACGTTGCTGCTTATTACAGCTGCATGTGTGTGTGTGTGTGTGTGTGTGTGTGTGTGCGTTTTGATAGCAGCGACTAATTGCATAGATGCCAACGATTCAAATTCAATTATTCAAGGAATTTCATTAATTTCAAATTAGTTGAGCGAGCCAATGGCAGCACTTAAGCCCACACATACACGCGCAGACACACAGAAACACACACACACACACACACACACGCACACCTCAGCACATTTGCCACGCCCATGGCCACGAAATGAGGCGAAAGTAATGCCGCAGCATCGTGGCCAGCGCCGAAAAGCGGGCAACCCTTTTCATAAATATTAAAGGCAAGCGCCACATAAAATATAACGCATACCACATGTTGTCCGCAAGTGCAGCCAGGTGTACTGGCAGCAGCAGCCCCGACACCGCACGGCAACAACACTTGTTGGTTTTGTTGCTGCGACCAGGCAAACTGCCAGGACACTGAACACTGGACACAACGTGCATGGGCATAAAGTTTGTTTTATGCAGCTTTTTATTGTTTTAATAGTCCAGAGACGACGCTCAAGGGCAAGTGGAGCCTACGAAATCGAAGATGTGCCTGCGCAGGTACGCGAACAAAGCGGCTAACCGCCAAATGACCGCAGCCACAACAGCAGCAGGAGCAGCAGCAGCAGCAGCAAGAGCAGCAGCTGTAGAATCAGCAACAACTGCAAATTGCAATGTGTGTAAATTCACACAGTTGTGCCCCGCCCGGATATAAAGTCAGAGCTGACAGACGACAGACGGCGGCCATGTTGGTCATATTTAATGTGTGCCTGGTCAACGCCTGGTCAGCTGCTGCCCCACTGCTCGTTGAACTGGGGGTGGTGAGGTGGCTTTGGGGTGGTGGAGTTTGCATTTTTTATGCGCCCACAGCTGACAGCCATGGCCCAATTTGTGTGTGTTCGTGTGTGTGTGTATTTGTGCGAGTGTTTGTGATGCAGGTGTCGAGCCGTGTACAATTTTTGTGGCTTTGATTGCCTTTTCTGCACCAGAGTTATGAATGAAGTTTAGTCGCAGTTGAGTTGTGGCCACCTCATAAATATGTCACGAACTGCTCGCACAATCAAAGTCTCAAGTAAATTTTACATGCTAAGCTGATTGTGACCAAATGTGTGCGTGTGTGTGAGAGCGTGTTTATGTTTGCAATATTTGCGCTCAAACTGCGGCAATGCAATGAAAACATACGAAAAATGTAAATAAATCGCATGATGTGCCCTGTGAGTATTCATATTTGTATGTGTGTTTGTGTGTGCGTGTGTGTGCTTGTGTGTGTAGCAGGCCACAAAGATACACACAGCAGCAGTAAAAACCAACAGCGGCAGCTACAAATAAAAGCGCGCAAGCATAAAACTAAAGTAAGTAAAAGGAACTGCGCTATTTACTAAATTTTACATATAAAACAACAAATAATAAAAAAAATAAAAGCAAAAACAACAAACAAACAACAAAAAGGCCATTGAAATAAAAATATTTACAAGGAACGCAACGAACGATAAATGCTCTAAAGAAATTTATATATATTGAATGTATATTCAAATCAATTCATCAAATGTTTTCATATATAACCTTAGTCAGTTCATATTAGAAACTTGTTAAGCATCCGCTTAAACGAAATTCGAAGTTTATAAAATAAAATACATGGCCGGCAAGGAAAGATGTTGTTGCTGCTGATAGCAAGTAATTTGTCTGGCTGAGTTGAAGTTGTGCTCATACGTGAAACGTAAATGGGGTGAAAAATTGTGTACTTGGGCATAAGTAAGACATAACTTTGACTAGAACGTTGTAAGATTCTATAAGAGACTTACGAGACTTAGAAAAACGTATACTAGTATATATATGTCTAGTTAGTAAAAACAGTTTAAAATACTAAAAGCTATTTACAAAAGGCTTGTGGCATGAACAGCATAATATCTTTACGTTAAGGAAACATTATACTATTTATTTTTTGTACAATTATATTGTGCAGTTGAGATATCACAAACTGCTTGAGAAATGATGCTGCAGTAAACAGGTGATTGCCATAAACGGAAAGCTGAGCTGCTTCATTGGGTTTAAAACAATTTTTGGCTTGTTGCTGTCAACTTTGTATGAGTTTTGCTCCCTTCTCAAGCTGACTACTCGACAGGTTAGTTAGGGCATCTGCACCACAAACGAGCTACCCGAGCCCCGTCGACCCCTTTGCACTCACAGTTTGCATGGCAAATAAAATACATACTATCTGCTTGAAAAAAAAAAACAAAAACACAAGACGAACAATAAAAATTTACAACCAGCAAAGCGAACCTACGAACAAACGAGTGGCAAACAAAAGCAGGGAGAATCCATCCATACCCACAAGCCAGAGCCAAAAACCACACGGAGCGGCAAATGAGCAGTTGGACGGGCAAGCGGAAGCGGAGAGTAGGGGCAGGGACACCCAAAAAAGAACTCAATAAATTGTCATGGAGTAAAATGTAGTTTTCTGTGGTGTAGCGCAAAAAAGGCCAAAAGGAAGAAGACCAGGGGCTGGAGGGGTGGGCGGGATCAGCAGGGAACGCGACTTTGTTTCAGCGGAACAACGCGACAACGAGAAACACACAAAACAACTGCAACAAGAGTGCAACTGCAGGATACATAAAGGGGCACACGTAAAATGCCAAGACAGCAGCAAAGTGCAAGCTAACCCATACATATGCATAACTAGAATGTATGTATACATATAATAAATACATGCACATATGTGCGCCTGTGTGCGGCTTGTACACTGTCTGACCGAAAATCACATGTTTGGTTGTACGGGAAGGATGTGATTCAAGTTGCAACGGCAACAACAACAGCAACACGAACACCGCCTGTGACATTTTGGCATTTCGACGGAGCAGCACCAACTCCTGCGGCTGCCCTCCTATTCCTCCACCCACCACCAGCCCCTTACAGTAAGGGTTTGTCAACGTTGTCAGCGTAGCTGCTGTTGAATTTTTCATGCCCATTGCGCGACATAAACTTGGCCTGCCTCTAAATTAAGGCGGTTTCGCTTTATTGGCCAGCCTGCTGCTCCTTCTGCTCCTGCTACTCTTGTTGTTGTTGTTGTTGTTTTTGTTGTAGTTGCGCCTGTTTGGTTGCTTTTGCTGTTGCTGCTGCGGCTTCATTTGGCTTTCACGTAAATGTGCGCTTAGCGTGGCCATGTAATTGAGAACCCTCCGCTTGCCCGCCTGTTCAGTGCCCTTTTAAGTGTATTAATCCTTTTTTATATGCGCACGAAACCGCAGACGCAGTCGAACTTGAGATGCCGAATACACACAAACACACACACACAGACGGACATTACATGGAAATTAAGTATACGTGGTGTATGCCCGTGTAATTCTCTTATTTGATGCCGCCAAACATTTTGGCTCGTTTACTTGGCCAAAATTGCATTAAAATTGCATAAGTGCACATGGCTTTAATATTTAATTTGGCAAAGAGCTTTCCAAACAGCACCAGGATTCTTCGCACCCATGCTCCCTGCGCTCGGCCAGGCTGCGCTCTTAGTCCGATTTGCTGTCCTGCCGCTGTGCACTTAGCGCTCGCTTTTGTCCAACTCTGGGGCGATAACGTTGACATCCACGCTTAATAATATCCTTTTGCCGTTTCCTAACGCCGAAAAACAAAAGCGCAGCAGCAGTAACAGCAGCTAGCGCCAGTGCAGCGTCCGTTCAGCTCTCGTCCTGTTTTTCCTGGTCGTGATTTTTCCCCAGTTAAGCTCCAAAAAAAAAAAAGAAAAAAAAGAAAAGCGCAACGCGCAAATGGAGATAAAAATTTGCCATGCCAAGCTAAAGGAAACGACAAAAAATACGAAAACTAAAAAACCAACAACAGCCAAAGTGCAGCAAAAGTATTTACAAAGCGTTATCGTGATGCGACCCAAACAGCCTGAACTCTGAACTATCCCGTCCAACCTGCCCCGAACATGGCCCACGACCTACTAACCCCTCCCTCAAACCGCTACAAACACGTTCGCTTATTTATTTTTGCTGCTGGCATTTGCTTCTCTAATTTCTGTTGCTCAGCACTTTATAAAAAGAGTTAAATAAAAAACGCGATACACTCAGCGGAAGCGGTGCGAAAAGGTAGATGAAAATATTGAAAGGATTTGTTATTTTATTATACCAAAGGGAAGCAAAAATTTCTTAGCGGGTCATTTACTCTTTGCACAAGTGTTGCAAAACACGGCAAGTGTTGAGAAATCAGGGACAAAGAAATATATTTTACAACTTTTGCTTAGCGGCAATAATGCCATAAAAAAGTTAAAACTGCAATCAAAATCGATTTCTTGTTTATAATGCTGAATACTTTAACCAATGAACTACGCGAAATCTAAGCTCAAACATAAATTTGAACCAAGAATAGAGCCAATGAATTGGTTTAGAATGGAAAAGATAGTTCGATAGAGAGAAGACTCGAACAATCTGTTATTCCCATTGTAAGCATCACAGAGGATCCGGGACGATTAATGCAAGGTATAGTTAGTGTTAGTCTAGTTGGGATATCAATGTTGACAATGAAATCGTAGCTCAAACATGAATTTGAACTAAGAATACAGACAATGAAATGGTTTAGAATGGAAAAGATAGTTCGAGAAAGAGAAGACTCAAAACAGTACGATCTGTTATGCCCATTGTAAGCATCACAGAGGATCCGGAACGATTAGTGCAAGGCATAGTTAGTTGTGATTACGTGTTAGTCTAGTTGGGACATCGATGTCGACAATGAAATCGTAGCTCAAACATGAATTTGAACTAAGTATACAAACAATGAAATGGTTTAGAATAGAAAAGATAGTTCGATAGAGAGAAGACTCGAACAATCTGTTATGCCCATTGTAAGCATCACAGAGAATCCGGAACGATTAATGCAAGGCATAGTTAGTTGTGATTACGTGTTAGTCTAGTTGGGATATCAATTAATATTAATACCTGAATAGAAATTACGTTGAGTCCAATTCTACGATAACTTAGAGCATTTCGATTAATCATTCCTGAACCCACATAAAAACTTTAATTTGAAAACAAGAGCCGAGACAAACATAACTCGCTGTAAAATATAAAGTCCATTTTAAAGTCGAAAATAAAAGTTTAAGTATATAAAGCTAACGAAAGCTATTCCGAAAAGTAACTCACAAAATTCGAATTTCTGTCTTAAATTATTTTTGCAAATGTTCTCTGAGCGACATTTAATCTGCCTTTACTTGTTTGTAGCTCTCTTTTTGCAGCCTTTTAACACGTTCAACCTCATCTTCTATTCCATTTTACCATTTACGAGGCGGCAGCTCTTAAGTTTAAAGCTCATCAAGGGGCTTGGGTATTAAATTTCGTTGTTCGCAAAATAGTTTCGCATTTTTATAACTCAATTAAGGCGCCAGCTCAAAGCCAATTAAAATGAGCAGACAGCCAGCTGATTAACCTTGTTAGTTGCATACACACAGATGTACAGTACATATACTGGCGTCTGTTTGTCAGCCATAGGCAGCGCCTGCAAGTATGCAATGGCCAGGCTTTAAACTGTAGAGCAAGTGACCGTCGCCAGGTCACGTTGTCGTTGTCGTTGCCGTTGTCGTTGTCGTCCTCGGCGTTGTAGTTGTGCGATTGCGAGTGCGAGTGCAGAAATGACGTCATTCGCACAATGCCACGCCCACACTATTCGCTATCGCCCAGCAAATGTTGGCACGGTAATTGTGTGCACTGCACCACGCTTCGGTTGGCAATATTGTTATGACCAAAAACCAGGTCACAAAGGACTTTTCAACTACAACCCGCCCACACCCGCAAACACCTAACCACGCTGCCAACCACCTCTTTTCTTCTGACTGTTGTTATTCGTTTTTCTTGGCCTCAGCTTTCAGCGCGAACGCGCGCGCATATTTTATTTGATTTATTTCCAAAAAAAAAAAAAAAATGTAAAGGAAGGCGCATAATTTCAGTGAATTTACCTACTTTAAGAATTCGCGCTTCAGAATCCTTTTGAATTCTTTTTGATTCCCTTTTTTTTCTTCTTTTTGGGCAGCTAAAGCCGCAACTGCAACAGCTGCCAGCTGAAGATTTCTCAGCTCTTTCGCTATTTTGCATTTAATATTTATGCCGCATATCTCTGCCTCTCGCTCACTTTACTAACCAGCCCCCTTCTTTTGCCTTTGTGTACTTTGCAGGCATGCATCAAACTCGAAGCGCTCAACTGCTCAACTCGTTGCGACTTGGCGACTTGGCTCAATCCCTGACCAGGCCGGGCCCGGCCATGGGCTGTTGAATAATTGATGCAGTTTTGGTAAGTGCATTTTGAAAGAGTTTCTGTTCTTTAGGTCTTTAGTTCTTTAGTTTCGTAGCTGTAGCCTCAAATCGTTGGGCATTTCATTTAAATGCATGCCAGGATCTCTCTCCCGCTGAGCCAGAGCCTGACAAATGAAGTGTTCGACTCTGGGGCGTGGCAGAATCCTCATGCATAAACCAATACGCGCTGCTTGGCTGGCGGCAGCATTTACGCGCCGGATGCGGAAATTGTACAACAACAATGGACAGCAAAATAGCATCGAGGCCAACGAAAAAATGGCGTTAACAGCACCTTCACAAAGCCACTGACACACACATACACACACACACACATTCGCACACACAAGCATACACGCACACATACAAATGGGAGACAAGAACGCGCATTGCCACACATATTGTCCACTATTTTCACACATTTGTATGGCCATTTCAGGGGACGACGCGCGGTTGGGGGCTGTAAAGCGAAGATTGGTGTCCATTATTTTGGGTCAACCTACGGCCATCTCTTTCTCCAGCGCCTCGTGGCTATTGCTGTTTCGTTTCGCACTGTTTGTCGATGGCATCATCAGCTTAGCCATTAAGTTTGCAACCCAAAATGTTCATGATTATGCAAATGGTTATGCGAGTATATTGAAAATTGAACACAATAACTTGCCACACAGCAAATGCCCAAACAAATCGAACAAGAGTACCTTTTTCTGCGATCTGTGGCCAGGCGCCTTGCCAATAGGCTGCAAATCGGCCCAGACTTTGAATTTCTTACTTACCATAAGCCAAACTCTTAAACAGATTAGTTGGATAGTTTTTTCAAAAACGTCGAGGATCTTACTAAAGAAAATTTAATAAGCCAAGTCTCGATCTCACGGCTGGGTTCACAGAGCTGGCTTTGAAAAAAATTCATAAAATTGTTACGTATACGCAATGTATTTGAATGTGCATATTGCTCAAGGATCTCTTCAAGTTTGTCCTTCATTAAGTTTGTTAGTGTATTGGAAGTTCGTGAAGTAAACTTTAGCTGAACGTTGTTTATGTATGCATTTGCTAGCTTTATCTTAATGCTGTCTAGATACAAAATTTTCGTCGCTGTTGCCGTTCCGCATTGGTCAGGGCTCTGAGCTCTGTTGTTGTACAAGCTTATTGCTGTTGTTGTCGCAGTTGCTTATCCTTATCCACAACATTGTCGTCTTTCGTTGTTGTTGTTGCTGTTGTTGTGGTTGTCATCGTCTTTGCCTTTCGCCTTTGCCATTGCCATTGCGCTGCCTTTCCGCTCGTCGTTTGTTTTGTCATTCAATTCAATGAGGCTAATGTCCGTTGAGTTTTGCACCGCACCTACAGCTGGAGATATAGCCAGTTCAGCTCGTTGTTGTTGTGGTTGTTGTTGTTGTTGTTATTGCCCTGTCTGGTCTGCTCCGGTCTGGCTGTGCTCTTGTGCGTCCATTGCTTCCCATGTTGCTGTTGAAGTGCCATTAAGTTTAGTTGTCACTTAGCCTCTTTGCTTTTATATGCCCGCTGCCGTCTGCCGTCTGCCGTCTGTTGTCCGTTGTCAGGCTGCGCTGCGCGTTGTTGTTATCCTTTTGGCTTGAACGTCTTAAGCGACTAATACCATGGCCATAAAAATGTCCAACTAATGCTTTAAAGTGTGCCAGCCAATGACAAGCTCCAAGTCAAGTCAATGCGACTTCAGCCAAGGCAAGACCAGGCCAGACGAGACGAGACGAGATGAGTCCAGTTTAGCTCAGGCTGAGGCTGAGGCTGAAGCTAAGGCTGAGTCTAAGTCTGAGTCCAAGTAGCTGCCTATTTCTGTTATCGCAACGTTTTGGTTTTTTATCGATCGTTTTGCGTGTCGTTGTTGTTGTTTGTCTTTGGCCTGTTTGATTTTCAGCTTTAAGCGTCGCAAATTTAACTCGTTTTTCTTTATTTTCATTGTTTTCTCGCTTTTCGGCCAGCCTGAAATTGCGTGTTAATTTTCACACTAATACAGAGCCGGCCACAGCTACAGACACGGCCGCATTCGTAGCGTATTCTGTTTGTGTTTTGCGGTTTTTATTTAAGCTAGCCCAACGCAAATTCCAGCTAGTTGTGTGAATCTCTTTTTGTCATGTTCGGTACGGCACTTGTTTAAATATTTGCATTTTTATTGTGGAGCAGAACACGTTGCGCCTTTTGGTTCATTAGCAGACACTCGCACTGCTGGCCCTGGTTAACCGAAATCCGATGGGGTCATAGCATACAGAACGAGTTGTCTATACGGTCGCTGTGCTAATTGTGCCAAAGTTTCGTCCAAATGAAGTACATGCCATTCAATTAACTTTGCCGGAGCTGCCGGAAAATGAAACTTGCAGCCAAAATGCAAAAATGTTCGTAAACTTTTCGATCGACTTGCCGTTCTGTTCTGTTTTCCCGATGAACTTTCATTATGCAGCATATATTTCGGCAATCATGTAAACAAGCCGCGCCAATTTGTGTTTTGTTGCCCCCAACGAACCAGCAAAGAGAAGAGAAGAAGAAGGCAAAGAAAAAAAAAGCAAATAAAAATAACATAAAAATGTTTACTTAAAAAACATGTCAAAAATTTGCAAGCAGCAACTGAAACACTTTACACTTTAATGGGCAGCTCGAAGGGTTGGCACTGGCCCGGAAAATGCATTAAAAATGCAGATACAGCCGCTGGCGCGAGGCAGCCCGCCACAGTCATGTGCAAATTTCAACTTGTCAATTTATGATTATGGCACCCCATGAACCGAAGCAAAATGTAAATTATACGCCACCGACGAAATGAAACTCAAGCGAATAACAAGTGAAATTGCCGCTAAGCCTGTGTGTCCGGGTGTGTCTGTGTGCTTTAGTGTGTGTGTGTGCTTTAGTGTGCGCGCTGCCAATTTTAAATTTAGTTTTTATTGTAGTTGCTTGTGGTAGTTGGCAGAATGACTTCTTACCAGCTTTGCCTACCTGCCTGCCTGCCAGCCTGTCTGCCACTTTGCCCCGCAAGGTCTGGCTTGCCGACTAGCTTGTTACATTTAACGCTTCTTAACGCCGAATTGACTACACACACAAACACACACACACACACACACACACACACTCAGTTGTTTGGCTGTTATGTAAATGAGAATGAGTCGCTTGCCGCTCGTCGCTCCTTCATAATGTTGCTCAATCGACAGCCGCTGCGGCGCAGGTGCATTGAAATAGTTACTTAGTATGTTACGTATACGGCATGCTGTACACACAGAAATCACATGTACTTTGGCTGGCAAGCAATTCAATGTCAGACCAGAGCTGACAAGTTTGGTTAGAAAACTGTCAATTGGTTGCAAGTTTAGTTGTTCCCTCCATACACAATGTAGCATAGGGCAAATGAGTTCCCTTCTGGCCAACGACAACAATTTGTATTTTATTTCAAATCAATTTTAATTGAAAACATATTACAACTTTGTCTTGCCAGAGTTGTGTGCATGAATGCAAATTGATTTTAATTTGTCGCCAAGGGACAAAGTAAGGACTAAAGATTGCAAAATCAAATATTTGTAAATAATATTGAAATAGTATAAAATGTTAAATAAACTTCGGCTTATCATCGACAATTAACTGTAGATTCCGTCTTGTTGCGTATGCTGGCCGCTTCTTTAAAGAGCTAAAGATACAACATTAAAAAAAATAAGGCAATAGCCGTGAGTTTTTCAGTCTAATAATAACTGCTCGATGACTACTTACGTATGTGCTTGAAAATTGATAATGATATATTGAAAATTCATTTAGAATGAGGCTCATTATTTTCATAAGGCCCCTTAAAAAAGTTTCGTTCGATTTTTCGCCCACAGTTAACAATGTTTCGGCTTTCAATTTTATAGCATAGTTATCTTAAATTCCATTTCAGAGTACACTTACAATCAGCTAAACCTCCAAAACAATGAAAATGGAGTTGCTAGTTGTTATTGCTGTGCTGTTGGGCGGCGGAAATGTAAATGAATCTGATTGTGAGCTTCTACGGGCAAATCATACACACACACACACATACCCACCTATGTGTGTGTGTGTGAGGCATAAAATTTGATTGTGATTGAAAAGTGTAGCCTACTTTCGGGCGGGCGCATATAAAATGCATGTAATCAAGCGAAATGGCAATGTACTGCAATCGAGGGGCAACGGGCCAACAGAGCCACAATGCATTTGCACGTTACCACCTGCGGACCTAGCTGATTGCCACGCCCCTACGCCCCACATGCCACTTGCACCAGCACAATAATTGAAATTTGATTTGATTAGTTTGGATTTCGACTTTATGCGGGCTCCAGTTGCATTTTACTGCTATCTGCGTGTGTGTATCTATGTGTGTGTGTGTGAATTGCAGAATTAAAATGATATATTAATTTCTGTTTTGCGTGCCTGATTACAACGCCTTCGCCAAATCCTTTTATAATTGAGTCGCTCGTGAATTGTGCAGAATTTTTCAGAACTTATTGTTTTTCTTAACAGTTAATGAAAATCACAAGGACGCGCGATATAATTGAACTATTTGGTTTTCATAATTGAAATTATACGCAGACAATTCAATAATAATTACCTCGAGACAAACTGCGACAGGCCGTGAGGGATGATGGGGCACGAAAGTGTGTCCAGCCCCTTCTGTGGCAGCGCTCGGTGGCATGTACAAAATTTAATTAAGTAACTTATTGTTTTTATTTGCATTCCCCTTTGTCGCTGCTCGGCTGCTGGTCTTTGGCCAGGCACAAGATATTCCACTGCATATTTATGTCGCCTTTGTTTCGTGTGACACAATAATTAAATAAATATTTGCACACAACAAAAGTATATATAAAAAACAAGCAAATATAGCATAAAAGAAAACATTTATGATATTGTCAGTACTGCACAAAAATGCGAAAACTCTACCCTTAATGGGACCAGTGCGGGAGCGAAAATGTGAATTGATGATGGTCACCATATTGATAAACAGTAAATGGAAGATTGGTAAATGATGAAAAATGCGCTGCACTTGCCGCACCTTTTCGTGTGGCCAAGTGGAAAGTGGAAGGTGGAAAGAGCAAAATGAAAGGAAAGGAAAGGAAACGAAAGGAAAGGAAAGGAAAGGAAAGGAAGCCAACGCACCAATATTGTCGGCGAATTTTCTTTTATATGAATTATGACATCCGCTGGTGAACGCAGTTGGGGGCGCTGCCAATGGAGGCAATGTGGGCAATGAAGGTCCGAGCATTAAAATAAAGAAGAAAATTCAAAGAGGATTGATTGTCAGAATGAAAGTAATAAATAGTTCTTCAGATTGTTTAAGCTGCTTACGAAAATCACATTGAACAATTCTTAAATGAAACAAGCAGCAACGTTGCAATCAGGTGCAAAAGACCTCACAATAGGTAGACAATATTTACTTCAATGTACACATTTTTGCCTAAGGAAACAACTTTCAAGTAAATATTTTATATATATATATATATCTATTTAAAGATGTATACTAAGTTTCTGCATAAAGTTTTAAATGAGTTCTGGCCTAAGCTATTCCAATTGTAGCTTTTTTCCATTTTGCAACAATTCTCACATTCTCTGGTATTTTGCTTTATGGATATGCAAATTCCTAAGATGCCAAAAGCCGATTCTCACAAACACACTGTTATCTCTCTCTACTTTGCGCATTTTTTGTTTGCTGTTGTTTTTTCTGCTGCTCTTCCGATACCCTTTCAAAAAAACATTTCAGATTTAACAGGCTTTTGCCCAAAGAAATGTTCATAAGTGCAAATACAGCACTTAGGTCAAACACGAAGAATAATTTTGATTAAAATATCACTGAGTATTAATAAAATATCAAATTGTTAAGCTATTTAGATTCTATGGTAGAGATAAGGATATGGCAAATTGTGTACAAGCATTTTGTATTGATCACATAACCTTTGTTTCCATGCGATGCTAAGGGACATTAAAGTCTCGGTGCTGCTGGAGTATCCTTTCCTTGCCGTTTTTGCTTTACTGACAACATAATAATAAGTTTTCTCTCTTTCTGGTCTTTTTGGCATTTTTGTTGCTGTTGTTGTAGTTGTTGTTGTTCTTTGCATTGCGGGAAATACTTTCAAAGGGCAACCTGCATCTGCCGCTTGTTGTTGTAGTTGCTGCTGCTGCTGCCGCCGTTTCTGCGGTATTGAGCGCAAAAGTTTACTGAACGCAGCAAAAAAAAATGGAAAACATATTACGCACACACACACACACTGGCGATGGTCATAAGAACATACATGTGTGTATGTGTCAGTGTGTGTGTGTCAGTGTGTGTGTGTGTGCGACTTGTACTATTTACGCCGCCTTCGCTGTCGACTCCTTTGGCGCTTTATGGCGGCGGCGGCGACGGAGACGGCGACCGTTTGCAGCGTGTCCTTACACACACTTTAAATTATTTATTTTTACACTTTGCTGTTACACATTTTAAGCTGTATGCGTGAGCACATATATAAGTGCGACTGTGTGTGAGTGTGTGTGTGTTGGCTGTGCGTGTATGCGGTGTTGTTTAATACACTTGGCAGGCTACGCTATGCAGGCATCGGCCTACGCCAACAACGACCCAACAAGACAAAGAACAGGGACCGCTCTTTATATTTGTACAGTTTGGCTCTCACTCCCTCTCTCACTCCCTCTCTTTCTTTTTCTCTCTCTCTTTCTCTCTCTATCTCTCTCTCTCTCTCTCTCTGTGTGTGTGTGTGTCTGTTCGAATCGTTCTTTCTTTTCAGCAATACGTAACTGT